>CM072090.1:29925454-30525454 GCA_036850905.1 Luffa acutangula | reverse complement strand
TTTTAATTTATTACTTTTTGAATTAGGATATAAATTGATTTATCATTTTCCTTTTAAAAAGAGGAAATAATCTTTTAGGGTTTTAATTAGGGTTCTTTTTAAAAGATCTTTTCTTTAGCCCTAATTCTGTTTACACTCTGAATCAAAAAGAGAGAAAAGAAGAACACATTCTGCACTTTCCTTCCCAGAGAAAAAGGCAATAAGTTTTCTTCCCTTCTGTTCTTGATTTTCTTTTCTGTTCTTTTTGATTAATTGAATTATGTTCTTGAAAAAGTTTTAGTATGAAGTTTTATTTGTCCTATTTAGGATGAATCTGGTTTTCATACCTTTTGTCCTAAGAAGTTTTAGGTTTTTGTTTTGACCTAAATTTTTTTATCAAAGTTTTTCCTCTTAGGGTTTTTGGTTTAAATTCAAGATTTGAGGAAAAAAGAATTTTTCCAGAATTTTCCAGCTTTGAATTTCTTTGATTTTGGGGTTATTTTTGTGTTTAAATTGGATTCTTTTTGTTCAAAAAGTTTTTCATATGTTTGCTACTTTGAAGTATGATTATGGCTTTGATTTCTCCATGAAAAGCAAATGTTTTCATTGTTTTTACAGAACTTTTATTGGGTTCTTCAGATCTGATTTTTGTATTAAAACATATCTAATATTGATTTGTTTTAGTGTTAAAAGCTTAAAAAATCCTTATTTTTGTTGCAGAAATTTTCTGGGTTATTTATCCCAATTTTAAGATAGTTTTGAAGGTTTTAAAGATTGAGGAATTGAAATCTTGTTTTGTACTTAAATAGTATTGAAAAGTATTTGTTTTACTAATTTTTTTGTATGAAAAAAAGTTGGATTTTAAAGTGAAAATTTCCAGATTTTCAATGTTGTTTTTGGCACCCAATAAGCCTATTTTCCCAACTTTTTATGAAAAGAATTTGTTTTAAGTTGGAAAATTTGGAGGTTAAGATTGATTGTCATTTGGATTGGTCATTAGACCTTATGGATTTGTTGGTTTCTAATTAGAGAAGTTTTGGATATGTTTAGGAAATTGTTGGATTCAAGGAACCAAATTTTGATTTGCTTTCGGCTTAAGATTTATAGGTTCTGATCGAGGTAAGTAATTTCCACATCCCTTCCAAAATAGAAATTTTGATTAATTGTTTATTTTAAATTGAAATTGATTTGATCAAAATTGATTCTGTTTCAATTGATTTGTTAAATGAAAGCATGTTTACTATCTTGTATGTTTTGGAAAGAATTTTGAATTGAATCGATAGTGTTATTCGGACATGCCAAATTTTGTTTTGGGGATTGTATGCTTTGTTGTAGCCATATTGGAATTGACAAATATATGTTCTGAATGAAACTTATTTGTGAGAAGAGACTTATGTGATTTGACGTTCTTTTGGAATGTAGATTCATGTGTGTGTTTCACTCACGTGGCCTCACTCTTAAGTATTTGTATGAAATGTTCTAACTGTAACTTATTTGTGAGAAGGAACTTATGTGGTTTGACGTTCCTTTGGAATGTAGATTCATGTGTGTGTTTCACTCACATGGCCTCACACTTAAGTATTTGATTTGAAATGTTTTGATCGATTTTAACCGACAATTCTGTATGAATGTCTGATTGGTGTTACCGACGGGTAACCACTTCTGTTCTGGGCTACTTCATTGATGCATCTTTCCCAATATGTTCTGAAAGTATTGTTTGACTGAAAGAATGATTTTGTTTCGAATAATGAAATGTTTTATTACCTAAAAACTTATGTTTTGTTTTGAACGAAAATGAATTGTGAACTTGATGTGGAAGTTGCTTATTGAGTATTTTTGTACTCATTTTGTTTTTAAAATATTTTTAGATGATGAAGCAAGTGATAGTTCTGACAGCGATTAGGCTAGCGTTCTAGCATGACCAATGAGGACTTATGGTCTGTAGGATTTAGTAGGCTTCTGTAGGTTTTGTTGTTTTTGGTATTGTTAGTTTTTTTTTTTATGTTTATTCTTGAATGTTGGACTTGACTTTGGTTGTAAGCTTTGTTTTCTGAATAAATGGGTTGTGTTTTTTGTTTTGTTAAATCGCTTCCGCAATATTTGAAAGTTTGACCGTATTGAAAAATATAGGTTGTTACACTCCTACTCTTAGAGAATTCCCCTGAAGGTTCCCAAGACTCCCACCAGTCTCCTGCCTCTAGAAGTCTCAAAGTCATACCGATGTAGCCATAGTGTTGGTGTCCCAATTGTTGACGCTTGGTCCCTATGAAATCAAGAAAGGCGTTCTTGATATTTCAGAGACGACAACGACGGTATGTATGCTTCTCCTTTTTAGATTAGATCTAAGATTGTATGCTTAGCCTTAATAAATATAAATCTAGAATAGTTCTAAATTTATTGTCAATGTATTGGTATTTTAGATTAAACAAAATTAACTACAAATCAATCTCAATTCGATTAGGGAATTCCAATCTTACAACCAACATTATCCTTCTCCATGTTGCATTCTCCTTAGTGGATTTGGTCCAACATTGCCTTTGTGTATATTGGTATCTACAGGCTCAACATCTACACTGATAGCATAGTCACTGTATTGTGTTGATATGTACACTTAGATGAAATCCTTCCTCTGTTGTTTGTACTTTTTGTTGAATTCAGGTTTGCATCGTCCCTACGGATACTAGTATTTACACTTCGACCATATACGACAAAACAACAATCGTGGTACATCCCATTACATACCCTAGAGAGCATTCAGGCAAGATATTTGTTCTAAAAAACGCTTATAATCTGAAACTTGTCTTCACAATTGTTGAAGAGGTAGATCTGTGAAATTTTCTTTCAAGCATCAAGTCTAATAAGGATTGTGATGGAATTAATGCCCAAAGGCTATCCTATAGGATTGAAATTTGATGGGAAGCCATTATTGAAAAAATTATGGTGGTGCAAAGACAGTGGAGATGAAATTTGAATTATGTAAATAAAGAAATGCAACATTCAGGAAAAGATTGGAACGTTCGATTGTGAAGAGATGAGTGAGAATGTAGAAAAAGCTTTATTGGGACTGTGAAAATATAGGACAAAATTAGTTTTTTTTTTTCTTTTTAACAAATATTGAGGAAAATCCACATGATTTTAAGATTTTTCGATTGAGAAAAATCTTACGTTGATTTTTTTAAAAAATAAAATATTGGTAGTTGGGTTGGGAAGAGCTGTAAATAACAGTATTTAGGTTGTTAGATTTGAATTTGAGTTTTGTTTTGAATTTGAGGTTGTTAGATTTGAATATGAGATTTTTTTTAATTGAGTGGCTTAAAATTAGGAATACACTCTTTTTCCCATGTAGGGGAATTTTTGTCAGTTTATAGAAAATAGTAGATTTCCATTTTTATCCTTTTGCCATTTTTGCAAGAAAAAATATTTTTAGCTTCTTTTCAAATCCATGATTTATTTTTGAGAAATTTTGGTGGATGGACTCTTTGAGATGCATACTTTTATATATGTCAATAGTTTTGAAGATTTTCAAGATTAGATTTGCAGCCATTTTTGTTACGATTATACCCTTTTTGTCATAATTTCTCTTCAATTAAAATTGAAGGATGAATTATTATATAAAATATTATCTAAAAAATTCTTTAATTTTAGGAAAATATTATTGTAACAATTTTATTTGATGCTATAATGAATCCAGTTGATTTTAGTTCCATTTTATTCAATTATCGGCAGAATTTTCTTCCATTTTCATGCTCTGGTTTGGTTTAAACGATTTTTTTCAAGATTTTTTCATTTTACAAAAAAAAAAAACGTCGATATTCATTTATAATTCCATATATACCTTATATAATTTCATATATACTTTATATATATCATGTATGTATGTGTGTGTATATATATATACAATACATTTTTCTTAAATGTCTCACAACCTTAGCATTGATTTTGTATCATATAATTTTTTTTTTCATATTTTTTTTTATTTTGTGGAAAAACATTTATATTCATATATGCCGGTTTATATATAATATGTACTAAGTTTTTTTTTTTTCTAATCATTGTTGTAGCCACATATACCTGAGTTTTTTTTTTTTTTTTTTTTTTTTTGTCATAACTATAGTATTAAATATACACTTGTTATATTCAGTTACTTGCTAATATATATACCCCTATATATATATTTTTTAAAAGAAAATATAACTCATACATTAATATTGGAAAAATCAATATGGGACTATAAAAACTCTATTGTTTTAACTAATAATAAAAAAAAATCTTACCCTATTTTGGATTTCTTCAAATACACTCGGTATATTCCGTTATTTGCAAATATATACTCCATATATTTGTTCTTCACCACTTATTTACATAAATATATACACAGATATATATCTTTTCCAAAAAAAAGTTATATACAATATCTCTCGATCATTATTAAATATACTACTACATTAGGAAATATATACATGATATGAAACAAATATACAACTATATATATAAAAAAATCCATGGTATGAAACAAATATACAACTATATATATATATAAAA
Organism: Luffa acutangula; assembly: GCA_036850905.1. NCBI lineage: Eukaryota > Viridiplantae > Streptophyta > Magnoliopsida > Cucurbitales > Cucurbitaceae > Luffa > Luffa acutangula. Next base: position 30,520,933 of record CM072090.1, on the reverse strand, counting down.
TATTTACTATTTTTCAAAAACTCTCTTCTCCGACAACCATGTGACTTATCATTGATCTCCCTCCCTACAGCGACATCGACAATCGATTGTTTGGGACATAGTTAGCTTGAACAACAACGCGATTGCGAAATTTGGCGACATCCACGGTGTGATAGCTGAAGGGATAAAAGCCTTGCTCAGCGGAAACAATCAGAACCTTAACTCAGTTTTAATTTGAATTAAAATATCGGTACGTTGGAAAATAAATAATAGCAGAAGAATGAATTTAATCTACTGAAATTCACGAATAAAGCATGCATAAATTCATACTAAAATACTCTAGATCTAATCTAGGAAGGATCCTATTGATCCAAGGTCAAGAACCACTTACTTTAGAAGATGTTCTTGATCGTCTCGCCAAAATCTCCAATGGAATGCAAGAATTACAGCAACCTTCTAAGTTCCTTGTTCTTGAAAATTGTGAACCCAACCACAAGATCTTCACCGGTATTTTCACGGGGAATAGTCGTTGATTGCTTGTGGGAGCAAGGGAAATTCTGGGGAATTTTTGGGAAGTTTTGATCTCTGTTTTTTGCTTGAGAGAAAAAACACAGAACGAATCCTTTTTTGGAGAGAGAGAGATGCGTTAGAGAGCCGGAGAGATTCTTGATCGATTGATAAACTGAATAAGAGAGATACTGTAAAAAAATAGCCAACTCCCTCCTTATTTTTCTCTCTAACGTGCAACTCCCTGTATTAGTGGGAAGAGGGTTTCTTATCAGTTACCATTTAACTGATAAGATTAATTAATTATTAAATAAATATATAATTAATAATTAATTAAATACTCACAAGATTATTAATTAATCTTAATATAATTTACATAAATCACATTCATGTAAACATCCCACATAATCTATAGTTTTAATGTAAAGTAATTTAATCAAATTTAATTAAATTTAATTAAAACTAAAATATTAATTAATTCAACAATTAATTAATACTATAATTAAATATCATATATTTAACTATATCTCTTTCACTTAAACTATAGTATTAATGTACATCAAATGTGCATTAATTATAACCTATTGTTTTAATATGAATCCAATTTATATTTTAAACTAAATATTCGAACACCTTCAAATATTCAATCCCCCTTTAGAATTTACCTCAACGCCCCTAGTGAGCTATCGGTGGGACCTAATGGACCTAAAGATCAGAAGCTCCAACGATATGAGATTAATTGGCTAAACTCATTAACCAAGTTAATCAATGCTCATTAATTGTGGTTCATTCCACTATAGAACCACAACTGCACTCTTCTCACTGCAGACATATTTCTGTGTCCATGGATATTGACCATCAACAGCAAGTCAACCCTTCACGAGTGTTCGTATCCCAGCTAGGTCAAATTACCGTTTTACCCCTGGGATACCTCTTGGTCCTTAAGTACCAGTGCTCCTCTAATGAATAACCTGTTTGAGGTCCAACCATCAAACAGAAGTCCCTTGATAGCGAGCAGAAATGTCGCTATTTTAGTCTCAATTTATTAAGCTTTTTGGTGCTTTAATCGTATTTTTAATGAATATATTTAATGAATTTTGTTATTTGGTCCTTAGGAGCTAAGTTGGTGATTTTGGGAGAAAAAGAGCCAAAATTGAAGTAATTATAGCCCAAATCAAAGTTTGTAGCAATTGGAAGCCCAAAGAAGACATCCATGAAGAAAAGACCAAGAGAAATGAAGAAGGCCCAAAAATCAGCCCAAAAAGGAAGCTGAAAATTCTGGAAATCTGGACAGCGTCGAGACGCTTAGCAAGGCAGCGTCGCGACGCTGCCCTTTCTTGTTGCCCAAGCCGCGTGCGCAGCAGCGTCGCGACGCTTAGCAAGGCAGCGTCGCGACGCTACCCCTATTCCAGGCCTATAAAAGGCACCCCTTGGGTGCCCCATTTCTCATGAATCATCCTTCCAATTCCTTCCTTTCTCTCTTCTTTAAGGCTCCTTTGGAGCCCCTCTCAAGGCTTTTGAGCCTTTTTGAGAGGATTCTTCTAGTGGGAAAATTTTGGGAATTTTGGGGAGCAATCTTAGAGGCTCAAGGAGTAGTCAGCGGGGGCTCCAAGCGTCAGCGAGGGGTTTTTCGACGGTCAATTCCTTTCCTTTTATGCTCTTTAATATGCTTTCCCTTGTAATTATTGTGGATATTATGTGTAGCTAAACCCCAATTTGGGGTCTTGAAATGAAATGATAGTCAAAATATTGTTATAATTTCTTATCTCTTGCCCATGTCCTAATTATTTGTATGGATGTGCTTAATGCTTTACTCAATCTGGCCAATTGTGTAATGATTCGATTCTTAATGGAAACTCGACTGAGAGAAATTAGGATAGATCATAATCCATGCAACTAGTTTAATTGCCCGTTGTGACACTGGGATTAGTTGATTAAACTTAGATTCCTAAAATGAATCAGAGCGTAATAATTAATGATTTTTAATAGCGCTAAGGACACTTAGGTTGTTAAAATGAATTAATTACAATTAGGGGAAACCGACAGGAGAACCTATGTGATTAACGGAGATTCTAGGATTATAATTAGTTGGGCAATGAGATAGGATAATTATAGCAATTATTTAGCTAATCATTGATTTTCAAGACCCCTCTTCCCATTTAAAGAAAACTCTTTCTCCACATTTTATTTATGATTGATCAATTTGTTTTCATTAGTCATCTTGAATTTAAATCTTTTTATTGCATGAAGTGGTCCCTAAATATTATTTCACCTAAGTATTTTCAGTGCTCAAGAGAATTTTAATTATTTGCTTAAGTTTCGCTTCGCCTCCCTGAGGATTCGATACTCGGAATACTTTCCGTTTTATATTACTTGTGACGACCCGTGCGCTTGCGGAAAATCGCCCAACATCCCTCTCGTGCCATAGAGAGGGTAGGACCCATTGTTCAAGACCCGGAGACACTACTTAAGGGAACACACCTCTACTTACCCTAAAGACGGGAAAAAGTTAATTCCATCTTGTAAGACTATGTTCCCAGCTCCCCACTCGGTCTTGTACCCAAAATGGTAGGCTTATTGAATCGGCGTGCAGGTCACTCTCACCCGTACAAATCAAAGGACAATCCCTCATGGACAGGAGTTCATAATCCACTCAGGATTAAGGCCAAGTTGCCTAGGTCATCCTAGTGAAATAGAAACCGAGCTAACTAACGGTGTTATAATTAGTGGTTAACTATTTTGCGGTCCGATCTTTGTGCAAACTCATTGCACAGGATACCCCCACTCGCATGTCAACTACATGAACGCATTGGATCGTTGCGTTTGTATCAAAATACAAAGCGGGTCGTATCCATAGTGTCACTAGGATAAGGTACCCAGCCTTATCCCTATACTACAGACCCTTTAGGCTAAAACTTGAACATCGATCCCCGTATGTCCCTACATACTAGTTCATGCCTCATTCTATTAGCCTTGGATGTTTAGTTTATTGGATTAGGGTAAATAAGACAGATATAATACAAACATAGATAAATGAATAATACATCACTTTATTAATGTTCGGTCAAAAGTACATTTACTATCTACGAGTTTTAGGGTATAAAACCCAACAATAGGGACAAGAGGAAGGTGGTTGACGAGCTTGCAGAGTCTATTGATGTGCAAGTGTTGGTTCGAGTTTATGATGACGGTGGCACCTCCGATGGTGGTTGGTCGTCAATGGCAAGCGACAAAGAAAAGGAGAGGATATCATAGATGAAAGAGAGGAGATTGGAGATGAAGAGGGAAAGGAAAACCGAGAGAAAGAGAGAGAGACCGTGAAGGAAGGAAGGAAAGACTGTGAGCCATGTGAGAGATGGGGAGTAGTTTTAGGGATTTTTTTTGTTAAAGATGGTGAATGATTTCATGGATCCTTCCAAAATTGGAGAGTGATTTAATGGGTTGAATTTTTTTAATAGGAAAGAATAAAAGATCATTTTTCCTTTTATGATTTTTGTTGTATTTTAAATACAAAAAATATGAAAGAGTGCATAAATGTAATTGAATAACAACTTATATGTAAAAACTCTAAGCTCTTCGGCTATTTGCGTTAAGAAATGGTAGGTTTGAATAAAAACGAAATATAGGGTCCATTTATAGATTGATCATGTACTTATCCCTTTATTTTTAGCTATTCTTGTCGTTATCCCAATTTTTATATTTGGAATGGCCCATCAAGCCCATTGGGCTAGTTGTCTTACTTTCCAAGGTTTCCACATTAACTCTTTGAAGTAGGCCCTAGATTTTATCTTTGGAATAATTTAAATGACTAAAAAAATATCAGTTTAGATAGATAGACAAAAAAAAAAAAAAAAAAAAAGGTGAAAAATGGTCAAATCGTGTCTGTCACGTGACTTTATTTGTGTCATGGATTTCCATTCTTACCCTCATCTGAAATTTCAATACTTTTATCCTAGGTGTATCTAAACAATCTCTCTCTCCTAATTTAATTTTAAATTATCCAAATAGATTCTATGCCATACGATTTGAATTAAACAAGATATGATTTCATGCTCTCTCTCCGAGATTGGGTTGTTGATCGACTTTAGAAAAGACGACTTCTGCATATCTTTGCCCTTCAAGTTGAAGAAAACCTTGCACTTGATTAACGAGGTTTGTGGAACTAATAGTCAGCAGCATTTTGATCAGACTACGAAAGGGAGTAGAACGGTTAGAAGGTAGATAGATTTGTGGCTGGGTGGAAGTTTATCTAGAGGATCTAAAACTTCGGTTAGAAGTCTAAGAAATTGCCTGAGAAATTTGAGATTCTCAACTTTATCCAATGAATTCATCTCAGGTTTCTGCTTATTTTTTCCTTTCTTTTCTTGAGTTTAACATTTTGTTTCCTTGGTACCATTTTGAGTTTAACAATTATGAAGGTAGAATTAGATATTTGGAAGGGAAATCGGATACCCAGTTTCTAAAATTCTCTTTGGTTTCTTGGAGGGAGGAGTTTTCTGTAACGCCCTGCGTTTCAGAATCGAATCCTTTTTGGATATGTTAAGGGTTTTATTCTAATTTTAAAAAAAATTAGAATTTAAGCTTAGTCTCGGGTCATTAAATTAAATTTCCTAAATTTTGTAGGTTTAATATTTGATATTAGTTTTAAATATCAAAAGACCCAAACCCTTTATCAATCGGGTTATTTTCTCTCCCAAATCTTTTAGGAGTTAAGTTTGGAATTAAAATTCGGCTTAAAACCTCGAAGATTCTCTTAGAACTGTTTCGGTATTAAGGGTTCTTATTTTGGTCTTGAATAAGAGGTGTTAAGTTATTTGCAATTTTTAATTAAAAGAGAAAAAAAAAGAAAAGGAAAATCAAAGCCCTAATTTTTCTTTCTCTCCCTCATTTTGTCGCGTACACCAGACCCCCCCCCCTCAGTGTTTTCGCGCAGCCGCCGCCTCCCGCTAGTTCCCGTTCTCTCCTTCGCGTGAGTAGGTGTCGCCGTCGTGGGTTTTTCTCAAGCCTCATTCTTCGCGTGTTTCTTCCTCGAGCGGTAGACCCACAAGGTCGTCTCCCTTGTTCTCATGGGTGTTCGGGCTAAGCAGCAGGTTTGTGGCGTCTTCTTCTTTGCGCGAGCAGCCGCGAGTTGTCTTACTTTCCCTCCTTCGTGCGTGTTCCGTCGACCTCAGCAGGTGAGTCTCGAATTTTCCCTGTGTTTCACGCGTAAGACTTCCATTTTCTCTTTATTTCATTTGAGTTCAACAGGCAGTGTGTTAATCTCGTTTTCTTATGTTTTCGACCAGCCTAGCGAGTAGAAGTCTGAATCTTCGTTGTTCCCATGTGTTGGGCACGTTTAGGCTGGTTTAAGGTCTGTTTCTGCGTGTTCGGGCTCTTTTGGTAAGCTTTCATCGTTACCCACGGTTTATTAACCTCAAATTCAGTTTACTCATTCTTGTTCAGCCATATAATTGAGTTTTAGGAGTAATTTCTTGATTTTTCCAGCGTTGTGCAGTGTTGTCGTGGGCTCGAAATCATTCGTGCCTCGTGACCCATCATCCGTTTGGCCTTAAACTCGAACACCCACTGTCTAGGGACTCTAAATAGGTGGTTTTAAGTCTCTTTGGTTTCTGGACAGCACGTGTTCGAGGTTATTCACTCACTGAACGATAAATTCCAGCATCCCTAGATCCTTTCCTCAAGTTTATTAGGTGCTCTAAGTTGTTTTCTAACCCTTGGTAATTGTTGCCTATAGTTGGAGCTCTTCAGGCTCTTCCGGTTGTTTCCATTAGTCCTTTAGGATCGTTTAGGAGCGTTAGAGCTTCATATAAGTAGTTCTTACTTGATGTTGTCTGTTTGACTGTGTGATGCATGCTGAGCGTTACTCGCTTTATAATTACCCTCATGTTTCTTGTTTCTCTGAATATATGCAAATATATATGTTATCGTTGAAAAACATGACTTTTGTTGCTTAATGACTGGGTGTAAAGCATGAATTGTTATTGCATGTTGGCTTGATGTAAAGCGTGTTGGTTCGATTTTGCATTCGAGAGTCAAGCATGAGTTGGGAGATGTGGTCATGTGAATGCTTAGTGGGCATGATTCATGAGTCTAGAAGCATGTTGCAGGGCTTATGCATTCTAGTAGATGTGAGATATAGGTCAGGGACCTAAAATGTGAAAAGGACAAGATGGGTGAATGTCGGTGCACCTCTGGTACAAATGGTCAAGGGGTGACATGTCACCATGGGTTTTAAAGAGGACTAGCATTGTGATTGAGATATCAGGGCCTCGGGTATAAATGGTCGAGGACTGATATTGTTTCGAGGAAAGTAAGTGATTATCATGGTCGAGGGTATAAATGGTCGAGGGTCGATATGCCAATGTTAGATAAAGAGGAGCATCGAGCCATTGGGTATAAATGGTCAAGGGTCGGTGTGATGAGTCTTGAGGCAAGTATTGAGGCCTTGGGTATAAATGGTCAAGGGTCAATACGTTGCTTAGTCATCGAGGCCTTGGGTGTAAATGGTCAAGGGTCGATGCACAGTTCGAGGCCTTGGGTATAAATGGTCAAGGATCGAATGCCGAGCTCTGTAGAGAAGTGTCGAGGCCCTGGGTATAAATGGCCAGGGGTCGGTGCAACTCGAAGGGTCAGTCTTTGAGAGTTTTGCAGAGCGTGACGCTGAAATCACGTGTGGAGAGCCATGTGAGGGCTAAATGTGAGCGTTGAGTGAACTCGTGGAGCTTGTGTGGTTAGCGAGTTGCATAGAGAGATGCATGAGTTATGGCTTAGAAGAGTCATTTGTTTACTAGCTTTTGAGCATGATATTATGTTTACTGCTTTTAAAAGCATGTTGCTTGCGCATGAAAAGCACGTTGTTTGTTGTTTGTTGTTTGATGGCTTCTCAGGTAGGGGCTGCTTACCAGTACCTTAGTGTACTGACCCCCTCCCCTCTCTCTCCCCCCAACTACCAGATTTCGCAGGTTATGAGGACTGCGTGGACCATGGTGATGCGGAGGAGGCTTATGAGGAGGAACCATAATTAGCGGCAATGTTCTTGCTTTTACTTTCTTAGGTTTTAGTTAGGGCAATTGTGTTTGCTACTTTTGAAAGTTGTTAAGTTTGGTTAGTCCTAGTTCATTCTTGTTAATCCCTGGAATTAGTTGTTTTTGTTTTAAAAAACTCCATTTATTCATTTCGTTAGTGGTTAAATAAGTTTGTCTCGTATGAAATGTCGTTACAAGATCTTGTTAAAGTTGCGCTTGGGTTTAACTAATAGTTGATTATGCGAGATCTGTTTGTCTGTTGGTTCTGTGGATGTTCTGTTGAGCTGTGGAGTGGGGAGTCGTTTAGTATTGCGTTATGGAAGTGTTTTTATGCATAGCAGGTTAAAGTAAATTTTTGGGATAGCCCTATGTACGCCGTCATGCTGCCGAAATTTTCGATGCTCACGGTTCGTTTTGGTTTAGGAGTTAGTAATGTCACTAGGATAGCTTTTAAAATCCCGGGGCGTTACATTTTCCATCGAGGATTCAATTTTTCCGACCATGACTAGATTATCCAGCAGTGGAAAAATCTCCATGAGATTTTGGTCAAGTCGGTGGAGAGGATTTTAATTTAATTTGTGTGTGAATTTAATCTTCTTGTGGTTAGTAAGTAACAACTTATTTTAGTATACATAATATACTTCATTTTAGTAGATATAATATTTTTAGTAGAGCTATAGTAAAAGAGATATGTAAATACAAGTTGAGTAGAGAGTATTTGTGTGAATTGATGTTAATTTTTTTTAATTTATAAAGAGATAAGACACTGTCACTATCATACTCTTTATCAATGGAGTTACAAGGTATTTATGCGAATAGATGTTAATTTTTTTATTTACGAAGAGATAAGACACTATCACTGTCATATTCAATAAGAATTGAGCTAGTTTTTTAATACAACATATTTGCATAACTTAATGTCTATTTAAATACATGGTATTTCTCGCATCTTGTATGTTTTTTTATATACCTTTACATGTTCTTGGCTTGTAGATTTTTTATTTATTATCTATTATCTAGTGGTATTAAATTATTGACCAATTAGATATATATTTTAAATTATTTTGTATTTTCAATTTGTTGGTTGCTTGATGGTTCCTTGATTGAAGGGTGTGGGTAAATTGATTTGATTTAATTTGAATGTTAGATTTGATTTAACTAATTCAAGATTTTCTGTTATATTTCTAGTCAATGGTATTTTCGTAACTAAATATTTCATATTTATTAATTCATAATTTTTTTTTGAAAGATATTAATTCATAAAATTAATTGGGTCATTTATCTAAATAATGAGTAGGTGCTATTTTTCAAAACGTTTTTTTTTTTTTTTGTCTATTCTTGCAGTTAACCCTAATTCATCAAGCTCAATGGGTCGATTTCTTGGCTTTTCAAAATTTTTGTAACAATTTTTTGAGGCAGGCCTCAAATTTACCTCTAAATGAAATATCAAGCTTGTTGGGCTGATTTTTTGGTTTTCCAAGAATCAAACATGTTTTTGGTCTTCTGCGACCAATTTCTACATCGCAAAATTTTCGATTCATCGAGAATAACTAACCAAACCCTTTTGGGTCCCAACTAACTTCAGGGCACACATTCTCCAGAGCTAAGTAGAATTCTTTGTAAGTCATGCTCTGTTCAACTCTATTTAGATTTCTCTATCAAGCACAAGGTTTCCCTTGAATTTTTTAGTTGACTGAGGTCAACCAACCTAACAATTTTGGGGTTCAATCAGTCCTCTGGACTCACTTTCCTCTACAATTAAGCGATTTTTTTCATTCATTTGAGTCATGCTCGTCCTATTGGACCACCAACTTAGGCACATTAATCCCATCCCATTCCAAGGGTTGTTGATAAATCTCATTTATGAAGGTTATTTGACTCTATAACGTAAGATGATTGGATACATTGGAGACAATGTATAGGTTTGGGTTGGGGGTTGTTAGCATATACATGCTAAGTTTTAATGTTGAGTCTTGATGCATCTAAGCGTTGGACTAGTTTTTGAGCAAGTATATTGAGCTTTGATTGTTGTGTTGGAAAATTAAACTTAATAAACCATATTTTCCCATAGGATCTAAGCATGGAAGCAAGCCAAAAAAAAAAAAAACAAAATATCTAGAGATTATGAATTACCTGGATCCATGAGAATCTTTTGTGTAGAACTCTTGCTTGGTTTTGGCTTTCCTCAACTATGCAACTAAGACCTTGGATGGGAAATTCTCTCTATTTGATGGGGAATGAGAGACTAAAGAGGCATAGTGTTTTGGAGACTATAACCCTGTATTTATAGTTGATTCTAGGGTTTCCCATAACCCCTAGGATCAACAGGTTGGTATCTACTCAGCGGGTTACACCACTAATACGAAGTTTATGGGTCCTTATTAGACCACCTTTTTTATAACCCATGAATAGCATTACATATAATTTATTTATTTAAGTTTGTCACCCATTATAGGAATTAATTCAATTAATATAAGCAATTATATGTATTGAAACTTTAATGCGCAACCAAATGTCATTCAAACAAACTCCCTTTAATTACAATCTGGTCCATCTTATATACCAATGTAGAACCAATGTGGCTTTTGTCACATGTGAAAGCGCAACTCAGCCTTCAATGATCACCACACCAAATATACTTGATGACATAGATCAAGTGTGGAAGAGCAGCATGAGAATTACATGTATAGTGATTTGCACATGTCTATTCTCAACTGGCCCTAATTTATACTTTATAGAGATCAGTGCAATATATATATAAATATATAGTTATGAGTTCAAATAAACCATCTACTTTATTCTACAGAAAAATATAGAACAACAACATCTATATCAAAAATCACTCCCATTTAACCAAGGCATTATCCACTAAAATGATACCCATACGGGCTACATGATCATGAAAAACCTTAGGTACTAAGCCTTTGGTAAAAGGATATGCTAGCATGTTATGTGTTCCTATTTGTTCTATAGCTATCAAATTATTTTGAACTCTCTCCTTTACAACAAGATACTTTATGTCAATATGTTTTGACTTTGTCGAACTCTTGTTGTGATTGGAATACAGCACTGTCGAATTATTGTCACAATATTCTCAATGGTCTTTCAATACTCAATTATCTTAAGTGTTGTGACAAAATTCCTAAGCCATATTCCATGATTTAATGCCTTATAGTCCGCCACAAACTCTGTTGCCATAGTTGAAGGGGCCACAAGTGATTGCTTCACACTTCTCCATGAGATAGCTCCTCCAACCATCATATAAATATACCCAGATGTGGATCGTTTACTATCTTAGCATCCAGCAAAATCAGAGTTAGAAAAACCAACGATCTTTGTACTATCCGACCTCTGATATGTGAACATGTAATCTTTAGTTCTTTGAAAATATCTCTTAACCCTCTTGACTACTTTCTAGTGTTGCATACTTGGGTCACTCAGATATCTGCCCAACACTCCCACTATAAAAGCTATACCAGGTCGGGTGCAAACTTGAGCATAGGGGTGAGAAAAATATTCTGATAAACCGATCCGACCGATCGAAACCGATCGAACCGACGTCGGTCGATTGGTTTTTGTAAGAGTTCAATCGAAATCGATTTTTCTAAGAGAAAAACTTATTCATCGGTCGGTCGGCGAGCCCAATGAAGGCTCAAACCAACCAGATCGATTGACATTGACTAATATTGTATATATATATTAAAAAAAGAAGAAAGAAATTTGAAACATTGGGCTGCTGTATCTGTTGCAATAATGACATGTTGCACATGCAGCCACCTTGGGAAGACCACATCGATGGCCTTCCCAAGGAATATGAAAAAAAAAATTATCATTCTTAATTATTTTTTTTCTTTTACTTTCTTTCCCTACTAGTACCATCCACGTTTTTCTTCTTCTTGCTCAAGTTTCTTCTCCCTTTCTCTTCATCTCCATCTCTATTCTTTTTCTTTTTCTTTTTTTTTTCCTTGAATCAGCTTCCTCTTCATTTCTCTTCTCTCTTCTTCTCTTTTTTCTTTACATTTTCTGAATTGGTTGCGAACGAACTTCTTACCTCTATTTTTTTTGTTCTCTAGCTGACCGGAGTAACAAAACCCTCCATTTGTCTTTTCTTCTTCTCTTTTTTCTTTTCTTTTTCTGAATCGGTTACGAATAAACTTCTTCCTTCTATTTTATTTCTATTTTTTCATTATCTAGCTCGTCGAAGTAACAAAACCCACATTTTTTCATTCTCAAGTTCACCGGAGTCACAAAATCGACAAAATTCGATCGACCGTTGGTGTAGTCAGTCGATTGACGTCACCAACCCATCAAGAACTGACGACCACCAACTAATTCAAACCGAATGGTCGGTTTTGGCCAAAAACCAATCATGACAAACCGTTGCACACCCCTACTTGAGCATACATTCAACTCCCTATAGTTGATGAATAGGGAATCTTTTGCATCTCACTCCTTTCATGATCTCTTTTAAGGCACTGATTTAAACTAAATTTATCTCCTTTAGCTACAGGTGTATCACCTGGCTGACATCCATTCATGTCATACCTACTCAATATTTTATCAATGTAACTCTTTTGTGATAACCCTAAGATACCTTAGGAACGATCTCACAGTATGTATACCCAATACAAAAGAGGCATTGCCAAGATCTTTGATCTCAAAATGTTTTGTCAGAATGGTCTTGGTTTCTTGTAGTAGGTTTAAATCACTGCAAGCAAGTAAGGTGTCATCTACATACAATATTAGGAAAATCTACCTACTCCCACTATTCTTATGGTATACACATTCATCAACTACATTAACCTCAAAATCGAAAGAGGTAATGGCATTATGAAATTTGTGGTACCATTGACGAGAGGCTAGCTTGAGTCCATAGATGGATTTCTTCAGTTGCAAACCATTGACTTTGAACTTCCTGATACAAAATTTTCTGGTTGCTCCATCTAAATTATTTCATCAATGTCTCAATTGAGGAAAGTCGTCTTGACATTCATCTAATGTAACTCTAAGTCAAAATGAGCTACCAGTGCCATAATAATTCTAAAAGAGTCTTTCGAAGAAACTGGAGAGAAAGTCTCTTTATAATCTATGCCTTCCTTTTGAGTGAAACCTTTTGCAACAAGGCGTGCTTTATATCTCTCAATATTGCCTTTTGAATCCTTTTTGGTTTTAAATATCCATTTACAATCAATAGGTTTCTTTCCTTCAAACAACCTAACTAGATCCCAAACACCATTGTCACTCATAGATTTCATCTCATCTTGCATAGCCTCAATCCACTTGTCTGCCTTAGAACTTTTCATTGCCTGTTGAAAATTGACAGGATCATTTTCTATAAGGCCAATGTTATCTTCATGTTCTTGAAGAAATACAATATAATCATATGGTATTGCACTTCTCCTTTCTCTAGTGGATCTTCTTAATGACACTTCTTGAGTATGTTGAGTTTGATTTGTAGAGTAAAGGGATGTATCTTGAGTGTTGTCTTGAGAAGTAATGATATCAAGTGTTGAAACTTGATCCTAAGTATCATTATCTTGAACTTCTTTTACTAACAATGATAGGTAAGGTAACCATGTCATTCTTATCATTAATATTTTCTTCTTCAAAGACAATATTTTTACTTTTATCTCCCCCCTCAAACTCAATATTCTCAAGGAATCGAGCATTTCCCGTCTCAAAAAAAGTTATTGAAGTGAGATTATAGAATTGAAAGTCCTGTGAACGCTCAGCATACCCAACAAAGTAGCAGCTTATGGATCTTGAGTCCAACTTCTTTTCATTTGGCCTATAAGGTCTTGCCTCTGTTGGACAACCCCAAATGTGTAAATGCCTAAGGCTAGGTCTTTTTCCAGTCCACAACTCATATGGGGTTTTGTTTACTGCTTTGTTGGGTACTCTGTTAAGTATGTATACTGTGGTTTTCAACGCTTCTCCCCAAAGGGACTCTGGCAAAGAAGAATGACAAACCAAACTTCTTACCATATCCTTAAGAGTCCTATTACGTCTCTCAGCAACTCCATTTATGCTAGGTTTCCAGGCATCGTGTACTGAGGAACTATGCACATTCTTTAAGAAAAAGTGCAAAGGGTCCTGGACATTGTTCACCTGATCCATCATATCTGCCATAATATTCTCCTCCACTGTCAGATCTAATGACCTTAATTTTCGTTTCAAGTTGAAGTTCAACTTCAGCTTTACATGATTTGAACATGTCTAAAGCTTGAGATTTCTCATGAATTAAATATAGGTAGCAGAATCTTGAGTAGTCATTAATGAATGTGATAAAATACCGTTGTCCATTCCATGAAGCTGTAGGGAATGGTCCACATATATCAGTATGTATCAGTTCTAAGACTCCTTTAGCTCTTTTAGCACCTATATTTCTCTTGTTTGTTTCCTTTCCTTTGATACAATTGAAACAAGTTTCAAGGCCTGTTAAGTCAAGAGAATCTAAAATTCCCTCAGTGACAAGTCTCTCAATTCTACCGTTAGAGATATGTCCTAAACGTTTGTGCCATAATGTACCAGAATTTTCATTCAATTTTTTGCTTTATACCACGTGATAAAACATGCAATGTTTCATTATCAAAAGGAACATTATCAAGCATATATAAATTATCAATCAATGAACCAGTACCAATAATATTTGAATTATGTAAAAGACTCAACTTTTTATTTCCAAAAGAACAAGTATAACCAAATTTGTCCAAAGAGGAAACGAAAATTAAATTTCGCCTAAAGGACGGAACAACAAAAGTCTCAAACAAATCCAAATGAAATCCAGTTCCTAAAGATAATCTAAATGTTCCTATAGCTTCTACTTTTGCTCTATTGTCGTCAGCCATGTAGATGAAAGCCTCAGCATCACTTGGTGGTCGGCTCCAAATGCAACCCTGCATAGATACACTTATGTGAGTAGAAGCACCTGAATCTACCCACTAAGTATGCATAGGTACAGAAGCTAAATTAACCTCCAAACAAACAAGGGAAAGAAACATACCCTTCTTTAGTAGCCAGACGGCATACTTGCCACATTGTTTTTTCATGTGCCCAGACTTCTTGTAGAAGAAACAAGTGGGTCCTAAATCCTACTTCTTTTCCTTTTTCTGCTTAGAAGACTTCACAGCATTATCATTCGTTCTTTTTCTCTTTATACTATTCGAGGTAGATGCCATATAAACACTTTCTTTCTTCTCTCGTTGCAATATCTCCTCCTCTTGAACACAATGAGAAATTAGCTCATTCAAGTTCCATTTGTCCTTTTGAGTGTTGTAACTCACCCTGAAATGGCTATATTCTACTGGAAGAGAGTTCAAAACCAAATGCACCAAAAAGTCTTCAGAGACATTCAACTTTAGTGCCTTGAGTTTTGTTGCAACGTTAGACATTTGCATTATGTATTCCCTTATATTTCCTTTACCAATGTATTTTGAAGAGGTGAGTTTTGTCATAAGGCTACTCGCCCCCGCCTTATCACTCCTTGTAAAGTATTGCTCCATTTCCTTCAAAAAAAACATTTGGCATTAGTTCCCTCAACAATAGAGCCTCTAAATGTTTCTAGAATTGAGCGTTTCATGATTATTATACACATGCGATTAGACCTATCTCACTTCTCAATTTCAATCTTATTGGCATTATCCTCAATAGGAGTGGGACAGTCTACCCTTAATGCAAGGTCTAAATCCATACATCCAAAGTACTATCTGGATGTCTTTTTTCCAGTCATTAAAGTTTGCCCCATTCAATCTGGCAATATTACTGACTTGAGTGGACATATTTTCTGAATTAGCAATCTTAACTGTATAAAGAACACAAGCTCAAGTAAGTAATGTCACAATCAATATACAAATATTTGAAAGTGTTAATATCTAAAATAGGGAAGCAATTTTGGATCTTAGGCACAGAAGAAGCTCAATTTGATCAATTAAGACATGTTGTTCATATGGAGAAAAACAGAGATAGAATACCAACCTTGATTCAATTGAGAAATTTGTTGGATTTCCTTCTTGTTTTTCTTCACCAACGAGTCACGAACCACCAAAGGATCTTCCTCGCTATCCTCAAGTCTTTGGAACGGATTGTGGGATCCTCAAGTGATGGGATTTAAGAGAGAAAGCTTGAAAAAACAAGCATATAAATATGGGTGATGTGAGTATGTATTTTGGCAGAATTTCTGTAGCTTTCAAGCTCATTTCTTTCAGCCTTCTTCTTCAGTTATATAGAAGGAATAACCATAAAGAAAATGCCCATGGATTGACACCAATTCAACTCCAATTTAGTGGAGTATTGAGTGGCTTAAGGGATGGGAGTGCGTGGGTTTAGTCACCATGCACTCCACCTCCAAAAAATCAAATTTTAATTTGATTTTAATTAATTCAAGATTATCTTGAATTAATCCACTAACTATTTAATTTTAAATAATCTGGAATTTGAAAAATCATTTTCAATTTCTTAATTTTAAATGAATTCAAAATTAATTTAAAAATAATTATTAATTAAATAATTAAATATTAATTTAATATCTTATATTAAATTAATATTTTGTCACTATTCACGAACATTTCTAAAATTTTATTTTTCCTATCATGAATTCCTATTCATGTTCTCAGTATTTAAATCATATTTAAATATTAAAATTCACATGTACCCGTTTTTCACAAAACCCGACGTACCGACAACACCTATCACCTCTATTTATTTTTCTCAACTTGAACTTAAAGTAATTCATATTTTATACATCATATTGTTCCAAAGGTTAGTCTCGAGCTAGCAAGGGGACCTAATGGACCTACAGATCATGGGCTCCAACGGTACGAGGTTAAACTGGCCAAACTCTTTTAACCTAGTTAACCAACATTCGTTAACTGTCGGGACACTCCACTATAGCCTAGTAGTTGAACTCCCCTCACTGTAGATATATTTCCGTCCACTCGATATAACCATGATTAGTAAGTCAAACCTTCACAGATCGTTCGTTACTATAGACAGGTCAAATGTTTGTTTTACCTCTATAGTACATCTTAGTTTCTTTAAGTCCACTGGTCCTCTAATGAAAAATTTGTTTATGGTTCAACCATTAAACAAGATCCCTCTCAGGCCAATGAGAGGGTGGGGCTCCATGTTCAAGCATTGAACTCAACAGTTAAGGGAACAACCTCTCTACTATCCCTGGATCGAGCAGGAGTGAATTCCATCTTGCTTTACTATGTCCCCAGCCATCCATCTAGTGTTATCCCCAAAATGGTAAGATTATTGAACGGTACTTTTAAACCACTCTCACCCATGCAGATCAAAGGACAACCCTAAATAAACAGGAGTTCATAGTAAGCTCAGGATTAAGATCAAGTTACCTAGGTCATCATATGAAAAAGTCAGTCTTCACAGTAAACGGTGTTATAAAGTAAGAGTGACTTATTTCTTGGTTCTGTCTTGTGTAAACATCTTTTACACCCTACTTGCATGTCTATACATGAACGATCCAAGATCACGTCGTTTGCCTCATTCGCAAAGTAGGTCGCATCCATAGTGTTACCAGAACAAGGTACCCAACCTTATTCATTTACTAAAGACAATTTAAGTTATATACTTGAACTTGATCCCTGTCTATATCAAAGATATAGTTCAAGTATCTCATATTATAACCATGGATGTTTATATTGGATTTCATGATACAAAATAAACAATTTCACTGAATAACATCTTTATCTTTATTTATATAAAGGACAACAAAACTTGAGTTTTAGGACATAAACCCCAACAATATTCATGACATTGGAAATAAACTTACTAGTGAGATATCTAATGCAACATTAACATTTAGTCTTTGGACAAAAAAGTTAATTTACAAATGATACTCTCGGTGCAATAATCAAATATTAAGAACCTATCGCTTTTAGATGATAACCTTCCTTTGGGCCGACTAACATCCTTAAGAGCACAACCTTATACTATTCATTTATTATTGCATGTGTATTTGTTGTTTGGCCAAATTGTAACCTTCCTTTGGGTCGATCACAGTTTGCATAAGCAACAAATACACTACATATAACAACTTTAAATGTTCCAATTTATAAAACAGAGATTACTTTGGTAGCGAATTTTATTTATCAAAGCATTTAAAGAAATTAGACAAATTGTGTCATATACTTAATAAATTGCCAATAAACTAATCATGCCAATTATTCTTTAATTAGCACAATATGGAAAAAAAAAACAAAAAAACAAAAGTCCTCCATACTTTATTATGTCCCAAAAAAAATATTGTAAATATATATTAATTTTTTTATTATTACTAAATTAATATATATATGTTTATAAATAAAAAAAAAAGAAAAATAATAATAATATGCGTTCTGAATTTGCAGTGGGAGCCCACTGAAATTTCGATCAACCTTATATGCTAGGGCAATGCCCTAGCTTGTCTTCATGCTACGGCACAGTGTCGCCGCTTGCATCAATATATTTTTTTTTTCCTTCTTTCTCTTATATGTTTTTCTCTCCATAGCGAAATTGTAAATTGGGAGAATTAAATCAATGAAAGAAAAGAATTCTAGATCATGCAAAAAGGATTGACCACAGGTTAATCCAAGTAATTTCCATAACATGTATTATAGGCTAAACAACTCATGAATTAACAAACAACATGCCAAAAAAAAAAAACTAATTGTTTAGCAAGCAATCATGCATAAACACGCTCTTATACCATTTAGTGGAAAATTAAACTTAATAAACCATATTTTCCCCTAGGATCTAAGCATGGAAGTAAGCGAAGAAAACAAAATATCTGGAGATTATGAATTACCTGAATCCATGAGAATCTTTAGTGTAGAACTCTTGCTTGGTTTTGGTTTTCCAATTAATTAATTCTTTAATTAATTAATCACCAATTAAATATCATATATTTAATTTCAGATCTTCTATTAGTTAATTAATTAGTTACCCAATTAAATATCACATATTTAATTTCAGGCCTTCAATTAATTAATTCTATAATATGAATCTAATTCATATTAAAATTTGAACTCCTTCAAATTCTCTTATATCCTATAACTCTAATATGAATCAAATTCATATTAATATTTGAACTTCTTCAAATATTTATTTCTCATAGACTATAGTTTAATTAAATCTCATTTCATTTAAACTAAATTGAATAATTAATTCATTCATCTTCTAATTAAATACCATATATTTAATTAGACATATATTTGAACTCTTTCAAATATATCAATCTCTCAATATAATAAAGTTTAATCTCAAATTAGAATTTATATTTTAATGCATCACTATACATTATATTAATTTGTATCTCATACAATGAACTTAATTCCCAATATGAATTTGAACTATTCAAATTCTCTAAAGATATATTTGTTCCTAATTACTCTTTACGATCTAGCAAGGGGACTTAATGGACCTACAGATCAGAAGCTCCAATGATCTGAGGTTAACCGATTAAACTCATTAATCAGGTTAACCAATATTCATTAACTGTGGATCATTCCACTAAAGACCCACAGCTGAACTCTTCTCACTATAGAACATTTCTGTGTCCATGGATTTAGACCTATACCGGTAAGTCAATCCTTCACGAGTGTCTGTAATCACATCTGGGTCAAATTACCGTTTTACCCCTATGTTACATCTTTCTCCTTAAGTACCAGTGTTTCTCTAATGATCAACCTGTTTATGGTCCAACCAATAAACAAAAATTTCCTCTCGAGCCAGTGAGAGGGCGGGATCCTTTTGTTCAAGTCCCGGAGTCACCACTTAAGGGAACTGATTGCTTGCAAAATGCAAGCTATTTACCCTCTAAATTTAGGCTAAAAGAAGGCAAAAAGAACCTCCAATGCGTTATCTTAGCGCATAAAGAAAAGGAAAAGTGCTTTGATATAAGCGGCAGGCTATATTTGTGTAATACCCGTAGTTGGATATCTTTCATCACAAATGTGGGTAAGCCAAAACGAAAGTATATGTTTTGATGTCCATTTGATGTCCAATTGTTTGCTTTCTAAAAAAAAAAGAGTTGAATGTATGCGCCCAGGACAAGCAAAAAGTGGTTGAGTTATAGCAAGGAAGAATCTAAGCGCAAGGAACTTGCTTTAAGCAATGGAGAAAATTTGACAAAAGTCAAATCTACTGGAGTAATGCTTACAAGAAAAAGAAGTAGAAGGATGCCAAGATCGCAAGCAATAGAGAGTTAAGTAATTCTCGCAAAGTAGAAATAGGCATTGCTTGGGGACAAGCAATAGTGTAAGTTTGGGGGTTTGATTGCTTGCGAAATGCAAGCTATTTACCCTCTAAATTTAGGCTAAAAGAAGGCAAAAAGAACCTCCAATGCGTTATCTTAGCGCATAAAGAAAAGGAAAAGTGCTTTGATATAAGCGGCAGGCTATATTTGTGTTTGCGATAAGAAATTATAAATACAAAGCGCCAACGCAACTAATCTGGACATTTTAAGTATCTTTTCAGCGCAGGCACACTTTCCAAGATGATCAAAAGACAGAAAAAGATGGGTGAAAAGATAAGCGTTGGCGCAGCCAGAGCAAGTAGGCGAAAAAGGAGATTAAAAAAAAGGCGCAAGTGGCCTAATGATGATTAAGCGCTGACACAACTAACGCAAGTGGACTTGCAAGTTGGCCGTTTGTGACTTGAAGAAGTTTGCTTCCCTCACCTATAAATAGAAGTCACTTGTTCAAAGGGGGGAATCATTAGCAGACCGTTGAAAGAGAGAAGAAGAACCTCACAAAGAAGCTGCAGAAATCTGTAAATGGGAGTACACTTGTGTGTAATGTATCATTTCATGTATATCTGTTTTGCTTTCATGAGCTAAATCTTCTCTTCAAGGCTTAGCGCAAGCACCTCATGCGGCGATAAGTGCCACTTGTAAGCGTATTTTTGGTTTAATTGAAACATTGTTTGCTTTCTACTTAGTTGTGTTAATCTTTTCATTGCTAAGTCCCGCTTGGCCAGCCGGATGCGGTATCAGTATGATAAATCCTTGACAGGTAATGCATATGGATCTCTCTAAGTAGAACAAGCTAGCACATGTCATGTAGTCTTGGTAGCATTTAATTATTACCACTAAAAGATATTGCATGCTTGAGCTTCGATTGCATTGTGACTAACGCAATCCCTTGTAAGTATTACGAGAACTGAATTCACGCATAAACTAGGCAAAGAGTCATTTGCTAGTTTATTGCTAAAACGCATAAGGAGTACCGGAAGGAAAACTTAATGATTTTTTCTCACTTAGGCATTAATGGATCAATTAATCAAAAATTAGTGCTACAAGTCTCTTATAAACGCATGAGGTTGCTACCGCAATAGCCTTGATATTTTTCGCATTTAGTCCCTTTCCTCAATTTATATTATTTTCTTCCCGCAATACATCTATTCTTCAAACTACACCACTCAATTTTCTTTACTTACCTAGCATGTTGAGAAATTAAATCAGTGAATATATAATTTTTGTTCCATTTCCCTGTGGATTCGACCCTGAAATCATCAGGTACTACTTGATTTAATCAGTTTATACTTGGATTGATTTAAATTTGCGACTATTCTACCAACTATACTGATAACCAATCAAGTTTTTGGCGTCGTTGTCGGGGAACTGGCAACAAAAATTTATTCCAGCTTCCACTGAATTAATACTCACAGTGCCTCCTGTTGAGTCATTTTCTCCAGGAACAAAGATACTGCATGCGTGCCGCCCGACGAATTGAATTCGAGGTAGATCCTTAAATCGATAGAACATACCACAGAAGAAAAAGAAATCGAAGACCCCGAAGGCAAACAAGGGAAATGGCAGCACCAAACCAACCAAATAGACCATTAAACCCCATCCAAATGGCCGATGATAGGGCCAGAGGAATTAGAGATTACGCAGCACCTGCAAATTGCAATTTCAATCCAGGGATAATTCAACCCACTCTAGAAACAGAGAGGTTTGAACTAAAACCTGTTATGTTTCAAATGTTGACAGCTGCGGGACAATTCGGAGGAAGTCCATCAGAAGATCCTCACTCTCACCTCAAGTCATTCCTTGACATTTGCAACAAATTTATCATCCCAGGGGTTACACCAGAACAACTTCAGGTCATATTATTTCCTTACTCTCTGAGAGATGCGACGAAAGTATGGTTAAATCAACAGCCAGCAAACTCCATCGCAACATGGAACGTTTTGGCAGAAAAATTCCTAGAAAAATATTTTCCACCTACCGCAAACTCCAGATTAAGAAAGGAAATAATGACATTCGCGCAACAAGATGATGAAACATTGAGCGAAGCTTGGGAACGATTCAAGAGCCTGCTACAAAGATGCCTGCATCATGGTTTACCACTGTGCATTCAGCTAGAAACTTTCTACGTAGGTCTTAACAAGAATTCAGAAATCTTGGTAGACTCATCCGCAAATGGTGCACTACTCAGAAAAACATATGATGAAGCCCATGAAATTCTAGATCGAATTGCACAGAATAACTATGAGTGGGGATCTGCGGAAGATAGGAGACGAAGACCCATTAAGGCTAATTCAGGAAGCTTTGAAGTAGAGCCTATGACATCAGTAAACGCTAAAATTGAAGCGTTGACCTTAAAAATGGATGCGCTCACAGCAAGCACCGCACCCTTGATTGCGCAACTCAACGCAGTTGGATGCGGAATTTGCGGTGAAGGACACACGCATGACCAATGTCCTTCAAACCCAGAATCAGTTCTATATGTGGGAGCGCAAGGAGTGACGCGCAACAACCCATATTCAAGCACATATAACCCAGGATGGAGAAATCACCCAAATTTCTCATGGAATGGAAACGCGAATAAACAACAACAAGGTAATATAAATCATGCGCCAAGATTATTCAATTCTAACAATGGCCAATCTGTGCAGGAACATTTCCAGCGCAACATGGATGGAGGAGGAAGCACCAGAGCATCAAACTCAAACGCATTAGAAAGCATGATGAGGGAATTCATGACCAGTCAAAAAGAATATATGGCAAAAAATGACGCAGTAGTTCAGAGCCAAGTTGCATCTCTCCGCAGTTTAGAGATTCAAGTTGGACAGCTTGCGTCAAAATTAAGAAACAGGCCTGCAGGAACATTGCCCAACAATACAGAGGATCCAAAAGGGAAAGAACACTGCCATGCGGTGACTCTACGGAGTGGAAGAAAATTACAGATGAATGAACCTATACCAACACAAGATGACCCATGCAAAAGCGCAACCACAGAAGGGCACAGCCAGCCGCAAAAAGAAAAAGTGACGCAAGGAGATGAATCCGAAAAGAAGAAAGCGCACGTAGAAGAAGAGCCTGACGCATATAAGCCCACGCTACCTTTCCCGCAAAGGTTGCGAAAGAAGAACGATGAAGCTCAGTTTAAGAAATTTTTGAATGTTTTGCGAGAATTGCATATCAATGTCCCACTTGTGGAGGCATTAGAAAAGATGTCAAGCTATGCTAAATTCTTGAAAGACATTTTGATGAACAAAAGGCCATGGAAGGAGTTTGAAACGGTTGTGTTAACCAGTGAGTGTAGCGCGATACTTGCCAACAAGCTTCCCCCAAAATTGAAGGATCCTGGCAGTTTCACAATTCCTTGCTCGATAGGAGGAATCGATGTCGGCAAGGCATTATGTGATCTAGGCGCAAGCATCAATCTAATGCCATTTGTCTACAAATGCCTAGGGATCGGAGAAGTAAGACCAACCACTATTACACTTCAGTTAGCAGATAGATCTGTAGTCCACCCTGAGGGAAAGATCGAAGACGTATTAGTCAAAGTTGACAAATTTATTTTTCCTGCAGATTTCATCATTTTGGACTATGAAGCTGACAAAGAGATTCCCATTATTTTGGGAAGACCATTCCTTGCCACAGGACAGACTCTAATTGACGTACAAAATGGAGAACTGACAATGCGCATGAATGATCAGAAGGTTGTCTTTAATGTTCTCTCTTCCCTAAAATATCATGATGATCCTAAGGAATGCAACATGATAGCCCGCATGGATATATGCTCTCCGCAAGAATTACTTTCAAATGAGGCCAGTTCCCCAGAAGAAGGAGCCAAGGAAGATCAGGAAAGAGGAACACGCATCTTGTCACAACATGAGGAAGTGACCCACATATTAGACATGGAAGGAAGAGTTCCTGCCCTGCCCTCCATAATGCAACCTCCTGCGCTAGAGCTTAAACCTTTGCCAACGCACTTGAAGTATAGATTCTTAGGGGAAAAAGAATCACTCCCAGTCATAATCTCATAAAAGCTTGATTCATCGCAAGAACATCTACTGATGGAAGTTCTCGCAAGACACAAGGAGGCCATTGGGTGGAGTTTAGCAGACATAAAAGGTATCAGTCCTGCTTATTGCATGCACAAAATTCGTTTGATAGATGAATCCAATGAATTCATTGAGAGACAGAGAAGGCTAAATCCAGCAATGATGGAAGTAGTGCGAAAGGAGATAATTAAATGGCTCGACGCAGGTGTGATATATCCCATCGCACATAGCAAATGGGTGAGCCCAATCCAGTGCGTGCCGAAGAAGGGAGGCATGACAGTGGTGGCAAACACAAACAACAAGCTAATTCCATCCCGCACCACTACAGGTTGGCGCATCTGCATGGATTATCGCAAGCTGAATGCGATCACCAAAAAGGACCATTTTCCTCTTCCATTCATTGACCAAATGTTAGACCGACTTGCAGGACAAGCTTACTACTGTTTTCTAGATGGGTACTCAGGATATAATCAAATCACCATTGCACCAGAAAACCAAGAGAAGACAACCTTCACTTGCCCATATGGCACCTTTGCATTCAGAAGGATGCCCTTTGGACTGTGTAATGCGCCTGGAACGTTCCAGAGGTGTTGATGGCGATTTTTTCCGAACTTCTAGAAAAATCCGTGGAAGTTTTCATGGATTACTTCTCAGTATATGGGAAGTCTTTCGCAAACTGTCTGAAGCAACTAGAGCAAGTACTAGAAAAATGCAAGGAAACCCACCTGGTGTTGAATTGGGAAAATGCCATTTTATGGTAGAAGAAGGAATTGTCTTAGGCCACCACATATCAAGCGCAGGTATTGAAGTAGATAAGGCAAAAATTGATGTTATTAAGAATTTACTACGCCTACATCTGTTAAGGGAGTTCGCAGTTTCCTTGGACATGCAGGTTTCTATCGCAGATTCATCAGAAACTTCTCACAAATCTCGAAACCACTCTGCACATTGCTGGAAGCTAATAGGAAATTTGAATTTTCCAACGAATGCGTTGAAGCATTTGAGAATCTAAAGCATGCATTAGTAAGTGCACCTATCCTGGCAACCCCAAATTGGAAAGAGCCCTTTGTCGTGATGTGTGATGCTAGTGATGTGGCAGTAGGTGCAGTGTTGGCACAGAAAAAGGAAAGGAATCTTCACCCCATTTATTATGCCAGTCGGACATTAAATGAAGCACAGACAAACTACACAACAACCGAGAAGGAATTATTGGCGGTTGTGTATGCGTTTGATAAATTTCGTGCTTATCTGATTGGCTCAAAAGTCACAGTTTTCACAGACCATGCGGCAATAAAATACCTTATCTCAAAGAAGGACGCAAAGCCTAGACTGATTAGATGGATTCTATTGCTGCAAGAATTTGATTTAGAGATCAAAGACAAGAAGGGGAGTGAAAATTAATTGCTGACCACTTGTCGCGATTGGAAGATAATGGGAAAGATGATGCGCCAAGGGTCCCTATCGCAGAAGAATTTCCGGACGAAAAGCTGTTCGTAATCAACGAGGAAGAACCATGGTTTGCAGACATTGCAAATTACCTTGCCGCAGGAATCTTGCCAGAAGAATACTCAGCGCAGCACCGTAAGAAATTCTTTCACGAATTAAAATTTTATTTGTGGGATGGCCCTTGTCTCTATCGCAGAGGACCCGACCATATTCTCAGAAGGTGCGTTGGGCATAGAGATGCGTTGAAAATATTGAAAGACTGTCACGAAGCACCGTATGGAGGCCATTTCGGAGGACAACGCACTGCGGCCAAAGTTCTTCAAAGTGGATATTGGTGGCCCACTTTGTTTCATGACGCTAGAAAACACGTCGAATGTTGTGATAGATGTCAACGCACTGGAAACATCAGCGCCAGAAATGAAATGCCTCAAAATTACATAATAGAAATAGAGTCATTCGATGTCTGGGGCATTGATTTCATGGGACCTTTCCCATCATCGCAAGGAAACCAATACATTCTCCTTGCAGTGGATTATGTGACAAAATGGATAGAAGCAATCGCCTGCGTTAGAAACGATGAGATAACTGTGACTAAATTCCTAAAAAGGAATATTTTCACAAGATTTGGAGTGTCGCGCAGGTTGATTAGTGATGAAGGGACCCACTTCATAAACAGAATCATGGAGAAGTTATTGCGAAAATACAATGTCAAACACCATATCGCAACAGCTTACCACCCGCAGAGCAATGGTCAGGCGGAAGTTTCAAATAGAGAGATAAAAAGAATTCTTGAGAAGGTTGTAAATATCAGCAGAAAAGATTGGACGCATAACCTAGATGATGCGCCATGGGCATATCGCACTGCATTCAAAACACCCATAGGTGCATCTCCATATGCGCTGGTATATGGAAAAGCATGTCATCTACCATTGGAGTTGGAACACAGGGCGCATTGGGCAATGAAGTGCCTAAATTTTGACTTAGAGGCTGCAGGACAAGAACGATTGCGTCAACTGGCAGAATTGGAACAATTTAGAAGAAATGCATATGAGAATACCAAGATAAATAAGGAAAAACAAAAGCTATGGCACGACCGTAGGATACAAAAAAATGATCTCAAGGCAGGTATGAAAGTATTATTGTTTAACTCACGTTTACGACTCTTTCCAGGTAAACTGAAATCCAGATGGTCACGACCTTACATAATTCATAAAGTTTATCCATATGGGGCAGTAGACCTACATTCTACAGACGGAAAGAGAATTTTCAAAGTCAACGAGCAAAGAATAAAACCATATATCGAAGGAACTTTGAATAAGGAAGTTGAGTTGATCCTTCTGAAGGATCCACCTTGAAAAGGCCACACAAGATAGGTCCAGAAAAGAAGTGCTCTGAAATGCGCCAGGACCTATCGCATAGAGCACTAACAGGTCAGAAGTTGTAAATATTTCTTTTGATAGGTTGAGCTTTAGGGAGATAGTCCCATCGCATATGTCTTTGGTTTAAGTAAAATAAAAAATAAAAAATCGCTGCGTTAAGAAAATTTTGTGCCTAGAAGGAAATCCCACCGCTTGCCAACTCACATCCGCATCTCCACCTCACACGGTAATAATCATATTAGCATTTTATGAGGCGCACTAATCCCTGTTTTTCTCACATTACCCAAGGCAACCGCTCACATTCCTCCAAAATAATCATGATTTCCCACTCTAGTGGGATGCGAAAGGTTGTCAGTACCTAGGGACGCATGCCTTGCGTTAACTATAAGAAAGAAAAGCCTTTGCTGGCTTCCTCCTCATTTTTGCGCCTCCTTCGAACCAGAAATCCTAAACCCTAAAACATTTTGAATTTTCTCCTCCCTTTTCCCGAAGAACAGCCATGTCAGACTCACAAAACCTCTCCATCGTCGGATATGCAGATGATGCCCACTCTTCGCCGGAAGTCGAAAGACCAAACAGAGATGTGATCATTTCCTCGGATGAAGAAGATGACAACCAAAACCTCGCACAGATGGAAGAAGAAGAACTGAAAGTTGTGGATGGAGAACCTCCCCAAGCCAGAACAAACGCCCAACTCCCTGCCGCACCTTCAACCTCCGGTGGCGATGAAGTACTCAACATCGCCCCACTAGACACATCCACCTTCTCCATCCAACCTGTCACTTTTCACACAGCCTCAAGCATTCCCACCCCTCGAAACCTCACTCCTTTTTCCTCTCCATTCCCATCGATTCCCCTCCTTCCAGCCGCAAACCCTTCCTCTACCGTAACCCACACCATTGAGCCTTCCCTTTCCTGTTTCCCAACTAACACCACTTCCTCACCTCTTCCTTCATCTTCTTCCACACTCCCACAACTCTCAGAACAGCAAGTCACTGCATGGAACGACTTGCTGCAAGAACTCGACGAAGAAGGCGATGAAATTCGCCAAAGAGAAAAACGAGAACGTGCTGCCGCAGAGTCTATCGCAGTAAATAGAGGCGAAGGGCCAAGCTGTGCGGAAGCAGCAGCCATCGCAGCGCATAACTTGGCTACTATCGCAATAGCCATGGAAGTGTCTGATTCTGAGGATGAAATCCCCCTCACACGTCGCCGCAATATCCAACCAACAGGGGTTGTCATCAGAGAACCATGCGAGGAACTTGCGGTGACCCAAGGCAAGAAACGGAAAGCACCTACCGCAGCCAAAGACAAAGGGAAACAAAAAGTAGGCGCAGAGGCTGAGGCAAAGGACTGGGGAAAATTTCAGGAGGAAAGGGGATTCAGTTGCCCCCTACCGCAGACAATGACTGACCAGATTTCCCAACGCAAATGGGAAACAGTCTGCGAGAACCCGGGAACCTACGCTCCTGTGCTGGTCCACGAGTTCTTCCACGCACAATGGCGAGATGAGATTGATGAAGTCGTTGTACGCGGACACGCCATCGCATTCTCCTCAGCGCACATAAACAGCGTCTATGAGCTCCAGGACATCCCCAGCGCAGAAGGGAACAAGCTGCTCGACTGCTAGGATGAAGACTTCCTTAACGCAGTCCTTCTTGCGGTAGCCAGCCCTGGGGCTAAATGGGATGGGCATGGCGCAAAGAGGACCCTGAAATCGCAGATGTTGGATTTCGAGGCAACCCTGTGGATGCACTGGATCAAGAATCGCATCATGCCTACAACGCACGACGCAACCCTAAGCCTTCAACGCGTGATCCTCGTCTACTGCATCATGAAGGGCATGCCAATGGACTTGGGGAAAGTCCTTGTTGAAACCCTGCGCCACACTGCCACTAAGCCCAGAGGTGCGCTATTTTGCCCTGGCCTCGTCACCTCTTTATGTCACGCATCAAATCTCCTTCCCGAAGCTGATGAAGAAGTAAGGACAATGCGGAAGGATTTTGACGAGCAATGGTGGACACGTGTAACGGGCACGCGAGACAGGCGTCTGCAAGGTGTCAACCGCAGACCTTTAGCCCCCGCAGCAGAACCTATTGCACCAGCGCCTGAAAAGCAAAAGACGAAAAGGCGCAAGGTCACCGCAGGACGATACCCTCGCCAAACGGCGCAAGGCCATCAACAAAAATCCCCAACGCAGGAAAACACTGTCTGCGATGAGCTTCATAATGCGCCACCTCCACCTGAGCAACACTCACCTCCCCGCTCTGAAACTCGTGCTGAAGAAGTTGCTGAAGAAGAACCCCAGCCCAGTCCTTCTCGCGTCAATGACATCCCTGAACAAACTCCTGAAGCCGCAACATCAGGCGAAGGCGCATCTGCCAGACCACTTGATGTTGACACAGCCCTCATCTTCTCAGAGTTGCGACATATGTTCCAAGAAGTCACGGAACCTTTGTGTCTGCAACAAGAAAGGATCTGTCAGCAGCAGGCATCACTGCAAAGGCAACAAGAGGAGCTGTCGCAAATGGTCAATGCCTTGCTCCTCTTCTTAACACATTGGACAAATTCTTTCCACCGCCTGCCTATCGCACCGAACCTTTTCACGCAAAGACCAGCTGGCATAGGGCCCTCTCAGATACGACCACAAAACATTCTGCCGATTCCAAGGTTCCCTAGACCGCCACCTCCACCACCGCAGGAGTAAAATTATCTTTTTCTTTCTTTTGTTTTACCTTCATGTATGCGCCGTATTCATAATTCCATTATCAAAATTACATGAATATATCTCACTGCATATTTCTTATCACTTTTCTCTGCCTTAATAATGTCTCTTTATCTCTAAAAGTCTTTGCGTTAACTCCTTGTGTCTTAATCAACGCATCTGATTTCTAATTTTTCTTGTCCGCATTACCTCACTTGATTTAACATTTGTCTTCATTTTCCTCAGAACATAAGGCAAATTTCTTCGAAGTTTCACCTTGCCGCAACTCAACTTCTATTTTCCTCTGTTCATGCGCTCCAAAGTAAGTTTGGGGGACAATGGGGACATTGTCCATCTTAAGTTTGGGGGAGTCGGCGCATAAGTATTAAAAATAAATAACGAATGCATTCCTCTAGGAATGCGGCATGTTTGTAGCCAGTGGCATTTATGCCACCTATAGTTTGCCACTGCGCGAAGACAAACGCATCCTATGAGCGTTAAGGGCAGTAAAAAAATGTAATACCCGTAGTTGGATACCTTTCATCACAAATGTGGGTAAGCCAAAACGAAAGTATATGTTTTGATGTCCATTTGATGTCCAATTGTTTGCTTTCTCAAAAAAAAAAGAGTTGGATGTATGCGCCCAGGACAAGCAAAAAGTGGTTGAGTTATAGCAAGGAAGAATCTAAGCGCAAGGAACTTGTTTTAAGCAATGGAGAAAATTTGACAAAAGTCAAATCTACTGGAGTAATGCTTACAAGAAAAAGAAGTAGAAGGATGCCAAGATCGCAAGCAATAGAGAGTTAAGTAATTCTCGCAAAGTAGAAATAGGCATTGCTTGGGGACAAGCAATAGTGTAAGTTTGGGGGTTTGATTGCTTGCGAAATGCAAACTATTTACCCTCTAAATTTAGGCTAAAAGAAGGCAAAAAGAACCTCCAATGCGTTATCTTAGCGCATAAAGAAAAGGAAAAGTGCTTTGATATAAGCGGCAGGCTATATTTGTGTTTGCGATAAGAAATTATAAATACAAAGCGCCAACGCAACTAATCTGGACATTTTAAGTATCTTTTCAGCGTAGGCACACTTTCCAAGATGATCAAAAGACAGAAAAAGATGGGTGAAAAGACAAGCGCTGGCGCAGCCAGAGCAAGTAGGCGAAAAAGGAGATTAAAAAAAAGGTGCAAGTGGCCTAATGATGATTAAGCGCTGACACAACTAACGCAAGTGGACTTGCAAGTTGGCTGTTGGTGACTTGAAGAAGTTTGCTTCCCTCACCTATAAATAGAAGTCACCTGTTCAAAGGGGGGATCATTAGCAGACCGTTGAAAGAGAGAAGAAGAACCTCACAAAGAAGCTGCAGAAATCTGTAAATGGGAGTACACTTGTGTGTAATGTATCATTTCATGTATATCTGTTTTGCTTTCATGAGCTAAATCTTCTCTTCAAGGCTTAGCGCAAGCACCTCATGCGGCGATAAGTGCCACTTGTAAGCGTATTTTTGGTTTAATTGAAACATTGTTTGCTTTCTACTTATTTGTGTTAATCTTTTCATTGCTAAGTCCCGCTTGGCCAGCCGGATGCGGTATCAGTATGATAAATCCTTGACAGGTAATGCATATGGATCTCTCTAAGTAGAACAAGCTAGCGCATGTCATGTAGTCTTGGTAGCATTTAATTATTACCACTAAAAGATATTGCATGCTTGAGCTTTGATTGCATTGTGACTAACGCAATCCCTTGTAAGTATTACGAGAACTGAACTTCACGCATAAACTAGCCAAAGAGTCATTTGCTAGTTTATTGCTAAAACGCATAAGGAGTACCGGAAGGAAAACTTAATGATTTTTTTCTCACTTAGGCATTAATGGATCAATTAATCAAAAATTAGTGCTACAAGTCTCTTATAAACGCATGAGGTTGCTACCGCAATAGCCTTGATATTTTTCGCATTAAGTCCCTTTCCTCAATTTATATTATTTTCTTCCCGCAATACATCTATTCTTCAAACTACACCACTCAATTTTCTTTACTTACCTAGCATGTTGAGAAATTAAATCAGTGAATATATAATTTTTGTTCCATTTCCCTGTGGATTCGACCCTGAACTCATCAGGTACTACTTGATTTAATCAGTTTATACTTGGATTGATTTAAATCTGCGACTATTCTACCAACTATACTGATAACCAATCAGGAACACTCATCTACTTCTCCTAGAAGTGGGAAGGAGTGGATTCCTTCTTGTGTTGTCATGTCCCCAGCCTCCCACTCGGTCTTGTCCCCAAAAAGGAAGGCATATTGAGTCTGTAAGGATTTGGAATTCCTCAATTCCGTTCAAGCGGAAGCGTAATTGGGACCGATTCGTAGTTAATTTTGTTTATCCAAAAATACTAGTGCATTGGTTAAAACATAGAACAAATTCTATACAAACTTAAGGCTAAGCATACAAAATTTATTAGATCTAAATCTAAAGGGGAGAAGCAAACATACCGTCGTTGACGACTCTGAATACTTCAACGGACACCTTTCTTGATTTTGGACCAAGCGTCAACAATTGGGACACCACCAATTAATCTTCCCCATTATGACTCTGAGATTAGGAACGTAGTTGTGGGACTACCTAATCTTGAATGGGAAAAACTCTAGAGAGAAAATTCTCCCTAGAGTTCCTAGGTTGAGAGAATATGAGAGGGAGGCTAGAGAGAATGCAAGAGTGCATTCGTGTGGCCTTATGTTGTAGTACCTAAACCCTAGGTTTAGTGTTCTATTTATAGGAGAAAGGTCATGAATAAAATATTCATTTAAAATCAATTATTTCCATAACTGATTTAATCTTTTCCATAATTAATCAATTCTATGACCAACCAATTCCATGACCAATCAATTCCATAATTGATTAATCTTTTCCATAAATGATTGATCACTTTTATAAGTGATTAAATCATTTCCATAAATGATTAATTACTTCCATAAGTGATTAATCATTTTCATAATTGATTAATTTCCAATTAATTAATTCTTTAATTAATTAATCACCAATTAAATATCATATATTTAATTTCAGACTTTCTATTAGTTAATTAATTAATTACCCAATTAAATATCATATATTTAATTTGAGACCTTCAATTAATTAATTCTATAATATGAATCAAATTCATATTAAAATTTGAACTCCTTCAAATTCTCTTATATCCTATCAATTTAATATGAATCAAATTCATATTAATATTTGAACTTCTTCAAATATTTATTTCTCTCATAGACTATAGTTTAATTAAATCTCATTTAATTTAAACTAAATTGAATAATTAATTAATTTATTTATCTTCTAATTGGTATTTAATTAGACATATATTTGAACTCTTTCAAATATATCAATCTCTCAATATAATAAAGTTTAATCTAAAAGTAGACTTTATATTTCAATGCATCACTATACATTATATTAATTTGTATCTCGTACAATTAACTTAATTCCCAATATGAATTTGAACTATTCAAATTCTCTCAAGATATATTTGTTCCTAATTACTCTTTACGAGCTAGCAGGGGGACCTAATGGACCTACAGATCAGAAGCTCCAATGATATGAGGTTAATAGATTAAACTCATTAATCAGGTTAACAAATATTCATTAACTGTGGGTCATTCCACTAAAGACCTACAGCTGAACTCTTCTCACTGTAGAACATTTCTGTGTCCATGGATGTAGACCTATGTCGGTAAGTCAATCCTTCACGAGTGTTCGTAATCACAACTGGGTCAAATTACCGTTTTACCCCTTTGTTACATCTGTCTCCTTAAGTACCAGTGCTCCTCTAATGAACAACCTGTTTATGGTCCAACCATTAAACATAAAGTCCCTCTCGGGCCAGT
The DNA here is from genome assembly GCA_036850905.1 of Luffa acutangula. Lineage (NCBI taxonomy): Eukaryota > Viridiplantae > Streptophyta > Magnoliopsida > Cucurbitales > Cucurbitaceae > Luffa > Luffa acutangula. Next base: position 30,487,719 of record CM072090.1, on the reverse strand, counting down.
GAGAGGGCGGGATCCCTTTGTTCAAGTCCCAGAGTCACCACTTAAGGGAACACTCATCTACTTCACCTAGAAGCGGGAAGGAGTGAATTCCTTCTTATGTTGTCATGTCTCCAGCCTCCCACTCGATCTTGTCCCCAAAAAGGAAGGCATATTGAGTCGGCGTATTGGCCACTCTCACCCATGCTAATCAAAGGACAATCCCTCATGAGAAGGAGTTCATGACACACTCAAGATTAAGACTGAGTTACCTAGGTCATCCTATTGAAACAGTAACCTAATTAGTTAACGGTGTTATAACTAATGGTTGGCTATTTCGTGGTCTGATCTTATGCAAACTCATTACATAGGATACCCCAACTTGCATGTCTACTACATGTACGTTTTGGATCAATACGTCTGTATCAAATACAAAGCGGGTCGTATCTCATAGTGTTACCAGGATAAGGTACCCAACCTTATCCTTGTACTATAGACCTTTTAGGTTGTTACTTGAACATCGATCCTCGTATGTCCCCACATACTAGTTCAAGTTACATACAAACAACCTTGGATCTTAATTTATTGGCTTTGGGTCAAATTGTGCAATATTTAACAATAACACTTTATTGTAGAAACTCAATAACATTTTATTGAAACAAGTATACAATTTGTTTACATTCACTATCTACGAGTTTTAGGGCATAAAACCCAACAGAGTCAGTGTATTGGTCACTCTCACTCATGCTAATCAAAGGACAATCATTCATGACAAGGAGTTCATGACACACTCAGGATTAAGACTGAGTTACATAGGTCATCCTATTGAAACGGTAACCTAACTAGTTAACGGTGTTATATCTAGTGGTTTACTATTTCATGGTCCGGTCTTATGCAAACTCATTGCATAGGATACCCACACTTGCACGTCTACTACATGGACGCTTTGGATCAATGTGTCTGTATCAAATACAAAGCAGGTTGTATCTCATAGTGTTACCAGGATAAAGTACCCAACCGTATCCTTTTACTATAGACCTTTTAGGTCGTTTCTTGAACATCGATCCCCGTATATCCCCACATACTAGTTCAAGTTACATACAAACAACCTTGGATCTTAGTTTATTAGATTTGGGTCAAATTGTGCAATATTTAACAATAACACTTTATTGTTGAAACTCAATAACACTTTATTGAAACAAGTATACAATTTGTTTACGTTCACTATCTACGAGTTTTAGGGCATAAATCCCAACAAACTCCCACTTGAACTAAAACTCTAGTTTTGTGGGATGTACAATAATCTATACAGCAGTGGGTGTATAAATACATGTATAAAACATATACAATGTACAAATACAATAAATTAGGGCATCACTATATACCCATTACATTTTCTACCACTTGCCCTAGATTACACATTTGTACATATCTCGTAGATCTAGACCTTCTAGATGACCCTCAAACACTTTAGCCGAGAGAGTCTTTGTAAATGAATCAACAATATTTCATTCAATTTAATGTGCCTGCTTGTCTTGGGTTGCGATGTTCTTTTGAATTTGCCACAACACCACTATATCATTATAAAGTGTGATGGGCAAGTTCACATTTGGAACACATTCCAAATCAATCAAGAACTTCCTAAGCCATACAGTCTCTATCGCTGCTTCACAAGCAGCTATGTTTTCGAGCTATACGGTCAAGACTGTAACTGTGTCATACTACTCCATCGTAAAGAGTGACCACAAATACTGATGTAGATTTCCTCAATTCTTTATCAGTCTTAAAATATGTGTCAGTGTATTGATAGCGAGCATAGCTAGCTATTTTTCTCTGATTAATTAAGCTAGTCTTTTTCAATTATTTGCCCAAATTTATGCATTTTTATGTTTTATTTGTAGGAAGTATGTGCTTGAAGCTTAATTCAGCAATTGGAGTCAAATGGAGCAAAAAAAAAAAAAAAAAAAAAAAAAAAAAAAAAAAAATTCATAGCGTCGCGACGCTATAGAAAATTTTCCAAATTTGCGGATCGCGACAGCGTCTCGACGCTACAACGAAATTTTGCTATTTAAGCATCTTTTCGGCTAGGTTTTTGGGGACTTCGAATTGGGGACTTTTGGAGCCGACTTTAGAGCAAAAAGAGGACAGAATTGAGCTGAAGCAAAGGGGACTAAGTGGAAATCAACCCATTGTTCGTGGGGATCGTGACGGGACGTTTGGTCTCGGCCTACAACGAGTCTATTTCTCTTTTCCTTTACTTTAGACACTTTTTATGGCTTATTTAGACTTAGTTTATATTGTAACGAGGATGATGTGTAGCTAAGTTTAATTCTTAGGGATTGATGTAGCCGTTGGGCACGTTTTGGATTGATTTACGGTATTTATGCTATTGATGTCATTTATGCATATGTTGTATCCTTAATGCTTTCGATTTACTGGCCATAAATTGATTGATGTTTATATTTGAATCTAACTCGGGAGAGAGGATTTAAATTAGTAATCAATATGCATAACTAGAATTTAGCTAAAAATCGGGAGATTAAGGTTAATTCTAGAAATTGTTATAAAGGTTAGCCTTATTGCCTTGTATGTTTATTGGATTTAGATAGGGATATCGGGTTCAATTGCATATGGGAGAATCATGTATGCTCGGGAGAGATATGTGTGATTTTAGTTGCCAAGATTTATGAATCATAGCATGTGTTAATCCGTTTATTAATCCATAACTCCAATTGGTGAAATCAATTCCCTAAGACCAATTATTCCCATTTGATTGTCACTTTTTACTTTAGTTTTGTGTTGATTAATTCATATTCTCATTCTATTTGATTCCCTAAATAAAATTGGCCAAGAGTATTTTCGATAATTAAAACTTGGCTAGACACCAATCCAGAGGACGACATTCGATTGCATAATCATTATATTATTACTTGACCCGTACATTTGCGGTTAGCAAATTGCACATCAAGTTTTTGGCGTCGTTGCCGGGGATTGGCATATTTAGTCAATTTTAATATCGTAGAAAAATTGTCCGGTCTTAGTTTTGGGTGTATTTTATTTTTTTGTTATTTTTGTTATTTTTGTTTTTAGGTAGATTGCATTTTTCCTTTATTGTTTTTCTTTTCCATTCTTAAATTTTTCCTTATTTAGATTTTCCCATTTTTGTTTGATTTTTCCATTGTTAGATTTTTAGTTTTTCCTTTTTAGATTAGTTTTTCCTTATTTGTTTGTGTCCTTATTGGTTTTTGTTTTATCTATTTTTGCATTCCATATTAGTCAATTTTTTTCCTTTTGTAGATTATATTTTTTCCTTATTTAGATTTAGTTATTTTCCTTTTCTTGTTTCTTTCCTAATTTATTTTATTTCCTTTTATTTGCCTTTTTAGGTTAGTGTAGTCGGTGTATGCGAAAGGTTAGGGAATTGGCCTTAGTTCCCTTGGATCCAGAAATAGAAAGAACATTCAATAGACTTCGAAGGGAAAATCAAGAAAACATCCAAATGGCCAATCCTAATCCTGAAGAACCTAAGCCCATCAGGGACTATTTTCAGTCGATCTTTCACGAGCAACAGTCGGGAATTGTCTATGCCCCAATAAATGCTAACAATTTTGAGCTGAAAACAGGTCTCATTCAGATGGCTCGAGATTGCGCTTACAAAGGATCACCCATAGAGGATCCAAATTCTCATCTGAAATCCTTCCTAGACATCTGTGGGACGGTAAAATTAAATGGTGTTTCTGAAGATCCCATTCGCTTACGTTTATTTCCTTTTTCATTGCAGGACAAAGCGAGGGACTGGTTACAATCTATTCCACCTGGGAGCATTACCACTTGGGATGCTTTGGTCCAGGCATTCTTAAAGAAGTTCTTTCCTCCTGCCAAGACGGTCAACCTGAGGATCGAAATTGGGACATTCCAGCAACAATTCGATGAGCAGCTGTTCGAGGCTTGGGAGAGATTTAAAGAGCTGCTAAGGAAGTGCCCTCAGCACGGATACCCTGACTAGCTACAGGTTCAATTATTTTACAATGGATTAACTCCTAGCACGAAAACTATTGTTGATGCAGCTGCAGGTGCGACTCTGTTGTCCAAGACTGTTGAGAGTGCTAGGACTTTGTTAGAGGATATGGCCACTGATAACTGCCCAAAAGGTAGTTATTTAGGCTTCATTTATATAAGGATTTGTGTGTCTTTAATGCTTAATAGGGTTGGTTTTAGAGGGATATTACATGATTTAACCCATTTGGAAGAATGGAAGCTTTGGAAATCACTTTATGCAGATTATGATGCTGAGCGACTGGAGGGAGCAAATTCTATGCTGCAGCAAAACTGAGAGCAGAAACTGCCATATCACAGCTCGTTAGCAAACTTCATGAACCGACTTCTATTGAGATATTTTCGGGATAAAGGATCAAGGAGAGCCTTACACGTGTCCTAGTTAACCTAATTCAAGCCTCACATCCTTCTATAAAAGGAAGTAGCCGTCAAAGTCAAAAGCATTCCATGTTTTCCCTTGGAAGCCGAATAGTATAGGGAGATTGAAGATCGTCAAGAACACCATCAACCGCAAGCTGATTAGGGAGTTTACCTTCTTATTTAACTTGTAGTTATGGACATGCATACTCAGATTGTAATTCATATTCCTATGCTTATTATGAACTAAGTAGCTTAAGGTGTTGGTTAGGAATAATGTGATTATTGTGCTTCATCTCTAGTAATAAATTGACTATTGCATTTTGGTTAATTGTTGTGCTTATTCTTATTTTATGCCCGCCTGGCCAGCCGGTATGGATAGCTCTCTCTAGTTTCAGGGATGATTTAGAGAGTGTGTGGCAATTCTCCACATTACGATCATTGTGTATTGGTGAACGCCAGTGACTGAGCTAGGGATAGCCAGTTGCCTAGTGCTCGATCGGTCGCTCTTCATTGGGTTTGAAACATATCCCAAAAGATCCGGAGTTCCGGGAGGAATCCGCTAATAATACTGCGAGAGATGCATGATCAATAATATTGCTAGAGCATATCTTAGAACAATCACTAAAGTCTAACCAGCGCCTGTCTTTAATCTGTCTGTCTATTTGTTTACTCGTTGTTCTGTCATTTATTTTGCTTCAGCATAATTCCGATAAAACCCAACATTTTTATTATCTTTGAAACCATTAGAAAGTTATACAAAATAGGTAAAGTGGAAACTCATTCAGACCTTGGATTGATAATATTACTTGCTGCAGACTGTGTATACTTGCACAGGAATTCTAGAGTATTTCATATCATATTTTTTACTCACTCTAGGAACCCAACAAGTTTTTGGCGCCGTTGTCGGGGACTTGAATAAGTTTTTATCTGATCTGTTTTGTGTATGTGTTTTAGTGGTTTGGTGCTAGAACTTTTTGATTGTTTCTTTTGTTTTTGCAGGTGTGATTTTGGTGCATGAGCGATCCGCCTGGGGTACAGTTTGAGCTTGACCCAGAAATTGAAAGGACATTTAGGAACAGAAGGAGGGAGCAGCGCAGAAACCAGATGGAGAACGTGCCGCAACTCTCGCAGGTTCCTGAAGGTCCAGTAGCAGTGAACCCCCAGCAGAATTCGTTGTTGCAGCAAAACCCACTGTTTGAGCAAAATGAGCAGCGAAATAATCAGGCTGAGAATCCTATCTTGATAGCGAAGGATAGGACCAGAGCCATTCGAGCATATGATGTCCCAATGTTTAATGAGTTGAATCCAGGGATTGCACGTCCCCAAATCCAAGCGGCAAATTTTGAAATGAAACCGGTAATGTTTTAGATGTTGCAAACCGTAGGGCAATTCCATGGTTTGTCATCTGAAGACCCTCATTTACATCTTAAGTCTTTTCTAGGAGTTAGTGATTCTTTTGTAATTCAGGGAGTGCCGAGAGATGCTCTTAGATTAACTTTGTTCTCGTATTCTCTTAGGGATGGAGCAAAGTCATGGTTAAACTCTTTTGCTCCAGGATCAATTAGGATATGGGATGAGTTAGCTGAAAATTTTTTGAGTAAATATTTCCCACCTAATAGAAATGCTAAATTAAGGAGTGAAATAGTAGGGTTTAGGCAACTTGAAGATGAGACTTTTAGTGAGGCTTGGGAGAGGTTTAAGGAGCTTTTGCGAAAGTGTCCCAACCATGGGTTACCTCATTGTATTCAAATGGAAACCTTTTACAATGGTTTGAATGGAGTAACCCAAGGTATGGTCGATGCTTCGGCTGGAGGGGCCCTTTTGGCAAAAACTTTTGATGAAGCCTATGAAATTTTAGAAAGAATATCTATTAACAGTTGTCAGTGGTTGAATGTTAGAGGCACAAATAAAAAGGTTAAGAGTGTGTTAGAGGTTGATGGTGTGTCCACCATTAGGGCCGATCTTGCTATGATTGGTAACGCTCTTAAGAATGTGACAGTGATTAGTCATCAGCAGCCACCAGCTATGGAGCCTGCAGCAGTGGTGAACCAAGTCACGAACGAAGCATATTGCGGTGAAGATCAGAACTACGAGTTTTGCCCCAGCAATCCAGCTTCTGTGTTTTTTGTAGGTAATCAGAGGAACAACCCTTATTCTAACTTCTATAATCCAGGTTGGCGCAACCACCCCAACTTCTCATGGGGAGGTCAAGGAAATAACGCACAAGCGCAACAAAAGATGAACCAGCCAGCATTTTGATGTGCAATTTGCTTACCGCAAGTGTACGGGTCAAGTAATAATATAGTGTTTTCGTGTAAAACGAGTGTCGTCCTCTGGATTGGTTTTCTAGCAAATTAAGTATCGCGAATACTTTTGTCCAATTTTATTTAGGGAGCAAAACTCAATGGTAAAGATAAATCTAAAGACAAAAAGCATAAAATAAAAGTGGAGACTCAAATGGAAAGATTCTTAGGGAATTGATTTCATTGATTAAGATTGAGGATTAATTAATGGGATGAATTTAGCATGCAATTATAATACCAAGTCTAGGAACCTTTTATCACAACTATCTCTCCCGAGCATAATTGATTCTCATGCATGCAACCAACTTGATATCCCTATCTAAGTTCATTAACATGCAAGGCTTTGAGTTTAGTTCTTCAAGCAACTTCTAAAGTTATTCCAAATCCCGTCACAAACTTAGAATTTCCACATTAGTCATGCAATTAAATAAAGTAAGTCTTAGGCCAAATCCCCTCTCCCGAGCAAGATTCAACACTCAAATCATTCAACTAGTGATCAAGTAATTGAAAGCATTTAACCATAATTGCATAGGTAAAATAAATGCATATTCATACCACAAATCAATCCAACAAACTAAAACAACTACATCAATCCCTAAGACAAACAACTAGTAACTCATAGTCTTTAAACTACAAACACTAATTGAAAGAAAAGTCATAAAAACTACAAAAGGTAAGGGAAAGAGAAAGGAAAACTCGAATCCGTCAAAACCGGCACGTCCCCGTCACGATCTCCACGTCTTCTCGCTTGATTCCCGCTCTTTGGCCTTGCTTTAGCTCCCACCAAAGGTCTCTAGTCGAAATTAGGGCTAAAATCTAACCAATTGGGCTCCAAAAATCCGTAGCTGAAAAGGGGAATTTATAGAAAATCTGGCGACAGCGTCGAGACGCTATGGACAGCGTTTTTGGAAATTTTGTCGATAGCGTCGCGACGCTATGATTTTTTTTTTTTTTTTTTTAAAGATTGGAAGCTCCATTTGACTCCAATTGCTGAATTAAGCTTCAAGCACATACTTCCTACAAATAAAACATAAAAATGCATAAATTTGGGCAAATAATTGTAAAAGACTAGCTTAATTAATCGGAGAAAAATAGCTAGCTATGCTCGCTATCATATTTGCTAAAGCGCAGGTAATGCCCCAGCAAAATAAGCCGGCTTTGCCCCAGCAAAATTCGGGAAATTCTCTCGAGGAAATGATGAAAGAATTTATGGCTCGCACAGACGCCGCATTTCAAAGTAATCAAGCTTCGATGAGAGCCCTGGAATTGCAAGTGGGTCAGCTAGCTAATGAGCTAAAGGCGAGGCCTCAAGGGAAACTTCCTTCGGATACTGAACACCCTCGAAGGGAAGGTAAGGAGCAGGTAAAGGCAGTAACTCTTAGGAGTGGTAAGCCATTAGAAGAGTCTAGAAAGACCCAGGATTTAAATAATAATAGTGATAATATTGTTGTTATTGAAAAAGAGTTGGAGTCTGGTCAGGGTGCTGGAGGCAGCAAAGAAAATGTTGGAGCATCTGGTTCTGTGCCAGATGTAGAACCACCATATGTGCCGCCCCCACCTTATGTACCACCTCTACCTTTTCCACAAAGGCAAAAGCCTAAAAATCAGGATGGTCAATTTAAAAAGTTTTTAGAGATTCTTAAGCAATTGCATATAAATATCCCTTTAGTAGAAGCTATTGAGCAAATGCCTAATTATGCTAAATTTCTTAAGGATATTTTGACTAAAAAGAAAAGGTTAGGTGAGTTTGAAACCGTATCTCTTACTGAGGAGTGTAGTGCTATTCTTAAGAATGGGCTACCCCCCAAGGCTAAGGATCCAGGGTCATTTACTATACATGTGTCTATAGGTGGAAAGGAATTAGGTAGAGCACTCTGTGATTTAAGTGCAAGCATTAACCTTATGCCTCTTTCGGTCTATCGGAAGTTAGGTATTGGTGAAGCTAGACCTACCACAGTTACGCTCCAATTAGCTGATAGGTCTATCACATATCCAGAGGGTAAAATTGAGGATGTCTTAGTAAAAGTTGATAAATTCATATTTCCTGTTGATTTTATTATTTTAGACTATGAGGCTGATAAAGATGTCCCAATTATTCTAGGTCGCCCATTTTTGGCTACTGGTAGGGCATTAATAGATGTTCAAAAAGGAGAATTAACAATGAGAGTCTGTAATGAGGAAGTAAAATTTAATGTGTTTAAAGCCATGAAATATCCAAATGAAATGGAGGATTGCTCCTTCATCAGGATTCTGGAGAGCACAGTTATTGAGACAGCAATACAGGATTCGGCTGATAAGCATTCAGAAAAGCATGGAGAGGTTAGTATAGAAGATTTTGGGTTTTGTTCTTTAGATAGAAAAAATGAAAAAGAATTGTTTAGGTGTGAGGATGTTTTTGAGTCTTTAGATCTAGATCAAAGAAAGGCTCCCCCAATTAAACCATCCCTGATTGAGGCACCTACTTTAGATTTGAAGCCTTTACCAGATCATCTAAAGTATGTGTATCTTGGGGAAAGTGAGACGTTTCCCATTATTGTTGCATCAGATTTAATGCCGGAGCATGAGGAGGCCTTAATAAAATTGCTGCAGCAATACCGCAAAGCTATAGGTTGGACATTGGCTGATATTCAGGGAATTAGCCCATCTTTTTGTATGCACAAAATCACTCTAGAGGAGGGATCCTTTAGGAGTATTGAGCAACAAATAAGGCTTAACCCTGCAATGAAAGAGGTTGTTAAAAAGGAGGTAATTAAATGGTTGGATGCTGGGATCATCTATCCAATTGCCGATAGCAATTGGGTAAGCCCTGTCCAATGTGTTCCTAAGAAAGGAGGTGTCACTGTGGTGAGCAATAAAGATAATGAGTTGATCCCCACAAGGACAGTAACTGGCTGGAGGGTTTGTATGGATTACAGAAGGCTTAATAAAGCCACCCGAAAGGATCATTTCCCTCTACCATTTATCGACCAGATGTTGGATCGATTGGCTGGTCAGGCCTATTACTGTTTCTTGGATGGTTATTCTGGGTATAACCAGATTACTATTGCTCCTGAAGATCAGGAAAAAACCACTTTTACCTGCCCTTATGGGACATTCGCTTTTTGGAAGATGCCTTTCGGCCTTTGCAATGCTCCAGCAACATTTCAGCGGTGTATGCTAGCAATTTTTTCTGATATGATTGAATCCACTGTTGAAGTCTTATGGAAGATTTTTCAGTGTTTGGAGGGTCTTTTCAGAGTTGTTTAGATAATTCAGGAAAGGTATTAAAAAGATGTGAGGATACCCATCTAGTACATAATTGGGAGAAGTGCCACTTCATGGTGAAGGAGGGCATAGTGTTAGGTCATAGGATTTCTAAAAATTGTCTAGAAGTTGATAGAGCAAAAGTTGAGGTTATCGAAAGACTAGAGCCACTGAATTCAGTGAAGGGAATTCGGAGTTTTTTAGAACATGCTGGATTTTATAGGAGGTTCATAAAGGATTTTTCCAAAATCAGTAAACCTCTTTGTAACTTATTGTGCACTGATCATGTTTTTGACTTTTATGCAGATTGTAGGAAGGCTTTTGAAACATTAAAGGCTGCTTTAATCTCAGCACCCATTCTCTGCGCGCCTAATTGGAATTTGCCATTCGAGGTAATGTGTGATGCGAGTGATGCTGCGGTAGGAGCGATGCTAGGGCAAAAGCAGGGCAAATTTATTCATCCTATATATTATGCAAGCAAGGTTTTAAATGAAGCACAGGTCAACTACACAACTACTGAAAATGAGTTGTTAGTTGTTGTGTTTGCTTTTGAGAAATTTCGGCCATATTTGGTTGGATCTAAAGTCACGGTGTTCACAGATCATGCAGCAATAAGGTATTTAATGTCAAAGAAAGATGCAAAGCCGAGACTAATTCGTTGGATTTTATTACTGCAGGAATTTGACTTGGAGATAAAGGACAAGAAGGGATCAGAGAATGTCGTTGCAGATCATTTGTCTCGTCTTGATCCATCATCATTTTTGCTGGAGCAATTTGCCATTTCCGATTCTTTCCCAGATGAGCAGCTTTTTGCTGCTCAGGTAAAGTTAGTCAGGGATGTCCCTTGGTATGCTGATATTGCCAACTTTTTAGTAAAGGGAGTCACCCCTATTGATATGGATTGGAGGCAGAAGAAAAAGTTTAAGCATGATGCGAAATTCTTCTTTTGGGATGAGTCGTTTATGTATAAGCAATGCTCTGACGGTATTATTCGTAGGTGTGTTTCAGGTGCTGAAGCAAAAGAAATCCTGGAGCAATGTCACTCTTCGCCGTATAGAGGTCATTTCAGCGGACAGAGGACGGCTATGAGGATTTTGCATTGCGGATTTTTCTGGCCTACGTTATTTAAGGATGCCCATTGGTTCTACAAGCAATGTGACGCTTGCCAAAGGAGAGGAAATTTTGGGCCAAGAGATGAAATGCCTCTTACTTATATTTTAGAAGTTGAATTATTTGATGTATGGGGTATTGACTTTATGGGACCATTTCTCCCTTCTAATGGCAATGTTTTTATCTTATTGGCAGTTGATTATGTGTCCAAGTGGGTGGAGGCCATCGCATGCCATCTAGAAAGGATTGGTCCTTTAGGTTGGATGAGACTCTTTGGGCTTATAGGACAGCTTATAAAACTCCTTTAGGTATGTCTCCCTATAGGTTAGTATATGGAAAAGCTTGCCATTTACCATTAGAGCTTGAGCATAAAACATTTTGGGCTTTGAAAAAGTTAAATTTTGATCTGAGTCGTGCAGGAGCAATAAGAATGTTGCAGCTTAATGAGTTAGAGGAATTTCGTCAATTTTCTTACGAAAATGCGAAAATGTATAAGGAAAAGACTAAGCTGTGGCATGACAAAAAAATTAAATCTAAGGAGTTTGTCAAGGGTCAATAAGTTTTGCTTTATAATTCTAGATTAAAATTATTTCCTGGAAAATTAAAATCTAAATGGTCAGGACCGTTTCTTGTGATTGAGGTTTTTCCCAATGGAGCAATTACTTTGCAGGATGAAAAAGATGGGAGAATGTTCAAGGTGAATGGGCAGCGTGTGAAGCATTATTGGGGTGAGGAATTTCAGTCGAAATATCCTTCCCTACGATTGGTTGATGATTGAGAGAGCAGGACTTTTGCGGGAGCATTTCACAGAGCAAAATTTTGAGCTCCCAGGATTTGAATTGATTTTATTTTCTGTTAATTTGATTTTAATTTCGGTTAGGTTAGATTTAATTTTGCATGAGTTATTAGATTTTATCTTTTAAGTATTTTTATTATTTTTGGTAGGTTAGATTTGATTTTATTTTATTTTCGGGTTATTTATTTAAATTATCTTGCAATTATCTTTTGGATAGATTTTATTTTATCTAGATTTTATTTTCGGTTATTTGAATTCTAGTTTTAATTAAATAGAGATTTTCTCTAACTTATTCAGTTTCTTTTGAGAATAACAGGTTAAGTTTGCTTTGATTGGTTTAATTTGAATTAAAAAAAAAGATTTGATTTGTCTATTTTGAGATTCGAATTCCGTATCTAAGATTCTTCAGGTTCGGAAGATTGTTGCGGCACAAATATTGCTGGAGCAAAATATTCCAAGTCAGAAGGGTTTCCGTTGGAATTTATTATTGTTACCGTTGGATTTGGCTTTGAATTCTTGCTGGTTAATGTGCGTGCATTGTCTGATGAGGCCACGTGGCGCAGAGAAATCAACGGCTCCAATGATGACAGAGCATTAAATTTTACCATGGCCGTTTGGAATTCGCAAATTTACCGTTGGTAATTTTTGAATTTCAGGTTTGCATTTTTAATTGCAACGGTAACATTAGTTATGGCAGGGAAAATCTTGAAGGTTAGGATTCTTGTTTGCTGCAGCTCTATTTATTCGCAATCTCTGGTAAGTGCGTTTCACTTCGTCTTCTTGAATCTTTGTGAGTGTTATTCTTTCTTTCTCTGCACTTTCTATCAAAACCCTTTTACACCTTCAATGACTAAAACAAGAGCTCGAAAAGAGAGGGAGAGTGAAGAGGAAGAGGTGTCGGTCACACCGGAAGTACAGAAAGGAAAAACTAAGAAAAAGAGAACGCCAGAAGAGAAGGAGGTTAAGCGAAGAAGAAGACAGCAGAGAGTTGAAGAACAAGAAAGAGCGAGAGAGGAGGAGGTTGTTGCAGAAGGAGGCGAAGACCCACAAGAATCTGGCAAACCGATCAAGAAGAGGATGGACGGGAAGTGACGACTATAGAAGAGGCTCGAGAGGGAATTCAGACGAAACAGAGTGAGGTTATGCAGACGGAGGCTGTAGAGGAAGAAGACAGAGAGCTAGTTCAGGAGGCTCGGGTGGAGGTTATCATACCTGAACCGTCGAAGCGACGCCGCATTAAGCGGAAGGCTGGGCGCATTCCAGTAATCAGGACTGATACCCCATCGCCTCCATCATCAGATTCCGAGAGAGAGAAGGCCGAGCAAGAGGAACGAGAGAAAAAAGAGGCTGAGGAAAAAAGGCGAGAAGAAGCAGAGAAACAGGCAGAGGAGGAACAGTTGCTGAAGCGGAGAGAAAAGAAGGGCAAAAAGATTGCTGAAGCATCAGAGGAGCACGATGAAATAGCAGAGCGACAGGTGCCATACGAGCGCTTCGTCAATAATTTTGCTAGAGCAAAATACACTAAGCTCCTGAAAAGGGATTTTCTGTTCGAAAGAGGTTTCAGCGGTGATCTTCCACCATTTCTAAGGACCGGCATAGCTGACCACGGTTGGGAGCTATTTTGTGCTAAGCCAGAGGCTGTGAACGCACAGGTGGTGCGTGAATTCTATGCCAACATTGATAAAGAAGAGGGTTTCCTGGTAATTGTCAGAGGAGTTGAGATAGATTGGAGTCCAAGTGCGATCAACGCACTGTACCATCTTCAAAACTTCCCCCACGCGGCATTCAATGAAATGGCAGTCGCGTCATCTGAGGAGCAATTAAGTAATGCTGTGAGGGAGGTAGGAATCGAGGGGGCACAGTGGCAACTATCAAAGACTCAGAAAAGGACATTCCAATCAGCTTACTTGAACAAGGAAGCAAACACGTGGATGGGTTTCATCAGGCAGAGGTTGCTTCCGACAACGCACGACTCGACAGTATCCAGGGAACGAATTCTTTTGGCTTTTGCTATCTTAAGGTCTCTCAGTATTGACGTGGGAAAAATTATTTGTAATGAAATTGCCTACTGCTGGAAGAAAAAGGTGGGGAAGTTGTTCTTCCCGAACACAATTACTATGCTATGCAGACAAGCAGGGGTTCCAGTGGAGGAGAGTGATGCAATTCTATTTGATAAAGGGATCATTGATATGCCCAATTTGGCGCGGCTCCAGCGCACGTAGGAGATACGTCAAGGTGGGCTTATCTACGGCATCAATACGATTCTAGAACAACTGGCACTTTCGGCCAGTAGGCAGGAGCTTGCTGAAAGGCAAACTTTAACCTTCTGGAACTATGTTAAGAATCGAGATGCCAGCTTAAGAAGGGCACTGCAAGAGAATTTTTCCAAGCCGTATTCAGCCCTTCCTACATTCCCTGAAGATCTGTTGAACCCTTGGATTCCACCGCCACCTGCTGAGAAAGAAGATGAAGAGGAAGATCTGGGTCAGGAAGATTGAAGAGAGATTTGAGTGCGCATGCTTTTTGATGAAATATTTTGTTTGCTGGCGCATTCCTGACCCCATCTTTTATATGACTGCTTGCCTTGTTTCTTTTTAAATTTTACTCTGAAAAAAATATCTGCTTTGTAATATTTTTCTGTGATTTTTAATGAAATTTCTAAATGTTTCTATTCCATGAGCACTGACTGACTCTAACTTAACTATTTTCTTCTGAATTTTTGAAGCTTGGACTGATTACGCTTAGTTAGATCAAGGTATTCTGATCTCCAGAAACCTTTTGCTTGAGCATTTCTTCTAGCCTGGATTGTTGCTGCGGCAAGAAGATTTTGACGGTAGTATTGACTTATATGATCCACTTTAAGCTTAATCCTAGTCCCATGTTTAGTTTAAAAATTCAGATAGAAAAATTTAAGTTTGGGGGTATAATTTCTTAATTAATGATTCATTGGGGACAATGAATAATTCAAGTTTGGGGGACTTTTTGCTACTCCAATTATTTTGCTCGAGCATTCCTCTCCTTCAAATTAAAATTTGCTAGGTTATTGAGTAACCGGGAACATTTGTGATACCCACAGTTTGTCTTCGCGTCAAAAGATGACCTAGGAAATGTGAAAAATGAGAAAAAATTAAGAGAAAAATTATTTGCTGAAAAATTATTTGTTGAAAATTTTGCTGAAAAAATTGATGGAGCAAAAGTTTTAAGGGATGAATGATGATCCAGCAGTTTTTCTGTCTCCCATAACTTAGGTGAGCTTCATCATAAAATGTCGCCATTCTGAGGGGCAAGAGATGGAATAACTAAGGATTTTTTAGCTTTATAATGAGTATTGAGCCTAGTTGGTGATGAGCTTGAGGCAAGGGTATACTGCACCATAAAGTGGGTCATCCCATGCTTAAGAGCTTATGACTGTAAGGCTGCTTTAAGTCTGGTAAATAATGTTATAAACCCCTTTAAAAAAAATATGTTTTGAAATGTCTGATAATGGAGCTAGGCTGTGGTGAGTTCTTAGAATTAAGTTGAAAAGTGGTGATTATTTGTCCCTGCTGAAGGAATCATTTTGCTGCAGCAGAGCTTGGTTTTGCAGAGTGCTCAGGTAAAGGTTAAAGGTAGTGTTGGACTGAATGGTTTAATTAAGCTAATTCTTTGTCTAAATATTCTGAAATTCTTGAAGGAAGGTTGGTTAGTATTGCTCGGGACGCGCAATAGTTCAAGTTTGGGGGTATGATAACTGCCCAAAAGGTAGTTATTTAGGGTTCATTTATATAAGGATTTGTGTGTCTTTAATGCTTAATAGGGTTGGTTTTAGAGAGATATTACATGATTTAACCCATTTGGAAGAATGGAAGCTTTGGAAATCACTTTATGCAGATTATGCTGCTGAGCGACTAGAGGGAGCAAATTCTATGCTGCAGCAAAACTGAGAGCAGAAACTGCCACATCACAGCTCGTTAGCCAACTTCATGAACCGACTTCTATTGAGATATTTTCGGGATAAAGGATCAAGGAAAGCCTTACACGTGTCCTAGTTGACCTAATTCAAGCCTCCCATCCTTCTATAAAAGGAAGTAGCCGTCAAAGTCAAAAGCATTCCATGTTTTCCCTTGGAAGCCGAATAGTATAGGGAGATTGAAGATCATCAAGAACACCATCAACCGCAAGCTGATTAGGGAGTTTACCTTCTTATTTAACTTGTAGTTATGGACATGCATACTCAGATTGTAATTCGTATTCCTATGCTTATTATGAACTAAGTAGCTTAAGGTGTTGGTTAGGAATAATGTGATTACTGTGCTTCATCTCTTGTAATAAATTGACTATTGCATTTTGGTTAATTGTTGTGCTTATTCTTATTTTATGCCCGCCTGGCCAGCCGGTATGGATAGCTCTCTCTAGTTTCAGGGATGATTTAGAGAGTGTGTGGCAATTCTCCACATTACGATCATTGTGTATTGGTGAACGCCAGTGACTGAGCTAGGGATAGCCAGTTGCCTAGTGCTCGATCGGTCGCTCTTCATTGGGTTTGAAACATATCCCAAAAGATCCGGAGTTCCGGGAGGAATCCGCTAATAATACTGCGAGAGATGCATGATCAATAATATTGCTAGAGCATATCTTAGAACAATCACTAAAACCTAACCAGCGCCTGTCTTTAATCTGTCTGTCTATTTGTTTACTCGTTGTTCTGTCATTTATTTTGCTTCAGCATAATTCCGATAAAACCCAACATTTTTATTATCTTTGAAACCATTAGAAAGTTATACAAAATAGGTAAAGTGGAAACTCATTCAGACCTTGGATTGATAATATTACTTGCTGCAGACTGTGTATACTTGCACAGGAATTCTAGAGTATTTCATATCATATTTTTTACTCACTCTAGGAACCCAACAGCCACCAACAGCTATTAGTGGCCATCTGAGCGGTCGGGACCCAAAAAGATTGCTGCTGGAGTGTTCGAGGTTAACAACGTAAGTGCACTTCAGGCTCAAATGTCTTCCTTGGCTTATGCATTTTTAAAGTTTTCAGGTTCAGGGAATGCTCAATCAATTGAGTCTGCAGCTGCCCTTGCATCCCAGACTCAGGGGGAAAATCTCGAGCAGGTTCAGTATGTTTCGAATTTTAATTCTAGGGGGTACAATAATAATTCCACACCTACACATTATCACCCTAGCAATAGAAATCATGAGAATTTTTCCTATGCTAATAATAAGAATGTTTTGAATCCTCCTGGCTTCACTCCTCAAAGTCAAGAAAATAAGAAATCTTTAGAAGACCTTGTTGGAGCTTTTATTGCAGAATCAAGTAACAGGTCAAATAAGCTTGAGGAGGCCGTGATTGCAATAAACACTACTGTCAATGGTCATTCTGCATCAATCAAGAATATAGAGACTCAGCTGGGACAACTGGTAAGTGTTGTCAACTCTATGAATAAAGGTAAAGCCCCAGTTGAACAGGAGAAATCTTCTTTGGAGTACTGCAAGGCCGTATCTGTGCATTATGAGGAGGAGACTAAATTAGCTGAAGAGGAGAAAACAACTGAACCAGAGGAACTCACAGGAGGAGTTGAAGAAGGCACCACCTCAAACGAAGCTGAAAAGCTTAATCCTGAGCCTTCTATCCCTTCTCCTACTGTTTTAGTTCCTAAATCAAAGAAAAAGAAAAATTCTAAGGTTAAGTTTGACAAATTTTTAGATGTTTTTATGGGTTTGCATGTTAATATTCCTTTTTCAGATGCCTTGGAGCAGATGCCTCACTACAGAAAATTTATGAAGGAATGGCTCAACAAGAAGAAAAAGGAAAAGCAGTTGGAGACTGTATATCTTGCATCGACGTGCAGTGCTCGTGTCCAACAGGGAGTACCAGAGAAAATGTCTGACCCAGGGAGTTTTACTATTCCTTGTAATTTTGGTACTTATTCTTGTAGAGCACTATGTGATCTAGGGGCTAGCATAAATATTATTCCATTATCTCTGTGCAAAAAGCTTAATATAGGAGAAATAAAATCTACCTCTATTAGACTTCAGTTGGCTGACCAGTCTCTGGTTAGTCCATATGGGATTGTTGAGAATATTCTGATTAAAGTAGGTAGATTTTTCCTTCCTGTTGATTTCTTTGTGCTAGATATTAAAGAGAATCATGTTATGCCTATCATATTAGGGAGACCTTTCTTTGCTACAGGGAGGGTTATAATTGATATTGAGCGTAGGGAGCTAATCATAAGAGTCCAACAGGAGAAGGAAGTTTTAAAAGCTTTTGAGGACCCCAAGAACACATCAGATACAATGATGGTGGGCTATAGGAGAGGTGCTAGGAAGAGCACCAGTGATGGAAAATCTGACAGGAGACCACCCTGATGCATAGTTGGTCAACACGTCGAGCTAATGACGTTAAACAAGCGCTTATGGGAGGCAACCCAAGTGAGTTAGTTATTTCTTTATTTTGAGTTTTATTTATTTTTTGTGTCTGTTTTGTAGGTCTTGTTTTCTTTCTCTCCTTTGCTTTCAAGCTGCCAAGAGTCCAAGCATTCAGTCAAGAAGTCATCATCATTCCAGGGCAGTATTGTTCACTCCTTTCATTCGTTTATTGTTCTCATGCTTGTTTATGCTTTATTTTCGTTATACATTGAGGACAATGCATATTTTAAGTTTGGGGGTGGATTAGCATGTTTGTGGAGCCCTTGAGCATCTGAGTTCGGGCTATAGTTTTGAGCTTTCTTTGAATTATGCATATGGTTATTTTCTGGATGCTACTTTTGCATGATTATGATGTCCTAGGATAGGCTTTCTTGTCAATTTTCAAGCTTGTGATGAGTTTTAAGCATAAGTGCCCAAAAAAGGAGACTTTTTAAAATTTTTCTAGGAGATGGCTTGCATGAGTAGAGTATTTGTCTTAGCTAGATTTGGATTTGAATGCTTAGGAGCGTATTATTGGGTTCATATGCTTGTTGTCACCTCGATAGGTGTAGGGCAGAGCTAAAGAGTTAATTTTTTGCAAATTAGCATGTTTGATCTTGCTTAGGAGAAAAGAAAAGAATATCTGCTATTTATGCTCATAAAGAAAAATCGTTCTTGTTGTTACTGTTGAAATAAGATAATAATGCCATGGCTTGTGCACAATATGCAATGGTTAATAAAGATTAAGGCAAAAAGAGCTACCCCTGTTGTGATCAGTTAGGCCAACCAGAGAAAACTCAGGTTAAGGGTCCCTGCAATGGGTGTGTGAAAGCTAGTGCCACATATACATGCTTAATTTAATTGTTAATTATAAGCACCTAAGTATGGAGATAAACAAACTAATTTGTTCCATTAACTCATTAGTGAAACCTTAGTGCCAGTGTAGAGGGAAGATGAGTTGAGAGTTAAATAATCCAATCCTGGGCTAGTAGAGTCTGATCTTGTTGAGTTAGATCTCGCTTGTGCAAGTTAATTTTGGAAAAATTTTAATTTGTCTCCCTCATTGGTCCTTATGTGCATGTCTCTTGCTTGCTTGACTATTGACCTTTGAGCCTTGAGGATTGAGTTATGATTATTGCATCCATTCTTCTACTGTATGCTTGATTTTTAGTTTGCTCGAGGACTAGCAAAAGCTTAAGTTTGGGGGTATTTGATAGCGAGCATAGCTAGCTATTTTTCTCTGATTAATTAAGCTAGTCTTTTTCAATTATTTGCCCAAATTTATGCATTTTTATGTTTTATTTGTAGGAAGTATGTGCTTGAAGCTTAATTCAGCAATTGGAGTCAAATGGAGCTTCCAATATTTATAAAAAATAAATAAAATAAATAAATAAAAAATTAAATCATAGCGTCGCGACGCTATAGAAAATTTTCCAAATTTGCGGATCGCGACAGCGTCTCGACGCTACAAAAAAATTTTGCTATTTAAGCATCTTTTCGGCTAGGTTTTTGGAGACTTCGAATTGGGGACTTTTGGAGCCGACTTTAGAGCAAAAAGAGGACAGAATTGAGCTGAAGCAAAGGGGACTAAGTGGAAATCAACCCATTGTTCGTGGGGATCGTGACGGGGACGTTTGGTCTCGGCCTACAACGAGTCTATTTCTCTTTTCCCTTACTTTAGACACTTTTTATGGCTTATTTAGACTTAGTTTATATTGTAACGAGGATGATGTGTAGGTAAGTTTAATTCTTAGGGATTGATGTAGTCGTTGGGCACGTTTTGGATTGATTTACGGTATTTATGCTATTGATGTCATTTATGCATATGTTGTATCCTTAATGCTTTCGATTTACTGGCCATAAATTGATTGATGTTTATATTTGAATCTAACTCGGGAGAGAGGATTTAAATTAGTAATCAATATGCATAACTAGAATTTAGCTAAAAATCGGGAGATTAAGGTTAATTCTAGAAATTGTTATAAAGGTTAGCCTTATTGCCTTGTATGTTTATTGGATTTAGATAGGGATATCGGGTTCAATTGCATATGGGAGAATCATGTATGCTCGGGAGAGATATGTGTGATTTTAGTTGCCAAGATTTATGAATCATAGCATGTGTTAATCCGTTTATTAATCCATAACTCCAATTGGTGAAATCAATTCCCTAAGACCAATTATTCCCATTTGATTGTCACTTTTTACTTTAGTTTTGTGTTGATTAATTCATATTCTCATTTTATTTGATTCCCTAAATAAAATTGGCCAAGAGTATTTTCGATAATTAAAACTTGGCTAGACACCAATCCAGAGGACGACATTCGATTGCATAATCACTATATTATTACTTGACCCGTACACTTGCGGTTAGCAAATTGCACATCATGTATCCTGTAAGGATCAAATCCTTAGTCTCATACACGAGCATATAGTTCCTCATTCTCCTCGAATACTTGAGGATATTCTTAATGATTTTCCAGTGATTAAATCTTGGATTAGATTGATACTTACTGACAATCCCTATTGCATAGGGCATTCGTCTCATCTCCCCAACTTCTTGAGGTGTCTTAGGAAACAGTTTCTTAGACAAAAAGAATTCCACGCCTGAAAGGTAGTGAACCATTTCTTGGAATTCTGCATCTTATATCTACCTGACATCTTGTAGATATAAGATACTTGAGACAAGGCTGGCTTTTTGTTTTTACGGTTCCTAACGATTTGAATCCCAAGAACAAACTCGACTTCTCTCAAATTTCCATTAGGAAATGAGCTGCTAGCTCCTTTTACTAGTTAAGAAGATAACCTACATCATTCCCAATGATTAGGATATCAATCATTTACAACACTAATAAAGCTACATAACTATTGATGATGCTCTTGTTAAGACAAGATTCATCAATGTTCTTATCAAAGTCAAAAGATTTGATCACAGTATCAAATCTTATATTCCAAGATCAAATTGCTTAGGTCAATCCATGAATGGATCACTTAAGCTTGCAAACCATTTTTCTTTTGATCTTGATAAATGAACCATTCTGGTTGAGAATGTGGATACTCTTAACGTCTCGTTTTCTCTTGTAGATCCTTTTGCAACCTATAGGTTTTACCCCATAAGGTTGATCTACAAGATCCCAGATAGAATTGAAACACATAGATTTCATTTCCAGGTGCATGACTTTAATTCCACTAGTCCTAGTTAACATCATTCATTACCTTGCTTTAAGACAATGGATCCTCAATGCCATCATCAGGTATGATGATCTGGACTTCAGTTAAGCCCATGTAACGGTCAGGTTGTAGAACAACCCTCCCACTACATCGAGACACCCTCAACTCTTGAGATAGATGTAACTAACCAGTTGTATCGACCCTATCAACAACTCTTGTCAAAGGTCCAACATCACCTTTGTTGACTTATCAACAACTCTTGTAAATATTTATGTAGTTTTATCAGTTAATTTACTTAAAACAACCTTACTTTGTGGCTTATTATTTCTCATGTGGTCTTCTTCTGAGAATGTAGCATTTGTCGGTACAAATTCTTTATTCTCTTGTGGATTGAAGAAGTATGCACATTTCTTGTTTCCATGGGGCAACCTACGAATAGGTATACTTTTGAACAGTGTCCCCAAAAGTAACGTAAACCACTTTTACGCCTTATCCACAAATCAAAAGATGTTTCAGAAACATTTTTTATGGAACGTTGTTCAAAATACACACTGCAGTCAACACTGCATGACCCCAAAACGAGTCAAGCAAATGAGCATAGCTCATAATGAATCAAACCATATCCAATGGGGTTCTATTTCTCATATTTGATACACCGTTCTTCTAAAGTGTTCCATGGTTTGAGAGTTGGGATGTAATTCCATGTTCTATTAAATAGTCTTGGAATCTCAAGTCCCACATGCTCTACACCTCGATCAAATCGAAGTGTTTTTATCATCTCACCGAACATAGTTTCCAACTTTAGTCCGTAGCCCCTTTGAATTTCTCAAGAGCTATAGACTTTAGTTGCATTAGGTTGAGATACCCATACCCTGCTTAATTATCTATAATATAGATTAATTATTCATGCCCTCCCACTGCTTTAACATATTGGACCACTAGGATCTAAATGTACAAGCTCCAAGGACTCTTTGGCTCTATAGTTCTTTTCAAGCAAAAGAACCTATTAGTCATATTACCCTTAAGGCATGACCTACAAGGTAGTAAAGAATCATCTTCTAGCTTGCTTAGAAGTCCACTTTAGACCAAACTCCCAATCAGATTGAGATTAATATGGCCTATATTTAAGCACCAAAGAAAGGTATTTTACTTTAGGAGAAATCTTTTGCCTCTTATTTCTTTGAGTGTAGCAGCCTCAAACAACTCAGTGTTCATGATTGCTTTACTCTTAATTAGTCTTAAAATATTTATGTTATTTTTCAGTTCAGCTGACACAAAAGTTAACTCCCTTTCTTAAAATTAACTACGTTAGCAAGGAAAGGTACAGAGCAACATAGTTCCAACATATAAGATACAGAAATCAAATTTTTGTTAATCTTAGGAAATACATACACATTATCTAATAATATGTATTTTCTCCCACTGGGAAAAATAACTTAACATTCCTCATTGCTATAATCAAGATAACTTCTCTAGTTTCAACTTTGAGAGTTATACAACTAGCATCAAGCTGTTGTCAGGAACTTATTCCTTTTAATAAGAAGAACAAACGTGACTTGTGACCCCTGAATCAAGTACTCAAGCATAATCACCATTCTCTACAAATCATGCTTCCAAAACTAGTAAGTCAAAATTTACTATCTTTGGACTAGTCTTCTTTGGCTGAGCAATGTCCAATGTCATATTCATTAGGAACACTTCTTAATGAATTAGACATTTGTGGTATGAGAACATTCCTCTATTAAGACTAATGTTACATAATTAACCACAAATTAATCGTTTAATTCTGTTGTATAACCGTTATTAATTAAATAGGCGTAAGACAATACACATTTTTCATTATTGAATTGCTGGAAAAACAAATTACTTGACTATTTATCGCACTAACCCATTACATCTTATCCAATCAAATTCAGCAAAAACACACAAGCAATCAAAGAAACCCTAGAAAACTATTGATTTAGTTTTTGCAACGATACTTCAGATGT
This sequence comes from Luffa acutangula, assembly GCA_036850905.1. Taxonomy (NCBI): domain Eukaryota; kingdom Viridiplantae; phylum Streptophyta; class Magnoliopsida; order Cucurbitales; family Cucurbitaceae; genus Luffa; species Luffa acutangula. The sequence goes on along the minus strand of CM072090.1, from coordinate 30,464,324 downwards.
TTAGAACAATAGCCACCGAAGGGTGGTCAGCTATTCCTCCTCTGAATTGAGACAATCTCAACGACACCCTAACACCAAAATAACTCATATTTCGTTAGTGTTTAGTTACCGTTGTATGGTCAAGGATTCGTTAACACATTTAACTCATCCCCGTAAGTGTAACTCTCCCACTTTCAGATCTCAGAGGCCCGCACCAACAGGCTACCGAAGGGAAAGACAACTGTTGGTGATTAGCCTAAGTGACCCTATCCTATTCAGGAGTTCACTGTGTTCCGAATCTTATGATCAGACCCTCCGAATGGATGGTTGCGCCAGGGCAACATGCAGGCAGACCATAGGACTCTCATGATGCGAACGAAGGGTGGAGACCGAGGGATACGTTGACACGTGTCCCGTTCCCACTTACTATAGACATTTTTTCCCATTCACCTTGTTATTGATCCATGCAAACACTTTCCTAAGGGAGGCTGCTCCTAAGGCGACACGAAGCCGAGCATGAACCTCACGGTGTGAACTCAAGGGAACGTGAGAGTAAAACTCGATCTTGTTTTTTATATTTATCCTCCCACTTTCAGAACTCAAAGGCACACACCAACAGGCTATCGAAGGGAAAGACAACTGTTGGTGATTAACCTAAGAATCCTTATCCTTTTTTAGGAGTTCACGGTGTTCCAAATTCTATGGTCGGGCCCTCCGAAGGGATGGTTGCGCCAGGGCAACCCTCAAGCGGACCATAGAACTCTCACGATGTGAACTAAGGACGGAGATCGAGGGATACGTCGACAAACATCTCACTCCCACTTAAATGTCCTACCATATTTTAGGGTTATTTAACTTAGATAATTTCGGCTAAGTCAATCTATCTAAGTCTAATCCTATTATAACATTTATGGTGAGGATTTTACTACAATGTTCCAGGTGAATTAAACTCTTTTAATAAACCTAGCAATATTGCATGTTAACATGACCATGGTTAATTCAACTCAAGTTTCGGGTTAGTTCCCAGGTAGGTGGTGTTCCGTAAACCGTCATCTTAAATACCTCCAGCCTTAGACAGAACTTCACCGAGAGAGTTCCCTTATAACCATAGTAATGTAAAAGCTTTACTCTAAAGATCTAGGTGTATTAAACTCTTTTAATAAACCTAGTGACATTGCATGCTAACATTTAACTATGATTAATTCAACTCCGGTATTTCGGGTCAGTTCCCAAGTAGGAGGTGTTCCGTAAATCGTCATCTTAAGTACCCCAGCCTTAGACAGAACTTAACCGGTGGAGTTCCCTTATAACCATAGTAATGTTTTTCCTACTTAGTCAATTAAAACTATTTTTAACTCTAAGTAAGAATAATTCTAATCCTATTAGAAATGTGATCATAGGTCTAATTAATTTTAAACAATTTAAAATTAATTCATTTTTCCTAAGATCCTATGTTTGCATGCAATTCTTTGTTATAGGTTAACGGTTTTTATTCATTAATTTTATAACACTTACAAATTTTAATGAATTAATGCTATAACATACTACTATGTTGACATAAATTAACAATCGAATTCTAATTCATTTATAAACTATATACTAGCATTCATGACATACAAAAATATAACAATTATATTAATCTAAGGTAATGTCATGTTGAATGCAATTTTATTTCCTTATAATTAACCTAACTCTTAAATTAAATACCCAAGAAAATTAAAATTTACTATTTTCATACATTAACATAACATTTATATTAATAGTTTATGAAAATTAATTAAGCATGTTAATTACATATATAAATATAACACTTATATTTTTAAAATAAAGTAATTTCATGTTCAATGCAAATTAATTTTCTTCAATTAATCTAACTCTTAAATTAATTACTCAAGAAAATTAAAATAAGCAATCACATTTTCATACATTAATATAACACTTTATATAATTGCTCATGAAAATAAATAAGCCACTGTCCTCACCACCATGCAAAGAGGATACAAACTACACTAGTGCTCACCAATGCACCTTCCATCTGATTTCACTCATGATTCACATGACTTTTTAATATAATAATTCTTGGGAAATTGCAATGGGTAGCAAAAAATATTAGGATATTTACAAATCCAGCTATGATTTTTATTTGCAAACATAGCAAAATCTTAAAAATCTGATTTCCTTTTTTTTATTATTATTTCAGTTTTACCCTTGTTGGTATATCAACAAGTATATTAGTAGTATATCTGATATACTTTATATATACTGATATACGAAATATTAAGTACATCAGTTAACTAATATACCAAATTTGATATACTTAATGAATACAATGATATACCTAATATACTAATGATATACCTAATATACACTTGATTTGATAAGCATGACATTTGATATACCTAATTAAATGTTGATATATCAATTATATATTTGATATGTTACTTTCTTTACTTATTTTTATTATGTTTTTTTTTTTCTCTTTATTGAATTATGTTGTGTTATTTACATATTTTGAATGAAATGTTTGTCTATTATAACATAAATATTTGTCCTCTATACATATTATGAATGTTGATATATCATTGATATACCTCACTTGTTTTTTTTTTTTTTTAACTTACCTCATTTTTTATACTACTCAAATAATTAATAGCATTGATATATCTGATTATGAGTAGATAAATACATCAATGATAGACTTGTTATTAAAAAAAATCATTGATATATATTTTTAATTGTTGGTGTATTATGAAGGCATGGAATGCAAAATTTGTTATAAGTATATTAATAAGATGCAATTTTAAGTATACCATTAGTGTATTAGTGCTCACTAAAAATGTAATTTCAAGTATATCATTAGTGTATTAGTAGTATATTATTAAGATAATGTATAGTATATTGATGACATATTTGCCAACATGAGCATAGCTCAACTAGCATAAGATATATACATTGAATCGGTTAGAGGTATAAATCCCCTACCACACATATTGTCCCCAAATAAAGCTAATATATCTAATTCTTTATTGATGAAATATATAAAAGATATCTAAACTAATGAAAACTCGTGTATACTTCATAAATGAAGTATATTATATTCATGAAATATACATATGATATACTATATATTTAGTATATCAGCTGATTGATATATCAAATATCTAGTATATCCGTACACTAAATAAATGAATAATATACTTGATATACAATATATCAATAACACCAGTGTTTTAAAGAGTTTTTTGACTTTTCAACTTTAATGTTTAGACGGGTCCACATTTTTTTGTTATATTTGCAATATTAAAAAACTAATGACATGGTTGGAAATTTTAACTGTCCCATAATACTTCAACTTGTTTCAGACATTTTTTAAAAATAATATTCTTTCAAAGATTTTATATATTAATTTAAAGAGACAAGCACATCAAAGCAACATATATTTACTTATGGTTTTTTTTAATATAAAATATAATCTAGTAACCTTTGCACGTAGACCCCAATTTAACTAATGATGATCTTGTAACAAAATTTAACCAATGGTATATAGTCCCTTCACAAAATTAAGAATTTTGATTAATTAAATTACCTGTTTAGACTTTTAGTTAAGAAGCTCAAAGTTTTTATATAAGGAAATTATTATTTTCAAATTTTAATTGAGTAAAGGTAGTTCAAATATAGAAATAAAATTCAGTTATGTTTGAAAAACTAGCCAAACGTTGCTAAAAATATCATGGAAAATTTTAAACGTCGAGGTTGGTTATTTTATGGAACTCTCTTTTTTTTTTTTTTCCTTTTTAATTTTTATTTTCAGTTTCATGGATTTGTTCTCGTCAGTTAAAAAGTTCGGTGCATTAATTGGTGTAGTAAGAAAATAATAGAATGCTAAAAAGAGGAAAATAATTGAAATTACTAACGAATACAGTCACTAATTGATAATTACAATTTAACAAAACTAATCAAGTAAAAATAAATTAACCTAAAATATTCTTCTTCTTCGCTATGAGTCATCGTCGTCAGAGTCAATATCACTATCTTGCTCGTATATTTGATACTCTTCCTCACTGCAATCTCCATCGTCCATTTTCTGGCCATCTTCATCCAATGACGGAAAGCTACCAAACAGCTCTTGCAAATGTGTTCTTGAAACATCGTCCATGTTTAGATCTGAAAAGCCATCATGTCATTACACATTCAACATGTCAAATAAAATAGATTCATACAATAATCTCAACAACAATACACATTAATCGATTTTTCCAGTCGTTTCACGACATATCTTTTAAAAGAAAAAGAAGAGTCGTTCCAATCCGACTAATTGACTACAAGCTAACCACTATACTAAATCAAATCTCTAATCACGTTTTAGAAAGTAGATTACTATTTGGAAACAAAAACTTCTCTTTGAAGACTTCCCCTGCCTTCTCTTTCAAGCTAATGTAAAAAGAAGTTCACTCAGAATCCTCCTAAGTAAACATCTTCTCAAAGTTGTCAAATTCATATACAAGAGAAACCAAACATATGATTTTAGAAAAACAAGCAAAACTACTTGTTATCAACCCTTACATCTAACATCAAAACTTGACAGAGAAAAAAAAATTTAGAATTTGTAAAAGGGGTGGGTAATTACATGAATGTGGCTGTAGAGAGATCTCGTCGTCGTCACCAACCTAAAGAATAAGGAAATATTAGAAATAAAAGCAGTCACATTAGAATCAATATATGAATGTGATGCAATAAACCACAGGATTACCATATCATATTCTTCATACGCATCTAATGCCTCATCACCGCTCTCAACTGCTAGGCCATCTTCTTCATCTTCTTCAGCGTAATTAGCTTCCAGTTTGTCTTCATTGATCATAGCTACAAAACTTAATCAGCATTAATAAATACCATTCACCTATAACAAAACAACCCTCTTGTCCACTATACAAGGAATCTTCCATGAATCTCTAAAGAAAATATATAAGGGCATTCAATATCTATTGCAGTTTAAGACCATGACAAATAAACCAGAACTGAAACATTGAAAATAGCAGAGAAATATTGTTTTCTTTTTAACAAGCGAAAATTTTTATTGAAGTAACCAATTAATACAAATATTATGAAAAGCGTAATCAATCAAAAATTTAGAAAGAGAACACCGTTGAGAGGTTTTTAATCTGAAAATATCAAAGCACCCTAACCAACACTGTTGCTTATTCTCAAAAATCCTTCGGCTATGCACGACTAAATTTTGAAAAGTATTTGTTAACGGAATCACAAGTGAAAATTAGTTCACTGTTATAAAAGAAAAGACCAGATAATAAAAATTAGTAACTAATCATTACAAGAAATCTCTGATATTCGCCTTGGGATGTGGAGGATTTATTTATTTTTTTTTTTATTATTGGGGTAAAGGGGAAGGGGGAGGGATGCATGCTTTGTTGTTTTCCCACAAAAATGATGTTACAAATACTCCCTACAGTTGGTCAATTTCTTCAATAGCCTAATTTTGCTAGGAACTTGAGACAACTTGAGAGGGAGTTAAAATATTTATTATTATTGTAATATGTAAGTTGTTTATCTTTTATTGTAATTTACTATGACTAGTGAATGGAATATCATTTAGTTTCTATCAAATGTCTTACATTGCACTTAAAGTACATGGAGTAAAATAAGAAGGAAAAAGAAGGCTAGAAGAGACAACTTCGACCCTCATCTCAGTATGAACATGTGTTTTTTTTTATTAAAAAATAAAAAACCAACCTTTCATTGAGAAAAAATGAGAGAATACACGGACATCTAAAAAACCAATCTCACAAAAGGAAATTTCATTAAAGAAAATGATTCCAATCAAGTAAAATAAGACCTACCTTCGAAGATTTGGTTAGAAAGGAATTCAAGAGTTTTTGATGGCAAGAGTCTTCCATGGTTTGATCATTTTGATGCTACTCATTTAAAGGCCTCTTCTTGGTGCGCTCTTTCCTAGTCTTTTTCTAATTTTTTCATGAAGAATATTTATTTACATTAGGATGTTCTTATTTCTTCCTTGTAATGTCTATTTTTCTTTTATTTTTATCTCCTATGTGGAGTTTGTATTTTTAAGCATTAGTCTCTTTTCATTTCGTTAATGAAAGTTTCATCTCTTGTTTAAGAGAAAAAAGGTAACATAAGACCTATTGAATAATTACAAAATAACCGTGTCATTGATATCCAAAGAGACATAGAATCTCGGAAGGGACCAAACCTCACTAGTATCTCTGTCAAACCCTTTAAAGGTCCTATTGTTTCTCTCAACCCACAAGACAGTGTAGATCCCTGCCTACCACAAAAACTTCCCCTTTTCCCAAAATGACGAATAGGGGAAGAGCACCTCAAGCATCTCCCAAAGACCTAAATCTAGCAAACAGCAAGCCAAACACTTCAAAAGAGGAACACCAACCAAACCAAGCAAAGTCACAGCTCCAAAGAATATGATCAAGATTTTCTTCCGTCATCTAAAAAAGAATGCGACAAAACAGACCGATCGAAGTAGGCAACTTTCTCGAGATTTAATCTAAAGTATTAACTCTTTCGTGGATGGCCTGCTAAAAGAAAAATTGAACTTGTTTCAAACTTTCGCCTTCCACAAAGCAGAAAAAGAAAGGACTCACCGACCGGAGAGGGATTCAATAAGCACTGAAAAACGAACAACAAGAAAAACCTTGGTGCGGTTGGTCCTCCCTGGTCTAGGACAATCTCCCCAATCAAAGAGAAGAGGGTCAAGATGTCCGTTATTTCCCCATCGGATAATGGACAACAATAGCCAAGCGATAAAGAAAAAGAGCTCCCAAAAAGGTTTAGAACATTAGCCACAAAGTGATTTTCATTAAAGACATGAGGAAACATTTTTTTTTTTATAAAGAACCAACCTTTCATTGAGAAAAAATGAAAGAATACAAGGGCATACAAAAAAACCAAGCCCCAAAAGGAGATCCTCTTAGATGAAGGGATGTCAATCTAACAAAATAAGACCTAAAGAATAATTACAAAACAAACGCGTCACCGACGCCCATAACGAGACGGAGTATTTAATAAGATCCCAAACATCCTCCGCATTCCTCTCCTTCCCTCTAAAAATTCTATTATTTCTCTCCCCCCACAAACCCCAAATGATAGCACAAATCCCAGCTTGCCATAAGAAATTTCCCTAGTCCCGAAACGGAGGATGGGGAAGGAACTCCTCGATCATCTCCCTGAAATCCATGTGTCTAGCAAACATAAGCCCAAAAATCTCGAAAAAAACGTTCCAAACCGAACGCGCAAAGTCACAATGCCACAAAATATGATCGAGGTCTTCCCCCGCCATCCTACAGAGAATACAACAGAACGGGCCTATCAAATTAGGCATCTTTCACGCAAGCCGATCAAGGGTGTTTGCTCTTCCATGGAGGACCTGCCAAATAAAAAACTGCACCTTTGGAATTTTCACTTTTCAAACCAGAGAATAAACTGATTTCTCAAGAGGAGAAGAAGGGTCAAGAAGACAATGAAAGAACGAGCGGCAAGAGAAACCCTTAGAGGGGTTAGGGTTCCACGAACGAATATCCCCCCTATCTGGTCTAAAGGTGACCTCTTCAATCAAAGAAAGAAGAGACATAAAATCAGAAGTTTCCCTCTCGGATAAGGAGCGAGAAAAACCAAAGGAAAAAGAAAAATCAACATAGAGCGATCGGGTCTATCCCCCCTCCACCTTCCTTCCAAAAGTATGTATCCCTGTCATCCCCACAAAAAAATGTACAAAAGAAGAGAAGGGAGCTCAATGCAAATGTCTTTCCAAGGATTTACATATGTGCCTTTGACCCCATCCGACAAGCACTCAAAAGATGAAGACCGTATTTACTCACAATAATTCTATGCCAAATGGTGTTAGACTCGAAGGGGAACCACCATAGCCATTTTGCCAAAAGAACTTTATTGCGGACTCTTAATTCCTCAACTCTACCCTCCTAAGGCTCAACGACTTCCTCGCCAACTCCCAATTCACCAAAAGCTCACTCTTGCCCTCGTCAACTATTTCCCACAAAAAGTCCTTCATAAGCTTTTCTAAAGAGTTATACATCGAACAAGGGGCTCTAAGGAGGGAAAAAAAAATAGATAGGTATGCCACTCAACACAACACAAATGAGAGTCAACCTACCGCCCTCGGAGAAAAAACTTCTCTACCAATTAGCAAGTCTCTTACACACCTTATCCACCACTAGATCCCAAAAAGGGAGAGACCTTACATTGTGACCCGCAGGGAGGCCTAAGTAGGACAATGGGAATATACCAACCTTGCAACCCACATAGGCCACACAACTATCCTCACAATATAAACCAAGGAACTAACATTTTCCTCTCTTGATCTTAAGACCCGATATGGCTTTGTAAAAAGCAAGGATATGATTCAACATGAAGAAAGACAACACCTTGCTAAAGCAGAAGAAAATATTGTCAGCAAAAGGGTTCTGACACCTCAAAACCTTCAATGATTTTGCCCACCACCTCACTCAAAACAATCCTCTTGAGGGTATCCACAATAAGTAAGAAAAGAAAAGGGATAAGGGATCACCCTTACGCAGGCCTCTCGTGGCCCTAATCCACCCTCTAGGCCTACCATTAATGAGGATAGAGTATGTAACAGATTTGATACAACTCCAAATCCAAGACTTCCACTTATAACCAAAACCTTTCTTTTCTAGGACTTTGTCCAAGAAATTCCAATTCACATAGCAGTAGGCCTCCTCAAAATCCATGATAGTTCTCAACCGTCTTGCTGGCAATGAGAGCTGATCAAGGATTTGCCTCCCCTCAATAAAAGCGCCTTGGGTTCAAAAATCATAGAGGGAAGAACCTTTTTCAATTTGTTAGCCAAAATCTTGACATTGATTTTATACATTCTCGTAATCATACTAATGGGCCTAAAATTATGAACTCTATTTGCCCTTTCTTTTTCGAGATGAGACAAACAAAAGTTTCATTTAGGGAACTGTCCAAATATGAACATGTTATTTCTGGAACTTATGGTTTTTTCCACGTTAATATCTTCTATCTCTTAATAAGTTTGATTTCTGTTATCCCTAATAAGTAGCTAGATTTCTATTCTCAATTGTTTCTGGAAATTTTACTTTCAATCATGTTATGTTCCTATCCCGGACGGAAGGAGAAAAAAGAAACACACAAATGAAAAGAAATTGTTGAATTTTAATTTACACCTGCATTGGCTTGATGGTCTCCTCCCTGGTCGACCTTTAAGCAATCCTTTCTATTCTCCCTTTTAAATTTTTCAAAGTTTTCGGAGGCTGCTCTTAGTAAAGCTTCAGCACCTGTTGTTGGGAACACTGATAAAAACCTGATCATGATTCGTTGTCGTAAGCAATTTAGGATACGCAGAGAAAACCATCCAGATTCATACTGCATGTGCCAAAAATATGAATTCAGATCCCAAATTAACAATAGCATATCTATAATCTTTAATAAAATGCAAAAGAAGTTTATAGTAGGTACTATAAGCAAATTATTACATCAGGAGAACTGCTAATCCTAGATAGGTACTATAGGCAAATTATTGCATCTAGAGATGTGTAAAACTTTTTTAAACAAGAAACAAAACTTTACCTTGAATTGAAAAAATGAAAAAAGACTAATGCTCAAAAAATACGAACTCCACAAAGGAGTAAAAGTAGTAGACTCAAGCAATCAAGCCAATGAAAGAACCTTTGAAGCCTATCTAACCATAAAATAAAACCGATAAAAAGGCTTTAACCAAAAAAGGCTGCCAAATGCCATGAAAATGATCTCACTGAAAAGAAATTTCCTCTAAATCGTTAGTAAGCTCGTGATATGGATTTTCCCAAGCAAGCATAGGTTTTTTTAAACCAGAAACAACTTTTCATTAAGGAAATGAAAGGAGACTCATGCTCAAAAAGATACAAACTCCACTTGGGAGTGAAAAAGTAAAAAGGAATAACAAAATAACAAAAATACAGCAACTAAAGAAGAAATAAATGCATCCCAATGAAGATAAATATCATGAATAGATTAAGCTGCAAAGGATTTGAAAAGTGTGCACCAGGAAGACGCTATTAAGCTAGCTGATTCAAAGCGCTCGAACCATGGAAGACTTTTATCATAAAAAATTCTAGAATTCCTCCCCAACCATAACTCGAACAAAAGGGCTTTGATCGCATTAGACCAGATAAGAAAAGGCTTCAATGGCAATGAAGGACCTAAGAGAAGCCGAATCACATTGTCCTTTGTATTTGAAGAGAAAACCCACTTGATCTTGAAAATCAAAAACAACTTAAACCAGCAACTCAAAGAATAAGGGCAACCAAAGAAAATATGAGTGAGATAACCCCATCCGCATAACAAAGAGAACAAATCGAAAGCATAAGAGTGATAAAAGGTATAGATTATTTTATTCTATCTTATTTAGATAAGACTCTATTCCATCTTGAAGTCTTTCCTAGCCTGTATTTTTCTGTACTCTATATCTAATTGTTTTTTGGAGGCTAGTAAAATGAATAATTTTTCTCCCAAAATCTACATGGTATCAGCGCAAAACCCTAAAATAAAACCCTAGCCGTCAAAAACCCAAATTCCTTCGGCGAACTCTTTTTCCGACAACACTCCGGCGAGTTCTCCTCTGGTCGACCCATTCACCGGCGAGCCCACCTCCCGACCACCCATTCACCAGCGAGCTCTCCCACCAGCGTTTCGGAGTCTTCCACGAATCCATCATTCGCGCACGTTCGCGTTTGCTCCATTCTCCGATGACCCATTCTCCGCTCGTCCTCACATTCGCGACCCATTTCTCTAGCATTCGCAAGTCCTCGTCCGCTTGTCTACCTTCGTTCGTCATCGTCTGTGGGTTTCTTTGGTTCATGGGTCGTGGTTACAGTGTTGTATGCTGTCGCTCGACCGCCACTCAGCTACCAACGTCTTCTGCCTATGTTATTTGTGGCTCTGAAAATCATAGCTGATTTTTGTTGATCTTGGTAATCTTATAGTCTGAAGTAGTAAGTTCTTTGTTTGTTTCTTCTTAAAAATTTTAAGAGGCAAATGGAAAAACATGGATTGGCAAGTCTTAGTTATGAAAACTCATCTCAACCTCAAGATTCCTCTCATCAAATTGTGACTAATCATAAACTTCAAGGTCACAATTTTCTTCAATGGAATCAATCAGTTTTCATTCATATATGTGGTTGGGGCAAAAATGGTAATCTAACTGGCGATACTCCTACACCAGATGCTAAAGATCCGAAATTTCGATCATGGAAAACAAATGATCATTTAGTCATGTCTTGGCTACTAAAATATATGACTACAGAGATATGGGATGCTGCCCGTGACACCTACTCTAGCTCTAAGAATTTATCTGCTCTACTCGCCATTGAAACTCGATTGTATGATTTACGTCAAGGCGACCTTAATGTCACTCAGTATTTTAATCTTCTTGTTTGCACTTGGTAACATTGGATACGTACGAAACTTACGAATGGAAGTGTGGAGAAGACATGGCCCTTTACAAGAAGATAGTTGAGAAAAAGAGAATACTGAGGTTCCTTCTAGGGCTTAATAAAGAGCTAGACGACGTAAGGGGAAGAATAATGGGAGCAAGAGATCTACCCTCTCTTAGAGAAGCATTTGCTGAAGTACGACGTGAGGAGAGTAGAAAACACTTAATGATGCCCGAGATCGAGTCATCTATTGGACCAAAGGTTTCAGCCGTGTTAACTCACAGTTCATCTCAAGATAGCAAATCTAAGAAAGGCAAACGTCCTTGGTGTGATCACTGCAAGAGAGTGGGACATGTGCGACATACTTCTTGGAAAATTCATGGCAAACCAGCCGATTGAAAACCAACAAAGAAAGTGACAGTAGAAAATCATGCTCATGTTGTTACTTCTCCTTCCCCACAACCAACAACTTCTGCTGTTTTTTCGAAGGAACAATTGGAAGTGTTGCAGCAAATGATTGGCCATCTCTCTTTCTCAACATCCTCACTATCCGCTTCGGTTGAGAAACCTTCAAGCAATCTTGTTTTTTCTTCTAGAAACCTAAATTTACCAGCCGTGTGCCAATCGTTGGTAGAACAACCATGAATATTTTTAACTATTTCCCTCCAAAAAGAATGAGGCTCAAACATAAATCTCCAACCCCATTTTGCTTACAGAGCTTTATTTCGAGCCAACAAGAGCTTGACTCAACTGGCATAAAGCTTGTAACCTGACCAAGAGGTCAGAGGTTCAATCCCCCACCTCTACATGTTGTCAGAAAAAAAAAAACAGAGCTTTATTTCGATGTTTTAAAGCTCCTAATCCAAGACCACATCACATTGAGGCTTTGAAGTTAATTTCCATCTAACCAAGTGAGTGCATTTACCACGATCACATCCTTCCCAAAAGAAATTACGCAACAATCTCTCAAGATTTAAACTTACTTCTGTCGACATTGAGAAAAGAGACAAATAATATAAAGGAATTCTTGACAACACCGAATTACAAAGAGTCATCTTTCCTCCACATGAAAGATTAAAATGTTTCCACCTATCCAATTTCTTAAGGAATTTATCTACAACAGGTTGCCAAAAAACTAGCGATTTAGGATGACCTCCAAGGGGTAATCCAAGGTAATTAAAAGGAAGATTTTCCACCTTACATTTCAACTTTTCAACCATAAGAGCCACCTCATTATTCTGAATATTTATGCCACAGATTACAGAATTTCCCCAATTCACCTTCAAACCGAGCTCCATTCAAATAAGGCAATGGTTTGAGATAAAACATCAAACATAGCATCATTATATTTGCAAGAATAGATATGAATATCAATCTCTGAGATGTGGGTTTAGGGTCTCTTCTAAATGAATTTCGACCATTAAATTTAGGATCAAAATTGAGAAAATTGATCATGAAACTAGAAGTTTTTAGTATTATCAGCTAAAAGTTGATAAGTTAAAAGGGTATTTTCCAGCCCTTTCTTCTTCTCTTTTTTTTCCATTTAAGATGACAATACTTTCTCGAATTTCTCGAAATAAAAACTATCCAGCAGGGGAAAAGGTGATATTTGAAGGTAAATTTATAAAATATAAAAAATTAATAACTTGATAAACTCACTGAACAAGATGTTTCCTCGGAGGGTTTTCTTATCTCTTCTTGAATATACTCATCTTCAAGTTCAAAAAGTTGCAATGATGTTTGAAACTTGTGGGGAAAAACTTGAAATGCACTTATCTCTGCATGTCCGTTACTCAACCTAAGTGGGAGGAAAAATTGAAACACAGAAATGATGAGGTAACAAAAGAGAGACCATTTCAGTACTAATCAACTTAAGTCCAATGCGTAACAATGAAATTCTAGTTCTTACTGCCTTATGTCGTACAGAACTTAAGGTAAAATCAAACTTACTTGTTGGAAGCATTGGAATTGCAATAACTTCGTAATGACAGGGGTACTCGAAAATCAATTCGTTGGTATCTGTTATAGTGGAAGTGTCAATATATTATATAGAACAGACAACTCATAACTTAAATAATATTTATGATTTCTTATATGGGGTTTATATTTGTGAATAAATGTTTTTTTTTAGAAAATACCAACTTTCATTGAGAAAAAATGAAAGAATACAAGGTCATCCAAAAAAAACCAGTCCCAAAAGGGAACCCCACTCACTATAGGAAGGGGCTCTAATCAAGATTAATAATACCTATCGAATAATTACAAAAGGCTTTCAAACTGAAGACCCTGAGAAAAACATGGAATCTATTGAGGGCCCACACATCAAATGGGAACCTCTCCATTCCTCTAAAAACCCTAATATTTCTCTCTCCCCACAAACCCCATAAAACAGCACACACACCAGCAAGCCATAGGTCAATTGAGAAAATTCATAATGTGTTATTGAGATGATGCAAGTTAATCTCTTATTGAGATGATGTTTTTTAACAGTCCCTAGAAAAAACCATAAAGCGGTAAAATCTTGACCATAAGTCAGGTTTGTTTCGTAGTTATGGTGTATGAAAATGCAATGAACCAAGGAAATGAAGGGAAGAAATTAAAATATAGAAAATTGCTATTATTTAAACAGAGTGCTCACATGCGAGAATCACAATCTTTTCGAGGATCATAACCCTTTTTTATCCAAAATCTTTGAAAAGGTCCACTTGAAAAGTAATATGCAATTCTAGAAAGAAGCCTGCACAATAAAAAATTTAAGCCAACACAACCACATGAGTTCTATCCACGGATGATAAAAAGAAAATATCATGAACGGATAGTAGCTTGGAAGTCAAAACCTTCTAAACGTTCCATGTCTGAAAACTAAGCCCATATCAAGCATTCGTTCAACTAGAGACTCCTTTGGCCATATAGGACGTTCTTCAAACAACTTAGATACAGCAACCTGAAAATCCCATTCATCTGAGCCTTGGGGTATGTACTTCTCCCAGATTACCGTCTTTGGAATATGTAAGAATGTTAAGTCCAATAAAAGAAGAAAGTGCCAAAAATAATTTTTTAAAAAAAGATTGCCTTCAAGGTTCACTTAAACAAATTAAATTCTTAGCAAACCTCAAGACTTTAAGGAGCATAAAGACACGCAGCATCAAACTTACAGATGACCATAGAGAAATAATAATCCTAAACAGATCAATTCATGTAAGAAACCCAAATGGTTGAACATTCAACAAAAATTAGGGGTGTTCAAAATTAGACCGAAAACCGACTCGACCGATCGAAACCGACGTCGGTCGGTTTTCCTCTATACCGCCGGTCGGTCGGTCTACTAAAAACAGCAAAAACCGAAAACGTTGCATGCGGGTTGCATGCACAATGCGTGCAGAGTGCAGTGTGCAGTCTTTTCTTCTTTTTTTTTCTTGAATCTTGTGTGATATCCTCTCAAATTAAGAGTCATAATGACTTTTAAATATTACTTTTTATTTCTTTTCTTTCTCTCTCTCTCCCTCCCCCACGATTTCTTCTTCATTCTTCTTCTTTCCTTTCCCTTTTCTCTTTCTCTTTCTCTTTCCCTCCCTCACCTATTTCTTCTTCCCTCTTTTCTCCTTCCTTCTTCTTCTTTCCTTTCTCTTTTCATCTCCCTTCTTCTTCCCTCTTCTTTTCCTCCCTTTCTTTTCCTTCCCTTTTTCTCACCAAACTTAAATTTTTCTTTTTTCTTTTTTTACAATAATAATAATGTCAACTTTCATTGAGAAAAAATGCAAGAATACAAGGGCACATAAAAAAACCAACCCACAAAAAGACCCCCTTTAAAGGAAGGGTCGCCAGTCCAAGATAATACAACCTAAAGAGTAATTACAAAAAGTCTTAGACACCAAGGCCTAGAGAGAAACATAGAATCTAGTGAGAGCCCATACATCGAAAGGACTCCTCTCAAGACCTTGAAACACCCTATTATTCCTCTCACCCCAAAGACCCCATAACACAACACACACCCCAGCTAACCATAAAAACCTCCCCTTATCACAAAACGGCAGATGGATGAGGAACTCCTGGATCATCTCCCTGTAGTCTCTAAAGGGTCTCGCCTGAAGCCCAAATGCGTTGTGAAACAAACCCCATATCAAACAAGCAAACTCGCAGTTCCATAAAATATGGTCCACATCTTTCTATCTTCTTCGTTTATATTTCTCTTCCCCTAGTTACTCTCTCTCTCTTCTTTCTTTCAACTTTCTGAACGTTTTTTCTTCTACAACGAGCATTTTCCAACAATATCTCAAAACCGACAAACCGACCGACTGTGTATTTGGTCGGTCGGTTTCATGGAGCATCTCAAAATCATCGACCACCAACCGACCGAAACCGATAGGTTGGTTTTCGGCATCGATTTTCGTCCAAAACCGACACCGACCGACCGACGAACATCCCTAACAAAAATCTAGACAGCCAATTTGTAAAAATTATTCATAGAAACATACATACCTATGAATTGGTTTTTTTTTTTTTTTGGAGAGATAAATCATTGATTAGTGAAATAGTGGAAAACCCCACACCTAATGGTGAACCTATGAATTGGTTTCTAGTTCTTAATTTTCTTTAATTAGGTTTTTATAGTTGGTTCTGGTGTTTGACTTACCATTTTATTTATTTTTTCCCATAATTGATTTAAACTTGGTGTGATCCAATCAATAAATATTTCTTTTAGTTCAACAATTTTGGAAGTGGAGATCAAACCATCGATCTATGAGATAGTAATTGGTGTCTTATTGGTGTCTTATCCACTAAGATATGCACAAGTAGGCTATCAATTTAAAAATGATCTTTTTAACATGGGGTTGATATTTATTATGTATACCACTTATCATACTATGATACTATCAATTAACCATGCATGAAAAGTAGTCAAAGGAAAACCGGAAACTGATGCAACCAAAACATACTGTTAGTTTTTCACAAGAACAGAAAAAATAATATCACTTAATAAAATTAGCAGCTTAAGTAAACAAGGATATCTTTAATGTTAAAATCAATTGCAAGAACAGGTTCTACGTCCACCTGCAAAGCATGGAAACAAGCATATTAGTTAAAAACATTTGAAAAATATAATGCGAAGTGAAACAAAAAGATGAATCCAGCGCAAAACAAAAATCGCATCCAAAATTACTCTAGAATAAAAAATGTCAAAATCCCCTACATAATGACTAAAACACTTTCAAATGGCCAGTATACAAATCATTATTTAATTGCATTCAAACCAAAATACAAATACATCGAAGACACATGATAAAACTAATAGCACATAATAATAGTAGTAGTAGTAGTAATAAATAAAGCTCCACTCTTCGACTACAGAAACTAGCTGCAAGAAAGCTTTTACCTCGCAAGGAATATGTACAGTTTCTGATTTCTTTTTCTGAACAAACATGGCAGGTGTTTTTAACCTGAAAATAAAACAAAATAGTAATAAGTTTCAGTTCGTATAGTAATCTATCAAATGATACAAAAGATTGGAAAAAAGAAACAAGCCTACAAAGAATAGTCTTTTTGGGAAGAAGAAAAGAAGATCAACAATAAAGATAGAAAAAAGCAGAATAAAGCAGCAAAACAAGGGAGAGAAAACCCTTCTTGAAACTACAGAAAAGCCTCCTCCCAATTGTTACAAATATCTTGAGATGAATATCCAATAAATAATTTGGAATGGTGGGGTGTTCAAGCCTGGAAGTAACCCCATCGGGGAGATTGGGAGTGGGATCCCTCACACATTGAAATACGGCCTTCCTCACCAAATGGATTTGGAGGTTCACTCAAGAGGAGCAGGTTCTTTGGTTCTTTGGAAGAGGGTTATCTCGAGCATCTATGGGACCTTTCCACAACGGTGGATGACTGCACAGTTTAGCGGTAAAAGAGGCAATAGACCGTGGGTGGATATCATCAAGAACCTTCGCTTCTTCTCGCCGTTTATGAAATTCAAAGTAGGTTGTGGGAAGATCATTCGTTTCTAGGACCACCCTTGGGTTGATCCAATTCCTTTGAAAATGTGCTTCCCGGATATTTATGCAGTCTCTTCCAAAAAGAGGCTCTTATTTTCGAGTGTTGGGGACAATGAAAACAAGCTTGGAACTTAGGCCTCAGATAGAGAGCTTCAGAATTGGGTATTTCTTATAGAAAAGCTTAATCCAGTTCAGCTAGGGGCGAATGTAGACAGGATCTTTTGGTCCCTGGAAGGCTCTGGTGTCTACTCTAGCAGATCAGCCTTTCACACATTGGCAGCAAAACCCACTAAAGTCAACACGACTTTGACTAGCCTGATCTGGAAGCACAAATGTCTGAAGAAAGTCAAAGTCTTCCTACGGTCTTTGGCTTATAGAAGTCCAAATACTAATGACATATTGCAAAAGAAGTTAGGATTTGGCCTCTCCTACCCTCGAGATCCTAGATCACTTATTTCTTCATTGTGAGTTTGCCTACTGATCTTGGACCTACTTGGCCTAGATGCTGGGAGTTTCTTTTTGTATTCCCAAGAAAATTGATGATTGGCTCATGGAGGGGCTGAGAGCGTGGAACTTGAAAGGAAAAGCCAAGGTGGTGATAGGTTGTGCTGAGGGCGTGGAACTTGAAAGGAAAAGCCAAGGTGGTGATAGGTTGTGCTTTCAGAGCTCTCTTGAGGCACATTTGGAAGGGAAGGAATGCTAGAATTTTTCAAGATAAGTCTTTAAGTTTTCACCTTTTGTAATCTTGTATAAAATACAGTGTCTTGGTGGATATCATTACAAAAAAAAAAAATTGTAACTACAGTCTTTTAATGATTATTAGTGATTTGAAAGCTCTATTTGTATAGTTTTGTTTGGGGTTCTCTCTACCCCGCCCTTAGGATGTCTCCTTTTTGGAATGATATCTTGACTTCCTATTTCTTATCCAAAAAAAAAACACCAGCGAGAGGCTTTGATCCTAATGAGCTCAAAATGAACTAGCCAAAAAGTAGGCAATTTTCTTCAAAAATCCTTTGATTTTTATAGAACCAAGTATCTCATTATATTATTGGTCATTATTGTTATTACCCGCCGTCTTGTTTGAAAGACTCAAAAAATGATGGTCTTGGAATTGGAGCTTTGAAGCAAACGAATATAGCTAGCCAAATGAAGTTGTTTATGATGGAACCTCTGTGATGCCCCATGTTTCAAAATCGAACCATTTTGGAATTAATTGAGCAGTCTTATTCTAATTTGAAAATTTAGAATTTAAGGTTTGTCTTGGGTCACTAAATTAAATTTCAATAATTTGGAGAAAAAGAGATTTTAAATTACATCTTTAAATCCTAGAGTTTGGAACTAGATGTAGGCCTCTTATCTCTAGTTCAAATCAATTTTCAATTATGATTCTCCTAAATCTTTTAGGAGTTTGTTATGGGTTAATTACTCTTGGAAGAGAAGCTATTAAAGCTATTAAAGGTTAAAGAATTAAGGAAAACCTAATTAAAAGGAAGAAAAAATAAAATAAAATAAAATAAAAGCCCTAGCTTCAATCTTCTTCTCCTTTCTCTCTACCCAACCGTCGACACCCTCCCCCCAATTTGAAATCTTCTCCATTAAGTTCATGTGATTTAGAGTTTTCTTTGCCATTTCCTATAAAACTCCACAAGGCTTCCAATAAGCTCAAAGGTCTCTATGTTTCATTAATCAAGAGGGAGGCCTCTAACTTCAATCCAACCCCATAAGATGGAACCAACATGTTCGTAAAGAAGTCCTGACTCCATGCTGAGTAATGAATTTGGTAAGGTCCCAACTTTTGCCATCCACGAAGCTTTTCAAGGATTTAGGCCTTGCTTAGCTGAAAGGAATTTAGGGAGCAACAGGGAGATTTGTATTTCTCTTAGGATATTTTACCAATTGTCATTAAAATTCATTATTTAAAGAATGATAATATCCTATGTAGGGAAGGGAAGGAGGGAATGACCCTTTGAGTTGGATTCATTGGGTTACTTCTAGTAGAGGGAGAAAAAGTAAGGGTTTCTTATTGTAGGTTGGTTAGATAGGGTCCTTTTGTCTTTAACACTCTCTTTAAGAACCACGACTTTGTAGGTGGAGCAATAGGTAGCATTCATCAGAGATAAAGAAGTGTAATGAGGTCTATGAAAGTATTCCATTGGTAATTTTTCCCCATTGTAGTGAGTTTGGTCTATAAAAGCATTCTTTTGTTGCACCCTTACAAAAAATACAACACTGCTGACCTCTCAATGAGGACGACCTTTCCATAATCCAATCCATGACGTTAACTTTGCCATGAACTTGTCAGACAAAAAATTGCAAAACTGGAGAATGAGGGATTGACTAGACATCCTTCGCATGTGAACCCCTAGAAAGGATTAGGATTCCGAGTATGAAGATCCCTTCCCCCCCCCCCAAAAAAATAGAGAAATCCCCCAAAAATAGAGATAAAAAGGGCTAAAATGTACTTTGTTTGCCTATAAAATAACGGCCCGCAGAACCCAAGGTTGAGAGAAGAAGAGGAACCTCCCAAGAAGGAAAGAACAAAAGCCACGAATAAAGTCTTATGGAGGACAAGTGGTATAAACGAGGGAATAAAGAGTGAATGGGTTTATCACCCAACCACATGTCCTCCCAAAGGTAAGTGTTCACCCATCCCCCACCACACTCTGACCAAATAGTGAAAAGAAAGGTAACCCCTCCAAAATAGCTTTCCACCCTTCCAAAATAGCTTTCCACAAGTGTCGGGTAGTGCAAACCCCTTACTCAAAATCCACTCAAAAGGATGAGGAATGAATTTGCTCACAATAATCTTGTTCCAAAAAGATTCACAGGGAAACGCCACAACCACTTAGCCACTAGTACAAGATGGAGATCACTTCAATTTTCATTGACCAACTAAACCGTGTTTTTTCAACATAGTTACCTTTGCAAAAGAAAGAATTGATATTGTATAAAATAACAAAACTATAGGTACTTATGTAACCAAATGATAGACGCGCATAAGACTCTTACACTAAACTTTCAGGCACATCCTTATTTGCAAATAGTGGAGGAACTAAAATCATAGTATCCTCCTTGTCCACGTCAATGGCATTAACCTTCCCTGCATAAATCACATGCACAATTTATTCATTTGGCAAATTTAAGATACAATTCATAGCAGCCACGTGTCAATCTCATACGAATAATAATATATACATTAAACACAAAAATAACACCTAAACATGGCTCGTGTATTTCTGTCCAGTTCCCCTTCTTCCTTCGTGTAGCATCCCCATGAACAGCAACAACATGTTGGTAGTCAACCATGCCTTAAAATATGTTAAAATAGACTTTAGAAAAGATCCAAATATGACTAAAAAGCTTTAAGTCATAAAACTTAGCACAAGATAACAAGAATCCATCAAACCCTCAAAATGATATGCTTCAGGCACGCGAGCAACCATCTCAAAATCAAGGTTTACTTCATCTTCTCTAGGTACTTCTTTTTCAACTTTCATGATTCCCTCAATAGTATCACTTTTTGAATGACCTTTCATCATAATAATTCTTGAGTTAGTTATTTCATATGCTTCAAATCTTGAAAAATAATGTACATATACGCACATATTTTCAAAAGAAAACAACTGCATGGACGAAGCTCCCCATACGTTGGATGTGAATATGGGTCTTCAGGTCTAAAGCGAAGCTCTAACTTATTTTGTTGGAGACTACGAACCTAGATCACCACATATGATTTATCAAAATATGAGGATATAATAATGAAATAAATTCAGCCAAATAAATTAAGGAAATAATGCAAATATACCAAGTGACATACATAAGGGTGATCATCATAGACCAAAAAACAAGCCGACCGATCAAAATCGACGTCGGTCGGTCGGTTTTTAATTATATCAATCGGGATCGGTCTTTCTATAAGAAAAACCCATTGGTCGGTCGGTCGACAAGTCCAAAAAGGCTCAAACCGACCATAACCGATCGACTAAATAATAATTTTAAAAAAGGTGAACACAGTCGAGCTGCAGCATTAGCTCCCTTGTGATGGCATCCCAAGGTTTCATTTTTAAAAAAAAATTGAAAACTACTTTTTTTTGTTTTTAAAATTTGACTTGGTTTTTGAAAACATGGGAAAGATATAGGTGCAAACCAAAGAAATTGGATAGGTAGAAGGAGTGTTTATATGCTCAATTTTCAAAAACCAAAAACCAAAAACGAAACGGTTATCAAACGGAGCCATAGTTATTACATCTTTCACTTTGGTGAACGAATCAAATATATTTCCTTTTATAAGAGATTAACCTTTTCATTGATATAAGTGAAGTACAAAATAGAGATCACTCTCCAGCAAAGAGGGAATGTACAGTAACTACGGAGTTCAAAAAAAAAGATCTATTGTTAGTCAACCATATAAAAATAAAATAATTACAGAAGTATTTTGGACTTTTTTTAAAAGAAACAGAACTTTTCCGTGGAATAACAAAAAGAGACTATTACTCCAAAATACAAACTCCCTAAGGAAAACGTAATTCAAAATAACTAAGATAATATAAAAGTTTCCAAATTAAACAAATATCCTGTAAAGGAAAACCAAAAAATAATTTAGAAAAAGAACACCATTGAGAAGCTTTTGTAGAAATCAAGCAGCAAATTTAAAATCTATTTATTTATTTCCTATTTACCTAATCCTTGATTTTAGGGATTAATGATTAAGATCCTTCTTGCATAAATATTACTATTTTTTACTCAGTGAAATAAAGCAAAACTTGCTTTCATGCACAGCAGCATGGTATTAGAGCTTTAGAATTCTTTTTTTTTAAAAAAAAAAAAAAAAAAAAAAAACCATAGTTGCTGCCATAGTCAGATTTGCCTTCTTCCCCGTGTTTTGAAAGGCTCAAGGTGCACTAAGGCGCAATGGCCTCCTAGGACCTAGGCGCAAGGCGCACAAAAAGGTGCGGGCTTTTTTCTTTAAGGCGCACTATATAGAAAAAAAAAACTTACAAAAAATATATACATGTATATAAAACACTTTCATGGCAAGTAATGAAGTTTTTAACCAAGAAAAATAGATAAAAGATAAATAAAGTTCAAATATTAGTCTTCCAACATAGTGTCAAATGTCAATACTCCACAAAAAACAGTGAGTTTAGTATTGTTACTATATGCCTTCTAACACTCCAAATGACCAAGGCGCACGCCTCGGGGGCTTCGAGGAAGGCGCGAGCCTTCCTCACTGCGCCTCGCTTCTTCGAAGCGAGGCGCTAAGGTTGCGCCTTGCGCCTAGGCGCACGCCTGAGTGCGCCTTTTAAAACACTGCTTCTTCCTAGACCTAATTAATTCTGCCATACAGTCATTGCATCTCCACACAGTCAACATTTTTCCAACACTCTCACATCATTGTCGAGCATCTCCAACGAGGGTTCTTCCATTTTTCGCCAGTCGTGATGGATGATGTTTGTCTCCTTTTGTTGTCAATTGTGAATCTCTAGTGAAGTTCATCTCTCTTGATATTTCACTCTTTGTTCATTATTCGTTGCTACACTTCTCTGTACATCAACACATCTTTGTAGATAACATTTTTCTGCTCGTACATCTCTTCATTTGTGCATTTACTTGTCTCCTTACACATTTGTTCTTCGATGAAGTCCCAACATCCATAATTCATACATGGGTGTTCACACCCAACTTCCAAATTTGGTTGTTTGCACGTGGGTGTTCATTCTCATCACTGTTGATCTGTTTTATAGATCTACCACCGGTGTTCAAGCTATTCTACACAAGGCTCTTCATTACCTTTACTCTTGTTCAACACATTATTCTACTTTGTTAATCTCCAGTCTAGTAAGTTATCTACTTCTCCTCTACAATTCCATGAGAGACTAAAGAAGCCCAAGGTTTTATCTATGATTCATGTCGTTTTGTCTAATCTTATTTTGCTAGGATTATTGATTGTAAAACTGCAAAAGAAACTTGGAATAAATTGTAAAAAGAATTTGAAGGAAGTACCAGGGTGAAAGGTGTCAAATTATTGACTCTCAAATAAGGGTTTGAGATGTTGAAAGTGAAATATTCAACAACTGTGTGGGACTACACAATAAAAGTGATGACCATTGTAAACCAAATAAGACTAGTTGGTGAAATTTTCCAGATCAAAGAGTTGTTGAGAAAATAATGGGTAATGTTCTAGCAAATTTGAGTCAAAGATCTTAGCCATTGAGGAGTATTCTAATCTAACAACTCTCTTTGTAGCTGAATTAATTAGCAAATTACAAGCCCAAGAACAAAGGAATACAATGCGTAAAGAGGAGCATGATGAGGATGACTTTCATGTCCAGTCTAAAGGCAAGAAAGTCTTGTTGCAAAAGATGATACACAAGCAACTAAAGGTCAGGCAAGGAAAAAGAGCATCATTGGATCTTAACCAACATCGTCAAGGATAATGTTACTTCTATTCTCATCGGTCCTTCTCTTGTTATCAAGTCAAAAAATTTATGGACCAATGTTGTTAAAGCTTTGTTAGCAGAAATATGGTTGGAAAAAAACCAAAGGATTTTTTAGAACTTTCATCTTCATTGGTTTGATCGACTTGATTCAACTCATTTAAAGGTGTCTTCATGGTGTTCTCTCTCAAAGTCTTTTGTTAATTTCTCCAATCAGGACATCTTTCTTAATTGGAATGTTTTTATTTCCTATGTTTAATTTTCCTTAGTGTTTTTTTATTTTATTTTCCTTTCTTTTCACTCCTTGATGGGGTTTGGATCATTGAGTATTAGTCTCTTTTCATTATATCAATGAGAAGTTTTGTTTATTGTTAAAAAACAAAACAAAACAAAAGAAAAAGGAGGAGCATCAAGAAAGGATATATTTCTTATAGATCTCGAAATATACATGTAATTTTGGCAATGCCAAGGGAGTTTCAAGAGCTCCCCCTCCTCAATGCTCAACAAGAGCTACAATTTAGCCAAAAGCAAAAAACTACCTCTTCTCCTCACCACACAACCTTAAGTAATTCCCTAACAAGCTCACACGAAAAATTATAACTACCCGAATCAAGTGGTCCCCGCAAAATCACAGCACATACACCCCAATACAATCAACCAACCTCACATATTTACATCACTCGATTCCACTTTCTCTCCTTTCTTACATTTATATACTTTGGGGTTTGGTGTCTATCAATTTCCTCCTTGTTGCTTTTGTAAAAAGATGAACCATGCTAAGAAGAATTGTTAGGTTCAAGAACAAACAAGTCTATCATTATGATTATTGCAGCAAGAATGGTCATGCAGAGAAGTTTTGTTATGCCAAACAAAACCACCCAAACCCAAAATCCCCAACAAGCAAATTTTGCAGACAACAATCAGGAAATAAATTTGTTGCTTATGGCTTCTCATACTAATGAACAACAAGTCAACCTCGTGGTTTATTATCATTGATAGCAGATGCACTACCTACATGGCTAAAGATATCAATCTTTTTAGCCCAATTGATAAATCTATACAATCTAAGGTGGATCTTGGAGAAGGCGAGACAGTACTAGCTAAAGGTCAATGGCTCAAAAAAACAATTCCAAACCGTCCGATCAAAGTCATAGCTCCAAAGAACATGGTCAAGGTATTTCACCACCCTCCGACAAAGAATGCAACAAAACGGCCTTACCAAATGGGGCAACTTTCTCAATAATTGATCCAAGGTGTTAACTCTTATGTGAATGACCTGTCACACAAAAAATTTAACCTTGGGAATTTTCACCTTCCACAAATAGGTAAAGACAAACGATAGAGGGAGAAGGATTCACCATACACTAAAATAAAAAACTACAAGGAAAAACTTCAAAAGGATCCAGACTCCAACGACGAATACCCCTTTCCCCATGACTAATCGCAAACTCCCTAATCAAAGATTAGCCATAATATTTGTCGTTTCCTTATCAGATGAAGGAAGATGGAAACCCAACGACAAAGAAGGAGAGCTTCCAAAATGGAAGAGGACGACTACCACTTATTAATTTCTCATAGAGGACATAAGATTGAGAAAAAATGAAGAGTAGAGGGATCTATCTCCTAACCACTTGTCCTTCCAAAAATAAGTATCAACTTCATTACCCACGGAACATATAACAAATTGAGTAAAGAAGGGAAGCTCGTTGGAAATATATTTCCAAGGATTTCTAGAATTGTCTTTGATCCCACCCCAACATCCACACACATAATCTTCTCATGATAAGTTGCCCTACTTTTTCCTTGCACTAGAAGATTAAAATTCTTAAGAAGGTCAAATATTTTGTGGGAAAGTCTTTCATGATAGAGTTAATATTTTGGATCACATTATGAGGAAGTTGTCCTTTAGTGTTGTTTCCTTCACAAGGATGCAATAGAGGACCTTGATCATCGCCTTTAAAGTTGCCAATTCACTTATTCAATCCGGGAATATTCTTTTTAGGCATTTTGTGTTTGTTTGGCTCAATCTAGAGAATACAGTTAAATTGTGGAGGAGTTTCTTCTTCATTTTCCCTTTCATGATAAGGGTCCTTTCCCATGGTATGCTGGCTTCTATGTTGTTTTGTGGGACCTTCAGTTTGAGAGAAACAATAAAATTTTCAGAGGAGTTAGAGAGCTTTTAGGAGAAGGTTTGGTCCCTTTGTGTCCAAGGATTTTTGTAATTACTCTTCAAGTCTTATTTTGTTAGATTTGATCCATTTTTGTTTTAGTTTGGATCCTTCTCGGGGCTGTCTTTTCATATGCCCCTCATATTTTTTTCATTTTTCTCATTAAAACCATGGTTTCTTATAAAAAGAAAGTTCTCTATTTCTTGTATTAAATTTTAAGCAAAGAAGAGAAGGTCAATGGGTTCAAGTTTGATGTTCATGGTCAACCATTTGCAAGTTTGCAACAAGAAAAGAATTTGTTTTTACGGTCCTTGTGTTTTGTTCAAGGTTATCTCCTGCTCCTCAAAGCTTCATGTTTATGGCCAGCACATGAGAAAGGATCGGAACTAGGTAAAAAAGTAGAAAAGTTCAATTTTATCCTAATCTGACATTTTCTATGATGTATGGGGCATTTGATGAGATGAGGACAGAATTGTGTAAGGTATCACCTTACTATACTATTGATTAAAGATCAAGTTTCACAAAATAATGCAGAAAAACAGCAACAAGCACAGACAACCACTAACAGCAGACTCACAAAACACTAAACCCAGCTCATCCGAGTGAGCTAGTAAGACGGTAACCTCTCCTCCCTACAGTCTAGAAGTTAGCTCATCAGATTATATCGCAATGTAAACCAACAGAAAAGGAGCACTAATATAAAAAAATAAATAATAAAATAAAATATTAAGAATGATATTCTAGTAACCCTGCACCCTTCTTTGGTTCCACAAGGAAGTGGAAGCGTTGATTTATTAACGATGACTTACACATAACTAGACTTGAAAACAAAATATTTATAAATCAATCAGGTTTTATATTAAGGGCAAAACTTGAAAATTGAAATGAAAGGAACTGTGGACATTTCAAAATGATTTCCAATTATTTGATATCAACTATTAATTGTACCTTGAGAATTGATTGTGTTCCTCCGAGAGTTTCAATTGCCCGTCGCTTGGATGAAGGATAACCAGGATAGTGAACTGCAAAACTCCGGGCAGTAGGTAAGGTCCCTGAGATAGTGTTGTCTTTCAGCTTCCCCATTCTCAGTTTCTGTTACAGAGAAAATTCACTTTCTATTGTGAGCCTCAACGGTATTTTTTCTTCAGCAGTGTCCCATAACACCTCCCACATACAGAACAATTTCGTCTTGAAAAGTACTCTAACCGACCTTAATCAGTTTCCAAAATTTAGGACTTCAATCAAACTAATTCTGACACTTAATTTAAAGCTTGACCAAATCGATATTCAGGAATGGTTACCAACTAGTTTTTTTTTATAAGATGGTTACCAACTAGTTCTTACCTAACTTGGAGCAACTGGTGCATGAAAACATGCCTGAAGGTCAACTGGTGCACAAAAAGGTGTCTAAACATAAGCTTAACACTGTCCTGAGATTTCTGAGATTGATAGAGCAAACGACAACGTGCCTAGAAACTGGGCTCCAACAGTCCTGAGACTGATAGAACACACGATAACGTGCCTGAACACTAGACTGTTATAGTCCTGAGACTAATAAAACGCACGATAACGTGCCTGAAAACTAGGTTCTAGCAGTCCTGAGATGGAAAAGGAAATAACTCTAGCTAATAAGACTTT
Organism: Luffa acutangula; assembly: GCA_036850905.1. Lineage (NCBI taxonomy): Eukaryota > Viridiplantae > Streptophyta > Magnoliopsida > Cucurbitales > Cucurbitaceae > Luffa > Luffa acutangula. The sequence continues at coordinate 30,436,650 of CM072090.1, read as the reverse complement.
AGGGTCATTTAAGTCTATCTAGGGCCCTAAAACATGATATGGTCCCAATTCTAAGACTATTTTCATTCAACCGCAAGGTTCTCTAAAAGTCATACTGAAACATGTTTGGAGAACCTATGTCTATACTAATCAGTCAGTCAATTTCAGCCCATCCTAATCAAGACATATTACTAAACTTAACCCCGTTGTTCACTACAATGCTACCGAAAATCGGACCGCATAACAACATAACTACAACTATCCCAAAAATTGTAGAAAAGCAGAAAATCGCACTCCTAACTAGAGTAATTCTAGTCATTCATATTCTAGTACATAATTCACATTTGGCATGCTCAATCATAAGTGTTGTTAAAATTGTACGTTTCACGATTTGAATGGTAAGATTCAAATTGAAACGGGAAGAAAACGATTCAGCACGTGGTTTTGAATCGAAAATTCCATGTCCCGTACGATTCACGTTTCTGAATCGTGGGAATCGTGGTGAATTGAAACGTTTCGATTCAAAAAATCAATATACCTAAAATTTTTTTTTGCAAAATACCTGCTATTAGAAGAAGACAAAGCGTGGAGAAGAAGTTCGTGCGGCGGAGCGGAGAAGAAACCCCTCGTGAAGAAGGAGCAAGCGGATAACTGCGAAGACGAAGATGGCAGACGAAGACGAAGCCAGACGAAGCGTGGCTGGAGCAAGTTGAAGAAAACGAAGCGTGGCTGGCTGGAAGTTGAAGAAGACGAAGAGATGAAAATTAAATGGAAAGAAAGAGAGAGTTAAAAGAAAAGAAAAAAAAATGGCTGGAAAAGGAGGAATTTGAGAATTTTGACCCCTTAACTTTTTGTTTTGTAAATTTAAACCCCTCAGTTTTTATTTGGTTTTTTAGGTTATTTTATTTTTTATTTGGATGTGAAATTACGGAAATGTCCCTCAGTTTTTAAACTTCATCTTCTCCCTCAGTTTCCCTCTCGTTCTCCCTCAGATTTTTAACCGCTCGTCTTCTCCTTCGTTCCAGCTCCCATTTTGATCGATTTCTTGCTTGTATTTGGTGTAAAAACAACTTAGGAGAACGATTTCTAGCTGTAAGGTATGTTTTTTTCGTTTTATTTTACTGTTTTCGAGGGTTTAGAAACATTTGATGTAGTCTAGGATCGTTTGCCCAAATTTCTTGTAGTTTAGCATGAGTTTATTGTTCAAAACGTGTTTTCGGCGCTTTCTGAATGTGTTGTGATGTGAAATGGGGCTGGATTTCGTACGGGTTGGCTGGGTTTTTGAGTTGCAGGCGATGAATCCCGGCCGGGATGCATATTGGGGCACCGGGAAAATGGGCCGGGAATGGATATTTTGAATCCGAAAACTGCGACCTCGGCCGGTCGGTTCGGCCGGGAGCTACGAGAGTTCGGGCGGGCGACCCGAACGAGACGGACCGAACCGGACCGAGATCCCTTTTTTTTTATATTTTTTTTAATTTTTTTTTTTTTTTTAATTTTTTTTTTGTACTTTTTTTATTTACTCAGGCATTTTGTTGTTGAATTTATAATTTTGTACCGTGAATACTTCATAAAAAAAAATTCTTTTTATTTTTTTGAAATTAGGTTTTGTTTGTGAATAGGATTTACCATCATGGCATTGGTACCAAAGATTGCACCCGCTGACTACTTTCCTGCTGCTTTGACATGTTGTTCACATCTCGGAAAAACCGTTAAAAATATTAAGGACAAATTAACTGATACCCAATTAGGAATGTTTAGGCAAACATGTTTTGGACATTTCTTAGATACGTCCTTGATATTTAATGGACAACTTATTCATTATTTTCTTTTGAAGGAAGTGAATGAGCCTAGGATTGATGTTATTAGCTTTGAGATTCTGGGAGAGAAAGTTTCATTTGGTCGGAGGGAATTTGACCTTATTACTGGAATTAGGCATAGAACCCAACATGTTAGGGATAATGTATCCAGTACTAGACTGAGAAGACTGTACCTTAACGATAGCATCAGCATGAAAGGGTTTGAACTAGATAGATTATTCCCTTCCATTAATTTTGAGAGCGATGAGGATGTTGTGAAGATGGCCATATTTTATTTCATTGAGTTGGCCATGATGGGGAGGGAGAGAAAGCAGCAGATGGACACTAGCCTGCTCGGCTTTATTGATGATTGGCAAAGGTTTTGTAATGAGGATTGGAGTAAATTAATTTTTTATAAGACCATAAAGGGACTCAAGAAGGCTGTAGGTGGGAAGGCAGTGTCCTATAAAGAGAGGACGGATGGCAAACAGGAAACGTACAGTCTATATGGCTTCCCATACGCGTTTCAGGTACGTTGGTTTAGAGTGATTGATAGTGTATACTTTCGCCGTATATATTGTATCTCTAACAATATACTTTCTTTACTTACACAGGTATGGACATACGAGACAGTATCTTCTTTGACCGGGCGTGTGGCTAATCGCTTGAATGACAATGTCATTCCACGCATATTAAGATGGTCATGTAACCACTCACCTACACTTGCAGCGCTGAGTCGGGAGGTGTGGTATGTCGGATATATTTTATATGCATTCATTCAATTTAACTTTAGTAGGTTTATTTTATAATTTTCCTTTTCCGTGCAGGCTCGTGTCACAACTGAACTTGTGGCCTCAGAAGAGGAGATCCAATTTATGGATTGTGTGATGCAGCCACCTCGAGCCTCATCTCCACCTCCACCGCCACCCCCACCTCCACCTCCACCTCCACCTCCGCCCCCAGCAGCTTTGGGAGATATTCCAGTTGAAGATACTATCGTTGAGGATCTCGGGACTGAGAATCCAAATGAAGTGGTAGAGGGTGTTGGGACGTCTGGTACGAATGGCAGAGTCTGCAAGAGGTGCAAAGTCCTCGAAGACGAGATGAAGGTGATTAAAGACGATGTGAAGGAGATTAAGGAGGATTTGAAGGTCATTAAGTCCATGGAAAAAAACCTCAAGGCGATAAGGAAGTTCATGCGTCGACTTTCGAAGGTATGTATAGTGATTTATTACTCGCTTTTATTAGTGTTATGATGTTTAGTTACTGATACATTGGTTTGACAGGGTAAATTCGTCGACGCCAGCAAGTATATAGAACCAAATGACGGTACAGACGATGGTGGTGGTGGATCTCGACCACATTCAAAAGGTCAGGATGATGGTGGTGGTCCTGATCCATCCGGGTCACAAGGAAAAGCAAATGACAACACCCCAATGGCTGACCATGAGGATCCGATGGATACAACAGAACAACATGGTGGTGCTGAGGAAGTAACTGAAATAGGAGAACATGTAAGTGCAATTTAATAGGAACTTTGTTAATTTATGTTATTAGTGATTATTGGTTATTTTTTTGTTTTTTTCTTTTTTTTTTTTTGCCCATTAATAGGAAGTAATTGAAATAGGCGAACATGTAGAGGCCCCGATAGAGGGCGTGGGAAAGGATATTCCTGTTGTCGAAAGTCAAAATTCTCTGGTAAGCATTCATTAGGGTTTAGTATATTTATGGTTAGGGTTGATAGTGGTATCTAGGGTTAGGGTTAATGACTTTATTATCACTTTCCTTATTGTACAGGGTGTCCAGTCCACTTCTGAACAGAACGAGCCGATAGAAAGACGGGGGACTCGTAAGAGGAAGACTGCATGGAAGTTGAGAAGTCCATGGAAAGACACACGGGAAGAACGTAAGAAATGCAAGGCTGTGAAGTACGATCCTCTTCCCCAGATCCCCCACGATCTGGATGCTCCATTCAAAAGATGGCTTGACACTGAGGACCCAGAAGACAATGTTCGGACAACTGCGTATGCTGTCCGAGACAAGACGTGGTTTCGTGATCTTATCACTCCATCGAAATGGATGACCGATGAGGTATGGTTTGATTACTGACAATAATGATTTTTAATTGAAATACTAACACTGTAACTACGTGTAGGTGATCGACTCGATTTTCATGTTCGTCCAAAAGAAATGGGGAGAACGACTAGATGTATGGCGCAGGAAGTTCACCATTGGGGACCTATGTGTAAAGGTACGTACCATTGGAACATTTTGTTAATATGTTTGTTTGATAGTGTTCTATAGGGTTCTTATGTTTGGTATCTTCTTTTCATCAGAATTTTTTCAGACGCGAAGATGACCTATACAAGGAAATGAGTAGCGGCATACATCCCCGAGACTTGACGTACGATTGGAGCAGCGCAGGCAATATCTTGAAGTACGGAAAGGGTGAGCTTGCAGACCATAACATACCATGGAGCACGATTGATTTGGTGTACATGCCGTATAACATCGGTGGGCTGCATTGGGTCCTCATATGCATTGACCTCGAGGTGGGGGAGGTCGTTGTATCGGATTCCATGGTGGTGTTGAATAAGGACGAGGTGATTGAGAAGGAGTTAAGGATCCTTTGCCAAGTCCTGCCAGCTCTGCTTTGGAAGATCGGGGTCATGGATGTGAGGAAGAATCTTCCCGTTCAAAGATGGCCTCTGCGTCGGGAATTGTCAAGGCCGCAGCAGGATAGTAGTGGCGACTGCGGTATGTTTGTATGTAAATTTTTTGAATATGATGTAACTGGGTTGCCGTATGACACCCTAAGTCAGGATAATATGATTTATTTTCGATGGCAATATGCTGTACAAATATGGGCGAATAGACCCTTCTTCTAGTGGATTATATTGATTCAATTGTTGTTGTGTGATGAATTATTAAGTTTTTATGGTTTATCATACTTCCATGCAAACCATGCAAATTCTCATGCAAATGCTCAACAATTGCCACAAACCAGATACTTTTGTAAAAAAATTATCTAATACCTTATTACGAAAGAATGAACGTGGAATATGTAAAGGAAACCAACCAAAAACAATTATTTAATATCTTATTGAAGACTGTTATTTTTCCCGGGGGAGATTCTCGGCCGGACAACACCGGGATTATACACAGTGAGCTCTATTAGATGCTAACACAACCCAAAAGTCTCGTTTGAGAATCTCGGTCCGAGGTTCGGCTGGGATCGGGCCGGGAAAAAACTCAGTGACTGATGATATTCCCCTTATGACTCTATCAAGTGTCTCGTTTGAGGATCTCGGTCCAACGTTCGGCCGAGCGCGGCACCGGGAACAATAACAGTGAACTATCCCATCGTAAGACTCTCTCAAAGGTCTCGTTTGAGAATCTCGGTCCGAGGTTCGACCGGGATCGAGCCGGGAAAAAACTCAGTGACTGATGAAGTTCCCCTTATGACTCTATCAAGTGTCTCGTTTGAGGATCTCGGTCCAACGTTCGGCCGAGCGCGGCACCGGGAACAATAACAGTGAACGACCATCGTAAGACTCTCTCAAATGTCTCGTTTGAGAATCTCGGTCCGAGGTTCGGCCGGGATCGAGCCGGGAAAAAACACAGTGACTGATAACCTCTAGTTAAAGTGAGGGAATTCATGTCTCGTTTGGGATCTAGTTAAAGTGAGGGAATTTATTGTTACATTCACATATTTCAACACAAACCTGCACGTAGAAAATAACAACATGCATCTGAATATTGAACAACTATTCTAAAAAAACATCAGAATATTAAAATTACATTATATAAAATACGTTCATAGGTACATTATATAAAATTACATAAAGAAAAACAAACTAAATACTATGCGGTGTTGAGTGGTTGGCGGCATGTTTTCCTGTTATGACCTCTCCCTCCACAGCGAGTACATTTGTGAACTTGTCTAACCTCTCCCGTCGATGGTATCCTCAAGGTTTGTCATCGACCAACTCTTGGAACCCTCTTCGGCGGCAACACTTCAAAATCCACAAAATTTTCGGATGTTTTCCACTCCGACACATGACCTACTAGATATATGGGTTCTGCGTACGCAGCAAGGACCGCCTCAACGCGGTAGCATGGAGAACAAAGATCTAAGTACGATCGGTTCCGGTAGATGCAGGCAGCGATTGCATGGGAGCACGGAAGTTGGAAGACGTCAAATTCACGACAAGTACACGTCCTCGTGTGGATGTTGACGCGACCACCCAAGTGTCCATTGTCGACTTGGAATTCGTACCTGTCAATTGGCGTAACCACATGCCTTCTTGCATTATTCTCCGCTGCTAGAACAATCTCTTCACCATATTTTGATATCGGTGCATCCCATTTCGCTGCATCGGTACGACGGTCGTAGTAAGTGGCTTGCAACCATCCCCTAATGTAATCAAGAAGACCCGTTATTGGTAACTCTCGCGCATCTTTCAGGAGGGAGTTAAAACTTTCCGCAATATTCGTGGTCATTTGATTGTATCTCATCCCACACTGATAAACACGTGACCAATGTTCAAGTCCAACTTCTTCCAAGTATTTTTGGACACGTATTGGAATATGGCTCCAAAATTCCTGAAACTCAGTATCACGAAATGCCTTCGCTGCTTTAAGGTAGAGTTGAATAAAGTCGTGATCCTTGAACTTTGTTTTCAAGTTTTCTTGTAGATGGTGGATACAGTAAACGTGGGATGCATCGGGAAACACAGTGTGTACTGCCTTCAATATGCTCTTGTGTCTGTCAGAAACAATCACTAGGGGATTAATGTGACCAATAACACGCTCGATTTGTCGGAAAAAGTAGGTCCATGATTCATCGATTTCCCCCTCCCAATGCCAAACCCTACGGGGTATATTTGGTTGTTTCCATCGATGCCTACTGCAGTTAGGAGCTTACCACTGAACTTTCCTCTCATGTGGGTCCCATCTACAACCAAAATCGGACGAATAGAGTTCAAGAACCCTCTAATTGTGGACCCAATTGCCATGAACACATGCTTGAAGTAACCACCATCTTCCACTTCCAAGTCGAAAAATGAACCAGGATTTTCAATTTTCAACGCTTCTCCAAACCGTGGTAACTGTCTGTAGGACTCTTCCGGCGAGCCTCTGGCAAGGACCAAGGCATGTTCTCTAGCCCTCCATGCCTTGTCATAATTCAGATTCACCCCCAACTTTTGTCGGATATCACTTATGATGTCCTTTGGTCTGTAGGAACGACCAACCTCCAGAAATGTTGTCTTCACAATATTGCCAACAACCCAACTTTTGGTCTGACTATGTTTGTGGGTTAGCATCAAGTGTTTGCATGTGTGATTGTTAGAATACTTGGTAACTGTAAGGACATTGGAGCCTTTCAGGACCGTAGCTCGGACCCTCCATTTACATTCCTCAACAACACACCGAACCTTGAATATTTTCTTGTCAGACTTCTTAACCCTAAACTCAAAGTTCTCTCTCATCCCTAAAACAGACAGTCTCATCTGCAAGTCCTTCTTAGACAAGAATATATCTCCCACTTCTATATCCTTGTAATTAGAGTACTGACCTGACATTACTGCTGAATTAGATGCACGAGTTGTCGTAAAAGGGCCAGGTGCCATATTAACGGCCATAGCAGGAGTATCGATATTTTCTGCAGTTCCAAGTACCTCCTGATGAACCCCGATATTCTCCTGGGCAGTTACATCAACTTCGTACAGATCTTCCTCGCCACTCTCAAGTACCTCTTCTCCGTAATCTCCCCAATCCTGAAAATCACTGTCCGGGTTCACATCCTCTCCATAGTCTCCCCAGTCATGGAAATCATTCTGTGATGTAACGTAGTCAACATCATCCCCAAGGTTATATGCACTCTCGTCGTCACGTATTGGACTCAGTGACATCGGGTCATTATACATGGGTGTAAATGGCATGTGTGTGGAAACGAGGGGGATGTGTTGCTCTTGCTCTTGCTCTTCTTTGTATGGGAAAGATGTGGAGGTCGAGGGATTGTGATGATCTTCATTGTGTGGAAAGGGTGTGGCTCGGGATGGTATTTCTTGACTCATGTAATGTGGAGTATATGGTGGGACAGACGTGTAATGGTATGGTTGATGATTTGGATCCATATATGAAAAGTACTGCACTCCCATATATGGAGTATTTGGTACAGTATATGGAATGGGATATGGACGAAACCCTTGGTGACTGGACTGGGGGGATGGTTTCGGCACGGTGGATACATAAAGGGGACTTGCAGACACTAACTCCCAAGTAAAAAAACTATGCAAATCTACCTCGTTCCTAATCACAAAAGCGGGAGATTTAGACCTCAGTTCAAGCAGACACCTCAAAACAATGTCGTTATCATTCCGACTTATACTACTTATTTCATACACTTGACCTAAGAACTCGTTATAAGAAATTCCCACATCCACGTCTAAGACCCTCACCTCTCCACCATCATACTCCTTTTCACTCTCCTTCCACACACCACCAAAACATACCCAAACACGAGGCATCTGCACAAATACAAAAGAATATATAAACAAATGTATGCAACCACGAGAAATTCAAAAAACTTAAAAAAATTTAAAAACCAAACAAAAAAACAAAAAAAAAATCACTGTTCTCGGCCAAATCTCGGTGACGGTTCGGTCGGGAAAAACGTGGTCCGGTCGGGAAAATATCGGTTTGGCCGGTCTTCAAAATGTATGAATCCCGGCCGGAAAAAAGGGTGGTTCGGCCGGGATTTTCAACCTGTCCGGCCGAGATTGGACCGGGTTCGACACAGGATTGCCGAAAAACCATTTCAACGACATTCTATTGGATATTTTTTAAACAAAAACGATAGAATAATCAAAAGTAACGTACCTTGTTTAAAAAATGAGCACTTGTTGTGGATCAAATGCACTTTAGTGAACAACTTGTTGTGGATTCAAGAGAGAAGATGAGAGGTTCAAAACCATTTCAACGACATTCTATTGGATATTTTTAAACAAAAACGATAGAATAATCAAAAGTAACGTACCTTGTTTAAAAAATGAGCACTTGTTGTGGATCAAATGCACTTTAGTGAACAACTTGTTGTGGATTCAAGAGAGAAGATGAGAGGTTGGGTGATTGAAAGATGTTTTTTTTTTCAAAATGGGTTTAATGGAGGGTTAAGAGTAATGGATGGTAATTATGGTATTGGAAGTTGGTGAAGGTGGGTGAAAAGTTGGTGAAATAATTAATTTTAGTGGGTTTTAATGACTTGAGGGTATAAAAGTAAATTGCTATGCATGCCTACATCATATTCATCATCAAGGGAGTCAAAAAAACATTTTTCTTATAGGGGGTTAAAATTTTAAACAAAAAACTTGGAGGGGGCATTTTTGTAATTACCACCTGGAAAAGGTGAACTTTAATTTACCGTGCCAGTGAGAAGAAATAGAGGGTTAAAACTTAAAAGAAAAGAAAATGTTATGTTATAAAAATAAAAAATAGAAACGAGGAAAAACGTGAATGAATGGAAAAGAAAGCTGGATTTACCGTGCCATTTCATTTTCTTTCTTTTTTTTAAGGCTAAATTATAAGAAATACCCCTCAACTTTGGAGTTTGTTTCAAAAATGCCCCTAAACTTTAAAAAGTTTCAAAAATACTCCTGAACTTTGAAAAATGTTTCTAAAATGCCCTTGCCGTTAATTTTGGATGGAAACCGTTAAAGTTTTAGTTTCAAAAATACCCTTGAACTTTCAAAAATACCCTTATTGAAAAATGTTTTTTTTTTCCTTCTCCCATCGTAAATTAATTTTTTTTCATGAAAAGATTAATTTACGGTGGGAGAAGGAAAGATTTTCATATCGAAACTTCAAGATGACTTTTGTTTTGTTCTTGAAATTCTGTGAACTTTTCAATATTATTTTCTCACCAACTATTACCCATTAACTTTCTTTATATTCATATTATGAAAAATAAATGAAACTATTGTTGTATACAAGTTCTAACAATTTTTAAATATCAATAATGACAAAATCATATATAAAACTTTTGATTAATTAATCTTATAAATTGGACCAAATCCACAGTCTTATAAACTTCTTATCACTAACATACACAAACAAAAAGAGGAAAAAGGAAATATTTTTTTTAGGAAACAAAAAGGAAATAATATATATATATATATATATATATATATGTATGTATGTATATGTTGTTTTCCCACACTTATCTTTTTTACGCTTTTTAAAAGAGAAAACTCGATTTCAAAGTCTGTTTTTATCTGGTATTATGTTGTACACAACATTTATAAGCAAAGTTTTACATTAATTTTCATGGAGAAAGAATTTACCGTGAGAAGAGGAAAAAAGAAGATTTTTTTTTCAATAAGGGTATTTTTGAATTTTTTTTGAAAGTTCAAGGGTATTTTTGAAACTAAAACTTTAACGGTTTCCATCCAAAATTAACGGCAAGGGCATTTTTGAAAAGTTTTTGAAAGTTCAGGGGTATTTTTGAAACTTTTTAAAGTTCAGGGGTATTTTTGAAACAAACCCCAAAGTTCAGGGGTATTTCTTATAATTTAGCCTTTTTTTAAAGGATTAATTTCCCTCCAAAGTGAAGCTTTTTTTTTTTATTACTAGGTAAGAGACCAATTTCATTGTTGTTTTAAGTTAATTTATAATGAATATGAAAGTTTAAATTAAGTATGTAATTTTTTTTCAAAAGTCAAAATCATGTATATCTTTTTTTTTATTAACCATCGATTCTGTTTTAACTATATAATTTTTAATTTAATTTAGTTATTTTGTTTGAAAAGGAAAGCATAGGTACACAATATAGAATTTCTAACATAGTATATTGAAAAAACAAAAATAATATATATGATCAAAACTAAACCTTATTTATTTTTCTCATTGTAAAAAAAAACGAAACCTTATTTATTTATCCATTAGACAAATTTTAAGAAAATTTTTTAAATATAACAATCATATCATATCAATCAACGTTTGACAAAAGAAACCAATTAATTTTGAATACCTACTGTAGACACCGTATTTGGTCCGGCTTGATTTTAAGTAATAATGTTTGAAGTTTTCCAATATTTGGTGGTCAGTTTGTTTTTATGATATGTCAACAAGAGCATAGCTCAAGTGGCATAAAGTTTTATTAACAATCACGAGGTCTATGTTTCAAATCCCCCTCCCCATATATTATATATTTTTATTATTATTATTATATTTTTTTTTGTCTTCCCCATTCCTATTCAATGGGAAGTTTTCATGAAAAAACTCCCCCATTACCTATTCTAAAGCTTTTTCCATGGTTAGTATTTTATTGTTTTTTTTTTTTATTTTTTATTTTTCCCACCATTTTCCCATCCATCTCCCCCCTAAATTAGTAACCCTCCAAGTATAAAAAGGGGGGAGATGGAAGATGAAAAGACAAGAAGAATGAGAGGAAGTTTAGAGTAAAAGTGAGCTTGAGAGAGTTTAGGCATTTGAGAGAGTTTAGGCATTTGAGCAAGAGTTTAGCTTAGAGAGTGATAGAAAATGAGAGAAAAAAAGAGAAGAAGTTTAGAGTAAAAGTGAGCTTGAGAGAGTTTAGGCATTTGAGCAAGAGTTTAGCTTAGAGAGTGATAGAAAAAGAGAGAAAAGAAAGTGGAAGAGGAAAAGAGGAAAAAAGAGGGGGAGAAAGGACTATACGGGGAGAGAAAACATTGGGTAAGAAAGAAGGAAAAAAGAAGAAAGAGAGAAGTAAAAAATGTGGGGTTTTGTTTTTCTATTTCCTTTGTTTTTTTTTTTGTTTTGTTATTATTGTTATTATTATTATTATGATTATTATTATCATCATTGTCATTATCATTTTTAATTTCTCTCTCATTTTAGTTCACTTTTGCACTTTGCCAACTTCATTTTTTTAAACTTTCTAATTCATTTGTTTTTTCCTTTCATTCTCCAAATTGCTTTAATCTAATCTTTAATTCTGCTTGGTCAATTTCAATTATTGTTATTGTTTTGATTTTCTTTTGAAAGGGATTATGGGAACTGAGTAATGTGTCTTCGTGGAGTTCAACTCCCGTGTAGGCGTATGAAAATTCTCATTTTCCCTAAAAAGAATTCACTCTTTGAATGATTTTCTTCTTTTACATCTATTTGTTTTTTTGTTTTTGTTTTTTTTTTTGTTTTTAATAAACACAATCATGTATCGCCCATATTTCCTTTAATTAAAAGAGAAATTAGGCATGATTTATATTAAATTGGATATCCAACTCATAATGTTTAATCCTTACTTTATTTCTAAAGTTAAGGTAAAAACAAATGAGACATCTTGTGTTTATTATTGCATTTTGGGTTTATATTTTCATATTTATCATTCTTTTTAAGAAAAATAAAAATAAAGGATTGTTTTTATTCATTTAATTGGACAATTTAAGATACTGTGGTAATCGTTTTCTTAAACGGGTGTTGTAGGGTGTTAATACCTTCCCTACACTCAAACGACTCCCGAACCTAATTTCTGGTTTTCTAAGACTAGTTTTTTGTTTTAAAGGTGACCAATCACACCTTCAATGATTGGTGGCGACTCCAACTTTCTTCTTAAAAACCCAAGAAAGGATGTCGGCCGCTCCGCGTCGCGATGACGTTGCGACAGCTTGGCGACTCTGCTGGGGACTTTTGAGGGTCAAGCCATGAATATCTTTATTGTCCTTTGAATTGAATTTTTCTTTAGGTCCTTTTGTTATTATTTTGTTATTTATTTATTTTGTTTTCCTTACTTTATAATATGATTTGTTTGGCATATTTTGTTATTCACTTGTCTATTACCATTTTTTTTTGTAATTACTTTATCTTAGTTATGTCATTCATTTGCATGTCATCGTATTGTTACCATTTTTTTTTATGTTGTAATTGTTATGTCATTCATTTGTATGTCATCTTATTAATCATGCATTTCACACACTTTCACTAGCCTTCTACCCGGGCTCTACCTTAGGACTAGACTCGGAGACCGAGTAGTGTGACCTTCGTGGAATTTCAATTCCCGTGCAGGCGCATGAAATTCTCCACTCAAGCCTACTAAATCGTTAAATCGGTGGGTAAGCTTGGGGACCTTTTCTAGGATGCCTTAGAGTTAAACTCCACTCATATAGTTCTAGGATTTGACTTATTACATGCATTATTGTCAAATTTTATTTATTTATTTATTTTTCCTCTTTCCCTTGTATCTTATGTCAATTTTGAATTTTCACTTATTGAAAATATCGTTTGAAATCTCTTTTAATGTAGTTAAGAAAATTGTGCAAATTAAATTAACAGAATTTTCGATTATTTACATTGGCAGAAACTAAAGTATGAGTAAAATAAAATCACCCCCTCTAATACAAGAAATGGGTATAGAAGATCAAGCAACAGTACGTCAATGGTCAGAAAATGTACAACAAATCCACGGAGATTCTTTAGTAGAAGATGCTATGTCTCAATTTAAGGATGTCAGTTTTCCAGAAAGTCAATTAGAAGCAGTGAAACAGGCTTGGGAAAAATTAACTGTAGATAGGAAGGCTAAATTTACAAGCAAATATGGCCATCTAGCTCAGCTCATGTATGTACAAGTTAATTATTCTGTATTAAAAGCTTTGATTCGACATTGGGATCCAGCCTACAGATGTTTCACATTTGGCTCAATTGACATGACTCCTACAATAGAGGAATATCAATCCCTTCTGCATATGCCAGTACGAACAGAGGTTGAAGCTTATTTTTATGATCAAGAGCTTACAATGAAAAGAGCATTATCTACTCTTTTGGGCAAGATTCGTACAAGCGACATTGAGAAACAAGTAAAGATAAAAGGAGAGAACACATGCCTACCCCTGAACTACATCCTTACTCTTCAACAAAAATTTGCAAATGAAGACAAGGAGTTAACTTTACTGGCATTGTGTATCTTTAATGTTGTTTTGTTTCCTAAAGTATGTGGATATGTTTAGAAACGCGTGGTCAAGTTGTTTGCTAAGATAGAAATAGGAGTTGATCCCATTATTCCTGTATTGGCAGAAACTTTTCGTTCATTAAATTATTGTAGAACAAAAGGAATAGGAAGATTTATAGGGTGTGCACCATTATTGTACATTTGGGTCCTTAGTCATGTGAAGTGTCCACCCGAATTCAAATGTCCAGAGATCAAATTTTCAAGTTCCTGGAATAAGCTGCAAAATCCCATTTCAGAGTTCGTGCAATCAGGTTGGAGTTCATCCTCCCCTGAAAGCCTTTTTTCTCCGAACTAAAGATAGAAGATGTAATTGTTGGGTTTTATGCCCTAAAACTCGTAGATAGTGAATGTAACCGTTGACCGGATATTAATGAAATAATATTGATATATTTTTCCATTAATTGTTATTAGTTATTTTATATTTGCCTTTGCCTAATAATAACCCTAATCCAATAAACTAGACATCCAAGACTGTAATATGAGTCTTGAACTATATGTAGTGACATATGGGATCATTGTTCAAGAAACAGCCTAAAGGGTCTATAGTATAGGGATAAGACTGGGTGCCTTATCCTGGTGACACTATGGATACGACCCACTTTGTATTTGATACAAACGCTGTGATCCAACGCGTTCGTGTAGGAGACATGCGAGTGGGGGTATCCTATGCAATGAGTTTGCATAAGACCGGACCGCGAAATAGTAACCACTGGTTATAACACCGTTAACTAGTTGGTTTTCTATTTCACTAGGACGACCTAGACAACTTAGTCTTAATCCTGAGTTGATTATGGACTCCTGCTCATGAGAGATTGTCCTTTGATTTGTATGGGTGAGAGTGGCCAATACGCTGACTCAATAAGCCTACCACTTTGGGGACAAGACCGAATGGGGAGCTGGGAACATAATCGTACAAGATGGAATTCACTCCTTCCCGACTTTAGGGAAGCAGATGAGTGTTCCATTAAGTGGTTACTCCGAGTCTTGAACAAAGGGCCCTACCCTCTCAATGGCACGAGAGGGTTTTCTGTTTGATGGTTGGACCACAAACAGGTTGTTCATTAGAGGAGAATTGGTACTTAAGGAAATAGAGGTAACCCAGGGGTAAAACGGTAATTTGACCCAGCTTGTGTTACGGACACTCGTGAAGGACTAACTAGTCGATATTGGTCTAGATCCGTGGACACAGAAAATATGTCTGCAGTGAGAAGAGTGCAACTGTGACTCTCTAGTGGAATGTACACACAGTTAACGAATATTGATTAATGTGGTTAATGAGTTTGACCAATTAATCTCACATCGTTGGAGCTTCTGATCTGCAGGTCCATTAGGTCCCACTGGTAGCTCGCAAAGTAATTTGAGGCAACTAAGTAATAAAAGTAAATTGAAAATGTTCAATTTATTAAGGGAAACGAATATAATATATATTGATATATTATTATGAGAGAAATTAATATTTGAAAAGTTCAAATATAAATTTATGGAAGTTTGAAAGAGTTCAAAATAATGAATTAATTAATTTAAGGCCTAAAATGTGTTTGGGCAAATTAATTAATTCTAGGCCGAGAATTAAATATGTGATATTTAATTGGTGGTTAATTAATTAAAGAATTCATTAACCGGGAATTAATCAATTATGGAAATAATTAATCACTTAAGGAAGTGATTAATCATTTATGGAAATGATCTAATCACTTATGGAAGTAATTAGTCATTTGTGGAAACGATTAATCAATTATGGAATTGATTGATCATGATTGATTAATTAAGGAATAAGATTGAATCAATTATGGAAAAGATTGATTTAATTGAATATTTTATTCATGGTCTCTCTTCTATAAATAGAACACTAGACCTAATTGGTCATGACACTTGACATTCTTGAAAGACAAGACCTAGAATTCTCTCTAGCCTCCCTCTTAGAGAAAGACTCCCAAAAGTCTTTTGCTTCCTAGACTTAGAGACATACCGGTGTAACCTCTGTGGTTATTGTGTCGATCAAGAAGAAAATTCCAGCGATCAAGAGACTAAGGCGGCTGCTGCGTTTTCGTTCGTGGAGCGTCGTTGGCGAAGAACGGTCAAGTCTACAACGGAGGTTTGTAACGGTTCTTCCTCTTTTCTTTAGAAAAGCATGAAAATAAATTTAGATTTATTTTTAAGCATGTTTAAACCAATTTTACAGCAGCTTTAAAGTTTGTTTAAAGTTTGTTTGAGTTTTCGTAACGGTATTTTAATGTTAATTAATATACGGGGTAAGGTCCAATCGATGCGCTTCCGCTGCGTGGGGACTTTTATTCCCTTCAGTAATATGGAGAGCCCCTTGGATGTCAACTAGGCCAATGATCTATAAATGTGGTAAATTTCAAAGTTTACCTCTTTTGGGTCCTTGGGGATGTATAGCCTATGCTCCTTTATTGGTAGTACGCCAAATTTGGGTCCGACAATTCATCCCTGCTACGCATGAGTTGAAGGATTTGGAATTTGCTTATGATAAAAGCTTCTGTAAAGATAGAATTCAGAAAATTGTGAAAGCATGGAAAATGATCACTAAAATCCAGAGAGGTCAGTTTCATGATGATACCACAGAAGCGTACAAAACATGGCATGCGAACAGAGCTAAAACCATGCTTGTGTCACAAAAAATGAAAACCAAGATAAAACTTAATGCAAAGGTGATACCAGATCAACAGACAGAAGAAGCCGCACGCGAAAAAGAATGTGATGAGTTGAGAAAAGTAAATTCATCATTGGTTCAAGAAAATGAAAGGCTGCAATTGGAGGTAAAACAAGGTTTGTTGCGCAATGTTGAACTAGAAAAAGAGTTAAACCGATTAAAGGGCAGTGTCAGCAAACAAGAACAGTTAGAAAAAGAAATTTCAGCATTAGACACAGAGGCCCGCGACCTGAACAGAAGAATGCATCGATTAAGAAGGGATAATGAAGTCTCCCAAGCAACTCTCAAGTCAAGGAATGACCAAGTTTTGAAGCAACAATCTGAGATTGCGTCACTTCATGAGTTGATGAAAGAGCTCGAAGATTGCATTAGTTTGAGGAACCAAACGATTACTGAGGTAGAAGAAAAGAATGGAACGCTATGTCGAACAATTGACGATCTACAATTAACGCTCAAGATTAGAGAAGATCAACTAGGGGAGCTCATCAACGACAACAAGGGTCTAAGAGAGTCCGTTCAGTCACTTAATGTTCGCCTCGGTAAGTATCAGGATGCCACTGATAGATTAATGAAAGACTATACCTATTTAAAGGAGCAGTACGACATATTAAGCGATGATTTTGGGTTTGCGAGACAGAACCACGCGACACTACGAAGTAAAGCGGAACATATGCTCACTCAGATTAGGAGAGTCACTCGAAGGGCAGATGAACTAGCAGAAGATGCACGTACTCTCTCTAAAGTCATAGCACATACACAGCCGAATAACAAGAATGTGCTCAAGTTTTTGGGAAAACTTCGTATAAGTTTAGAATATTGGGGGCAATTTTATTAACTCTTTACTTTAGTTTATGTTTTATTTAGATAGTTGAAATATCTTGTAATTCAATTCTGCACAAATTTTGCTGCTACATTGCTTTATCATTTTCCAATTTAATATCAAAGCCTTTTTTTTTTCTTCTCTTCTATCACTTTTTTTTTGTTGTTTCGTTTTGTCTTTCTCTTTTCTTACACTAAAATCTCTTTTCATTAAAAATATAAACAGAATCATAAGATAGCTTGGTCACCTCGAATCCACCGCACCTACGTCACAAGATACAGGACAAAGATCATGGAAGAGCAGAGTACTGAGATGGAGAAAACAAAGAAATATATTGAGGAGTTACGAGAAAAAATGGATGCCATTCTTGTCGCCCTGGAAAGAGGCAAAATAATACCTGATATTGCTCAGTCCAGCAATACAATGAACGACCCTCCAATCCGGCAATCAACAGAGGGTACTACTCCAAAATATCATCCATTGTACAATATTCCAGTAGAGCAACACCCATTTCCATTTTTCAAGAATGAGCAAGTGCCTGTACACAATCAACCTAGATTTTCACTACCCACAGAGGTACCTCCCAAGGTGACCATTACAGTTCCCAATTTAGATGATCCTGAAATCAGAAAAGAGCTAACGGGAGGAGAGAAAGTTTCTTCTAGTGAAAAGCTTGAAGTCCTGGAGGAAAGATTAAGGGCAGTAGAAGGAACAGACGTCTTCGAAAATATAGATGCGACCAAGCTATGCTTGGTACCATATGTAATCCTCCCTCCAAAATTCAAGGTGCTCGAGTTTGAAAAGTATGATGGAGCATCCTGTCCTAAGAACCATCTCATCATGTATTGTAGGAAGATGGCAGCATACGTCCAAAATGACAAGCTGTTAATTCACTGCTTCCAGGACAGTCTTACTGGTCCAGCATCTCGATGGTATATGCAGTTAGACAACACTCATATATGTTCATGGAAGAATCTAGCCGATTCATTTTTAAAGCAATATAAGCACAACATAGATATGGCTCCTGACCGCCTAGACCTCCAGAGGATGGAAAAGAAGAGCATAGAAAGCTTTAAAGAGTATGCCCAAAGGTGGATGGATACTGTTGCTCAGGTGCAACCACCTTTAGCTGATAAGGAGCTGTCGACCATGATTATTAATACTCTCAAATCTCCTTTCTATGATAAGATGATTGGGAGTGTCTCTACCAATTTCTCTGACATAATGACAATTGGAGAGAGAATCGAGTACGGAATTAAGCATGGAAAGATAACTGATACGGCTGGATCATCAACAACGAAAAAGGGGGTTCCATCGAAGAAAAAAGAGGGAGAAGTTCAGATGATTGGTTTCAATTCAAGACAACCATACCCTAATGCCGGAGTGCCACAATATCACTATCCACCTCCATATGTTTACCCTCAACCCTATATCAATAATACGTCAACCCAATACTCATCCCCTTACGTCCAAAATCCTCGTCCTACTCAAGGCTACCAGCCTCGGAATCAACATAACACTCCTTATGTCTAAGGACACCAAAACAATAAAGGCGTCCGTAGACAGACTCATTTTGATCCGATTCCGATGACATATACCGAACTTCTACCCCAACTCTTCCAGAATAATCAGCTGGCACCCATACCAATAGACCCAGTAAAGCCACCTTACCCAAAGTGGTATGACCCAAATGCCCGTTGCGACTACCATGCAGGAGCAATTAGACATTCCACTGAAAACTGTACTGCACTCAAGCATAGGGTGCAAGCATTGATAAAGGCAGGATGGTTGAACTTTAAGAAAGAAAATGGTCCAGATGTCAACAACAATCCTCTGCCAAACCATCAGAATGCACAAGTAAATGCGATAAAGGTTCATGGAGCTGATTTGAGAAAGAATGCTGAGAGCATAGTGACTCCCATGGGAGAACTATTCGAAATATTATTGAGTAATGGATACATTGGAGTAGAACGCCTCCAATTAGATTTGGGTGTCAGAGCATACGATGACAGTTTGATGTGTTCTTATCACACTGGGGCAAAAGGGCATTCTATTGACCAATGTCCTCATTTTCGTCTGAAAGTCCAGGAGTTGTTAGATTCACATTTTTTAACAGTTTCTCAAAAGATGGTTTAGCTCCCTCAGTATGGGGAAGTTGATATTATAGAAAAATGCTCAAGGTTGTCTCTCAAGCCAAAACCGTTAACAATTTCTTATCGCGAAAAGCCCAGTACCCCAAATTCCAAGCCAAGACCGATTACCATCCAGATTCCGACTCCCTTTGAATATAAAAGTTTAAAAGCAGTACCTTGGAACTATGAATATAAGGTAACTGTTGGTTCTGAACCCCTCCCAATCCATAATATTAGTGGGATAGGAGGTCTAACACGAAGCGGGAAGTGCTATACACTAGAAGACCTATTGAAACCCAAGGGTAAAGAAAAAGGAAAAGCCAAGATCACTGAAGATATCAAGGAAAAAACAGAAGAGCCCATTGCAGTGAAAAACCTGGATGTTAAACAGCCAGCATCTGAAGATGACATCCAAGAATTTTTGAAGTTGGTTAAACAAAGTGATTATAAAGTGGTTGAACAGTTAGGTCGAACCCCTGCAAAGATTTCCATACTGGCTTTGATATTGGCTTCAGATACGCATCGTAAGACTTTGTTGGACATATTGAATCAAACTTATGTTCCGCAGGATATTACGGTGGACAACTTGGATAACATCGTTGGAAACATAATTGCATCTAGTTCAGTAATTTTCACAGATGATGAGTTACCACCAGAAGGCACCAGACACACTAAAGTCTTGCACATTACAGTTAAGTGCAAAAATTTTGTTGTGGCAAAAGTTCTAGTTGATAATGGTTCCTCCTTGAACATAATGCCTAAATCCACGTTGGAGAAATTGTCTGTTGATATGTCTCATGTAAGGCCCAACACTATGATCGTACGGGCTTTTGATGGGGCACGTAGTGAAGTTGTTGGAGACATAGAAGTGCCCATCCAGATAGGTCCATGCACCTTCGATATAACCTTTCAGGTCATGAACATTAATTCGGCCTACAGCTTCTTGTTAGGGCGTCCCTGGATTCACTCAGCTGGAGTGGTCCCATCATCATTACACCAAAAACTTAAATTTGTGGTCGACCGCAAACTAGTAATCATATCTGGGCAAGAGGATATCTTAGTGTCAAGACCCTCTTCAATGCCCTACATAGAAGCAGCAGAAGAGGTTTTTGAGTCATCATTTCAAGCTTTTGAGATTGCAAATGCCACAACTTTATACGGAGAGATAGGGAAAATGGAGCTGCAACTTTCAAAACTCTCCTTAACAGGAAGCAACCAAAGCCTCGAAAATTTGTTGAATATGTCGAAAAATATGAAGAGGTTTGGTTTGGGATATAAACCAAGCAAAAAAGATATGATTAAAGCACATAGGCAGAAGAAAGAAAAACAACTGGCTAGATTGGAGAACCGTGAGCCGAAGTATCAAATGAATATCATTCCTCATCTTCATGATACCTTCATCTTTGTTGGAATAATTCATCCGGAATCTCAAGACCCTGCAGCCATGGCTATAATCGAACAGAAAAAAGAAGCTGGTCCCTTGGTTTATCTGTGCCCAGAAGACTTTGAACTCAATAATTGGATTGTAATGGAGCTACCATCATTTGTTAATGAGATATCAAAGTAATTTTTAAACTTTTTGTTTGTTTTTTGTTTTGATGATTTATGTGTTCTATGTCAATATTTCATTTGTTAATGAAGAAGCATTTTTTTTTCTTTCTTTCCTATCATCCAATGAATCTCTCTTGTGTCTACTTCTTTTAGCATTGATTTCATTTATTCCATTCCTTCATTTATCTTATTTCATCACACTGAATAATCTCTCTCTTAAACAACGAAATTGGGATTGAAAGCGTTAATGATCTTAAATACGAACTTGATTCTCCTACATACGATGTTGAGTCCGATGAGAGAACAAGTGGTAATGAGGAAGATCTAGAACTTACTCCTGAATTGTTGAGAATGATTGAAGAAGAAGAGAGGATATTGGGACCACATGAAGAGTTGATAGAGACGATTAACTTGGGATCTCAAGTAGAGGTTAAAGAAGTTAAAATCGGGACCAACATGTCTGTTGAAAGCCGTCAAGGGTTAATAACATTGCTTCATGAATACATTGATGTTTTTGCCTGGTCTTATCAAGATATGCCTAGTTTAGACACAAGTATTGTGATGCATCATTTGCCACTTAAGCCTGAATGCAAGCCAGTGAGACAGAAGTTACGCAAGATGAAGCCAGACATGTTAATCAAAATAAAAGAGGAAGTCATGAAACAAATTGATGCAGGATTCTTAACAGTTGCTAATTATCCAGAATGGGTAGCTAACATTGTGCCAGTACCTAAAAAAAATGGACAGGTCCGAATGTGTGTTGATTATAGAGATTTGAATCGAGCAAGCCCAAAGGATAACTTCCCACTTCCTCATATTGATGTACTGGTAGTTAATAGAGCTGGATTCTCAACTTTTTCCTTTATGGATGGATTCTCAGGTTACAATCAAATCAAAATGGCACCTGAAGATCAAGAGAAAACTACATTCATCACATTATGGGGAACCTTTTGTTATAAGGTCATGCCGTTCGGATTGAAAAATGCTGGGGCAACCTACCAACGGGCCATGGTTACTCTCTTCCATGACCTAATGCATAAGGAGATCGAAGTGTATGTTGATGACATGATTGCTAAGTCAAAACCAGGGGAAGAGCATGCAACCATTCTCCGAAAGTTATTCGAGCGATTGAGGAAATTCAAGTTGAAACTGAATCCGAGTAAATGCACATTTGGGGTCACTTCTGGCAAGTTGTTGGGTTTCGTCGTAAGCCATGAGGGAATTAGAGTTGACCCAGACAAAGTCAAAGTCATTCTAGAAATGCCACCACCACGTACTCAAAAAGAAGTCAGAGGTTTCTTGGGAAGATTGAATTATATTACAAGATTCATATCACATCTTACAACAACATGTGAACCAATCTTCAAGCTACTTCGTAAGAACAATACATGCATATGGAATGACGACTGTCAAAAAGCATTTGAAAAGATCAAGCAATACCTACAAAACCCTCCTGTTCTTGTACCTCCAACTCCAAATCGTCCACTTATCCTATATCTTACAGTGACGGAAAATTCAATGGGGTGTGTACTGGGACAGCATGACAGTTCAGGCAGAAAAGAGCAAGCCATATATTATTTAAGCAAAAAGTTCACTGATTGCGAAACCAGATATTCTCTTTTAGAAAGAACTTGTTGTGCTCTAGCTTGGGCCGCTCGTCGTTTGAGACCATATATGTTGTACTACACAACATGGCTTATCTCAAAGATGGATCCTATCAAATACATCTTTGAAAAACCGTCTTTGTCTGGTAGAATTGCTAGATGACAGGTTCTTTTATCCGAGTATGATATTGTCTATGTTACTCGAAAGTCAATAAAAGGAAGTGCACTAGCCGATCATTTGGTCGAGCAACCTATAGACGATTATGAACCAATGAAATTTGATTTCCCTAATGAATTTGTCTCCACTATAATGGTGGAAAAAGAAATATCAGACTTGGAAACATGGACCATGTTGTTTGATGGGGCCTCCAATGAGTTAGGTCATGGGATAGGTGTTGTATTAATATCGCCTGAAGGAAAGTTGTTCCTTCTCACCGCCAAACTAAGTTTTGATTGTACTCATAATATGGCTGAATATGAAGCTTGTTCTATGGGTATCCAAACTGCATTGGATATGAAGATAAAGAAACTTCGAGTCTTGGGAGATTCTATGTTGGTGATTCACCAATTGAGAGGAGAATGGGAAGCAAGAGACACTAAGCTACTGCCTTATAAAAAGCTTATATTAGATTTGTCTCATAAATTTGAAGAAATCACTTTTGACTATTTACCAAGGGAGAGTAATCAGATAGCAGACGCCTTGGCTACGCTTGCAGTCATGTTCAACATAGACCCCAATCATGAGGTACAACCTATTAAGATGGGAAGGGTAGATGTTTCAGTCTCCTGCATGAATATAGAAGAAGAGTTTGATGACAAGCCGTGGTTTCAAGACATCAAACATTATTTGAAATGTGGAACCTATCCTCTGAATGCCTCAGAAAATGACAAGCGCACACTTAGAAAGTTAGCAATGAAGTTCTTCCTAAATGGAGAAATACTTTACAAAAGAAATCATGATATGGTACTTCTAAGGTGTGTAGATACAAATGAAGCCAACACAATTATGAAAGAAATTCACGAGGGAATTTGCGGCACCCATGCAAATGGACACATGATGGCCAGACAGGCATTAAGGGCTGACTATTACTGGTTAACCATGGAAGCTGACTGTATCAAATATGCCCGAAAATGCCACAAATGTCAGATTTACTCAGATAAAGCTCATGCTCCAGCATCTCAGTTGCACGTTATAACGACACCATGGCCATTTTCCATGTGGGGAATGGACGTTATAGGCCTTATTGACCCAAAAGCCTCAAACGGACATCGATTCATCTTGGTGGCAATAGATTATTCTACCAAATGGGTAGAAGCAATGTCCTATCGAGAGGTGACGAAAGGAGTTGTGATCAAATTCATCAAGAAGGAGATTATATGTCGTTATGGTCTTTCTGAGACCATAGTATCTGATAATGCACGAAATCTGAACAATAAATTGATGACTGAGTTATGTGAGCAATTCAAGATCAAGCATGTCAACTCAACTCCGTATAGACCAAAGATGAATGGAGCAGTGGAAGCTGCCAATAAAAACATAAAAAGGATTGTGCAAAAAATGACGGTGACGTATAAAGATTGGCATGAAATGATTCCTTTTGCATTACATGGATATCGCACATCGGTTCGCACTTCAACTGGGGCAACACCATTTTCATTAGTTTATGGTATGGAAGCTGTTCTTCCCATTGAAGTGGAAATTCCATCATTAAGGGTCCTCATGGAGATTAATTTAGAAGAGGCTGAATGGATCCAAAACCGCTATGAGCAGCTCAACTTTGTTGAAGAAAAGAGATTGACAGTATTGTGCAGAGGTCAACTTTACCAAAGACGAATGATGAAAGCCTATGATAAGAAAGTGCGTCCTAGAGTATTCAGAGAAGGGGATTTAGTCTTAAAACGAATTCTTCCTTTTCTAAAAGATCACCGAGGCAAGTGGACCCCAAACTATGAAGGACCATTCGTGGTGAAGAAAGCTTTCTCTGGAGGAGCTTTAGTCTTGACTAACATGGATGGTAATGAGCTGCCAAGTCCAGTTAATTCAGATCAAGTTCGAAGATATTACGCATAGGCTACTTGTGTATCAAAGGATTCGGCAAAGTTGCGGGAATTCAACAAGTGTCTAGGAGAATTACGCTTCAATTTCTATATCATGTTTAAGAGGTTACTTTTGTCTCAAGTTCTAGAACCTTAACATTGACACATATGTCTATTGAATTTTAGTCATAAATCAAAGCTCCCTTCTCGAAGCATGGCATATCTTGTCCATTTTTCTCTCCCACTCTCCATAATATTTCCTCAACTATGAATGTTTGGCATGTTTACCTTTATTATCATTACAATTGAATAAACAAAAAGTTACATAAACGCGATATTTCAAATCAATGGTGGTAACTTAAACGATTCGATGTGAAATACATATGTCCAAAACAAAGAATCCAAAGGCAATATTTTTCCAAGAGCACCGTGATCATGAAGGTTGATGGAATGTCATCATGGAGGACAAAACCGTCATTTCAACATGACAAAGTCTTGAACTGGGGCAAAACGATTATT
This sequence comes from Luffa acutangula, assembly GCA_036850905.1. Classification (NCBI taxonomy): domain Eukaryota; kingdom Viridiplantae; phylum Streptophyta; class Magnoliopsida; order Cucurbitales; family Cucurbitaceae; genus Luffa; species Luffa acutangula. The sequence goes on along the minus strand of CM072090.1, from coordinate 30,411,552 downwards.
TTTGTCTTCTCAAACTAGGGTAAAACCATTATTATCACAGGAGCAAAGTCGTTATGGATACATTTTTGGTCATCAAACAAAGAACAAGTTGTTTAACGAGTTCATGATCCAATTAAGGTCTATTACCAAGGGTGATGCGAATGGGGTGCTCGAGCTATCAAATATCTTTTAAAGAAATTTGTATCATAGTTTTCGGATAGTGCTAAATCCGCACCCAATGTATTCAAGCATTCAAGTTTAGCGTGTATTGCAAAGAAAATTTATTTTCGGTTAAATTGAACCCGACTATTTAGTCGAGGTCGAAGCCTGTGTCAATTCAGGTCCATTTCCAGTTTTTTCGGTTAAATCGAACCCGACTATTCAGTCGAGGTCAAAGCCTGTGTCAATCTAGGTCCGTTTTAAGTTTTTTTTTTCAGTTAAATCGAACCCGACTATTCAGTCGAGGTCGAAGCCTGTGTCAATCCAAGTCCGTTTTCAGTTTTTCTCTCGGTTAAATCGAACCCGACTATTCAGTCGAGGTCGAAGCCTGTGTCAATCCAGGTCTGTTTTATGTTTTTTCTCTCGGTTAAATCGAACCCGACTATTCAGCCGAGGTCGAAGCCTGTGTCAATCCAGGTCCATTTCCAGTTTTTTCTTTCGGTTAAATCGAACCCGACTATTCAGTTGAGGTCAAAGCCTGTGTTAATCTAGGTCCGTTTTAAGTTTTTCTCTTAGTTAAATCGAACCCGACTATTCAGTCGAGGTCGAAGCCTGTGTCAATCCAGGTCCGTTTTATGTTTTTTCTCTCGGTTAAATCGAACCCGACTATTCAGTCGAGGTCGAAGCCTGTGTCAATCCAGGTCCGTTTTCAATTTTTCTCTCGGTTAAATCGAACCCGACTATTTAGTCGAGGTCGAAGCCTGTGTCAATCCAGGTCCGTTTTCAATTTTTCTCTCGGTTAAATCGAACTCGACTATTCAGTCGAGGTTGAAGCCTGTGTCAATCCAGGTCCGTTTTAAGTTTTTCTCTCGGTTAAATCAAACTCGACTATTCAGTCGAGGTCGAAGCCTGTGTCAATCCATGTTCGTTTTCAGTTTTTCTCACGGTTAAACCAAACCTGACTATTGAATTGTGGTTGAGACGTGATTAAGTCAAGTGCATTTTCCTTTCTAAATTCAAATTTTTACCGAACAAATCTTCGCCTCCCCAGTACTTAGTCTCTTTCCTTTGTCTACCCTTTCAATCCTTCAAGGATACACAAAGGGGGACAAACTGTAGACACCGTATTTGGTCCGGCTTGATTTTAAGTAATAATGTTTGAAGTTTTCCAATATTTGGTGGTCAATTTGTTTTTATGATATGTCAACAAGAGCATAGCTCAAGTGGCATAAAGTTGTATTAACAATCACGGGGTCTATGTTTCAAATCCCCCTCCCCACATATTATATATATATATATATATTTTTATTATTTTTTTTGGTCTTCCCCATTCCTATTCAATGGGAAGTTTTCATGAAAAAACTCCCCCATTACCTATTCTAAAGCTTTTTCCATGGTTAGTATTTTTTTGTTTTTTTTATTTTTTATTTTTCCCACCATTTTCTCATCCATCTCCCCCCCTAAATTAGTAACCCTCCAAGTATAAAAAGGGGGGAGATGGAAGATGAAAAGACAAGAAGAATGAGAGGAAGTTTAGAGTAAAAGTGAGCTTGAGAGAGTTTAGGCATTTGAGAGAGTTTAGGCATTTGAGAGAGTTTAGGCATTTAAGGAAGAGTTTAGCTTAGAGAGTGATAGAAAATGAGAGAAAAAAAGAAAAGAAGTTTAGAGTAAAAGTGAGCTTGAGAGAGTTTAGGCATTTGAGCAAGAGTTTAGCTTAGAGAGTGATAGAAAAAGAGAGAAAAGAAAGTGGAAGAGGAAAAGAGGAAAAAAGAGGGTGAGGAAGGAGTATACGGGGAGAGAAAACATTGGGTAAGAAAGAAGGAAAAAAGAAGAAAGAGAGAAGTAAAAAATGTGGGGTTTTGTTTTTCTATTTCCTTTGTTTTTTTTTTTTTGTTTTTTTTTTGTTTTGTTATTATTGTTATTATTATTATTATGATTATTATTATCATCATTATCATTATCATTTTTAATTTCTCTCTCATTTTAGTTCACTTTTGCACTTTGCCAACTTCATTTTTTTAAACTTTCTAATTCATTTGTTTTTTCCTTTCATTCTCCAAATTGCTTTAATCTAATCTTTAATTCTGCTTGGTCAATTTCAATTATTGTTATTGTTTTGATTTTCTTTTGAAAGGAATTATGGGAACTGAGTAATGTGTCTTCGTGGAGTTCAACTCCCGTGTAGGCATACAAAAATTCTCATTTTCCCTAAAAAGAATTCACTCTTTGAATGATTTTCTTCTTTTACATCTATTTGTTTGTTTGTTTTTTTTTAATAAACACAATCATGTATCGCCCATATTTCATTTAATTAAAAGAGAAATTAGGCATGATTTATATTAAATTGGATATCCAACTCATAATGTTTAATCCTTACTATATTTCTAAAGTTAAGGTAAAAACAAATGAGACATCTTGTGTTTATTATTGCATTTTGGGTTTATATTTTCATATTTATCATTCTTTTTAAGAAAAATAAAAATAAAAGACTGTTTTTATTCATTTAATTGGACAATTTAAGATACTGTGGTAATCGTTTTCTTAAACGGGTGTTGTAGGGTGCTAATACCTTCCCTACACTCAAACGACTCCCGAACCTAATTTCTGGTTTTCTAAGACTGGTTTTTTGTTTTAAAGGTGACCAATCACACCTTCAATGATTGGTGGCGACTCCAACTTTCTTCTTAAAAACCCAAGAAAGGATGTTGGCCGCTCCGCGTCGCGATGACGTTGCGACACCTACAAAATATTTATTAAATGTAATATAGTTTTAATAATGTTTCTTTATGAAATTATTCTTTAGATTTATTCTGAAATTTTAAAATATTTATTTTTTTATAAATATGTTTTATTATTTATATATCTTTTTCAATGTTTCTCTCATCTATTTTGACGATTTATTTATCTTCTGTCTACTAATTCACAATTTACAAAGGTTCTCTTTCATAACTTCATTGTTTTCTCTTCTCTTCCAACTTACCACTGAGTATAGGGTAATAAAGTTTTTCGCTATCCATATACTCTTTATATATTCTCATAATTTTACAAACGAATTAGATTTTGAAACTTTACAAAAGAGCTAAGTTACATGTTCATCTATTATTTTATTTTTTAAAATTGTTGATAAGAAACTAAAGTATTTATTTTTTACCATAATAAAAAATATTTTGAGTTAAATAATTGAGCAAAATGATTTTTCATTGTTTAAACACTTTGTTTGTATACTTAATGTAAAAAAACAAAATAATTTATACTACAAAGAACAATTTTTTCAAAAAGACATTCAAATGGTTGAAGACTTACAATTTTATATGATTATGGGTTATATTGTTGATTTTCCTTCATGAAGTGGCGAAAACATAAGAAGAAACTTCTAAGAAAAAGTGAAATAGAAATAAGAATTTTACACTAATATGTTTAGTTTATATATATACTATTGATGCTTTTTGGAAAAACAAGACCAATGACCATTTTTTTAAAATATATTTTAATTTAAATTATTAAATGGATGCAACTATACATACACAAAATATTGGATAAATCGATTCAATGTTTAACCACCCCCACCCGAATAGTCGCATCCCGTTAACTTATAAATTGTAACTGTTCGATCTAATGATATAATATTACACTAAAATTCACTTTTCATATATACAATAACCCGAATAGTCATTTTGAAAGACTACCTTGATTGTACAAATTTCTCTCAACAGACACCTTGACCCGAAGAGTTACACCACATTAACAAAGAGTGAAGGTTTAAATATGAATTTATTAAAATTGTAAGGGCAAAAGAGGAAAGCAAAGATTCTCCACTCTTAGCCTCTTTTATATATACTAGTTTGAAACTACGTGCGTTGCACGTGTTATAATACATTTTAAAGTATAAGTAGTTAATTAGAAAATTTGAAATATGACTTGATAAATGATACATTAGTCTACTTGAAAAAGAAATAAGAATGAATTATATATATTTACACTAAATGAAAAGGCTATATTTACTCACATTACTAAAGATGGAGTAGGAATGAGCCTTCCCACTTACGTTGAGTACGAATGAGTCTTCTCCCACTTAAGTTGAGTAGGAATTTCTCCCACTTACGTTGGGTAGGAATCACTTTTTTTAATTCTTCATGCATCACAAAAACTTCACCCTCATCTCTTTTCGTGGTGGTTTAGACCACTATTTATAGGACTCAAGTGAATCAGGCGGTTATGATAAATCTTTTTAAATTAGAAATTTTGAAAATTAAAAACAATTAATTTGAATTTTAGTTTTTCAAATTTAATTTTAAAACATGATTTAATTTAATCGAAAATTAAACTCAATTATCTTTTTATTTTTGAAAAATCAAAACAATTCAAAACAATTGATCTAAATTTAGATTTCACAAAATTTAATTTTAAAAATTTTATTTATTATAACCACCGAAAACCAAATAGAATTAATAATTAAATGTGAGGATGAAGATGATTTTTTAAAAAAACCAATTCTTAATCTTATCAAAGATGAGATTTTTTATTAAAAAAAGAAAACCCAAACGGAAAAGATTTTTTTTTAATTAATTAAAACCAATTCTTAATCTTAAACGTGAGAATGATCTATCTGTGAGAATTTGAATAATTAAATAGGAAAGACAAATAAGGAATTTGAAAATTAAAAAGGGGCTTAAAAGGAAATCAAAAGTTTCTTCTCTTAAGCGCTTTTTAATATAGTATAGATATAGATATAGATCCGTGAGAATTTAAATAATAAAATATTGAACAATTAAATAGGAAGGACAAATAAGGAATTTGAAGATTAAAAAGGGGCTTAAAAGGAAATCAAAAGTTTCTCTCCTTAAGCGCCTTTTAATATAGTATTGATATTGACTAGTTTAGTACTATATTATTTATTACAACTTAAAAGTTTTGGATTTTAAATAGTTAAATCATTTTTAAAAAATAACAGAATAAAATACAATTAAACTAATATTTTAAATGCATTCATAAAATTTACAAATTATAAATTATAAAAATATGAAAAGCTAAAAAAAAAAAAAATTAAAAAGTGTTGTCAATTTATTCCATAATTAATTTTAAAATTTATGATTTTACTTTTAATCATAACTAATTATGGAATTTAAAAAAAAATGAACAATCAAATCATTTTTAAAAATAGAAGTATAAAAACACATTAAACTTATTAATTTGAATAATGATTTTTTTAAAAACAATTTGAATTATGAATTTATAGAACTGACTAAGGACAAAGAATGTGAAAAGTTAGGTTACGGAAAGATTCAACACAAAGTTTTCTTCATATATTTCTAATAATTTTTTTTTGAAGAAACATATATTTCTAATAATTAATTGTCAAGTAATTTAATACATAATTACTCCAAAATCATTTTTCCAAATGTAATTTCCCAGATTTGCCTCATTCTCAAAAAAAAAAAAAAAAAAAATGGTGTTCTTTCACAAGCAATCATTCAAGTTGAAGCAGCCTGCTGCTCTTGAAGTGCAAGAGGAATAGCTGGTCTCCAAGTTGTCCCATTTGGGCCATCCATTAGAGTAATTCCAACTGGAATCGTATAGTCTTAAATTAGAATAAGATAAAATAGGAGCTTTTTTTTCTAAATGAGAAAATGGCAGTTTTTTAAGTATATGTAACGTAATATGTCTAAAATAAAAAATATATGTAATGTAATAAACAAATACCATATAATTTTTAGTTTAATTACCATAAAAATTTGAAAGTTAGTGATAAAAATAAATGATTTCTTATTATTTAGTATGTATATAGACATCATATTAACACACACGTACGTTGTACATATTTTTTTAATTTAAACTTTGACAATAAATTTAATAATTTTATCATATCAAGAAATTATACAAATAATTAATTTTTAATATGTTAAATTGTCTTTTCTAAGATAAAAAACTTATAATATAAGTTATAAGCAAAACAATAAAGATTACAGATTTACTCTATTTTTTTTTTTGAAAAGAGATTTACTCTAAGTAGCTAATATTGTTACTCTTCAAAAAAAAAAAAAAAGAAAAAAAAAAAAGCTAATATTGTTACATAAATAATTAATGGGAAAATACACTTGTGGTCCCTGAGGTTTTGGTTAGGTTACCCTTTGGTCCCTGAGTTTTCAAACTCAACAAAATTACCCCTGAGGTTTGGATTTCGTTACACTTTTGGTCCCTTCGTCCAATTTTCTGTTAAACCCTCATGGAATGCTGACATGGCACGTATTTTTTTTATTGAAAAAATTATTTTCTGGTTTTTTAAATAAAACTATATTAAAATAATTAAAATATATTATTTTTTTAAATATTTTTAACTCCTCCCCTTCTTCTTCAACCCAACCCTTCATCTTCTTCCAACCACCACCACATATCGCCAGCTACCGGCGACCGACGGCGAAACGGGGAGGAAAACGACGAAACAGAATGCTATTATTTTTTTTTTACGAAAAAAAAGAAGAAAGAAAAAAAAAGTTGCCGACGATTTGCTGAAGAAGAAGAATGAAGAGGTCGAAGAAAAGAAGAATAAGAATAAGAGAGAATGAGAAAGAATTAAAAAAATAATAATAATATTTTTATTATTTTAATACATTTTTATTTAGAAAAATTAAAAAAATGATTTTTTTATTAAAGTAATAATGTCACGTCAGCAAACTGTTAGAGTTTAATAGAAAATTGGACAGTTGGACCAAAAGTGTAACGAAATCCAAACTTGCTAGGGTTTAACAGAAAATTGGACGGAGGGACCAAAAGTGTAACGAAATCCAAACCTTAGGGGTTTAACAGAAAATTGGACTGAGGGACCAAAAGTGTAACAAAATCCAAACTTGCTAGGGTTTAATAGAAAATTGGACGGAGGGACCAAAAGTGTAATGAAATCCAAACTTGCTATGATTTAACAGAAAATTGGATGGAGGGACCAAAAGTGTAACGAAATCAAATTGGACGGAGGGACAAAAAATGTAATGAAATTCAAACCTAAGGGTTAATTTTGTTGAGTTTGAAAACTCATGGACCAAAGTGTAACTTAACCCAAACCTTAAGGACCAAAAGTGTATTTTTTTCTGTAATTAATAGTATTAAAAACTTTCCACTAAAATCAATTGCATAAATTTAAATATAAATATTAAAAGTTCTTTTATTTATGATTAATGAAAAATAAATTAAACTATTTAATTAGAAAAACTGAAAGTATGTTCAATTATTTTGGTATTTGAAAATTTTAATTTCATATTTAAAATTATGCATGCATTTATTAATTAGTAAGGTTTTTTTAATAATAACTTTTTTTAGGCTATTGTAGTTATTATTTTTATTTGTTTTTTATTTTTTTATTTTTCAAACTTCTAAGTTTCTTTACTTAAAATGTATTAATTTGTATATAATTGACATTTTCTCAATTATATATATATATATTATACATGGGATAACACCAATATACGAATGAATGCACCAATTCAATGTGTAACCATCTCCATATGAACAGTCGCATCCTATCGACATCAATTGCACCTATTGGACAAATTTTCATATAGTTTGATATTTTGATAATTATATATTATATATATTTTTCTTATACATGAATCACACTTATACACGAATGGATTTACCAATTCAATGTGTAACCATCTTTACATGAACAGGCATCTCGTCGACATCAATTACATCTATTGGACATTATCAAAAAAAAAAAAAAAAAAATACATCTATTGGACTCAATGGAAACTTACACTCAAAGAGTTGTGTCCCATCAACAAAGGGTAAAATATGAATTTACTTTAAAAGTAAGGGCAAAAGAGGAAACAAAAGATTCTCCCCTCTTAGGATAGAAGGACAAAATAGTCATTATAAAAACATTTAAGGGCAATAAGGGAGTGTAAAAATTCTCCCCCCTTAGCCCCTTTTAATATAGTAGAGTTGTGTCCCATCAACAAAGGGTAAAATATGAATTTACTTTAAAAGTAAGGGCAAAAGAGGAAACAAAAGATTCTCCCCTCTTAGGATAGAAGGACAAAATAGTCATTATAAAAACATTTAAGGGCAATAAGGGAGTGTAAAAATTCTCCCCCCTTAGCCCCTTTTAATATAGTAGAGACTAGTTAAAAAACACGTGCAATGCACGTGAAAGCTTACTGTTTTAATTGAAATCATTCTCTCAATGGACGCCTCAATTTGAAGAGTAGCGCGCACTGCCAACAAAGATTGAATGACAAAATATAAATTGAAATTGATAATAAAAAAACTGATATAATAAGATATAGTTTATTTATCTCACGGATATTTGTTTGATGTTCTTCAAATAGATTGGTTTCTAGAAAGAAAAAAAAGAAATAATGAAATTTTTAAGAAATTGAACATTGATTAACTACATTTAATGAACAATTTTACGGTTTGAATCACACCCATTTGGCGAATGGAAGTGTGGTTTCAATGTGTAACTACCTCCACTAAATAATAGTCGTGTCCCTCGAGCATAAATTGCAACCATTCAACCCTTCTATCAATGGATACATCATCTCGAAGAGTTGCATACTGCCAGCAAAGATTGAATGACAAAAATAAGAATTTGTTAAATTTGTATGGACAAAAAAGAGAAGTAAAGATTATCCACTATAACCCAGTGAAATTAAAAAGTAATGAAAGATATCGATATTATAAAGAACACATGGATGTTAAAAAACTTAAAAGTAAAATACATACAATGGAATTAAAATAAAAACTTCTAAATTGAAATTGATTAAAAAAAAGTGACATAAAGATAGTTTATTACCTCATAATTAATCATTTAGTATTCTCCAAAGGAGATTGATTTGTGGAGAAAAAAAAAGGGAAAAATACACTTTTGGTCTCTGAGGTTTGGGTTAAGTGACACTTGGGTCCCTGAGTTTTCAAACTCAACAAAAATACCCCTGAGGTTTGAGATAAGGAGCACTTTGGTCCCTGCCGTCAAATTTTCTGTTAACTTTTAACGGTTGCTGACGTGACACTATTATTTTAATATAAAAAATTATTATTTTTTTATTTTAAAAAAAAAAATATTAAAAAATTAAAAATTTAATATTTAATTATTTTTTTTATTCTTTCTCTCTTTCTCTCTCATCTTCTTCTTCTCCATCTTCCTTCTTCTCCATCTTCCTTCTTCTCCATTTTCTCCCTCCTCCTTCTTCTTCTTCCTAAGTCCGGCGACCGGCGGCCACCACACGTTGCCGCCGCCGCCGGCTGCCGGCGACTGAATTTTTTTTTCTTCTTTCTTCTTTCTTCTTCTTCCCTTCTTTCTTCTTTCTTCTTTTTCCCTTCTTTCTTCTTCTCTTCTTTTTCTTCAATGCTTTTTAAAAAAAAAAAAAATAGAAAAGGGAGGGAGGAGGGGCCTCCCTCCTCCTCCGTTTCCGGCCGGAAACAGAGGGAGGAGGGATCTGGACGGGGAGGGAGGAGGGGCCTCCCTCCGAGGAGGAGGGAGTCCCTCCCTTTTCTATTTTTTTTTTTTAAAAAAACATTGAAGAAAAAGAAGAGAAGAAGAAAGAAGGGAAGAAGAAGAAAGAAGAAAGAAGAAAAAAAAAAAATTCAGTCGCCGGCGGCGGCGGCGGCGTATGGTGGTCGCCGGTTGCCGGACTTAGGAAGAAGAAGAAGGAGGAGAGAGAAGATGGAGAAGAAGAAGATGAGAGAGAAAGAGAGAAAGAATAAAAAAAATTAAATATTAATTTTTTTATATTAAAATAATAGTGCCACGTCAGCAACCGTTAAAAGTTAACAGAAAATTTGACGGCAGGGACCAAAGTGCTCCTTATCTCAAACCTCAGGGGTATTTTTGTTGAGTTTGAAAACTCAGGGACCAAAAGTGTATTTTTCCCAAAAAAAAGAGAAAGAAGTATTTAATAAATTGGTCATTATTAGGAGAATCTCTTTATAAACAACATTTGTAAACACATTTTTACTATTAGATCGCGATGTTTCACATCTACGATTGGATTTGTCATACACATAATAGATGCACCAATTCAATATATAATTACCTTAATTTGAACAGTACTTATGTCTCATCATTATACATTGCAACTATTCGACATTTCTCTCAACGGACACCTCAACTGAAAAGAGTCGTGTCCCGTCAACAAAGATTGAAGGATAAAATGAGAATTTATTAAAAAAGTAAGGGCAAAATAGAATGCAAAAAGTCACCCCTCCCAAAGTTAAAACAGTGATTGCTAGAATCCCCTCTTTAAAAGACACATGCAATGCATGTGGTTAAAAATCTTTAGAACTTAAAAAAATTATACATGAAATTACGAATGAATAATACGTAGAAAATTCAAAATTTATATGTACTAAAATAACTAAGAAGTTACATTGATATTATATAATCAAGTTTGTATATAATCCAAATATGTATGATCAAAATTTTCCATTCAACTTATGACAATTACTCACAAATTATGATTCAAAGATTTTGTTCCAAAGATTTTATAGAACCTATATTTTAAAATTATGTGAAAATTTACTTTTTTGGAAAAAAATATTGGTTATTATTATATATTTTTCTACGCAACTCATCTCATGTTTTATAATATATATATATATTTATTGTGTTATAATTTAAAATTGTAATATAGATATTTCATTTATAAATGTGCCAATGAAAGTATAAGTGAATCTTCTTTGTTTTCAACCAATAATTGTGCTTTCCCATTTAAATTTAATTGTTGGAGAATTTTTATGCTAAAAATGGGGGCAAAAAAAAAGCAACTTTGATTTTTACCTCAGTGCTCATGAGTGAAAATCAGAAGTTTGTCTTGAGAATAGTTGAAATCTCCCTTGTTTCAATTCCTAAAACAAAAGTTTCTTAATTCGTCTCAAAGCTTCATTGTGATACAGTTCAATGTTTTCTTTACAAAGAACAAACACTTTAAAGTTCTCATTCCTATCACTTGACAATTTGATATGAAAAAATAGACAATATATATTGACAACTATGTTTATTTATTTTTATACATGGATTGCACTTATATATAAATGAATACACTAATTCAATGTGTTACCTTTGTCCAAATAGTTGTGTTCTATTAGCATAAATTGCACCTATTCGACTTAAAAGTTAAATTTTTAAATATATTTTGTAAAGTCAAATTTTTAAGAACCACCTTCATTGTCCTAACATCTCTTAACGGACACCTATAGTCGGAGAGTCACATCCCAAAGATTGAAGAATCATCTCTCTTATACAAATTTCTCAACGGACACAACTCAAAGAGTTGTGTCCCATCAATAAATAGTGAAGGGCAAAATAAGAATTAAATAAAATTGTAAGGGTAAAATTGGTATGTAAAAATTCTCCCCTCTTGGCCCCTTTTAAATATAGTATATAGATATAGATAGATATTTACCACGTGCATTGCACGTGTAATATTTTTATGAAAATATTATTAACTAAAATAAATTTAAAATGATTCTTACGGATATCGATTTACCTTGGATTACTCCACTCATCACATCTGTAAAATGAAATCAATCTATATCCATATCTATATCTATATCTATATTATATTAAAAGGTGAGTATGTTGGAAAAACATTTTTGGACATATTTGTCCCTTCTTTAATCCATATCTATACTATATCTATACTATATTAAAAGGTGAGTATGTTGGAAAAACATTTTTGGACATATTTGTCCCTTCTTTAATCTATATCTATACTATATCTATATCTATATCTATACTATATTAAAAAGTGAGTATGTTGGAAAAACATTTTTGGACATATTTGTCCCTTCTTTAACTTTCTAATTTACAAAATATGCCATTGATAATAAATTATAAAAATAAAATAAATAAATTAATTAATAATTAATTATCAATAATAAGTATATAGAATCTTAAAGGTTGAAATGTAAAAGGGTTTTTCTACAACTTAAAAGATTTTATTTCTTTAATTTAATTCAAAAAGAAAATCTAGAAGTTTTACAATTTAGAAGGTGTTGTAACATCTCACATTCTACCACTATAAAAATGAGTTTTCTTTCACCATTTTTTCACAAACACCCAGGGTTTCGTTTTTTCTTTTTTCTTTATTCTTTATTGGTGTTCCCTTAATGCTCTCAAATGCTCCTCAATCTTCAAAGGATCTCAAGATGTTAGTGTTACATTCAAGGAGCAAGGGAAGGGATCAGTGGCGGATCCGGGATTTTATACCAGGGGCACAAGTTCATATAAATGTAATATCGATTAGGTTAGGTGTTATTTGACATTTTTCAAAATTCACAGGCTTACTAAACACAAAATTGAACGTTTATAGTTTCATTAGACATAAAATTCAATTATGAATGTTTAGGATTTAAATTGATACCATTATTAGTTTGAAGTTTTAATTGACCCCAAAGTTTAGGGGTAGAATTGATTTTTTTTTCCTAATTTTTTAAAAAGAAACTTAATTATAAACTCATTTCATATTCTTTTTAGGTTAAAATATCATTTTGGTCATTGTACTTTGGAACTTATTTTATTTTATTGTCAATAATTCCAATGTCCAAATATAATCATTGTATTTTTAATAATCTTAAAATTAGTCTATGGTTAACTTTTTCAAAACAAATGTAGTCTTTATTAGCTTCTGCTTTATAAATTTTGAAAACATATTAACAATTGGTGTGTTTTCTTGAGTGAAAATTATGATTATTACCATGTTTTAGAGTAACTTCAAATTAATAATGACTAATCTAAAGATTTATTGAAATTACATAAGCTAAATTTGAATATATGAAAATATATGAACTAAATTAGAATGAGTCACAAAGTACAAAGATAAAAAATACTATTTTAACATTCGTTATCCCAAAGTACAAAGATCAACAATACTATTTTAACATTCGTTCTATTTCATAGGTGGATTTAAATTCATTAAAGAAAATGAATATTTTATTTATTAGATAGTGATAAAAAGCTTAAACAAAAACATAAAACCGGAAAAAATAAAAATATAATGTGATCCCTAAAAAAACTGAACTATTAAAAAAAACAAAAAAAAGAAAAAGGAAAAAATGAAAAAAATAAAAATATAACGTGACCCCAAAAAAACTGAACTATTAAAAAAAACAAAGAAAAGAAAAAGGAAAAACCGAAAAAAATAAAAATATTAACGTGCATTGGGCTTGAACCCAAGAATGGTCAGAAACCAACACGCCAACGACATAACTTAAGAATTAAGCGAAAATTTTTATATATATAATATAAACATTTTAAATTGAGGGGGGCGCGTGCCCCCCTTGCCCCTTAATAAATCCGCCCCGGGAAGGGATGCATGTTTGTATCTATTCTAGACCCTAGGCTTGCAATATTACAACTCAACTTTGATGAAGTTTGTCTATCACAAGTGAGAAGTCTATTTGAAGAAATCCAGTGTATAGTTAAGGGCCGTTTGATAACCATTTTGGGCTCGTTTGATAACGTTCTCGTTTCCTGTTTCTCGTTTCTCGTTTCTTGTTTCCTGTTTCTTGTTTCTTGTTTTTTAAGAACTAGAAACAGAAACATGTTTGATAACTATTCCTGTTCCTTGTTTCTCTGAAAAAAGAAACAGAAACACAAATGTGTTTGATAACCGATTCTTGTTTTTTGTTTTTTTAGTTAAAATAAATTTTAGTACATACAATATAAAAATATATTAATTTTCGACGATTATTTTTTTATTTCTCCTTCTTCTTCCTCATCACTACCACCATGGTTACCGATCACCCGCCGTCGTTGATCATCGACCATCGCTACTAACCTACGACCACTGAGCAAATGCTGATAGTCAGCGACAAATGCTGGAAAGGTCGTCGGCGGTCGACAATAGCGATCGGTCGTTGAAAATAAGAAAAAAAGGAAAACGTTTCGGTCGACGACGATAGTGGCGGCCGGTAGTCAGAGGTCGACGGTGACATCTGATAGTCAGAGGTCGACTGTAGTAGCTGGTTGACGGAGGTCGATGGCGGTCAGTCGGCGAAAGCCGATCAGTGTTTTCTGTTTTTGGTTTTTGGTTTTTGGTTTTTAAAAATCAGTGTTGTTTGGTAACTAATTTAGATTTTAGTTTTTGAGTTTTCAAAATCGTTTTTCAAAACATAAAAAAAAGGTTTTTAAAAATGGATTTTGGTTTTCAAAAATCCACCCATCCACACACCGGTATTCCATTCAGGTAAATCCAACCTTTTCTTTATTTTTTTTTTCTTTATTTTTTTTTTCATTCATTTCTCTTTCTTTCATTTTTTTTTTAATTTTTTCTTTTTGAAGTTAAAAGCATTATTTTATTATTAATCTTTAAAAACAAAAATCTCATCATTGGAAAGAGCAATCTTTCTCAAAATTGTTTGGATTAATTGGAGAGAAAATTTTTTTACCATCTAAGAGAAAATTTTCTTTTCAAACTCTAGGTATTATATATATATATATATATATAATCAAAATTTTAATTGAAAAAATTGGTTTTGGTTACGTAAATATGTTTGGATTTCTATTATTTTATCGTAGAGAAAAATATTACTTATTTGAATTTAGAAATGATAGGTGTCTACGAAGATATAAAAAGAGTTATTCTACTATAGATACGACCATCACTTTGCGATATGATCAAAAGATGCTTTGAGATATTATAGACTGGATTTTCTATATTTTGAAGCAAATTTCTTTATGTAATATACCTATGACATGTTGTGTAGTTAATTATTTTATTAACTGGTTAATCATAATTGTTATTTATACGTTTAATAATAATAATAATAATAATAATAATAATGAATAAATAAATAAATAATATGATAATTTCTCAAAAAAAAAAAAAAAGAAAAAAGAAAAAAGAAAAAATGGTATAAATTAAACTCAAAATAAAGGCGTCAAAGTAAAAAAAAAATTAATTATTAATATAAATTATAAATCTTCTGAAAGTTATAAATAAATTTTAAAAATAGTTATATTTTCTTTTTATAAAATATAAAACTAAAAACAATTATCAAACGTTTTTTTTGTTTTTTTGTTTTATTTTTAAAATAAAAAAAATATAAAAATAATCTTGGTTTTTTTAAAAAGATAGAAGAAAAAACAAAAACTATAAATGTTTGATAACTATTTTTGGTTTTCAGTTTTTAAAAACAAAATTAGTTATCAAACATGTATCATATTTGTTTTTTAAAAATAGAAAACCAAAAACAAAAAATCAAAAACCAAAAACTAAAAACTGAAAACAAATGGTTATCAAACGGGGCCAATATGTTGAATTTTTTTACTGTTTATTCTATTTTTTTTTAATCATAGCTAAGATCTTGAATTCTTTTTTACTATTTATTTTTACTATTGTTCTTTTATAAGTAAGTGTATTATTATTTTTATTTACAATATTTGTTGAAAAATAAAAGCTTATTGATCAATTGCAAACTTATGTTTCTTTTAATTTGTTAATAAAATAATCATCTAACCTAATGTCTCACAAAATTTTTAATTAACTATAACAATAAATTAATTAAAAAAATGCTTTCACTATCTTCCCTAAGAAATGATTTCCATAATTT
The DNA here is from genome assembly GCA_036850905.1 of Luffa acutangula. Taxonomy (NCBI): domain Eukaryota; kingdom Viridiplantae; phylum Streptophyta; class Magnoliopsida; order Cucurbitales; family Cucurbitaceae; genus Luffa; species Luffa acutangula. The sequence goes on along the minus strand of CM072090.1, from coordinate 30,395,868 downwards.
ATTTTTACTTTTTTTTTTTTGAGCAAACAAAGGAGAATCACTTCAATATAAACTGCATGCGCAAGCCATGATACATTTACAATGGGCCATTTGTCCCCTTGATTGAAGCCAGGAAGGAAAATCGGAAAGCCATAGCATAGACTGTGTCTTCTGGAGTGCTTTTTTTGCCAGAGCATCCGCCCTAATGTTTCGAAGTCTTCCAATATGATTGAAAGACACCGAGAGAAAATCTGAGCGCATTTCAAGTATTTGTTGAATCCAATGGTGAACTTCCACTTCAGTCTCCTTCTCATTCTTAAGCATCATGATGGCATTTAAAGAATCTGAATAGATATTAGCAGCCTTAATGTTCATACGAACTAGAAGCCTCATAGCTTGGAGAACTGCATAAACTTCAGCCGCCAAAGGAGAGAGAATACAATATTCAAATTTATGCATAACACAAGTGATATTTTCGTCCTCGTCAGTGAAAAGGACGCCAACACCGACCCCCACATTCTGCGACTTAACAGCGGCATCTGTGAAGACAGACGTGGTCGCGTATTGCCCACTATTGTGCACCACCATTGGTAATGGTGAAGAATAAAAAGAATCAGCTTTAGAAGAATTCGCACAATAGTCCTCCCAATACCGTTGCACCCATTCACAGCGAGAAGGGCAATCCATAACTTGTTGCCCCAAAAGCAAAGCGTTCCTATCATTCCAAATTGCCCAAAAGGCAATACAAGCCAGTGCAAAATCATCACTATGTAGTTTACCTGCCAAGCACATGAGCCGGTCGGCAAAATTATTTACAACTGGAATATCATGATCCACACGCGGGAAAAGGAAATCACAGATGTTCATTGATCTATTACACCCTCAGAGTGCATGATCCACACTTTCCTGCTCGCTCCCACATATTGAACATAAACTTGAAACCTCCAAACCACGTTTGTAAAGAATGAAATTCGTTGGTAGGCATTCATGAAAGGCTCTCCATATGAATAAACGGATCTTTGACGGAATCTTTGCTCTCCATAAAGTCTTCCACCAATAGCTTTGAGTTGTCTCACTCGAAGACGACCCACCTAACCACTTAGTCATTGCTAACTTGTATCCACTCTTGGTTGTATACCCCCCATTACGTGTGTAGTGCCAAATCCACGTATCGTCCACATTTGGCCCACCAATCGGAATGGATTGTATGAGCAGTGCATCCTCCTCCACCACCAACTGACGAATTTTCACCATATCCCATGTATTTGATGGGGTGATAACATCAGCCACCATCATATCATTCTGCACACTCACCTGTGGCAGAGGCAAAGGTTTAAAGGAGATTTCCTTTGGAATCCAAGGGTCATTAAAGAAACTGATAGAAGCGCCATTCCCCATTCTCTTACGGACCCCCATGCAAATCAAATCTCGAGCCCAAATAAATCCTTTCCAGAACAGCGAGCCATTTGATTTAGGTGGGGCCACCAATAAAGAGCTTTGAGCTGCATATCGACCTGCAATGACTCTAGAAGCCAATAAGTTAGGATTTGTATGGAGTCGCCACACTTGCTTAGCCAGAAGAGATCGATTGAAACACATTAAATCTCTAAAATTCAAACCACCCAACTCTTTCGGGAGACATAAGAACTCCCATTTCTTCCAATGTATTTTCTTCTTTGAGTCAGTCGAGCCCCACCAAAACCTTGCCATCAACCTGTGAATATCATTACACACCGTTTGGGGTAAACGAAAACAGCTCATCAAGTAAGTAGGTATAGCTTGGGCTACACTTTTAATGAGAACTTCCTTTCCACCAATGGAGAATAATTTGCCTTTCCAACCTTAGATAGCTTTCCAAACACGTTGTTTGATGGATCTAAAATCGTCACAACGCCTGCGAGAGAAAGATGATGGTAGACCCAAGTACAATCCCAAATTTGGGGCCACCGACACATTGTAACAAATTTGCCAGAACAAAGCCAAAATCCCTCGACACATTAGGTGATAAGACCATCTGAGATTTAGAATAATTAACACGTTGTCCCGAAGCTTTCTCATACAAAGCCAGAATCTCCTTAAATGCCCAGACTTCCTCAATCTTGGCCTTATAGAAAATAAGGCTATCGTCAGCGAAAAATAAGTGTGAAATAGAAGGACAATGTTTACCTGGTCTGAAACCCGTTAACCACCCACGCCCAATGCCACCAGAGATTAACGAGGATAACACTTCTGAACAAAGCAGAAACAAATATGGGGAAAGAGGATCACCTTGTCTTAAGCCACGTTTAGGGATAATTTTACCCGTTGGGCTACCGTTAAGTAGAATTGAAAAAGAGGTTGTTCGAACACAATCCATAACTAATGCAACCCATGAATTGTGAAACCCAATCTTGAGGAGCAATTTTTCCAAAAAAAACCCATTCAACTCGATCGTATGCCTTGCTCATATCCATCTTTAAGGCTACCCAACCTTTCCTGCCCTTTCTTCTAGATTTCATAGTATGGAGACACTCATGACTCACAATGACATTATCAAAAATGGAACGGCCCGGGACAAAGGCAGATTGGTTCTCAGATATAATGTCTTGAAGTATCCACTTCATTCTATTAACCAAAACTTTGGATATTATTTTGTATGAAACATTACAAAGGCTAATTGGTCGAAAATCCGACAATAGTTTTGGTTGATGAGTTTTTGGAATTAGAGCAATATACGTTTCATTTCAAACTCCGACAGATCGTTTACTATTTAAAATCTCAAGGCAATTATGGATAGTAGTTTCACCAACCTCAGACCAGTATCGTTGGTAGAAGAGAGCAGGAAAACCATCAGGACCTGGGGCTTTCGACGGGTGCATCTGCTTGATAGCACGTTCAACTTCACAGCGGGAAAAAGAGGCTATAAGTTTCTCATTCATCTGATCAGTGACTTTACACTGTAAATCCCTCAGCGCATCATCAATACACTCTGGTGATGGATTAGAGGATGTGAACATTTCATTGAAATAACTTTCAAAAGCTAATTCCATCTGCTTCCTCTCTGTGATCCAAGAACCATCTATAGATGTAATGCCACAAATATTATTACGTTTCTTCCTCGTGGTAGCCTTCTTGTGAAACCATTTGGTGTTCTTATCACCCCACTGCAACCAATTTTCTCGTGATCTTTGCTTCCAATAAATTTCCTCCCTTTCCAAGGCATTGTCTAGTTGAGACTCAATGTCTTGAATGACATTAAAATCCCATGGAGCTGGCATCTTATAGACTGCCTGCAAAGACTCTTGAAGTTTTGTGATTTCTTGGCGAAGCATAGGGTATGTACCTTTGCCCCACTTCAAGAGATGAGATTTACAGCGCCGCAAACAAGATTCCAGACTAGGCATTGAAGAGTGTTGTCGTTTCCACCCCCCTGCTTCGGAGATTATACTTTTACATTCCTTATTTCTAACCCAAACTTCTTCAAAACGAAAAATCCTTCGTCTCCCATGTTTATGAACCCTCTGGTTCGGGCTTGCAAGAAGAGTTATCATAATTGGGCGATGATCGGATCTAGCCCAATCCATATGAGAAACCATGCTGTGTGGGAATAAATTTGATAAAGCTTCATTTCCAATAAATCTATCCAGTCGTTCATTAATTTGGGTAGATGACATATGTCGATTAGTCCATGTAAACATATCACCCGAAAAATTTAGGTCCTGCAAACCACAGTCATCCAAAGCGCTACGGAATAAATCAACCTGAGAATCGCTTATGGGTGCTCCACCCATTTTTTCTTCGAGCAATAACATTGCATTGAAATCACCCCCAATTAACCATGCCGAATCATCATTATTATGCAGACGACGTAATAATTCCCATGTATGAAAACTTTGACTTGCCACAGGATGGCCATATATCCCTGTAAAACGCCGTCTCTGGGAATCCCAAGTTACAGATGCATCAATATGTGACACAGAAAAAGATCGAATAGTGACATCAACTTCCTCCTTCCATAGGAGACAAAGGCCCTCACTCCTACCAACACTATCAACCACAAAACACCCTGAATAATTCAAAGATACTTTTATTTTATTAATATTCCTCGCAGTAGCGGTACATTTCGTTTCCAATAGAAATAGTAGGTGAGGATTACAATGACGTATCCCGTCACGAACAGCTCGGAATGTCATAGGATTCCCCAAACCACGAACATTCCAACTCAGGATAATCATGGCTCCCGGCGGGGCTGCTCCGCAGCCTCCACCGATACATCAGGTCCCACCTCTGATTCATCATCTTCAGTACGACTGCGTTTCCTATCTCCATCCAAAATCCTGCCACCTTGACGCTTCTTCATTGAGTCCAATTCAGGCCCATTCGGTTGTTCCAACATTTCACCCCTTGCACGTCTCTTCCAAAATTTGAAACTTGGCTTCACTGGATCCGTGAAGGACATATTGGGCTGAAACACAATAGGATCAGGAGTCCCATCTAACTTGGACTGACTCCCCACATGCAGGCCCATGGGTTCGTTCGGTGGGTCAACTGAACCGGTCGGCTCATTTAAGATCGGTTTATTTAAAAACTTATCACCAATTCCCTCTTGCTTCAGTAACGCCTCAAAAGAGTAGGCATAAGTCACCGTCTGCGGTTTCTCCTGCCCGATATGGAATATTCCTGAAGGCCAATTAATTGTGTCATTACCTTGCGACATTAATGGCTTTGATGGCTCACCCATTTCCTCCGCATATTCCAGACGTTTTTTAGCTTTCAAATTTTCCGTTACATGGTTGGTCAAAATCTCAACATTAATGGTGGTATTGAATTGGGCGTGATTTCCGGGAGAAGAATTGATTCACCAGCCACCGGCGAAATTGTTGGGTTTTATGTCCTAAAACTCGTAGATAGTGAATGATTAACGAATTATACACTTGTATCAATAAAGTGTTATTGAGGTTTATGCAATAAAGTGTTATTGTCATATTAAGTCTAGAATTGCACAATATGACCCAAATCCAATAAACTAAGATCCAAGGTTGTTTACATGAGACTTGGACTAGTATGTGGGGACATTCGGGGATCAGTGTTCAAGTAACAACCTAAAAGGTCTATAGTACAGGGATAAGGCTGGGTACCTTATCCTGGTAACACTATGTGATACAACCCGCTTTGTATTCGATACAGACGTATTGATCCAAGGCGTCCATGTAGGAGAAATGCAAGCGGGGGTATCCTATGCAATGAGTTTGCATAAGACCGGACCACGAAATAGTAAACCACTAGGTGTAACACCGTTAACTAGTTAGGTTACTGTTTCATTAGGATGACCTAGGTAACTCGATCTTAATCCTAAGTGTGTCATGAACTCCTTCTCACAAGGGATTGTCCTTTGATTAGTACAGGTGAGAGTGGCCAGTACGCCGACTCAATAAGCCTACCTTCTTGGGGACAAGACTGAGTGGGGGGCTGGGGACATGACAATACAAGATGGAATTCACTCCTTCCCCTATTGGGGCAAGTAGATGTGTGTTCTCTTAAGGGTTGATTCCGGGTCTTGAACAAAGGCACGCCGTCCTCTCCTGGCCCGAGAGGAACTCTTGTTTAGAGGTTGGACCCTAAACAAATTGTTCATTAGAGGGATCAGTGGTACTTAAGGATCCAGAGGTAACCCAGGGGTAAAACGGTAATTTTACCCAGCTGGTGTTACGAACACACGTGAAGGATTGACTTACTGCATTGGTCGATATCCGTGGACACAGAAATATTCTACCGTGAGAAGAGTGCAGATGTGGGTCTTTAGTGGAGTGACCCACAGTTAACGAATGTTGATTGACTCGGTTAATGAGTTTAGCTGATCAATCTCGTATCGTTGGAGCTTCTGATCTGTAGGTCCATTAGGTCCACCTGCTAGCTCATAACGGGTTCTGAGATAATATAGTCTTGATTATTAAAGGGAATATAAGTTAATTGTATTTTGATGCAATTAATATAATGTATGGAGATACATTATGGTATAAGTTTAATAAATGAATTAAACTTTATAATAAAATTAATTTTGGATATGATTCAAAATTAATTAATGAGAGAATTATGAATTTAATTAAATATGTGATATTTGATTAATTCATGAATTAATTAATTGGGGAATTAATTAATTAAATTTTAATTTGGTTAAATGTGATTTAATCAAATTAAAACTATAGTTTATATTGATGTACATTTTGATGCACATTAAAACTATAGGTTAAATGAGAGAGATTAAATTGAATATGATTCAATTATAAAATTAATTAAATATTTGATATTTAATTAATGTGGGATCAATTAATTTAGAATTAATTGAATGGCCAATTTAATTTAATTGAATATGATTCAAATTAAATTAAAAACTTTATATTATAATTCATTTAATTAATATTGATTTAATTAAATTAATTATAATTAATTAATTATTTATTTATTTATTATTTAATTAGTTAATGGCCGAGATCGTTTCGATTAAGATCTAATGGTTTAGATCAAGTAGGGTAATGTAACTCCCTCCCCACTTATCGTTGAGGGGAGAGGGAGTTCCCCTACGATGGATCTCTCATTACTCTCTCATTTTTTTTACGTGAGAACACAGAAAAGCTCTAAGATTTTTTCTCTCTTCTCTCTCTAAAAAAAACAGCAAAGTTCCTTGCTGAAAATTCCCTTCCAAGACTGAATTTGGGTTCCCACAAGCCATATCTCAGCGACCCAAGAGAATAGCGGGTGATTCGAGTGGTGGTGTCCGTTGGAAGTCCCAAGAACGAGATCCTTGGAGCATTGTGCAGTGTTCTTCGGAATCCGGTAAGTATTCTTGATTTTGAATCAATTTTAGCATGCTTAATCTTAGTAATTTAGAAATTGTTTCTGAATTTTGTTGCCAACGTATTGGTTTTTCTATAATTGAAATTTTAATTCGAGATTGTTCTTGTTTGCTTCCGCTGCCAAATGGATTTTAACCCTTCAGAAATATCCATGGATTTGGTGTCGGAAACATCCGCCGGCGACACGGCTCCACGATTGCCCCCACTTTGAACAGGCTTTGGAGAAGACGACTGTTCCCTTGGTCTCCACGATTCTCGATCGATCAGCATACGATTTTGGCTGATGGGACTGGTACTTGGAGATTTGTAGAGGAAAGAGGAACGACCGGAGTACTGAAGCCACATGCCGTATTGGTGTTTCTGATCAGACGATCCTTCCCCCTGAAAGTACCTGCTACAATCTTTGACAACGTGCCCGATTATGCCACAGAACGAACATATTTCCGGCAGTTTCTCATACCGGATAGGCGTCCAGCAACTACTCACCGGTCCATCAATATTAACTTTGATGCACCTGCGCAACGGTTTGGTAAGATCAAGAATCACTCTCACTCTCAAACTTTCTTTCCAACCAACCCGTCGACCACCATTATCATACTCTTCAAACCTGCCAATTGCATTACCTAGACGTTCTGCCATCGAGTGGTTGTATAAGTCCATCGGCAATTCACAAAAGTGAACCCATAACGGGGAGTATTTAAACTCCATGTCAATGGGTTTAACCATTGGCACCGGCTTGGACAACACAAGCAAGAATTTGTCGAACAACCAAGGGCCTTGCCTGAGGACCCGTACAAGTTCCTCCTCTGATCGTAAAGTGAACAAAAACAAATTTGTTCCCATCCTCTCGACGACTAGGCCGTTGGGTATGTTCCATGCCGCTTTGAATGTTCTCCGCATGACTTCGCCAGAAATAATACGGGGGGCCAATAGTTTCCCAATCAGACTTGCACCCAGGGAATTGGCGGTCACTGCCGCCGCTTGCCGATCTACCTCAACTGCTGTATTCTCTTCTTCAGTGGTGAGATTGAAGCTTTCCCATTGGTTCATCATGTCTTCCAAAGCCATTAGAAATTGACTCCAGACAATGCAATAAGAATATGAAAAATTCGAAAAGCACAATAACAGTTGCAGACGCAATTTGGAATTCATACTGACCAACAATTTAAAGGAGTTCGACCAAGGATCCAATCTTAGAATCCGAGAATTGAAAGGAAATCAAGAAAAATCCCACCGAATTAGAGGAGTTGATCGCTCACCCAGCCTGGTAGCAAGATTGTTGCAATTAGCTTTGATGACGAAAATATTTTCCAATTCGAATCGTGAAAAACATTTGCCCACTTCAAAATTTTGAGTCTTCTATAGATCAGCCGCGTAATCAGCAGAGAAACCACCACTTTCCAAAGTGCAAGAAATCATCAAGTTCCAAAGAAGGAAACGTTGGAATGCTGCGAAAAATAACCGGAAACAAACGCCGGAAGAAAGTCGGCGATATGCTCTCAGAGAGAGAAAAAAAGTTAGTAATCAGGAGGTCATTTCAAGCTTTTAATTTGTTTTTACTTGAAAGCATATAAAAATGAAGAAATAAAAGAAGGAAAACCATAACCACAAAACTATTAATAAATTATTCTAATAAAATTTTCACTCTCATCTCACATCTCCATAAAATCTCTCCCACCACCTCCATAAAATCTCTCTCTCCCTAGATTAAATATAAATTGTTAATTATTAAAATATTTATCAATAATAAATAAATAATCATCAACCATAATAATTACATTGTAACGCCTATAATTTGTGATAAATTTCAAAATTTCTAAGTTGGGTTAATTTAGAATTTAAAGGGAAAAAAATAAGAATAAAGGTTTGAAAATTGGTGGGAAAATAGAATTTATCTAGATCTTTTGGTTTCCTTGAAGGAAAAGGATGAAGGGGTAATTACAAAATTGCCCCCTCCAAGTTTTTTGTTTAAAATTTTAACCCCCTATAAGAAAAAAGTTTTTTTTGACCCCCTTGATGATGAATATGATGTAAGCATGCATAGCAATTTACTTTTATACCCTCAAGTCATTAAAACCCACTAAAATTAATTATTTCACCAACTTTTCACCCACCTTCACCAACTTCCAATACCATAATTACCATACATTACTCTTAACCCTCCATTAAACTCATTTTGAAAAAAAAAAAACATCTTTCAATCACCCAACCTCTCATCTTCTCTCTTGAATCCACAACAAGTTGTTCACTAAAGTGCATTTGATCCACAACAAGTGCTCATTTTTTAAAGAAGGTACGTTACTTTTGATTATTCTATCGTATTTGTTTAAAAAATATCCAATAGAATGTCGTTGAAATGGTTTTTCGTCAATCCTGTGTCGAACCCGGCCCAATCTCGGCCGGACAGGTTGAAAATCCCGGCCGAACCACCCTTTTTTCCGGCCGGGATTCATACATTTTGAAGACCGGCCGAACCGATATTTTCCCGACCGGACCACGTTTTTCCCGACCGAACCGTCACCGAGATTTGGCCGAGAACAGTGATTTTTTTTTGTTTTTTTGTTTGGTTTTTAAATTTTTTTAAGTTTTTTGAATTTCTGGTGGTTGCATACATTTGTTTATATATTCTTTTGTATTTGTGCAGATGCCTCGTGTTTGGGTATGTTTTGGTGGTGTGTGGAAGGAGAGTGAAAAGGAGTATGATGGTGGAGAGGTGAGGGCCTTAGACGTGGATGTGGGAATTTCTTATAACGAGTTCTTAGGTCAAGTGTATGAAATAAGTAGTATAAGTCCGAATGATAACGACATTGTTTTGAGGTGTCTGCTTGAACTGAGGTCTAAATCTCCCGCTTTTGTGATTAGGAACGAGGTAGATTTGCATAGTTTTTTGACTTGGGAGTTAGTGTCTGCAAGTCCCCTTTATGTATCCACCGTGCCGAAACCATCCCCCCAGTCCAGTCACCAAGGGTTTCGTCCATATCCCATTCCATATACTGTACCAAATACTCCATATATGGGAGTGCAGTACTTTTCGTATATGGATCCAAATCATCAACCATACCATTACACGTCTGTCCCACCATATACTCCACATTACATGAGTCAAGAAATACCATCCCGAGCCACACCCTTTCCACACAATGAAGATCATCACAATCCCTCGACCTCCACATCTTTCCCATACAAAGAAGAGCAAGAGCAAGAGCAACACATCCCCCCCGTTTCCACACACATGCCATTTACACCCATGTATAATGACCCGATGTCACTGAGTCCAATACGTGACGACGAGAGGGCATATAACCTTGGGGATGATGTTGACTACGTTACATCACAGAATGATTTCCATGACTGGGGAGACTATGGAGAGGATGTGAACCCGGACAGTGATTTTCAGGATTGGGGAGATTACGGAGAAGAGGTACTCGAGAGTGGCGAGGAAGATCTGTACGAAGTTGATGTAACTGTCCAGGAGAATATCGGGGTTCATCGGGAGGTACTTGGAACTGCAGAAAATATCGATACTCCTGCTATGGCCGTTAATATGGCACCTGGCCCTTCTACGACAACTCGTGCATCTAATTCAGCAGTAATGCCAGGTCAGTACTCTAATTACAAGGATATAGAAGTGGGAGATATATTCTTGTCTAAGAAGGACTTGCAGATGAGACTGTCTGTTTTAGGGATGAGAGAGAACTTTGAGTTTAGGGTTAAGAAGTCTGACAAGAAAATATTCAAGGTTCGGTGTGTTGTTGAGGAATGTAAATGGAGGGTCCGAGCTACGGTACTGAAAGGCTCCGATGTCCTTACAGTTACCAAGTATGCTAACAATCACACGTGCAAACACTTGATGCTAACCCACAAACATAGTCAGGCCAAAAGTTGGGTTGTTGGCAATATTGTGAAGACAACGTTTCTGGAGGTTGGTCGTTCCTACAGACCAAAGGACATCATAAGTGATATCCGGTAAAAGTTCGGGGTCAATCTGAGTTATGACAAGGCATGGAGGGCTAGAGAACATGCATTGGTCCTTGCCAGAGGCTCGCCTGAAGAGTCCTACAGACAGTTACCACGGTTTGGAGAAGCGTTGAAAATTGAAAATCCTAGTTCATTTTTCGACTTGGAAGTGGAAGATGGTGGTTACTTCAAGCATGTGTTCATGGCAATTGGGTCCACAATTAGAGGGTTCTTGAACTCTATTCGTCCGATTTTGGTTGTAGATGGGACCCACATGAGAGGAAAGTTCAGTGGTAAGCTCCTAACTGCAGTAGGCATCGATGGAAACAACCAAATATACCCCGTAGGGTTTGGCATTGGGAGGGGGGAAACCGATGAATCATGGACCTACTTTTTCCGACAAATCGAGCGTGCTATTGGTCACATTAATCCCCTAGTGATTGTTTCTGACAGACACAAGAGCATATTGAAGGCAGTACACACTGTGTTTCCCGATGCATCCCACGTTTACTGTATCCACCATCTACAAGAAAACTTGAAAACAAAGTTCAAGGATCACGACTTTATTCAACTCTACCTTAAAGCAGCGAAGGCATTTCGTGATACTGAGTTTCAGGAATTTTGGAGCCATATTCCAATACGTGTCCAAAAATACTTGGAAGAAGTTGGACTTGAACATTGGTCACGTGTTTATCAGTGTGGGATGAGAGTATTCAATGAAGATCTTACCTTCTCATTTTTGGTTGATTTCCTTTACATATTCCACGTTCATTCTTTCGTAATAAGGTATTAGATAATTTTTTTTACAAAAGTATTTGGATTGTGACAATTGTTGATACATGCATGAGAATTTGCATGGTTTGCATGAGAATTTGCATGGTTTGCATGGAAGTATGATAAACCATAAAAACTTAATAATTCATCACACAACAACACTTGAATCAATATAATCCACTAGAAGAAGGGTCTATTCGCCCATATTTGTACAACATATTGCCATCGAAAATAAATCATATTATCCTGACTTAGGGTGTCATACGGCAACCCAGTTACATCATATTCAAAAAATTTACATACAAACATACCGCAGTCGCCACTACTATCCTGCTGCGGCCTTGACAATTCTCGACGCAGAGGCCATCTTTGAACGGGAAGATTCTTCCTCACATCCATGACCCCGATCTTCCAAAGCAGAGCTGGCAGGACTTGGCAAAGGATCCTTAACTCCTTCTCAATCACCTCGTCCTTATTCAACACCACCATGGAATCGGATACAGCGACCTCCCCCACCTCGAGGTCAATGCATATGAGGACCCAATGCAGCCCACCGATGTTATACGACATGTACACCACATCAATTGTGCTCCATGGTATGTTATGGTCTGCAAGCTCACCCTTTCCGTACTTCAAGATATTGCCTGCGCTGCTCCAATCGTACGTCAAGTCTCGGGGATGTATGCCGCTACTCATTTCCTTGTATAGGCCATCTTCGCGTCTGAAAAAATTCTGATGAAAAGAAGATACCAAACATAAGAACCCTATAGAACACTATCAAACAAACATATTAACAAAATGTTCCAATGGTACGTACCGTTACACATAGGTCACCAATGGTGAACTTCTTGCGGCATAAATCTGGTCGTTCTCCCAATTTCTTTTGGACGAACATGAAAATCGAGTCGATCACCTACACGTAGTTAGATTGTTAATATTTCAATTAAACATCATTATTGTCAGTAATCAAACCATACCTCATCGGTCATCCATTTCGATGGAGTGATAAGATCACGAAACCACGTCTTGTCTCGGACAGCATACGCAGTTGTCCGAACATTATCTTCTGGATCCTCAGTGTCAAGCCATCTTTTGAATGGAGCATCCAGATCGTGGGGGATCTGGGGAAGAGGATCGTACTTCACAACCTTGCATTTCTTACGTTCTTCCCGTGTGTCTTTCCATGGACTTCTCAACTTCCATGCAGTCTTCCTCTTACGAGTCCCCCGTCTTTCTATCGGCTCGTTCTGTTCAGAAATGGACTGGACACCCTGTACAATAAGGAAAGTGATAATAAAGTCATTAACCCTAACCCTAGATACCACTATCAACCCTAACCATAAATATACTAAACCCTAATGAATGCTTACCAGAGAATGTTGACTTTCGACAACAGGAATATCCTTTCCCACGCCCTCTATCGGGGCCTCTACATGTTCGCCTATTTCAATTACTTCCTATTAATGGGTAAAGAAAAAAAAAACAATAAAATAACCAATAATCACTAATAACATAAATTAACAAAGTTCCTATTAAATTGCACTTACATGTTCTCCTATTTCAGTTACTTCCTCAGCACCACCATGTTGTTCTGTTGTATCCATCGGATCCTCATGGTCAGCCATTGGGGTGTTGTCATCTGCTTTTCCTTGTGACCCGGATGGATCAGGACCACCACCATCATCCTGACCTTTTGAATGTGGTCGAGATCCACCACCACCATCGTCTGTACCGTCATCTGGTTCTATGTACTTGCTGGCATCGACGAATTTACCCTGTCAAACCAATGTATCAGTAACTAAACATCATAACGCTAATAAAAGCGAGTAATAAATCACTATACATACCTTCGAAAGTCGACGCATGAACTTCCTTATCGCCTTCAGGTCTTTTTCCATGGACTTAATGACCTTCAAATCCTCCTTAATCTCCTTCACATCGTCTTTAATCACCTTCACCTCGTCTTCGAGGACTTTGCACCTCTTGCAGACTCTGTCATTCGTACCAGACGTCCCAACACCCTCTGCCACTTCATTTGGATTCTCAGTCCCGAGATCCTCAACGATATTATCTTCAACTGGAATATCTCCCAAAGCTGCTGGGGGCGGAGGTGGAGGTGGAGGTGGAGGTGGAGGTGGCGGTGGCGGTGGAGATGGGGCTCGAGGTGGCTGCATCACACGATCCATAAATTGGATCTCCTCTTCTGAGGCCACAAGTTCAGTTGTGACCCGAGCCTGCACGGAAAAGGAAAATTATAAAATAAACCTACTAAAGTTAAATTGAATGAATGCATATAAAATATATCCGACATACCATATCTGAAGAAAACACCTCCCGACTCAGCGCTGCAAGTGTAGGTGAGTGGTTACATGACCATCTTAATATGCGTGGAATGACATTGTCATTCAAGCGATTAGCCACACGCCCGGTCAAAGAAGATACTGTCTCGTATGTCCATACCTGTGTAAGTAAAGAAAGTATATTGTTAGAGATACAATATATACGGCGAATGTATACACTATCAATCACTCTAAACCAACGTACCTGAAACGCGTATGGGAAGCCATATAGACTGTACGTTTCCTGTTTGCCATCCGTCCTCTCTTTATAGGACACTGCCTTCCCACCTACAGCCTTCTTGAGTCCCTTTATGGTCTTATAAAAAATTAACTTACTCCAATCCTCATTACAAAACCTTTGCCAATCATCAATAAAGCCGAGCAGGCTAGTGTCCATCTGCTGCTTTCTCTCCCTCCCCATCATAGCCAACTCAATGAAATAAAATATGGCCATCTTCACAGCATCCTCATCGCTCTCAAAATTAATGGAAGGGAATAATCTATCTAGTTCAAACCCTTTCATGCTGATGTTATCGTTAAGGTACAGTCTTCTCAGTCTAGTACTAGATACATTACCCCTAACATGTTGGGTTCTATGCCTAATTCCAGTAATAAGGTCAAATTCCCTCCGACCAAATGAAACTTTCTCTCCCAGAATCTCAAAGCTAATAACATCAATCCTAGGCTCATTCACTTCCCTCAAAAGAAAATAATGAATAAGTTGTCCATTAAACATCAAGGACGTATCTAAGAAATGTCCAAAACATGTTTGCCTAAACATTCCTAATTGGGTATCAGTTAATTTGTCCTTAATATTTTTAACGATTTTTCCGAGATGTGAACAACATGTCAAAGCAGCAGGAAAGTAGTCAGCAGGTGCAATCTTTGGTACCAATGCCATGATGGTAAATCCTATTCAATAATAATTAAAAAAAAAGAATTAACCCTAATTTCAAAAAAATAAAAAGAATTTTTTTTTTATGAAGTAATCACGGTACAAAATTATAAATTCAACACCAAAATGCCTGAGCAAATAAAAAAAGTACAATAAAAAAAATAATAATTAAAAAAAAAATAATAATTTTAAAAAAAAATTAAAAAAAAATCAAAATTTCAAAAAAAAACAAAATAAAAAAAAAAAATTGGATCTCGGTCCGGTTCGGTCCGTCTCGTTCGGGTCGCCCGCCCGAACTCTCGTGGCTTCCGGCCGAACCGACCGGCCGAGATCGCGTTTTTTCGGATTCAAAATATCCATTCCCGGCCCATTTTCCCGGTGCCCCAACATGCATCCCGGCCGGGATTCATCGCCTGCAACTCAAAAACCCAGAAAACCCGTACGAAATCCAGCCCCATTTCACATCACAACACATTCAGAAAGCGCCGAAAACACGTTTTGAACAATAAAATCATGCTAAACTACAAGAAATTTGGGCAAACGATCCTAGACTACATCAAACGTTTCTAAACCCTAGAAAACAGTAAAATAAAACGAAAAAAACATACCTTACAGCTAGAAATCGTTCTCCTAAGTTGTTTTTACACCAAATAGAAGCAAGAAATCGATGAAGCTTGAACCAAGGAGAAGACAATCGTGAGGGAGAACGAGAGGGAAACTGAGGGAGAAGAAGAAGTTTAAAAATCTGAGAGGGGCATTTCCGTAATTTCACATCCAAATAAAAAATAAAATAACCTAAAAAACCAAATAAAAACTGAGGGGGTTAAATTTACAAAACAAAAAGTTAAGGGGGTCAAAATTGTCAAAATCCTCAAGGATGAAAGGTGGCATTTTTGTGAATATTTTGAGGTTTAAGCCAAACCCAAGCCCAAACTCCTTCTTTTAAAACACTCACGGAGCCCTAAGCCATCTTCTTCTCCAAATCTCTCTCTCCTTCCTTTGAAACCCGACGGCAGCCCTCCTAACCCATCTCCGACGCGATTTCCTCCGGCCAGCAGCGGTCCTCACGCGTCTTCTCTAGCAAGCAGCGAATGGCGACAACTGTAGTCACGACGGCGAGTGAAGAGCGGTGCTGTTCGGCCGTGGGTTTGTGTCACAAGGATCTTCTTATCCACGTTATCAAGCAGCGACAGTCGCGGTGTAGAGGCGGCGACGCTTCAGTCGTTTTCTCCGGCCAACCCGTGCAACTCCTCAGGCCTTCTTCTCCGACAAAGCAACAGCAGACCTCCGACATGCTTCTCTCCACGGCGGCAACAGCAGCTGTACATCAGCGTTGCAGGTAGTCCGACGACAGCCACCGCAAGTAGCAGTTTTCCGACGAGATTGCTTGAGTGGGTCTTTGGATTTCAACAAGAAAAGAGTGGGTAAGAGAGTTGTAGATGGTTTTTTGGTGAATTTGTCATTTTCTCTAAAATACCCATTAATTTTAGTTTTCAAATTCAAGGAACCGATAGCGTTTGGAGGTTTAATCGTCGAAGTTGAGCAATTTTAGAACCTGACCAGCAGCATTAGGAGACAATTTTGGGTAAGTTTCTGTTGGAAACGTCGATGAGCCCACAATAATAATCACTCTAAAACTCACAATTTTGTAGAGAAGAAACTTGTTCCCTTACAAAACTCAAGAACACACAAGAGAAGAAAATTCTTCTCTTTGAATTGCTTTACTTGACTTACTTTAAGCATAAGAAAATACATCCTATTTATAGGACTCTAGAACAAAAAACTCCCAATCTAAATTTACAAACTTAACTTGTACTTTAACACCTTGCATAACTCTCCTACTTTTAAATGGTATACTTAATTAAGTAGTAACTCACAAAAGTTTAAACATTGTAACTTATTTAACTTACCATATCATAAATCTAGCTTAAGTTCTAACATCCTCCCTTAAGCTAGACTTCCATAACTCCAAGCTTCTCTTTCATTTTAAAAAACAAATCAACTTTTAATGCTTTTGTGAATATGTCTGCTACCTGCTCTTGTGTCTTGCAATAGTTGATGCATACTTCTCCATCTTTGATCAATTCTCTGATGAAATGATACTTGATCTTTATATGTTTACTCCTTCCATGGAAAACTGGATTCTTCGCTAGAGCAATTGATGAACTATTGTCACAAAACATGGTTGTCTCCTTTTCTTGAGGACACTTCAGTTCTTGTAGTACCCTTCTCAACCAAAGCGCTTGACAACTGGCAGTGGACAAAGAAATATATTCAGCTTCGGTTGTTGACAAGGCTACAACATCCTGCTTCTTTGATGCCCATGAAACTGCACCAGAACCAATGTTAAACACATATCCAGAAGTGCTTTTGTAATCATCAATATTTCCTCCCCAATCACTATCACTATAACCGACTAGAACATTATCCATGTTCTTTTTGTAGTGAATTCCATGATCAATTGTTCCAAGAACATATCGAAGCACTTTTTTTCCAGCTTCCCAATGACTTCTCTTTGGTGATGCCATAAACCTGCTCAACAAACTGACTGAGAACATAAGATCAGGTCTAGTTGTAGTTAAATACATCAAACTACCAACAAGACTTTTATAGACGGTGGCATTAAAATCTTCACTCTCATCATGTTTGCTCAATTTCAAACCTACTTCCATAGGAGTATTGGCAGGATAAACATTCTCCATTTTGAACTTTACCATCAAATCTTTTGCATACTTCTTTTGAGAGATGTTGATCCCATGATCACCTTGCTTAACTTCAATACCAAGGAAGTAATGAAGTAGGCCCATATCGGTCATCTCAAATTCCTTCTTCATGCTCTCTTTGAAATCTTCAAGCATCATGGTTGAAGTTCCCGTAAAAATTAGATCATCAACATAAAGACAAATTATTAGAAAATTACCATTTCTATTTTCTTTGGTATAGAGAGCATGTTCATATGGACATCTTCTAAAACCATTCTTCAGGAAGAAACTATCAATACGACTGTACCATGCTCTTGGTGCTTGCTTCAGCCCATACAATGCTTTCTTCAATCGACACACCTTATTTTCTTCTCCAATTCTGACATAACCAGGGGGTTGTTCAACATATATTTCTTCCTCCAAATACCCATTTAGAAAAGCTGACTTTACATCCATTTGATGTACTTTCCAGTCATTTTGTGCTGCAAGAGCTAGAAGCAAACGAACAGTCTCTAAGCGAGTCACAGGAGCAAATATTTCTTCATAATCCACACCATACTTTTGCTTATACCCTTTGACAACGAGTCTTGCCTTGTACTTCTCAACTTCACCATTTTGCTTCAACTTTGTTCTATACACCCATTTTACTCCAAGAGCTTTTCTGCTCTCTGGTAGTTGTACTAACTCCCATGTTTCATTTCTTCTTATTGCATTGATCTCTTGATCCATTGCAGCTTTCCATTTTTCATCTTGAATCGCCTCTTCAAAATATATAGGATCCACGTCCGCAAATAAAGCAAAATCAACATGATCATCTTCTGTCATCCTTCTTGAAGCATCATAAATCTCTTGAATACTTCTTGTTTTCCTTGGCGAAGTTTCTTCAACACTTGTGGGACATGGAGATGAGGATGAAGATGAAGCCATTGGTTGAGTCTCTTCAAGCTCCAAATCTTGATCACCTCTTTTGTTATCCATGTCCACAAGTAATGGATTTTGGTCTTCATTTGCTGAATCCCATCTCCAAAATTCTGCTTCATTGAATTTTACATCTCGGCTAATAATGATTTTCTTGCTTATAGGATTGTATAATCTATAAGCCTTGGAGTTTTCACTGTACCCAACAAAGATGCATTTCTCTGACTTATCATCTAGCTTACCTCTTTTCTCATCAGATATGTGAGAATAAGCAATGCAGCCAAATACTCTTAGGTGACTAACAGTTGGCTTTAATCCACTCCATGCTTCTTGAGGTGTAAGGCCCTGAACACTTTTGGTTGAAGCCCGATTCAAGAGATAAACAACACACGTCACTGCATCTCCCCAAAATTCATGAGGAAGTTTCTTAGCTTTCAACATACTCCTTGCAAGCTCCATTATTATCCTGTTCTTTCTCTCTGCAACTCCATTTTGTTGAGGAGTTCTTTGAACTGTCTTCTGGTGCTTGATTCCATTTTCCTTCAAGAAATTTTCAAAAACAATATATTCTCCTCCACGATCAGAACGCAATGTTTTCAACTTCAAGTTGCTTTCATTTTCAACCATTGCTTTGAATGCTTTGAAACACTCAAAAGTAGAGCTCTTTTCCTTTAGTAGGTAAATCCATGTCTTCCGACAATAGTCATCAATAAATGTGAGAAAATAACAATTACCTCCAAGTGTAGTAGTTCGCATGGGTCCACATAAATCTGTATGGACAAGCTCGAGAGGTTTTGATGCTCTCCAAGCATTTCCTATTGGAAATGGATTTCGATGATGCTTCCCCAAAATACATGCTTCACAAAGTTGATCTTCCTTTCGAATGTTTGGCATTCCTCTCACCATATGTTGTTGACACATGTGCGATAAAGTGTCAAAACTCAAGTGTCCATATCGATAATGCCAAAGCCATGAAGTATCTTTTACCAACATCTCAAAACATAAAAGTTTCTCATAAGACATTTTGATAGGAAACATCTTGTTTGTAGTCATATGTACCTTTGTTATGAGACCTCCATTCTTGGTTCTGATCTCGCACATGCTATCTTTGAAGATTACATCATGCCCTTTCAATAAAAGTTGCCCAACACTTAAGAGATTGTGTTCAAGACCTGGAACAAAATATACATCAATGATTCGTTTTGCTCCATTCTTTGTCTTAACAAGGATATCTCCTCTTCCTTTAACTTCGAGCTTCTTATTGTCACCAGTCTTCACCTCATTATGGAGATAATCATCCAAAGTTACGAAAATATCCTTCCTTCCAGTCATGTGATTACTGCAACCACTATCAAGATACCATATATCTTCAGTACTTGTTTCTTGGACATTTAAGGTGAGGAAAAGAAGACCTTGGTCATTATCCTGTTGTTCATGCATTAGGGTTGTCTCTGCCTGATTAGTCTTTTTGGACCAACAATCCACTTGAAAATGCCCATAACGTCCACAATTGAAACATTTAATGTGAGAAAAATCTCCATGACCTCTACCTTTGCTTCTTCCTCTGCTTGAATTTCTTCCTCTTCCTCTATTTGAAGAATTTTGATTATCACTTCTTTCGGACTCAAAATTTTTGGAGTCGTTGGATCTGTCATTTCCTCGACCACCACGTCCACCTCTTCTTCCACTAGATCTCCCTCTAGAAGAAGTTTGCATATGAAAAGCTTCTTCTGAAGAAGTAGAATCGAACCGCTTCAATCTAAGCTCATGAGATTGGAGAGATCCCATTAAGCTATTAATGGAAAGAGTCGACAAATCTTTCGATTCTTCAATTGCTACGACAATGTGTTCGTATTTTCTAGTCATGCTTCTAAGGATCTTTTCGACCACTCTTTGATCTCCAATTGTTTCTCCATTTGATATCAATTGGTTAACAATTAAGAGAACACGATTAAAAAATTCTTCAATAGTTTCAGCATCTTTCATTCGAATGGTATCAAATTCAGCTCGAAGTGCTTGCAATCTTACCATTTTTACCTTCTCTTCTCCTTCATATAGACTCTGTAATGCATCCCATGCTGCTTTAGCAGTTGAGGCTCCTTAAATTCTTTCGAAAATATTTTCATCTACAGCTTGGTAGATAAAAAATAATGCCTTCTTGTCTTTCTTTCTAGCATCTTTCAACTCATTGAGTTGTTGTTGTGAAAGACCTTCCTCACGTTCTTGCTCCACATATCCATTTTCAACAATGTTCCAAAGATCTTGAGATCCATAAAGAACTTTCATTTGTTGACTCCATCGTCTATAATTCTTTCCTTCAAAACGAGGAAGTTGAGGTTGCAACATATTGTTGGATGACATCTTCTACCTTCGCTCTGACACCACTTTGTTGGAAACGTCGATGAGCCCACGATAATAATCACTCTAAAACTCACAATTTTGTAGAGAAGAAACTTGTTCCCTTACAAAACTCAAGAACACACAAGAGAAGAAAATTGTTCTCTTTGAATTGATTTACTTGACTTACTTTAAGCATAAGAAAATACATCCTATTTATAGGACTCTAGAACAAAAAACTCCCAATCTAAATTTACAAACTTAACTTGTACTTTAACACCTTGCATAACTCTCCTACTTTTAAATGGTATACTTAATTAAGTAGTAACTCACAAAAGTTTAAACATTGTAACTTATTTAACTTACCATATCATAAATCTAGCTTAAGTTTTAACAGTTTCTTCTTGATTTAGCCTCCGTTAAAGTTTAATTTAGTTCTTGGAAATTACCCATTCCTTTTGGGACTTGTTTCAGTGTTGCCCATCCAATTTCGAGTTCATAATTGCGGATTTTCGCTCAATTAAAGTTCTATTCAGCAAGCGGCTTTCCGTTTTGTGTGGTTAAGGACCTTGGAGTTAAAAGAAATAATTTAGTTTTGTTCAGAACATTTAAGCGAGGTAAGTGAACTTACCGTTGAACTTTTTATTTGGGAGAACATGTTTGATTTACCAAAGTTCATGTGTTATTTTATGAATTGTATGATTATGTTTATGTGTTAAATATATATATATATTGGAAGCATGAAATTTATTATTAATGCTTGCAATTGTTGTTATTTTGAAATCTTTGAGTTGGTGGTCTCTCAAAATTCCATTAAAGGAATGAGTTTAAATTATTTATGAGTTTTCTTAAATTTATAAGGGTACATGAAATTGATGTACATTATATGTGTACAGGAAATTGATGTACATTATATGTGTACATGATTTTGATGTACATACTCAGGGCTTAGGGACATGAAATTGATGTACCTAAGTCGAGGTTTGTGAAATTGACGACCTCGAGGTTTCGTGAAATTGACGATCTCCGTAGGAGACACATGAAATTGATGTGTATAAGATATGCATGAAATTGATGTATATCATCTCTCATGAGTAAGTTAAAATAAAGTTTAGAGTCACCAAAAAGATAATTATTGTTGATTTTTAAAATGTTTTTAAAGCGTGACCGAACCTCAATAGTAGGGTCACTTAGAGTATTTTAAAATACTCATTCTTTTCAAAAATAATTTTTGGGCAGATGTAATGTGATTGATGAAAATCCGTTAGGTAGCCAGCCATAAGGGAACCAGGAACTTCATATTTTATTTTTCTTCCGCTTTAAGAACTTTGTTTTACTTTATTTGTAATTTGTTTGAGAAATTTTCTAGAGGTCATGTACATTTATATTTTAGAAACTATTTAAGCTTATTTAAATAACGGTCTCTTCATATATGCTACTAAAAAACAATAATGTATTTATGGAATCTAAAAGGTTAGAATACAAAAAAAAAAAAAAAAAGTGTTTTCATTTATTTCTCAAGAATTTAATAATTTTGACTAAAAATAATAAATAATAGAATTTCAAAAGTTTGGAATTCTAAAAGATTTGTAACACTTATAACCTTTACTACTATAATAATTAAAAAAAAATATTCCTTAACTTTTTCAATAATGTTATGAGCTCCATCTTTTTTTCTTTATTTTTAGTTATCTCTAATTCCCTTCCTCAAGAGTCTCCTCTAATATTGAAATCAAATATAAAATACCTTATATAAGTTGATGGGATGCATATATCAAATATGCATCCCAATTGGCCGATTGGAACTTGGAAGGTTCTAATTTGATGATGTAATTTTTTTAAAAAAAAAAACTAGCAACCAATTTTCAAGAATGTGGATAGAATGATGTTTGATTATTTATTTATTTTTAACTTTTTTTTTATTATTTTATACTTATTATAGTTTTTTTTAATATTTTTTATTATCATATTTTTTTATATTTAAAATGTTTGTACATGCTTTAATTTGATATATATATATTTTTTAGTTTAAAACATGTAAGATGGGGGTTTGAACATTTTGACTTTTTTCGTTGAAGATGTATGCCTTAGCCAACTATATTTAGAATTGTTGCTTTAATTTTATTTTAATAACTCACAATATCCCATCTAGATTCAAAATTTATAAGAAATTTTAGTATGTTGATTAATTTTTTTTCTCTTTTTTTTTTTTATTACAAGAATTCATATATATAATCTTAATTATTCTTTAGAAATTGTACATATAATTTGAGAATATATATTAGATAAATATCATTTAGTTCAAAATGAAGCATTCATTTATTATTATTATTATTTTATAGTGAGTCGATTATATTTTGCAACAAACCACTATATAAATTTTATAACTTTCAACATAATAACTTTTATTTTAATGAAAATTTTTAAAAAATTAACTCTAAAATATAACTTATTATAAAAATAAATAATAAAATTAGAGAAAAATACACTTTTTGTCCCTAAGGTTTGAGTTAGGTTTCATTTTGGTCCCTGAGTTTTCAAACTCAACAATTTAGTCCTTGAGGTTTGGTTTTAGTTTCATTTTGGTCCCTCCATCCATTTTTCCGTTAAATACTGACGGATTGCTATTTTTTATTTTAAAAAAAATATTTTTTAATTTTTAAAATAAAAATAATATTGAATTAATAAAAAAAACTAATTTTTTTTAATTAAATCCCATATATAACCGTAACTGTTACAACTTCGTCTCTTCCAATTCATCAGATCAAATCGAATCTTTCATTTCGGTGCAGAAATTAGATTCGACAACAAAATCAAAAGACGTGGGTTCATCGTTTTAGTTCCTTTTCACTCTGTTTCTCTCTGGATTTTGTTAATAATTTTGGTTTGGGTTTGCAGTTTGAATCGCCATGAATGTGGAGGTTGTGAAGGTTGAAGGTGCTTCAATGGCGTGTAAAGGCAACACATTGATAATGAAGGTCTGGACTATCCACGTGCAATTGATTTCAAGAATTAGTTTTGTATTTCTGTTTTTCAGTTGTAACCGATGTATTGTTATTCTTCAGGAGTTTTTCTCCCTCCCTGTGTATATATATTTGAGTCTTATTCATCTTTGTATGTTCACTGAGAAATGAATAAGAAGGGAAGGGTTTCTCCTGAGATCATTGTTAGTTAAACATGGTATCAGAGCCAAAGTCTCACGACTACCTCAAGATCTGATTTTTTTTCCTTCACCTAAACGACTCTCTGCGATTCTTTGAGATAATCGCGAATTGTATTACCAATGGATGCATCTACCCATACTGAAGCTGACTCATATGAAGGAAATGAGAACTCATCAAACTCAATTGTGAATCCGGGCAACAAGATATCGACTGTCAAGCTCAACAATGACAACTTCCTCACGTGGAAAGTTCAAATCGAGTTTGCCCTAGAAGGCCATGAATTAGAGAGTTTCATTCTTGAAGATATTGAACCTCCACCGAAGACAATCCCTGTGGGAACTGATCCGAATGTCACCAAATTGAATCCTGCATACGCAAAATGGAAGAAACAAGATCGACTAATCTCGTCTTGGCTTCTTGGTTCTATGTCATACGACATTCTTGAACAGGTAATTCATTGCAAGACTTCCAGAGCTATCTGGAAATGCCTCCAAATATTCAATTTGCAAAATAGGGCACAAATCATGCGCCTGAAGTCCAAACTTCAAACAATCCAGAAGGGCAATTTGTCTCTAAATGAATACTTCTCTCAAATCAAACATTGTGTTGATGCACTTGCTGCAATTGGCAAACAAGTTGATGAAGAAGATCACATTACGTATATCCTAACTGGCCTCGGTTCTGAATATGAATCGATGATCTCAGTCATTACAGCTCAAACAGAGGATATTGGCGTTCAAGAAGCGATGACCCTACTCTTGACTCATGAAAACCAAATTGAAACCAAAGCCAAGACAGTCAATAACGATGGATCAGTTCCTTCTGCCAATCTTATGACACAGAGCAATCATACTCCAGATCCGGATCCTCAAAAGCAAAACAATCAGTACACCTCGTCGAATTATAACAACCGAGGACGTGGAGGTGGCAGATCCAATCGTGGTGGCCGATCCTGGAATAACAATCGCAATAAACCACAGTGTCAGTACTGTTTTAAGTTTGAGCATACTGCCATCAAATGCTATGCTCTTGCGGGTCGCTTCCCTCAACAACAGTCTGGCAACTCTACTTTTCATCCTCAGTTTGGAGCTGGTGCATTTCTGCCTAATCAACAGATGCAAGAAATGCTTACTGCCTCAGATATGAACCAAGATAATGGTTGGTACCCAGATTCGGGTGCAACCAATCACCTGACCAATAATTTCCATAACCTGGCTGTCAGCTCAGACTACAATGGTGCTACTTAGATGCAAGTTGGTAATGGTGCAGGTCTGTCCATCTCTCATTCTGGCAATTCTTCGTTTAATTCCTCAAATCGTCTCTTTCATCTTAAAAACTTACTCCATGTTCCCCAAATAACCAAGAATCTTATCTCTGTTAGCCAATTTGCTAGAGACAACTCAGTTTTCTTTGAATTTCACCCTGAATTTTTCTATGTGAAGGATCGTCTTACTAGCCAAACGCTACTCCAAGGTCCACTCCATGAAGGGCTGTACAGGTTCAATCTTTCCATTTTGCCATCTACTTCTACTAGAAATATACCTGCTATAAATAAATGCCTTTCGTCTCAAAATCATTCATCTGTACTTACTGTTAATACCATAGAAAAGCCATCTGTTGTAGATATCTGGCATAGGAGACTTGGCCATCCAGCCTCTTTTGTTGTTCAAACCATTGTGAAACTTTGTAATGCTGTTAAGTCTCCATATATAAAACATTCTTTTTGTAATGCTTGTGCGGTTGGGAAATCACATGCTTTACCTTTTCAGACCTCTAATAGTGTCTATACTAAACCATTACAATTAATTGTAGCTGATGTATGGGATCGAGCTTACATTACTTCTCGAAATGGCTTTAAGTAATACATCAGTTTCATTGATGTGTACTCCCGTTACACTTGGGTCTATTTCCTTAATACTAAAGCTGATGCCTTATCCACATTTATATCCTTTAAAACCACAGTGGAAAAACTCATAGGACATCCCATCTTACAATTTCAATCTGACGGGGGGGGGGGGAGTTCAAACCTTTTACTTCTTATCTTCAATCCCATGGCATTATCCATAGAGTAACTTGCCCATACACCTCTCAGCAAAACGGGATTGCTGAGCGGAAACATCGACAAATTGTTGACATAGGGCTCATCTTGCTCTCCCAAGCTTCCCTTCCATTCATCTTTTGGGATGATGCATTTGCTACCGCCGCATACATTAGTAATCGATTGCCTTCTACAGTCCTGAATGGTTCTTGTCCTCTAAAGCAACTATTTCACATTGACCCTAACTATACCTTTCTCAAGATTTTTGGTTGTCGTTGCTACCCCTGCTTGAGACCCTATAATTCTCACAAAATTAGTTTTCGTTCTATTCCATGTACCTTCCTTGGCTATAGCAATCAGCATAAAGGATACAAATGTCTATCCTCTGATGGCCGCTTGTATGTCTTGCACAATGTAACATTTGATGAACTTTCTTTTCCATACAAACAACAATCCACACCTCTGCCCTCAATTTCACCTTCTGTTACACAGAATGTCCCCATCCTGTCCTCCACACCTATGGATACTCAAACATCCTCACATGAGTCATCGACTGATGTGCCTCTCAGCCCTGCACCTGCTCCAACTATTGCATCACCTGCTGAACAGCCTATATCTACTGCCTCAGTTGACAGCAGCTCGCATGATACAAGTTCTAATGCTTCTCAATCTATGGTTCCTACTGTAGTGAACAATCATCCCATGGTGACTAGAGGTAAACATGGAATTTTTAAACCTAAAGCACTTATGGTATCGTATGACAATACTGAACCTCCAAGTGCTAAAGAGGCATTCAAGCATCCTGCGTGGAGAAAGGCCATGGAATCTGAATATGATGCACTGATGGCGAATCAAACTTGGACCCTTGTCCCTCTGCCCAGAAATCAAAAAGTGGTTGGGTGTAAGTGGGTGTTCAAAATCAAACGAAACTCTGATGGATCCATAGCTCGTTATAAGGCTAGACTGGTCGCAAAAGGGTTTCATCAAACACCAGACATAGACTATTCTGAAACTTATAGTCCAATGGTGAAACCAGTCACTATTAGAGTTCTACTTACTCTTGCCTTGGCAAATAAATGGTCCTTACGGCAGGTTGACATAAATAATGCGTTTCTCCATGGTCTCCTTTCTGAAAATGTGTACATGGAGCAACCTGGGGGTTTTGAATGTGTCTCTGGTTTTACACCACTTGTCTGTAAACTTCGTAAAGCCTTATATGGACTCAAACAAGCCCTTCGTGCTTGGTTTGAACGCCTAAGTGCCTTCTTACACTCTATTGGTTTTAAAACATCCAAAGTTGATCCGTCTCTATTGTTTAAGCACTCAGCTACTGGAGTTTGTTACATACTTGTGTATGTGGATGACATAGTCTGAAGGGAATAAAAGTCCCTACGCAGCGGAAGCGCATCGTTTGGACCTTACGCCGTATATTAATTAACAATAAAATACCGTTACGATAACTCAAACAAAACTTTAAACATACTTTAAAGCCGCTGTAAAATCGGTTTAAACATGCTAAAAATAAATCTAAATTTATTTTTAATACTTTTCTAAAGAAAAGGGGAAGAACCGTCACATACCTTCGATGTAGACTTGACCGTTCTTCGCCAACAACGCTCCAACGAACGAAAACGCAGCAGCCTTCTCGCCTCTTGATCGCTGGAATTTTCTTCTTTTAATGACACAATAACCACAGAGGTTACACCGGTATATCTCTAAGTCTAGGAGGCAAAAGACTTGTGGGAGTCTTTCTCTAAGAGGGAGGCTAGAGAGAATTCTAGGTCTTGTCTTTCAAGAGTGTCAAGTGTCATGACCAATTAGGTCTAGTGTTCTATTTATAGAAGAGAGGCCATGAATAAAATATTCAATTAAATCAATCTTTCCCAAAATTGATTCAATCTTATTCCTTAATTAATCAATCATGATCAATCAATTCCCCAATTGATTAATCTTTTCCACAAATGACTAATTACTTCCATAAGTGATTAGATCATTCCCATAAATGATTAATCACTTCCTTAAGTGATTAATTATTTACATAATTGATTAATTCATGGTTAATGAATTCTTTAATTAATTAACCACAAATTAAATATCACATATTTAATTTCCGGCCTTGAATTAATTAATTTTGCCCAAACACATTTTAGGACTTAAATTAATTAATTTATTATTTGAACTCTTTCAATCTTCCATAAATTTATATTTGAACTTCTTCAAATATTAATTTCTCTCATAATAATATATCAATATATATTATATTTGTTTCCCTTAGTAAATTGAACATTTTCAATTTACATTTATTACTTAGTTGCCTCAAATTACTTTACGAGCTACCAGTGGGACCTAATGGACCTGCAGATCAGAAGCTCCAACGATGTGAGATTAATTGGTTAAACTCATTAACCACATTAATCAATATTCGTTAACTGTGTGTACATTCCACTATAGACTCACAGTTGCACGCTTCTCACTGCAGACATATTTTCTGTGTCCATGGATCTAGACCAATATCGACTAGTTAGTCCTTCACGAGTGTCCGTAACACCAGCTGGGTCAAATTACCGTTTTACCCCTGGGTTACCTCTACTTCCTTAAGTACCAATTCTCCTCTAATGAACAACCTGTTTGTGGTCCAACCATCAAACAGAAAACCCTCTCGTGCCATTGAGAGGGTAGGGCCCTTTGTTCAAGACTCGGAGTAACCACTTAAGGGAACACTCATCTGCTTCCCTAAAGTCGGGAAGGAGTGAATTCCATCTTGTACGATTATGTTCCCAGCTCCCCATTCGGTCTTGTCCCCAAAGTGGTAGGCTTATTGAGTCGGCGTATTGGCCACTCTCACCCATACAAATCTAAGGACAATCTCTCATGAGCAGGAGTCCATAATCAACTCAGGATTAAGACTAAGTTGTCTAGGTCGTCCTAGTGAAATAGAAAACCAACTAGTTAACGGTGTTATAACCAGTGGTTACTATTTCACGGTCCGATCTTATGCAAACTCATTGCATAGGATACCCCCACTCGCATGTCTCCTACACGAACGCGTTGGATCGCAGCGTTTGTATCAAATACAAAGTGGGCCGTATCCATAGTGTCACCAGGATAAGGCACCCAATCTTATCCCTATACTATAGACCCTTTAGACTGTTTCTTGAACAATGATCCCATATGTCACTACATATAGTTCAAGACTCATATTATAGCCTTGGATGTCTAGTTTTTGGATTAGGGTTATTATTAGGCAAAGACATATATAAAATAACTAATAACAATTAATGGAAAAATATATCAATATTATTTCATTAATATCCGGTCAACGGTTACATTCACTATCTACGAGTTTTAGGGCATAAAACCCAACAAACTCCCACTTGAACTAAAACACTAGTTAGTGGGATGTAAATGCAATAATCTAAAGCTGGAAATACAATGAACTAGGGCATCCTTATACCCATTATACATTTCTCCCACTTGCCCTAGATTAGATGACATACATATCTCGTAGACCTAGACCCTCTAGATGACCCTCAAACACTTTAGCCGTGAGAGCCTTCGTAAATGGATCAGCGATGTTGTGCTCCGAGGCGATCTTAGTGACGATCACATCTCCTCGTTGCACAATCTCCCGTATCAGGTGATACTTTCTCTCGATGTGTTTACCTCGTTTGTGGCTTCGAGGTTCTTTTGAGTTGGCTACAGCCCCACTATTGTCACAGTATAGTGTTATGGGCACGTTCATATTCGTAACCACTTCCAAATCAGTCAAGAACTTTCTGAGCCATACTGCCTCCTTAGCTGCTTCACAAGCTGCTACATACTCAGCCTCCATGGTTGAGTCTGCTATGCATCCTTGTTTGATGCTTCTCCATACTACTGCTCCTCCATTGAGGGTGAATACTGACCCTGATGTGGATTTCCTTAAATCCTTATCAGCTTGAAAGTCAGAGTCAGTGTATCCAGTAATAATAAAATCCTTAGCTCCATACACAAGCATGTAGTCCCTCGTTCTCCGAAGATACTTGAGGATAGTCTTAACCGCTCCCCAGTGGTCCAACCCTGGATTAGACTGATACCTATTGACTACTCCCACTGCATAACATATGTCAGGCCTAGTGCAGAGCATAGCATACATTAAGCTGCCCACAGTTGAGGCGTAGGGAATGTGTCTCATGTTCTCAATTTCTTTAGGTGTCTTAGGAGACTGTTCCTTAGACAGGTGTACCCCATGTCTGAAGGGTAGTAGTCCCTTCTTGGAGTTTTGCATCGAATATCGAGACAACATCTTGTCAATATACGTTGCTTGAGACAGAGCTAGCGTTTTGTTCTTACGATCCCTAATGATTTGGATTCCCAGAACATATTGAGTCTCTCCCAGATCTTTCATTTGGAATTGGGCTGCTAGCCATTTCTTAATGTCAGTGAGGTATCCTACATCATTCCCAATGAGTAGGATATCGTCTACATAAAGTATTAGAAAAGCTACTTTCCTTTTGTTGATTTTCTTGTACACATAAGGCTCATCAACGTTTTGGTCAAAGCCAAAAGATTTGATTGCAGTATCAAATCTAATGTTCCATGATCTGGATGCTTGTTTCAATCCATAAATGGATCGATTGAGCTTACAAACCTTTTGTTCCTGACCTTGGCCTATGAACCCTTCGGGCTGAGACATGAAGATATTCTCTTCAAGATTACCATTCAGAAAGACAGTCTTGACGTCCATTTGCCATATTTCATAGTCATAATATGTGGCTATGGATAAGAGAATTCTTATGGACTTTAACATGGCTACAGGAGAAAAGGTTTCCTCATAGTCAACCCCTTCCTTTTGGGTATAACCCTTTGCCACTAGTCTAGCTTTGAAGGTCTGTACCTTTCCAGCTGCATCTCTTTTTCTCATATAGATCCATTTGCACCCTATGGGTTTTACCCCAATTGGTAGATCTGTAAGTTCCCATACAGAATTGGAGTACATTGATTCCATTTCCAGGTTCATGGCTTTGACCCATTCATCCTTATCTTCGTCATTCATTGCCTGTCGATAGAACAATGGATCCTCAATGCCATCATTAGGTATGACAACCTGAGTTTCAGTTAAACCCAAGTAGCGGTCAGGTTGTAATACAACCCTCCCACTGCGTCGAGGCATTCCCAACGTTTGAGATGGACGGGATGGATCTGAAGAACTAGTTCCTTCATCAACCCTTGTTGAAGGTCCAACTTCATCAACAACTCTTGATGATTCTTCAGTAGCTTCTCCTAATATTATTTTGCTGCGTGGTTTATGATCTCTCATGTGGTCTTCTTCTAAGAAAGTGGCGTTTGTCGATACAATCACCTTATTTTCTTGTGGGTCGTAGAAATAACCACCTCTCGTTTCTTTAGGGTAACCAACAAATTGGCACAGTTTTGAACGAGGTTCCAGTTTCTTAGGATTTGTCACAAGCACGTGTGCTGGACAACCCCAGATGCGAAAGTGATGCAAACTAGGTTTACGCCCCTTCCATAATTCGAAAGGTGTTTCAGAAACACTTTTCGAGGGAACATTGTTCAAGATGTATACTGCAGTCTCTACTGCATACCCCCAAAACGAGCTAGGCAATTGAGCATAGCTCATCATTGATCGAACCATGTCTAACAAGGTTCTATTTCTCCTTTCTGACACACCATTCTGCTGTGGTGTACCAGGGGCTGAGAGTTGAGATTGGATTCCATGTTCTATCATATAATCCTGGAATCTTTGATCCATATACTCCCCTCCTCGATCAGATCGAAGTACTTTTATAGATTTAACTAATAGGTTTTCAACTTCAACCTTAAACTCCTTAAACTTTTCAAGGGCTTCAGACTTATGTCCCATTAGGTACAAGTAACCATATCTTGAATAATCATCTATAAAAGAGATGAAATATTCGTACCCTCCTCGAGCTTTTACATTCATTGGACCACATAGATCCGAATGTATTAACTCTAAGGGTTCTTTGGCTCTGTAACCTTTTCCAGTAAGGGTCTCTTGGTCATTTTTCCCTCGAGACACGATTCACAAGGTGGTAGTGAATCATCTTCTAACTTGTTTAGAAGTCCATTCTTTACCAAACGACCGATCCTATCGATGTTTATATGACCAAGTCTAAGATGCCAAAGATTAGTATTGTTACTTGATGGAGAAATCTTTTGCCTTTTACTTTGAGTTTCAGCAGTTTTAAATAATTCGTGATTTAAAAGTGCTTTGTTTTCGGTTGGTCTTAAAACGTACAATTTATTTTCCAATTTGGCTGAACAAATAAGTACACCATTTTTATAAATGAACGCTTCATTCATATCAAAATTAACTGTATACGATTGTTCAATCAAACATGAAATAGAAATTAAGTTCCTCTTAATCTTGGGAACGATTAACAAACTTTCTAAAAGTAAGAATCTATTTTTAAAAAATAACTTCGCAGCTCCCACTGCATTAGCTGAAATGACTTCTCCAGTTCCGACCCTTAGTGTCATTTCCCCATCGTTCAACTGCCGAAAGGAACTATTTTCCTGAAAAGAAGAGCAAACATGATTAGTTGCTCCTGAATAAGGTATCCAGGTAAACTCATCATGTTCTACCAGGCATGTTTCTAAAACAAGTAAATCAAATTTACCTTCATTTTCCTTCTTTTTCTCAGCAAGGTACTTTGGGCAGTTTCTCTTCCAATGTCCATCTACATTGCAGTGGAAACACTTGCCCTTATCTGCCACAGCTTTGGCTTTTCCCTTGCTTTTAGCAGCAGTGCTGGGAGCTTTCCCCTTGTTTCCTTTCTTCTTCTGAGTTTTCTTTGAAGAAGTGGCTACAGATTTAGTTCCAGAGGATGAACCCTTCTCGAACTTTCTTTTAGAGTGGACAACGTTTGCCTCTCCTTCTATCTGTCCCTTGTTCTTAAGAAGAGACTGATAGAGTTGTAGCTCATTCAGGAGGCTAGTCAGGTTGAATGTAATTTTATTCATCATTGCATTGCTTCGAAACCGTAGAAAACTCTTCGGAAGAGATTCTAAGATGAATGCAACCTGACTACGCTCATCTATGACCGCCCCGTTTGCCTCTGTCACGTTGAATTGGACCATCATATCAAGGACATGCTCCCGAACAGACGTGCCCTCTTTCATGCGACAGCTATAAACGTATTTGAGAGCGTCATGGTGGAGTTGGTAGGACGGTTGTCCAAACATCTCCTGGAGAGAGTTCATAATCTCCCTCGCTGTTACCATGCTCTCATGCCTTTTAGCCAAAACTTCAGATAAGCTGGCTAAGATATAGACGCGAGTCTTATCATTGGCCTTTGTCCAGCGGTCATAAGCATCCTTAACTGCCTGGGATGCATTACGAGCAGGGGCTGGAGGACAATCCTCCGTTAAGACGAACCGCAGATCATCGACAACAAGAATCGTATTCAGGTTCGACTTCCACGTAGCATAATTTTCGCCGGTTAATTTCTCATTTTTAAGCAGAGAGACAATTGAGGAAGACATTGCTGAAATTTAAACAAACAATGACCGTATTAGTTATCTTTGCCTTAACCCATCATACAAGCAAACAATTGCACACAATCCAATCAATTTAGCAAAACAGACAATCACAGAACCCTAAACTTATCGATTTAGTTTTGCAACGACGTTTCAGAGGTTTAGAATATCAGCCACCGAAGGGTGATCAGGTACTCCTCCTTTGAAATGAGACACCTCTCAGCTAATTCTAATTCGAGAATAACTCATATTCCTATAGAAATTAGCCACCGTTGTTCGGTCAAGGATTTGTTAACACTTTTAACTCATCCTCGTAAGTGAAACCCTCCCACTTTCAGATCACAGAGGCACGCACCAACAGGCTACCGAAGGGAAAGACAACTGTTGGTGATTAGCCTAAGAGCTCCTATCCTTTTCAGGAGTTCACGATATTCCGAATCCTATGACTAGGCCCTCCGAAGGGATGGTTGCGCCAGGACAACCTGCAGGCGGATCATAGGACTCTCACGGTGTGAACTATGGGCGGAGACCGAGGGATACGTTGACACGTGTCTCGTTCCCACTTACTCTAGACATTTTTCCCATTCACCTTGATATTGATTCATGCAAACACTTTCCGAAGGGAGGCCGCTCCTAAGGCGACTCGAAGCCGAGCATGAATCTCACGTTGTGAATATAGGGACATAGGAGCAAAACTTGATTTAAATCTCGTTTTGTAATTTTCCTCCCACTGAAAATGTCCTAAGGTTAATATAGGGTTATTTAACTTAGATAGTATTCGGCTAAGTCAATCTATCTAACTCTGATCCTATTATAACAATTATGGAAAGGATTCAACTGCAATCTTTTGGGTGAATTAAACTTCTTTTAACAAACCCAACATTGCAAGTCAACATTACTATGGTTAATTCAACTCAATGTTCGGGTCAGTTCCCAGGTAGGAGGTGTTCCGTAAACCGTCAACTTAAATACCCCCAACCTTAGACAGAACTTTACCGAGAGAGTTCCCTTATAACCTCAGTAATGTAAGGTCTTTACTCTAAAGATCTAGGTGCATTAAACACTTTTAATAAACCTAGTGACATTGCATGCTAACATTTAACTATGATTAATTCAACTCCGGTATTTCAGGTCAGTTCCCAGGTAGGAGGTGTTCCGTAAACCGTCAACTTAAATACCCCCGGCCTTAGACAGAACATTACCGGTGGAGTTCCCTTATAATCATAGCAATGTTTTTCCTACTTAGTCAATTAAAACTATTTTTAATTCTAAGTAAGAAAAGATTCTAATCCTATTAGAAATCGATCTAGGTCTAATTAATTTTAAACAATTTAAAATTAATCCAATTTATCCTATGATCTTATGTTTGCATGCAAATCTTGATTATAGATTGACGATTTCTAATCATTAATATTGAAGAACTATTTCAAATTTTAATGATTAATCCTATAATCAAGAATCTAGGGTTTAATTCATTCAACAATCTCATTCAAATTAAATAATTAAACCACATCAATTGCATGAATAATATAACAATTATATTATTAACTATGGATGTTTCATGCTTCATGCAATTTTGATTTTCTTTTATTATAACAATTATAAGCCAATCAAGAAAATCAACCAAGCATGCTTCATTCATCACATTAAACATAACTATTTATATTTAATTTAAGTAATGACATGCTTCATGCTTTCCAATTTTTCATATAATTAATATACACTTATATTAAAAAATATGAAAACAATTCCATGCATTTAAACATACATTATAACAATTTATAATATATAAAAAATGCATGAGCATGTTTATAACCTAAGGTGGGATTAAATATTCTATATGACATCCATAAAGCATATAAATAGCAATTGAACCGGTTAATTTTGACCCCTAGGATAAAATAAAGCATTAAATTACATTAATTTAGCTAAATTCTATCCTAAATATCCATGTACAGCTCCGGAACTGGTCTAGACAGCACGAAACGCCCCGAACCACTTCGAACCGGCCTCCAAAATCACGAACCATTCCAAAAATTGGCTGAACCGGACCAAATAGGTTCCAGCCTAGCCGAACCGGTCCGAACCGAACCGGCCACGCCTTGAACCGCGCCTTTTGAAACCCTAGGTCGCGCCTCCATCGTGACAGCGTCGAGACGCTGTGTTGATAGCGTCCCGACGCTGTGCGTTTTCCATATCTGGCGCCTGCATAATCGAGACAGCGTCGAGACGCTGTTGAGGTAGCGTCCCGACGGTGTGTGCTTTCCTTACCGAGCGCCTTCGGTATCGAGACAGCGTCGAGACGCTGTTGAAGGAGCGTCCCGACGTTGTTGCGTCTGGAGGTAGAATCTGGGCAAAACAGCAACGATTTCTTCGGTTTTGGCTTCGATTTCAGCGGCGGTTGCTTCGATTTTCATCTCATAAAAACCTATTCTAGACCCGGACTTACATGGGACTCGATTTTACATAATATACCCAAAACACCGGGCCTTACATGATCAAAATCACATAAAAATAAAATCTATGGCCATAAAATTAACCCAAACAGTTCAATGCAAACCGAACATACATTATGCATAAATCCCACCTATTAGAGCCTATCGCAACTTTTAAAATTAATTAATAGGGACAGCGATGGCTCTGATGCCGTTTGAAGGGAATTAAAAGTCCCCACGCAGCGGAAGCGCATCGTTTGGACCTTACGCCGTATATTAATTAACAATAAAATACCGTTACGATAACTCAAACAAAACTTTAAACATACTTTAAAGCCGCTGTAAAATCGGTTTAAACATGCTAAAAATAAATCTAAATTTATTTTTAATACTTTTCTAAAGAAAAGGGGAAGAACCGTCACATACCTTCGATGTAGACTTGACCGTTCTTCACCAACAACGCTCCAACGAACGAAAACGCAGCAGCCTTCTCGCCTCTTGATCGCTGGAATTTTCTTCTTTTAATGACACAATAACCACAGAGGTTACACCGGTATATCTCTAAGTCTAGGAGGCAAAAGACTTGTGGGAGTCTTTCTCTAAGAGGGAGGCTAGAGAGAATTCTAGGTCTTGTCTTTCAAGAGTGTCAAGTGTCATGACCAATTAGGTCTAGTGTTCTATTTATAGAAGAGAGGCCATGAATAAAATATTCAATTAAATCAATCTTTCCCAAAATTGATTCAATCTTATTCCTTAATCAATCAATCATGATCAATCAATTCCCCAATTGATTAATCTTTTCCACAAATGACTAATTACTTCCATAAGTGATTAGATCATTCCCATAAATGATTAATCACTTCCTTAAGTGATTAATTATTTACATAATTGATTAATTCATGGCTAATGAATTCTTTAATTAATTAACCACCAATTAAATATCACATATTTAATTTCTGGCCTTTAATTAATTAATTTTGCCCAAACACATTTTAGGACTTAAATTAATTAATTTATTATTTGAACTCTTTCAATCTTCCATAAATTTATATTTGAACTTCTTCAAATATTAATTTCTCTCATAATAATATATCAATATATATTATATTTGTTTCCCTTAGTAAATTGAACATTTTCAATTTACATTTATTACTTAGTTGCCTCAAATTACTTTACGAGCTACCAGTGGGACCTAATGGACCTGCAGATCAGAAGCTCCAACGATGTGAGATTAATTGGTTAAACTCATTAACCACATTAATCAATATTCGTTAACTGTGTGTACATTCCACTATAGACTCACAGTTGCACTCTTCTCACTGCAGACATATTTTCTGTGTCCACGGATCTAGACCAATATCGACTAGTTAGTCCTTCACGAGTGTCTGTAACACCAGCTGGGTCAAATTACCGTTTTACCCCTGGGTTACCTCTATTTCCTTAAGTATCAATTCTCCTCTAATGAACAACCTGTTTGTGGTCCAACCATCAAACAAAAAACCCTCTCGTGCCATTGAGAGGGTAGGGCCCTTTGTTCAAGACTCGGAGTAACCACTTAAGGGAACACTCATCTGCTTCCCTAAAGTCGGGAAGGAGTGAATTCCATCTTGTACGATTATGTTCCCAGCTCCCCATTCGGTCTTGTCCCCAAAGTGGTAGGCTTATTGAGTCGGCGTATTGGCCACTCTCACCCATACAAATCTAAGGACAATCTCTCATGAGCAGGAGTCCATAATCAACTCAGGATTAAGACTAAGTTGTCTAGGTCGTCCTAGTGAAATAGAAAACCAACTAGTTAACGGTGTTATAACCAGTGGTTACTATTTCACGGTCCGGTCTTATGCAAACTCATTGCATAGGATACCCCCACTCGCATGTCTCCTACACGAACGCGTTGGATCGCAGCGTTTGTATCAAATACAAAGTGGGCCGTATCCATAGTGTCACCAGGATAAGGCACCCAGTCTTATCCCTATACTATAGACCCTTTAGGCTGTTTCTTGAACAATGATCCCATATGTCACTACATATAGTTCAAGACTCATATTACAGCCTTGGATGTCTAGTTTTGGGATTAGGGTTATTATTAGGCAAAGACATATATAAAATAACTAATAAAAATTAATGGAAAAATATATCAATATTATTTCATTAATATCCGATCAACGGTTACATTCACTATCTACGAGTTTTAGGGCATAAAACCCAACTCCCACTTGAACTAAAACACTAGTTAGTGGGATGTAAATGCAATAATCTAAAGCTGGAAATACAATGAACTAGGGCATCCTTATACCTATTATACATTTCTCCCACTTGCCCTAGATTAGATGACATACATATCTCGTAGACCTAGACCCTTTAGATGACCCTCAAACACTTTAGCCGTGAGAGCCTTCGTAAATGGATCAGCGATGTTGTGCTCCGAGGCGATCTTAGTGACGATCACATCTCCTCGTTGCACAATCTCCCGTATCAGGTGATACTTCCTCTCGATGTGTTTACCTCGTTTGTGGCTTCGAGGTTCTTTTGAGTTGGCTACAACCCCACTATTGTCACAGTATAGTGTTATAGGCACGTTCATATTCGGAACCACTTCCAAATCAGTCAAGAACTTTCTGAGCCATACTGCCTCCTTAGCTGCTTCACAAGCTGCTACATACTCAGCCTCCATGGTTGAGTCCGCTATGCATCCTTGTTTGATGCTTCTCCATACTACTGCTCCTCCATTGAGGGTGAATACTGACCCTGATGTGGATTTCCTTGAATCCTTATCAGCTTGAAAGTCAGAGTCAGTGTATCCAGTAATAATAAAATCCTTGGCTCCATACACAAGCATGTAGTCCCTCGTTCTCCGAAGATACTTGAGGATAGTCTTAACCGCTCCCAAGTGGTCCAACCCTGGATTAGACTGATACCTACTGACTACTCCCACTGCATAACATATGTCAGGCCTAGTGCAGAGCATAGCATACATTAAGCTGCCCACAGTTGAGGCGTAGGGAATGTGTCTCATGTTCTCAATTTCTTGAGGTGTCTTAGGAGACTGTTCCTTAGACAGGTGTACCCCATGTCTGAAGGGTAGTAGTCCATTCTTGGAGTTTTGCATCGAATATCGAGACAACATCTTGTCAATATACGTTGCTTGAGACAGGGTAGCGTTTTGTTCTTACGATCCCTAATGATTTGGATTCCCAGAACATATTGAGCCTCTCCCAGATCTTTCATTTGGAATTGGGCTGCTAGCCATTTCTTAATGTCAGTGAGGTATCCTACATCATTCCCAATGAGTAGGATATCGTCTACATAAAGTATTAGAAAAGCTACTTTCCTTTTGTTGATTTTCTTGTACACACAAGGCTCATCAACGTTTTGGTCAAAGCCAAAAGATTTGATTGCAGTATCAAATCTAATGTTCCATGATCTGGATGCTTGTTTCAATCTATAAATGGATCGATTGAGCTTACAAACCTTTTGTTCCTGACCTTGGCCTATGAACCCTTCGGGCTGAGACATGAAGATATTCTCTTCAAGATTACCATTCAGAAAGGCAGTCTTGACGTCCATTTGCCATATTTCATAGTCATAATATGTGGCTATGGATAAGAGAATTCTTATGGACTTTAACATGGCTACAGGAGAAAAGGTTTCCTCATAGTCAACCCCTTCCTTTTGGGTATAACCCTTTGCCACTAGTCTAGCTTTGAAGGTCTGTACCTTTCCAGCTGCATCTCTTTTTCTCATATAGATCCATTTGCACCC
Source organism: Luffa acutangula (assembly GCA_036850905.1). Lineage (NCBI taxonomy): Eukaryota > Viridiplantae > Streptophyta > Magnoliopsida > Cucurbitales > Cucurbitaceae > Luffa > Luffa acutangula. The sequence goes on along the minus strand of CM072090.1, from coordinate 30,356,235 downwards.
TATGGGTTTTACCCCAATTGGTAGATCTGTAAGTTCCCATACAGAATTGGAGTACATTGATTCCATTTCCAGGTTCATGGCTTTGACCCATTCATCCTTATCTTCGTCATTCATTGCCTGTCGATAGAACAATGGATCCTCAATGCCATCATTAGGTATGACAACCTGAGTTTCAGTTAAACCCAAGTAGCGGTCAGGTTGTAATACAACCCTCCCACTGCGTCGAGGCATTCCCAACGTTTGAGATGGATGGGATGGATCTGAAGAACTAGTTCCTTCATCAACCCTTGTTGAAGGTCCAACTTCATCAACAACTCTTGATGATTCTTCAGTAGCTTCTCCTAATATTATTTTGCTGCGTGGTTTATGATCTCTCATGTGGTCTTCTTCTAAGAAAGTGGCGTTTGTCGATACAATCACCTTATTTTCTTGTGGGTCGTAGAAATAACCACCTCTCGTTTCTTTAGGGTAACCAACAAATTGGCACAGTTTTGAACGAGGTTCCAGTTTCTTAGGATTTGTCACAAGCACGTGTGCTGGACAACCCCAGATGCGAAAGTGATGCAAACTAGGTTTACGCCCCTTCCATAATTCGAAAGGTGTTTCAGAAACACTTTTCGAGGGAACATTGTTCAAGATGTATACTGCAGTCTCTACTGCATACCCCCAAAACGAGCTAGGCAATTGAGCATAGCTCATCATTGATCGAACCATGTCTAACAAGGTTCTATTTCTCCTTTCTGACACACCATTCTGCTGTGGTGTACCAGGGGCTGAGAGTTGAGATTGGATTCCATGTTCTATCATATAATCCTTGAATCTTTGATCCATATACTCCCCTCCTCGATCAGATCGAAGTACTTTTATAGATTTAACTAATAGGTTTTCAACTTCAGCCTTAAACTCCTTAAACTTTTCAAGGGCTTCAGACTTATGTCCCATTAGGTACAAGTAACCATATCTTGAATAATCATCTATAAAAGAGATGAAATATTCGTACCCTCCTCGAGCTTTTACATTCATTGGACCACATAGATCCGAATGTATTAACTCTAAGGGTTCTTTGGCTCTGTAACCTTTTCCAGTAAGGGTCTCTTGGTCATTTTTCCCTCGAGACACGATTCACAAGGTGGTAGTGAATCATCTTCTAACTTGTTTAGAAGTCCATTCTTTACCAAACGACCGATCCTATCGATGTTTATATGACCAAGTCTAAGATGCCAAAGATTAGTATTGTTACTTGATGGAGAAATATTTTGCCTTTTACTTTGAGTTTCAGCAGTTTTAAATAATTCGTGATTTAAAAGTGCTTTGTTTTCGGTTGGTCTTAAAACGTACAAGTTATTTTCCAATTTGGCTGAACAAATAAGTACATCATTTTTATAAATGAACGCTTCATTCATATCAAAAGTAACTGTATACGATTGTTCAATCAAACATGAAATAGAAATTAAGTTCCTCTTAATCTTGGGAACGATTAACAAACTTTCTAAAAGTAAGAATCTATTTCTAAAAAATAACTTCGCAGCTCCCACTGCATTAGCTGAAATGACTTCTCCAGTTCCGACCCTTAGTGTCATTTCCCCATCGTTCAACTGCCGAAAGGAACTATTTTCCTGAAAAGAAGAGCAAACATGATTAGTTGCTCCTGAATCAAGTATCCAGGTAAACTCATCATGTTCTACCAGACATGTTTCTAAAACAAGTAAATCAAATTTACCTTCCTTTTCCTTCTTTTTCTCAGCAAGGTACTTTGGGCAGTTTCTCTTCCAATGTCCATCTACATTGTAGTGGAAACACTTGCCCTTATCTGCCACAGCTTTGGCTTTTCCCTTGCTTTTAGCAGCAGTGCTGGGAGCTTTCCCCTTGTTTCCTTTCTTCTTCTGAGTTTTCTTTGAAGAAATGGCTACAGATTTAGTTCCAAAGGATGAACCCTTCTCGAACTTTCTTTTAGAGTGGACAACGTTTGCCTCTCCTTCTATCTGTCCCTTGTTCTTAAGAAGAGACTGATAGAGTTGTAGCTCATTCAGGAGGCTAGTCAGGTTGAATGTAATTTTATTCATCATTGCATTGCTTCGAAACCGTAGAAAACTCTTCGGAAGAGATTCTAAGATGAATGCAACCTGACTACGCTCATCTATGACCGCCCCGTTTGCCTCTGTCACATTGAATTGGACCATCATATCAAGGACATGCTCCCGAACAGACGTGCCCTCTTTCATGCGACAGCTATAAACGTATTTGAGAGCGTCATGGTGGAGTTGGTAGGACGGTTGTCCAAACATCTCCTGGAGAGAGTTCATAATCTCCCTCGCTGTTACCATGCTCTCATGCCTTTTAGCCAAAACTTCAGATAAGCTGGCTAAGATATAGACGCGAGTCTTATCATTGGCCTTTGTCCAGCGGTCATAAGCATCCTTAACTGCCTGGGATGCATTACGAGCAGGGGCTGGAGGACAATCCTCCGTTAAGACGAACCGCAGATCATCGACAACAAGAATCGTATTCAGGTTCGACTTCCACGTAGCATAATTTTCGCCGGTTAATTTCTCATTTTTAAGCAGAGAGACAATTGAGGAAGACATTGCTGAAATTTAAACAAACAATGACCGTATTAGTTATCTTTGCCTTAACCCATCATACAAGCAAACAATTGCACACAATCCAATCAATTTAGCAAAACAGACAATCACAGAACCCTAAACTTATCGATTTAGTTTTGCAACGACGTTTCAGAGGTTTAGAATATCAGCCACCGAAGGGTGATCAGGTACTCCTCATTTGAAATGAGACACCTCTCAGCTAATTCTAATTCGAGAATAACTCATATTCCTATAGAAATTAGCCACCGTTGTTCGGTCAAGGATTTGTTAACACTTTTAACTCATCCTCGTAAGTGAAACCCTCCCACTTTCAGATCACAGAGGCACGCACCAACAGGCTACCGAAGGGAAAGACAACTGTTGGTGATTAGCCTAAGAGCTCCTATCCTTTTCAGGAGTTCACGATATTCCGAATCCTATGACTAGGCCCTCCGAAGGGATGGTTGCGCCAGGACAACCTGCAGGCGGATCATAGGACTCTCACGGTGTGAACTATGGGCGGAGACCGAGGGATACGTTGACACGTGTCTCGCTCCCACTTACTCTAGACAGAACTTTACCGAGAGAGTTCCCTTATAACCTCAGTAATGTAAGGTCTTTACTCTAAAGATCTAGGTGCATTAAACACTTTTAATAAACCTAGTGACATTGCATGCTAACATTTAACTATGATTAATTCAACTCCGGTATTTCAGGTCAGTTCCCAGGTAGGAGGTGTTCCGTAAACCGTCAACTTAAATACCCCCGGCCTTAGACAGAACATTACCGGTGGAGTTCCCTTATAATCATAGCAATGTTTTTCCTACTTAGTCAATTAAAACTATTTTTAATTCTAAGTAAGAAAAGATTCTAATCCTATTAGAAATCGATCTAGGTCTAATTAATTTTAAACAATTTAAAATTAATCCAATTTATCCTATGATCTTATGTTTGCATGCAAATCTTGATTATAGATTGACGGTTTCTAATCATTAATATTGAAGAACTATTTCAAATTTTAATGATTAATCCTATAATCAAGAATCTAGGGTTTAATTCATTCAACAATCTCATTCAAATTAAATAATTAAACCACATCAATTGCATGAATAATATAACAATTATATTATTAACTATGGATGTTTCATGCTTCATGCAATTTTGATTTTCTTTTATTATAACAATTATAAGCCAATCAAGAAAATCAACCAAGCATGCTTCATTCATCCCATTAAACATAACTATTTATATTTAATTTAAGTAATGACATGCTTCATGCTTTCCAATTTTTCATATAATTAATATACACTTATATTAAAAAATATGAAAACAATTCCATGCATTTAAACATACATTATAACAATTTATAATATATAAAAAATGCATGAGCATGTTTATAACCTAAGGTGGGATTAAATATTCTATATGACATCCATAAAGCATATAAATAGCAATTGAACCGGTTAATTTTGACCCCTAGGATAAAATAAAGCATTAAATTACATTAATTTAGCTAAATTCTATCCTAAATATCCATGTACAGCTCCGGAACTGGTCTAGACAGCACGAAACGCCCCGAACCACTTCGAACCGGCCTCCAAAATCACGAACCATTCCAAAAATTGGCTGAACCGGACCAAATAGGTCCCAGCCTAGCCGAACCGGTCCGAACCGGACTGGCCACGCCTTGAACCGCGCCTTTTGAAACCCTAGGTCGCGCCTCCATCGTGACAGCGTCGAGACGCTGTGTTGATAGCGTCCCGACGCTGTGCGTTTTCCATATCAGGCGCCTGCATAATCGAGACAGCGTCGAGACGCTGTTGAGGTAGCGTCCCGACGGTGTGTGCTTTCCTTACCGAGCGCCTTCGGTATCGAGACAGCGTCGAGACGCTGTTGAAGGAGCGTCCCGACGTTGTTGCGTCTGGAGGTAGAATCTGGGCAAAACAGCAACGATTTCTTCGGTTTTGGCTTCGATTTCAGCGGCGATTGCTTCGATTTTCATCTCATAAAAACCTATTCTAGACCCGGACTTACATGGGACTCGATTTTACATAATATACCCGAAACACCGGGCCTTACATGATCAAAATCACATAAAAATAAAATCTATGGCCATAAAATTAACCCAAACAGTTCAATGCAAACCGAACATACATTATGCATAAATCCCACCTATTAGAGCCTATCGCAACTTTTAAAATTAATTAATAGGGACAGCGATGGCTCTGATGCCGATTGAAGGGAATTAAAAGTCCCCACGCAGCGGAAGCGCATCGTTTGGACCTTACGCCGTATATTAATTAACAATAAAATACCGTTACGATAACTCAAACAAAAATTTAAACATACTTTAAAGCCGCTGTAAAATCGGTTTAAACATGCTAAAAATAAATCTAAATTTATTTTTAATACTTTTCTAAAGAAAAGGGGAAGAACCGTCACATACCTTCGATGTAGACTTGACCGTTCTTCGCCAACAACGCTCCAACGAACGAAAACGCACCAGCCTTCTCGCCTCTTGATCGCTGGAATTTTCTTCTTTTAATGACACAATAACCACAAAGGTTACACCGGTATATCTCTAAGTCTAGGAGGCAAAAGACTTGTGGGAGTCTTTCTCTAAGAGGGAGGCTAGAGAGAATTCTAGGTCTTGTCTTTCAAGAGTGTCAAGTGTCATGACCAATTAGGTCTAGTGTTCTATTTATAGAAGAGAGGCCATGAATAAAATATTCAATTAAATCAATCTTTCCCAAAATTGATTCAATCTTATTCCTTAATCAATCAATCATGATCAATCAATTCCCCAATTGATTAATCTTTTCCACAAATGACTAATTACTTCCATAAGTGATTAGATCATTCCCATAAATGATTAATCACTTCCTTAAGTGATTAATTATTTACATAATTGATTAATTCATGGTTAATGAATTCTTTAATTAATTAACCACCAATTAAATATCACATATTTAATTTCTGGCCTTTAATTAATTAATTTTGCCCAAACACATTTTAGGACTTAAATTAATTAATTTATTATTTGAACTCTTTCAATCTTCCATAAATTTATATTTGAACTTCTTCAAATATTAATTTCTCTCATAATAATATATCAATATATATTATATTTGTTTCCCTTAGTAAATTGAACATTTTCAATTTACATTTATTACTTAGTTGCCTCAAATTACTTTACGAGCTACCAGTGGGACCTAATGGACCTGCAGATCAGAAGCTCCAACGATGTGAGATTAATTGGTTAAACTCATTAACCACATTAATCAATATTCGTTAACTGTGTGTACATTCCACTATAGACTCACAGTTGCACTCTTCTCACTGCAGACATATTTTCTGTGTCCACGGATCTAGACCAATATCGACCTAGTTAGTCCTTCACGAGTGTCCGTAACACCAGCTGGGTCAAATTACCGTTTTACCCCTGGGTTACCTCTATTTCCTTAAGTACCAATTCTCCTCTAATGAACAACCTGTTTGTGGTCTAACCATCAAACAGAAAACCCTCTCGTGCCATTGAGAGGGCAGGGCCCTTTGTTCAAGACTCGGAGTAACCACTTAAGGGAACACTCATCTGCTTCCCTAAAGTCGGGAAGGAGTGAATTTCATCTTGTACGATTATGTTCCCAGCTCCCCATTCGGTCTTGTCCCCAAAGTGGTAGGATTATTGAGTCGGCGTATTGGCCACTCTCACCCATACAAATCAAAGGATAATCTCTCATGAGCAGGAGTCCATAATCAACTCAGGATTAAGACTAAGTTGTCTAGGTCGTCCTAGTGAAATAGAAAACCAACTAGTTAACGGTGTTATAACCAGTGGTTACTATTTCGCGGTCCGGTCTTATGCAAACTCATTGCATAGGATACCCCCACTCGCATGTCTCCTACACGAACGCGTTGGATCGCAGCGTTTGTATCAAATACAAAGTGGGTCGTATCCATAGTGTCACCAGGATAAGGCACCCAGTCTTATCCCTATACTATAGACCCTTTAGGCTGTTTCTTGAACAATGATCCCATATGTCACTACATATAGTTCAAGACTCATATTACAACCTTGGATGTCTAGTTTATTGTATTAGGGTTATTATTAGGGAAAGACATATATAAAATAACTAATAACAATTAATGGAAAAATATATCAATATTATTTCATTAATATCCGGTCAACGGTTACATTCACTATCTACGAGTTTTAGGGCATAAAACCCAACATAGTCATCACTGGCAGTTCCTCAACAGCGATACAATCTCTAATTTCTGATCTACATATGAAATTTGCTCTAAAGGATCTCGGTTGCCTAAGCTACTTTCTGGGAGTGGAAGTCACTTATCCCCCATCTGGCGGCATTTTTTCTGTCTCAGTCACGATATATACTTGATCTTCTAAACAAAACCAGCATGTCTGGTGCTAAAGGAATAACTACTCCCATGGTCAGTGGGCCATTACTGTCTGGTCGACAGGGTGAAAAGTTTACTGATGTCAAACTATATCGTAGTGTTGTTGTAGCTCTCCAATACGCCACAATTACTAGACCTGAAATATCATTCAGTATAAATAAGGCATGTCAGTTCATGCACTCCCCCACGCTGGCTCATTGGCAACTAGTTAAAAGAATACTCCGGTACTTAAAAGGTACAGTCACACATGGCATCCTACTATCAGTTCCGACTTCCTTGTCTTTACATGGCTATGTAGATGCTGACTGGGCGTTCGACCCAGATGACCGCAAGTCCACCTCGGGTTTCTGCATTTTCTTTGGTGGTAACTTGATATCCTGGGGTTCTAAGAAACAGGCAATAATCTCGAGATCAAGCACTGAGGCCGAATATCGATCGCTTGCTGGGGCTGCTGCAGAATTAATATGGCTTCACACTCTTTTCTGTGAGTTGAGAATTGCATTACCACAGAAACCAGTGCTTTGGTGTGACAATCTGAGTGCGGTTCATCTCAGTGCGAATCCAATACTCCATGCTAAAACGAAGCACGTGGAAATTGACATATACTTCGTGCGTGATCTTGTTCTACAGAAGAGAATTCTAATTCAACATCTACCTGCCACAAATCAGACAACTGATATTCTAACCAAACCTCTGTCTGCATCCTCCTTTAATCGCCTAAGATACAAGCTAACAGTTCGAGATCCTCTCTCCATCAGCTTGCGGGGGGTGTAAAGGCAACACATTGATAATGAAGGTCTGGACTATCCACGTGCAATTGATTTCAAGAATTAGTTTTGTATTTCTGTTTTTAAGTTGTAACCGATGTATTGTTATTCTTCAGGAGTTTTTCTCCCTCCCTGTGTATATATATTTGAGTCTTATTCATCTTTGTATTTTCACTGAGAAATGAATAAGAAGGGAAGGGTTTCTCCTGAGATCGTTGTTAGTTAAACATGGCGGAGGTTGCAGAAGAGCCAAAGAAGATCATTGTTGAAGAAGAGAAGAAGGTTGTGGAAGAGAAAGAAGAAAAATGCGCAGTTAAGGCTAGAAGAAAACCCAACGCTCGATGTTGCCGGAAAACGCGAAAGGAAGAGAAAACTAAACTATCAAAAACTGAAGGGAAAATGCGAAAAGAAGAAAACCCACACTGAAACAGTCCAAAAAGGCACAATCGACGCCACTGGACTACCAAAAACGGAAAAGAAGCCGCTGCACGCGCTGAACTGCCGCTGGAACACGTCCAAACCGCCAGAAAATCACTGCTCGATGCCTAGTCGGAGTTCTCCCTTGTGTCGAGCCACAGACTGCTGCGAAACCATCGAAAAACTCGCCATCGTCACAGATCTGTTGAAACCAAGCCGAAAAACTCGCACCGTTACAAATCTGTGAAACCGTCGAAAAACTCGCCTCCCTCCCTCTTTCGCTTGTTTTTTTAAAGAAAAAAAAATAGAAACTTTGGAGAAGGAAGAAAAGAAGAAGGAAAAAGAAAGAGAAGAAAAAAAAAAGTCGTCGGCGGCCGGCGACTTGCTGAAGAAGAAGCATGAAGAGAGGTTGAAGAAGAAGAAAAAAGAGAAGAATGAGAGAGAAAAATATTAAAATAAAAAATAATCATATTTTATTATTTTAATATATTTTAATTTTAAAAAATTAAAAAAAATATCGTCACGTCAGCAATCCATTAACTATTAACAGAAAATTGGATGGAGGGACCAAAATGAAACTAAAACAAAAACTCAGGAACCAAATTGTTGAGTTTGAAAACTCAGGGACCAAAATGAAACCTAACTCAAACCTTAGGGACTAAAAGTGTGTTTTTCCCATAAAATTATAAAATATAAATGTGTTTTTTAAATAAAAGAATACCAATAAGTATGTTAATATAAAAGGTTAACAAATTTATGAAATGAAAATTACATAAATGGATTTGAATTAATTATTATTTTTTAGAAAAAAAATTAAATTATTAATAAAATTATAAATTTTATCATATTATATTAGTAATTAATCAATTGTTTGTATCTAACACAAAATTAATTTATTAATTATATGAAAAAAATACACATAATTTGAAATATAAAAGTGCATAGCACGTGCTAAAAAACTAGTATTAGTAAATAGTAGGATAAAATGCATCTCTACTAACCTATCTGAGTTTCTGCACAATTCTGATTCTTTGTGTTGCATAATTCTCCTTCTAGTTATTCTATCTTAGTCATCCAAGATAATAAGATCTCAATCCTCACATAAACATTTTGATACCTAATATCTACTGGTTTTATATTATATCATATATGATTTTCCATTTTCAAGTTTTCACTAGATTTGTCAATGAGCTCATTGAACAAAGTGACCTGAACAGGTGCACCCTACCTATAAGATATTTGTTTAAAAAATATGCAATTATATATGTTAAACATTGAGAAAATAACAAATTGTGTTATACTTCATTGTCCATAACAATCAATTTCATAGTTGTTACAAGATTTCCTTTTATGGGTTTGAATTGTTGGATTTAGAATTTTCACTGACAATCTTCCAACTTTTGTCAACAGGTTTGAGTTCTCTAATTAATGTGACGGAATCTATACGGATCAACAACACAAAAATTAGAGATAACAAGAAGAAGACAAACACAGAGTGTTTGTAGTGGTTCAACCATAGGAATGGTCTACATCCACTGTCGAAAAGACAACCTCAAATGATCTTATTCAAAAACAGAGAAGTACATCGAAGAGAAATACAAGATCTGAAGAGAACTCTCCAAACTCTCAGCCTCACAACCCAGAAAGAAATTTTCCCTACCTCACAGTACTCTCTGCTCTACCCAACACTCATAATCGAACAAAATGCTACAGCTTACAATTATAAAGACATTCTGTTACAATAAACGTAAAGTGGGGCCAACGAATCTTAGAGGTTGTACTGAATTACATAAAAGAAAAATGACTTAATGGGAATTACAACTCAACAAATTCTTTTGATGTGGCTTCTCTGATGTGGCTTCTCTGATGTGGCAAATATAAGTGACATGGCAAAACTTCACAATTCTCCCTCTTAACATGTACTTATACTTGAAACGAATCATCATCTTCAACTGCTGCCCTTTCCCTTGAAAGTTTCCTTAAACGAGTTAGCCAATACCTACTTTGAGTAGGTCCATAAGATACATCATTCTCGATGTGGGCAATGATTTGGTGAGCATATCTGCTGGATTCTTCATGGAAGCAACTTTTTCCAACTTTATTTCTTCATTTATTGTTTTCTCTCTCAGGTAATGATACCTTATATCTATATGCTTTGACTTGTCGTGGAATTGTGGGTTTTTAGAAAGTGCAATAGCACTTTGGCTGTCACTGTAAACACAAAGAGATTCATTAGTACCAAGCAACTCAGAGATTAGCCCTTTCAGCCAAATACCTTACTTCACTGCCCCTGCTAACGAAATGTATTCAGATTTTGTTGTCGATAAAGCTGTCACGGATTGGAGATGAGATCTCCAACTTACTGTATTCTGAAATAAGGTATATATACCCTGAAGTGGATCTTCTTTTGTCCAAATCAGCTGCAAAGTCAACATCAACAAACCCAACTAAACAACTTTCTTTCAGAATCCCTCTTGAGAAGATCAAACCATGATCTGTGCTACCTTTTAAATACCTCAGAATCCATTTAACAGCCTCCTAATGAGGCTTTCACGGATCACTCATGTACCGACTTACAACACTCATGGCAAAGGCTATGTCGGGTTTAGTGCATGTCATACCGTACATAAGGCTTCCTACTGCACTAGAGTAAGGTACTTTATTCATTTCTGTTCTTTCAGTTTCTGATTTAGGAGAATGTGCCTTTGAAAGCCTAAAGTGTTGTGCTAGAGGTATATTAACAATTTTAGCTCCCTCTAAATTGAATTTCTTCACTATCTTCTCAAAATATTCTGTCTGCTTAATTTTCAAAGTTCCTGAATTTCGGTCCCTAAGAATATTCATTCCTAGGATCTTAACTACAGGGCCAATGTCCTTCATCTCAAATTCATTCTTCAGTTTTGCCTTTAAGGACTCAATTCTATTTATATCTTGAGAAGCAATTAACATGTCATCTACATAAAGGAGCAAATAAAGCACAACAATCTCATTTTCCTTTTGAATGTAAACACAGCTATCATACATGCTTTTAATAACGCCACAACTTTGAATAAAGGTATCAAATCTTCTATACCATTGTCGTGGGGATTGTTTTAGACCATTTAAAGATTTTAACAGTCTGCACACTAAATTTTCTTTCCCTTTTACTTCATACTCGGGTGGTTGCATCATGTATATTTCCTCTTCTAACTCACCATGTAAAAATGTTGTAGTCACATCCATTTGCTCTAATTCTAGATTGAATTGAGCAACTATGGATAACATAACTCTAATGGATGATTATCGAACAACAGGGGAAAAGACTTCGGTATAATCTATCCCATATTGTTGGGTGTAACCTCTAGCTACTAACCTTGCCTTAAATCTTGGGTTACTATCACCTTTGATGCTCAGTTTTAATTTATACAACCACTTACAGGAGACTAATTTGTGTCCCTCTGGTTTTTCAACTAACACCCACGTTTGGTTCTTTTCAAGGGAGTTTAATTCTTCTATCATTGCTGTTTCCCACTCCTGATATGTTAATGGTTCAAGGTTATCATCTTCTTCACCACACATTAAAGCATAAGTTGTTGCTTCTGGAAGTTCAATGGTGCACTCTGCTTGTTCGAATCTAGATGGAGGTCTTATTACACGCCTCTGTCTATCTCGTGTAAGCTGGTAGTTTGTTAAGTTTTCTTCTAAATGTGTAGCTTGTGTAGGGGGACTTGGAGTTTCTTCAATTGTAGGTTCATTTGGCATGTCTTGATTACTTTCAGGTTGCAAAGTTACCTCTTCTTCACTTGGATTTAAGCCTGAGGTTTGTTGTTCAGAGTTACTGTCTTCATTTTCTAACTGTATGTCAAATGATTCTTTCTCTCCTATCCCCTTTTGGTAATTCAAGCTACCTTCCCTCTCCCACGACATTTCTTCTTCGTTAAACTTAACATCTCTCCTAATTATGCATCTAGATTTCCCTTTGGTTAAAGTCCACAACTTGTACCCTTTCACACCATCCGGATAGCCAAGGAAAACACACTTTTGAGCTCGAGGAACAAGTTTATCTTGAGTAACATGCGCATATGCTGAGCAACCGAATACTTTTAAGTGCCTTAAGTTTGGTGGTTTTCTTGTCCAAAGTTCTTGTGGTGTTTTTGTTGGGTTTTATGCCCTAAAACTCGTAGATAGTAAATGTACATTTGACCGAACATTAATAAAGTGATGTATTATTCAATGTTTGTATTATATCTTGTCTTGCTAACCCTAATCCAATAAACTAAACATCCATGGCTAATAGAATGAGACTTGAACTAGTATGTAGGGACATGCGGGGATCAATGTTCAAGTTTTAGCCTAAAGGGTCTGTAGTATAGGGATAAGGTTGGGTACCTTATCCTGGTGACACTATGGATACGGCCCGCTTTGTATATTGATACAAACGTAGTGATCCAACACGTTCATGTGGTTGACATGCGAGTGGGGGTATCCTGTGCAATGAGTTTGCACAAAGACCGGACCGCGAAATAGTTAACCACTAACTATAACACCGTTGGTTAGCTCGGTTTCTATTTCACTAGGATGACCTAGGCAACTTGGCCTTAATCCTGAGTGGATTATGGACTCCTGTCCATGAGGGATTGTCCTTTGATTTGTACGGGTGAGAGTGGCCAGTTCGCCGACTCAATAAGCCTACCATTTTGGGGACAAGACCGAATGGGGAGCTGGGAACGTAGTCTTACAAGATGGAATTCACTCCTTCCTGATATGAGGGTAAGTAGAGGTGTGTTCCCTTAAGTGGTGTCTCCGGGTCTTGAACAAAGGGCCCTACCCTCTTTATGGCACGAGAGGGTTTTCTGTTTGATGGTTGGACCACAAACAGGTTGTTCATTAGAGGAGCACTGGTACTTAAGGACCAAGAGGTAGCCCAGGGGTAAAACGGTAATTTGACCTAGCTGGGGTACGAACACACGTGAAGGGCTAACTTGCTGCTGACGGTCAATATCCGTGGACACAAAAATATATCTGCAGTGAGAAGAGTGCAGCTGTGGTTCTTTAGTGGAGTGAACCACAGTTAACGAATATTGATTAACTTGGTTAATGAGTTTAACCAACTAATCTCATATCGTTGGAGCTTCTGATCTGTAGGTCCATTAGGTCCCACCGGTAGCTCATTTAGGGCGTTGAGGTAAAATTCTAAGGATGGATTGAATATTCAAAGGTGTTTGAATATTATACTAAAATATGAAGTGGTTCATATTAAAACTATAGGTTATAATTAATATGCATTTTATGTGTATTAATACTATAGTTTTGAGAGAGAAAATAGTAATTGAATATGTGATGTTCAATTTTATTTTATTTTATTAATTAATTTCGAATTAATTAATTAATTTAGTTTAATTAAATTTGATTTAATTAAACTATAATATAAGAGGGATATTAATTTAAATTGGATTTAAATTAATGTTATTTTAATTAATTTAGATTAATTAAAATATAATTAATTATAATTTAAAATTATGTTTTAAAATTATAATTAATTAAAATATCAGATAACTGATTTATCAGTTATCTGATATTATAATTTTAAAATAGACGTGGTCAGTGCAGTTGCTGAGATCTCTCTCACACTCACGCTTCTCACGCCCATCCCTCCCTCTCGATTACTCTCTCTCGATCTGCATTCTCTCTCAGAGAATTCAAACGAAGAATCCAGAGAAATTTCCTTAGAATTTTCACTCCCACCAGCACCCAAAGCAAAAAATCCTATCAGAGAATACCGGTGTACCATCGTGGTGGTGTTCGTGGTGATTTTCCAACAAGACCAAGAGTGGTTGCTGCTGTATTTTGGGAGAAAAACAGAGAATTTGGCGAAAAACTTCAAGGATTTCTTCAAGGGTAAGGTCTTCTTGAACTAGGGTCAATAGGACCCAATTCTAGATTAGATCTAGATTTTTCCTATTATTTTATGCATGCTTATATCCGTTTTACAGCAGTTTTTAATCTATTATTGTCGCTGTAAATTTCATGTATTTTTCCCAACGTATTGGTATTTTTGTTCTTAAATTAATCCGGGTTTTTAAAGGTTCTGTATGATTTTCCGCTGCGCAAGGGCTTTTATCCCTTCAGTTTTAAGGTTCAAGGCCAAAGAGGGGCTCCTATTGATCAAATATGTGGCTGTATTAACAGCCTCACCCCAAAACACCTTTGGAAGCTTGGCATTAGCTAACATACACCTCAGTCTCTCTAAAATTATTCTGTTGTAACGCTCGGCAAGACCATTCTGTGGGGGTGTATGTGGGACTGTTAAATGCCTTTGTATTCCGAACTTAAAACACATGGATTTAAAGCTTTCATTTAGGTACTCTAACCCATTATCTGTTCGGATCTTCTTTATCTTTCTATTAGTTTGGTTTTCCACAAGAGTTTTCCAATTCACAAATGTTTCAAACACTTCTGATTTGTTTTTAAGGAGATATACCCATAATTTCCGCGAGTAATCATCTATAATGCTAAAAAAATATTTAGCTCCACCTAGTGTAGGTACTCTTGCGGGCCCCCACAGATCATAATGTTTGTAATCAAGAATTCCTTGAGTTTTATGGACTGACCGGTTAAACTGAACTTTAGTTGCCTTCCCTAATGTACATTGCTCACAAAAAGGCAAGCTCACTGACTTGGTTTTGCCCAACAACCCCTGTTTTTGCAACTCAATTAAACCTCTTTCACTTACATGAGCTAGACGCCTATGTCAAAGTACAACTTCAGAATTGGTTTCAGAAGGAGCTACATTTGCAGTGTTTAAGGTAGATGATCCATTTAAGGTATGTAGACCATTTTTCAAGCTACCGGCCATCATTAGTAAGGATCCTTTTGAAATTTTCATAACTCCACCTTCAGATTTATATCTATAGCCTGCTTTATCTAATGTTCCTAATGAGATGGGGTTTCTCTTTAAATCTGGAACATATCTTACAGCAGGTAAAATTTTATTGGTTCCATCGGCTAGACTAAGTTTTATAGAACCTATTCCCTTAATTAAACACTGCTGATTATTACCCATGAGGACTCTCCCACCATCTTGTTCTTTTAAATCTAAAAAGTAATGCTTATGTGGAGTCATATGGTAGGAGCAACCGGAATCAAGGATCCATTCATCTGTAGGGCTAAGATCTGAAGTGGTTAGCACCTCAGCTGAATCATAACTCTCATGTACGTTTGCAGAATTTTGGCCATCCTTTTTGTTTTGCTGTTTATTTTTATATTGAAGTTTTCTGCAATCTTTGATTAAGTGTCCAGGTTTATGGCAGTAGTAACATTCTCGAGTTTCCTTTCCTTTTGATTTGGATCTATGTTTACTTTGATCCTTTCTATTATTTTTAGGTGTATTCGGCCTTGTCTCAGATCTGCCCCTCACTGTTTAAGCTTCATTTTCCTTCTTGTGTGTTCTAGTCTCCATGTCTTTCGATCTAAGAGCATCTAGCACCGATCTTAAAGTTAATGAATCTCTCCATACTTTATAGCAGCTTTTATTTCCTTATAGCTTTCTGGCAGTGAATTCAATAGTATTATTGTAATGCCCCAGGTTTTCCAACCCTTAGCCTAGAGATGCTACTTCAACCCTTAAACCCTTATCCATGGAACTGAACCACTTAAATCGGATGTACCGAAAATTTCGACAGCATAACAACGTAAAATGGTCTGAACCAATTTTTTTTAAACACCTGATAACGAATAAAACACTTCAAAATCATGCAACAAGCCAAACTCCACCAAACTACAGCCAGGTTTCATAACCTATCTCCTCTAGACAAATCATACTTTATCAATACCTGCAATAATATGAATCCACGCAGCGGAACTTAAAGACAACTCATTAACGAAAGTGCAAGCTATTCCACTAGCTAAACATCTTATTAACTTAAACAAAACAAACAAGTCTAGAACATAAACTCGACCATTCTCAGGTGAATCCCTCACCATCACAGAGGTACAGATCAACAACTCAAACTAATCAAACCATCTGCTAAAACAACTAGGAAAACATAACCACATGGACACCACCACTTTAGGGATTTTTCCTCGTAGCTCTCCTCCTCGCCACCAAGGTCCAGATCATCCCCGATACCTGCAACATCTAAAATGTTGGGGGGAAGGTGGGGAAGGGGGTATCAGTACAACCGTGGTACTGGTAAGCAGCTCACACTTACCAAACCACAAACAACAACCAAACAAGCAACATGCTCAGCACATGCATCCAACAGGTTACACAACCACAATAAGAAACATGCTTTCAAGCTTAAAACTAACCACACGCTTAAAAACAATCAACTCATGCCAATGCACCACATGCTATGCAACGCACGCACTAGACTCCACATGATTTCCGCGTCATGCTCCGCTAACTACATGATTTCCACGTCATGCTCCGCTACACATGAATTCCGCGCCATGTGCTGCGCTACTTACATGATTTCTGCGTCATGCTCCGCTACACATGAATTCCGCACCATGTGCTACGCAATCTACGTGATTTCCACGTCACGCTCTGCACCTACCCCACATGAATTCCACGCCATGTGTTGCGCCACTCTTACGTGATTTTCGCGTCACGCTCCGCACTCACAACCCACGTGATTTCCGCGTCACGCTCCGCTACACATGAATTACGCACCATGTGTTGTGCCTCACACCCGACTCATGCTACACATCCCCCATGCAACATGCAAGCCAGACTCAACAATGACCATGCTTAAGGCAAGTACCTAATATGCTTATACTCCCTAAGCACATACATCTCAAGCGATGCAAAAGGTACATTACATGCTTCATACAAACACTTTAAAGATCGTAGCTCAGCAATTCATATACACATTTCATACACAACACATATACGAGTAAAGCAAGTAACAAGCGAACATGCTCCATGCAGTCAAACAAGTTTGGTAAGTAGAAACTACTTACCTATGGCGCTCCTAAGCAACTCCAACAAGCCTAAAGCAGCGAAGACAACCTCCTAAATACAAAGGCAGTTTAAAGGGGTTAGAATTTACCTAAAGACCTTAGGATATGCTTGAAAAGCCAAAACCCACTTACTAGGCCTATTTCTTTGCCAAACAGCCTTTAGCATTTCCCAAACTGAAAACCCAAAAGCTTTAGTCCATGGGCAACCATGTCTAAGGCACAACGGGCCATGGGTAACGCTGAACGACCATATTTAAGGCTTTTCAGCTGCTGGACAGCAAGTAAAAAGATTCGTTTAGGGATTCTAAGGGCTCCTAGAGATTGGGCAACGCTACTCGAGTCAAGGCAATTGCTAAATGATATGCTAGCATGCTTTTTAAACCACGACCAACAAGGAAAACTTCTTTATTTCCATGCTTTAAGAACCTATAAGGTTTGGGAGACATTTTAAGACAACGAGGCTTTAATGGGCGTTGATGAACTATATGAATTTTAACTAAAACAACAGCGATAACCCATTTATAATCATGCTCTAGGACTTATAACGGCTGGGCAACACTTTAAGAGCCTACATAGCTACTGGGCAACAACCTAAAACATGCTTATAAGGCTAGAACAACTAGTCGGCAACAACTACAACGCTAAAAACCAAGGGACGACAAGGAACCTTACCCAAACAAACCCGTTTCAACGCAAGACGGGTTATCCTAAGCTCTAACGACGCGCTAGAACAATCCTTGGGCAGTGAGTGTTCGAGTTGAAGTGTATCGAACTCAATCGAACACTTAGACGGTGCTGCAGAACAGAAAATCAATGCTAATATTAAAATTTCAGCACCTAAACCATTGGGCAATTTTACTTTAAGCTCTAACAAGGATGTGTAAGAGCTAAACTTACCGGAATCGCTAAGCGACGACGAAACACCCACGAATTGAGCAAAGACAGCGCCAGACAGAAGCTAATAAGACCTCAAATCCTGAGATACGGAATCCACAACGAGTGGGTACTTGCTTAAATTTGAATAAAGGTCCAAAGGAGCATGGGTAAGGGATTAGACTTACCGAAAACGCCAAAAGACACTGAAAAAAACCGAACACGCTACTGGACAGAGGCGAGGACGCGAGGATCGATACTTCAAGATGCGAGACACGCGAGATCTGACCAAATCAGAACAAGAATAACTAGATCGGGCTTGAACGACTAAGAACGAGAGATAGAAAGATTACCCATGAGTTTTTCTTGGCCGAAAACGCACGGATAGAGAATGAAACGATGTGGGAAGAGAACACACGCGATGGCGGCGCTGTACGAGCTTAGGCAGCGGCGGACTTGGGCTTCGATGGCGACTGCAAGGGCTGGGCGGCGCGACCAGAATGACGGCGTAGAGAGGGAGGGAGGTCCACGGGAGAGAGGGACACCCGGGAGAGAGAGAGGGACGCGCGAACGAGCTGTGTGACTCCAGACGGCGGCGGCACGACGCGATTTCGGCAAGGGGCTGGCGGCGGTGTCACTCTGAGGGGGGGGGGGTTGCACGGCAAGATGAGGTTAAGGGAGAAAGAGAGAAGATGAAAGTTTCTTTTCCCTTTGGGCGTGTTTGGGGCAAGGGTTTTAATTTTGGAAGTGGGGGTTTAGGAAATAGGGTGGTTTTGGAAATCTGTGGGTTTTGGAAGTCTGTGTTTGGGGTGCTAATTTCAGAAGTCTGAGTTGGGAAGTCTGTGTTTGGGGTGCTGGTTTCTGAAGTCTGAGTTTGGGAAGTCTGTGTTTGAGGTGTTGATTTCAGAAGTTTGAGTTTAGGAAGTCTGTGTTTGGGGTGCTGATTTCTGAAGTCTGAGTTTTTATTTTTTATTTTTTCATTTTTTTTAATTCATGTTACACAATACTTATGCAATTAAAAATTTATAACTTTGTTTCCATTAATTGTAAATATGGGATTGTAAAACCCAATTTTCATCACGAAATTGATTATTAAAGAAGAAAATTATAATCAATTTCCCTTCTCCCAATTTTTTGCACACTTGTTGCATTTCCTATATTTGTTCTGAACGTAGTTTTGGAGGTTGAGACCCTGTTTTGAACAAGAATAAATTTTTTATTGTTTCTTATTCTTGTTTAATATTAAACAGTTGTTCTAAAATCAACAATTTAGAATGTTTTTTCCATTAATTGTGAATATGGGAATTTAATACACAATCCTGATCAAACATTTAAAATTGGGAAAAAAAATATCATTTATCAAATTTCTTTGCACACATGTTGCATTTCCTACATTTCTTCTGAACTTAGTTTCAAACTCCGTTTTTATGATTTTGATTGGTTTTTTCTTCTTATTTTTTTATTTTTTCTGTTTGTACTTTTCAATGCTACACAATTGTTCTAAGATTGGGTAATGAACATGACCATTCTATGACTTTAATCATTTGAAATTAACTAGGATGGTTGGAAAATATTTTTAAACAACAAAACTTTATTATTCAACTAAGGAAGTAATAACAAAGAAAGCAAACAAATATTAAATCATGGAAATAATATCATATTAAAGAATAGTTAGTGTGTCAAATGTGAGAAGAACAGTGCTGACGTGGCAGTTAAAAATAATAAAATAATATTTTTAAATTAAAATAATAATAAACTTAATAATTAAATAAAATAATAAAATAATAAGGGTTAGTGGGGGGTTTGGGAAATAGGGTTTTCAAAAAAAAAAAAAAAAAAATGAGTGATTTTGGAAAATGGAGAGAGAAATTGAGAGTGATCTTAGAAAATGGGGAGAGAAAAGTAGAGTGATTTGTGAAGTGGGGGTTTGGGAAATAGGGGTTTTGGAAAATGGGAGCCCAAACACTAACTTGGAAAAATGGGGTGTTTTCCAAAACCCCCACTTCCAAAATTGGCACCCCAAACACCCCCTTTTTAATTTCTTAATTCCTTTTCTTTTCCTAAAAAACCCATAAAACCAAACACCCAAAAATAGGATTGCCAAGAATAGATCAACTCCAACTTAATCCCTTTGATTTGCATAAACTTTTCAACGCTTCCACCTTATGACAACGGCAACTTGGAATTTAACGAGCTTTACGGAAATTAAATAATAAAACACCTATATTCGAAGAATAATTACCCAACATCATGGTATAAAACTAATAATTCCATATTACAAGCCCAAATAAAATTTACATTTTCATTCGACCATATTTATGGAATTTAATTAATACTAGAAATGCTCGGGGCGTCACAATTATTGCTTGATTTTCATCATCAATATTTTCTCCAAGTTACATCTAAAAATTTTTTGACAAATTCATCCAAATTATCTTCAAGAGGTTTCGAAGGGTCCATCCTATAACCGAATAGTCGTTCTTTTAGGAGAATTTTATTTGTCAAATATTTGTTAAGATACATTGATTCAAGCTTTTTCCACAACTCTACAACACTGTTAATTTTGTCAACTTGCCGAAGAACAGAGTCAGACAAGTACAGAATCATTGTACTAAAAGCTATCTCATCCATCTCTTTTCGTTTTGGTTCAGATAGGGGCTCAGGAAGATCTTCTGGTTTATCTAAAATCCTAGCAACTTTTAGTTGAACTAGCATTGCCCTGAGCTTCTTCCTCCAGAGACTAAAATCCCCTTTCCCGTCAAATTTCTCTAATTCGAATTTAGCCCAGATAGAGATTGCAACAGTAAAGCTAATCTATACGATTAACCCTAATCGATCGTTAAGATGACTTACCTCTGATCGACTTTCTGCAAAATCTTCAATTGGACTGATCTACTAAATCTTCAAGTCTCTCTCTTGACAACCTCTACTGATCTACATACTCCATCACCAAATCGCTGCTCTGATACCATTTGTGACAGAATCTATACGGATCAACAACACAGAAATTAGAGAGAACAAGAAGACAAACACAGAGTGTTTATAGTGGTTCAACCATAGGAATGGTCTATATCCACTGTCGAAAGGGCAACCTCAAATGATCTTATTCAAAAACAGAGAAGTACATCGAAGAGAAACACAAGATCTGAAGAGAACTCTCTAAACTCTCAGCCTCACAACCCAGAAAGAAAATTTCCCTACCTCACAGTACTCCCTGCTCTACCCAGCACTCATAATCGAACAAAATGCTATAGCTTACAATTATAAAGGCATTATGTTACAATAAATGGAAAGTGGGGCGAACGAATCTTAGAGGTCGTACTGAATTACATAAAAGAAAAAGGACTTATTGGGAATTACAACTCAACAACTTCTTTTGATGTGGCTTCTCTGATGTGGCAAATATAAGTGACATGACAAAACTTCACAATTAACATATATGACATATGCATATAAAATATATATATAAGAAATTGGTTCAAAGAAAATAATACAAAAAAAAAAAAATCATGACATCAAGATTTTGAATTCAATTCAATGTTTATCCAATTAAGATTCCAAACCTACCTACATTTGGAATGAAATTATATGTTTAATTTTAAATTGACAAATTTAAATTTTAGTGAAAATTGATTTCTTTTTAAAGGAAATTTGAAAAAATCAAAGTCCTTCCCAATAGACACAAAATCTGAAAAAAAAAAAAAAAAAAATCAAATTTCAATGATACTTGATCTAAAAAAAAACAATACAATTGACAAAGCTGAAATTCTTCCCACAAAACGTGAAAAAACATCCAATTGACAAAATAAAATTTTAATGAAACTTGATTTAAAAAATAAAAATTGACAAAATTGAAATCCTCTCAATATAAACAAACCGTGAAAAAAAAATTTGATTTTTTATTAAAGAAAAAAAAAGAAAATTGACCAATCGAAATTCTTCACATAGGCACAAAACGTGAACAAAAAAATATTTAAATTGAAAAAATCAAAATTTTAATGAAACGTGATTGTTACAAAAAGAAAAAATGACAATATTGAAATCCTTCCTAGTAGACACAAAACATAGAAAAAAAAAGTTATATTGACAAAAATGAAATTTTAATGAATGATTTTTTTTAAAAAAAAGAAAATCGAGAAAATTGAAATCCTTTCCCGTAGACACAAAAGTATGCAAAAAAACATATAAATTGACAAAATCAAATTTTAATCAAACTTGATTTTTTTCAAAAAAAAAGAAAATTGGAAAAATCGAAGTCCTTCCTAGTAGACACAAAAATGTGGACAAAAAAATTAAATTGACAAAATAATATTTTAAGGAAACTTGGTTTTTATTTAAAAAAAAAAGAAAAGAAAATTGACAAAACCAGAATCCTACCCAATAGACACAAAACTTGAAAAAAAAAAGAATTAACAAAATAAACTTTGAATGAAACTTGATGTTTTTTCAGAATAAGGAAAATTAACAAAATCGAAAAATCTTTCTCATTATGCACAAAACGTGAAAAAAAAAACTAATTGATAAAATCGAAATCTTTCGAGTTGACACAAAACGTGAAACAAAAAAAAAATAATTGAGAAAAGCGAATTTTTAATGAAACTTGATTTTTTTTTAAAAAAAAAAAATGTATCAATTGAAACCCTTCCCAACAGACACAAAAACGTGAACTAAAAAACATTTAAATTAATAAAATCAAATTTTAATCTAACTTGAATTTAATAAAATTGAGAAAATAAAATTTTAATGGAAACTTGTTTTTTTTTTTAAAAAAAAGAAAGTTGAAAAAATTGAAATCTTTCCTATAGACACATACGTTAAACAAAAAAAAAAAAAAATTACAAAATTAGAATTGAATAAAACTTGGTTTTTTTAGACACATACGTAAACCGAAAAAAAATGAAAAAATTAGAATTTTATGAAGCTTGATTTTTTTTGTTTTTTAAAAAAGGAAAGAAATTGACAAAATTGAAATATTTCCAGTTGGCACAAAATGTAAAACAACAAAAATTGACAAAATCGACATCCTCCCCAATAGACACAAATCGTGAAAAGGAAAAAAATATATACAAACGATAATTATAGAATATGTATTTCACATAATTTACCTAAATCATATATAATTAAATTAATAAAAAAAATAGATATACCTGAAGCAGATGAAGAGAGGAGATAATAATTTTAGACTTCAAAATCACGAAAATAAATTGAGAGAGAAAAAAATTAAAGTCGGACCATAACATTTACTGAATCTTCTTATTAAATTGATAAAATTGAAAAAAAATTATAATAATAATAAATTTTAGGGTGGTACCTCAAACAAACACGGGAGGATAAAAATAGTTGTACATGTGAAAACCAATTGGAGAATGTAAAAAAATTTATAGACTAAATTTAGACTGAAATAAAATATTCTTTTCAATCTTATTAAACTGCGAATTTTGATTTTCGAATTTGAAAACTAAAAGATAAAATCACATATTATTTTTATTTTTTTATTAAATTACGAAATTTGATTTTAGAATTTGAAAACTAATGGTGTAATTATCTAAAATTTAAAGGGGTATTCTGGTCTAAAAATGTTTTTCCAGGAATCCCTGCCTTTTAATGACACATACGTGAAACAAAAAAAATGACAAAGTTAGAATTTAATTAAACTTGTTTTTTTTAAGAAAAAAGAAATTGACAAAATTGAAATATTTCCAGTTGGCACAAAATATAAAACAACAAAAGTTCACAAAATCAACATCCTTCCCAATAAATACAAATCGTGAAACGAAAAAAAAAAGTATACAAACCGTAATTATAGAATATGTATTTCACATAATTTACCTAAATCATATATAATTAAATTATATTTATCGACACTCTTGGATTCTAAACCTGATAAGAAAGTATACTAAAGGGAGAGAATTAATAAGGGCTGGTGTGACTCGATTTGCAACTTCCTACTTTACTTTGCAAAGCTTAGCAGAAAATAAAATAGGTTTGAGAGCGATGTTTGGGTCTGAAGATTGGCAAAGAAGTAACTATGCAAAGAAGTCTAATGGGGCTACTGAATGAAAATTATTCCTGTTGATTCAAGCTTTTGGTCATCAATAAAGTATTGTTTAAAATGTGTTATCCCTTTAGTAAAAGTTTTAAGACTTGTTGATGGTGATGCGAGACCTGCAATGGGATACATATATGAAGCAATGGACAGGGCAAAGGAATAGATTGAGAAAAATTTCAACAGAATTCAAAAACATTATACGCCTATTTGGGATATTATTAATAAAATATGGGCAATGCAACTTCACAGGCCTCTTCATGCAGCAACATATTATCTTAACCCAAGGTTAAGTGTCATTCCTCATTTTCATCATTAATATTTCCAATTTATATATATTTTTTAAGATTACTAATCAAGTTATAAAAATTAATATATAGGTTTCATTATGCACCTGAATTCAATGTTGACTATGAAGTCAAGATGGGGCTTTATCAAACTATTCAAAGAATGTGTCTTTCACAAGTGGTCAGAGAAAAAGTTGACAAGCAACTAGATCTATTCCATAATGCAGAGAGCATGTTTGGAATTGATATAGTAGTACAAATGTGCCATAAGAAACAACCAGGTATTAACTTAAAGCCTAAAGAAATATATTAGTTGCAGTTTTCTAAGACTTATTAGATTTTATGACTAAAACGAATGTTTATTGTATTCAAGCATTATGGTGGGAATCTTTTGGAGGAGGTTGTAAAGAGCTCCAAGATCTTGCTATTAGAGTTCTTAGCTTGATTTGTAATGCAACAGGATGTGAGAGAAATTGGAGTACATTTGATTAGGTATGATATTATGAAAAAATCAATTTCATATAGGTTATAATTAATATCAAAATATTAACCTTAATTATCTTTAGGTGCATTCAAAGAGAAGGAATCGTTTGGCACAACAAAGGTTGAGTGCACTTGTGTTTATAAAATATAATCTTCGATTAGAAGCAAGACATAAGAAAAGAATTTTAGAAGGTGAATCATATGATCCTATTTGTCTATCGGATTTAGAATCTGATGACGAATGGATTACAAAGAAAAAAGATCCAACATTACCAAATGACACCCCATGGATGAATGTAAATGAGTGTTTTGACGTTCAAGAAATAGAGAGTAGCAAAAAGAGGAAGAGAGGTAATGATTTTATTATATTTATCAAATATAATATATTTATATTTTCCTAAGTAACCTTTGCTATTTATTTTTTGATTTAGGACCTAGAGATCTATCCACAAATTATAAATTATAAAAGTGAGAAAGGGAAGGAAGTTATTGAATTAGTAGATGAAGAAGGCAATGGGGAAGAAGCAGATGAACAAGACAGTGATGATTTATTAGCTGATAATAATTTTGAAGATATTGAAGTCAATAGTTAAAAGTTTGAACTTAGAAACAAAGGAGTTCTATTGTTTGCTCCTTTTTGTTTGGAATTTTGGTATTTTGAACTTTGAAGCTACTTGAAATTTGCTTTTTTATTTTTTATTTTTTATTTTATTTTATTTATTTAGTATTTTGAACTTTGAAGTTAGTTTATGTTTTTATGTTTGGCTATTTATTTCTCTATTTTAAGTTATGCTATATTTATTTATATTTAAACATCACTTATCGAATTGAAACTTGCGACACACAATACCCTAAAATTTGATTTGGATATGTGTTCCGTTTCACGATTTAACAACCTTTAACAACTACAACATTAGAAATCATCAACCCAACATAAATTCATTCATAGTCATGTCATTTCTCCAGGGATTAAAGCCCTTGCGCAGTGGAATAACGATCAAACCACACTGTAATTTTTATTACGATTGGAATACCAATATAGATTGCAAATCATTCACAGTAGAAAAACATAAAATATACATGCTGTAAAAATGTTATAAAACATGCTTGATCTATTAGAAATAACCCTAAAATTATACTAATAGATCCTAGTGATCAAGGGATTAAGTAGAACTTACTTTGTAGGATGATCTCGAACAGTTTCGCCTAATTCCCTTGAAATATTCACCAGAAAACAACAACCCAAAAGGATCCCTTTGCTGGAAATTCACCCAAGAATGTAAACACTACCAATAGAGTTTCACCGGTATCCTCACAGGAACAATGCTTGAGGTTGTTTGTGGGAGCTATGAATTTCTAAGGAATTTTCTGGAGAGAAAGATCGTTCTCTGTTATTCTTGGAAGGAGAAAACACAGGGAGAGCACTTGTGAGAGAGAGAGTGATTACGTTAGAGAGGGTCTAGGGATTCAACGTAAAAACTGAACCAACCACCCTAAAAACCCTCTCTCCAAACGTGAATAGGTTAGTGGAGAGAATAAATCTCTATCAGTTTAGTTAACTGATAGATAATTTAAATTAATTAATTAATCAATAAATTATTAATTAATTTAATTTAATTAAATCAATATTTAATTTAATAACATTTATATAAAACAATTTTATATAAATTACACCACATAACCTATAGTTTTAATGTAATTCAATTAAATCAAATTTAATTAAATTTAAATTAAAACAATATATTAATTAATTCAACAATTAATTAATGTACACCAAATGTGCATTAATTATAACCTATAGTTTTAATATGAATCCAATTCATATTTTAATTTAATATTCGAACTCCTTCAAATATTCAATTCTCCCTTAGAAATTTACCTCAACACCCTTAGTGAGCTATCAATGAGACCTAATGGACCTACAGATTAGAAGCTCCAACGATATGAGACTAATTGGCTAAACTCATTAACCAAGTTAATCAATGTTCGTTAACTGTGGTTCACTCCACTATAGAACCACAACTGCACTCTTCTCACTGCAGATATATTTATGTGTCCACGGATATCGATCATCAACAGCAAGTTATTCCTTCACGTGTGTTCGTACCCTAGCTAGGTCAAATTACCGTTTTACCCCTAGGTTACCTCTTTATCCTTAAGTACCAGTGCTCTTCTAATGAACAACCTGTTTGAGGTCCAACCAACAAACAGAAGTCCCTTTCGTGCCATAGAGAGGGCAGGACCCATAGTTCAAGACCCGGAGACACCACTTAAGGGAACACACCTCTACTTACCCTAGAGTCGGGAAAGAGTGAATTCCATCTTGTGTGATTATGTTCCCAGCTCCCCACTCGATCTTGTCCCCAAAATGATAGGCTTATTGAGTTGGCGTGCAGGCCACTCTCACCCGTGCAAATCAAAGGACAATCCCTCACGGACAGGAGTCCATAATCCACTCAAGATTGAGACTAAGTTGCCCAGGTCATCCTAGTGAAATTGCAACCAAGCTAACTAACGTTGTTACAATTAGTGGTTAACTATTTCGCGGTCTGGACTTGTACAAACTCATTGCACAGGATACCCCCACTCTCAAGTCAACTATAGGAACGCATTGGATCATTACATTTGTATCAAAATACAAAGTGGACCGTATCCATAGTGTCACCAGGATAAGGTACCCAGTCTCATCCCTATACTATAGACCTTTTAGGCTAAAACTTGAACATTGATCCCCGTATGTCCCTACATACTAATTCAAGCCTCATTCTATTAGCCTAGGATGTTTAGTTTATTGGATTATGGTTAATAAGACAAGATTGCACAATACAAACATAGATAAATGAATAATACATCATTTTATTAATGTTCGGTCAAAAGTACATTTACTATCTACAAGTTTTAGGGCATAAACCCAAAAATTTCATAACGAAATAGAACATGAAATTTCATGCTCACATCAAAACCATACTTCACAACTAAACAATACTACCCAACCCCAACTAACCCATAATCCATGCTAGTCCAATTAAAGGCAATCTCAACATGCTACAATTCCATGTAACTTCATAATCTCATCATGCTTCAAGATTTTAATCAAAGCACGCTTACTTAAAGCTATACGCCATCTCTCTCCCTTATCCAGACCTCAGACTAACTTTGCTGTTAATCCCTGTCACCATCATCAATAGTCTGCGACCCAAATCCCGTACCCTATATCTGATCCCTCTACTACACGACAAACCTCCCCAAGGCCTACTGAAAAAAGCCCAACCCCTCCGACTAGCCCACCACTATCCCCAAAGACCCAATCCCCAATCAAACAGAAGGCCACAACTCCAACCAAAAGAATCACCCCCCACAGCTCGAACAAAGCCCTTACCTTACCTGACCCAAAGGCGTTGATATCCTCTCCCAAAAAATTGGCCATATCCATAAACCACCAAAATACTTTCCTCGTACCTGGGCAAAAACACACAACTTCGATCCATATCCTCGACACTGATGATGAATATGCTTTCAGTCCCCTCCCCATATCCACTGTTCCTCATCTCCATCGACCAACCATCTCTTTTCACTAAACCCTTTATCCCTTGTAGATACCGAGATTGGCGCCATTCTCTAAGACGAATATGAGTCACAAGAGACAGATAGCAACCAAATGCTCTCTCCTGAAAAGGCTCTTCGTATCTTAGCCCATGGCTAGAAAAATACCATATGTGTATCATGCCCATACCTTCGATCAACAAGAAGAATAAAACAACCCAAAAACCGAACAAATTAGCTCGGGAATTGGCTGGCCTTGTTTCTTCAATAAACTACGGTAAATCATCAGCTAAGAAATCTTTGGGGGATGAAGATGCCTCATGATCATCATCTTCTGGAACGTTAGAGGCATTGGAGACTGGTAAAAGAGGACCCTCATCAAATCCTACCTCATGAAATTCAACTCAACCCACATCATTCTTCAAGAAACAAAGCTAGAGATGGTTGACCGTTTTAATATTAAGTTCCTTTGGAGTGGCAGAAACATTGGCTAGACTTTCTTGGAAGCATTAGGATCCTCGGGTGGGATCATAATCATGTGGAATGACCCATCCATAGTCACTTTCGACATCACTAAAGGCAGATACACTCTCTCCCTTCTGCTTTCTCTCGTTGATGGCTTCCAGTTCTGGATCATAGGTGTCTATGGCCCCAACAGTTATAAGGAAAGACCAGTTTTTGGTAGAAGCTATATGATCTTTCTTATCTTTGTGCAAACCACTGGCTCATTGTGGGGGACTTCAATGTGTCTCGTTGGTCCCATGAGAAATAAACTGGCAAAGTCACTAGATGTATGAGACATTTCAATCAATTTATCAGGGAAACATAATTTATTGATTTTCCTCTCCAAAATGGGCGATATACATGGACTGATAACCGATCCCCACCAATAATGACTCTCATCGATAGGTTCCTTGGGACAAAATATGTGTTGGAGAAATTCAATACTCCTAAGGTTAGAAGACTTGATCGGCCAACATCAGGTCATTATCCCTTGATTCTTTCAATGGGCAGTGGCAAATGGGGACCTTCACCCTTCCGTTTTGAAAACATGTAGCTGCAACATCACTCCTTCATGCCTCTAATTGAATATTGATGGAAAAATACTCTCATGAGAGGTAGACCTGGCCACAGTTTTATCATGAAATTGAAAGACCTGAAAAAGAGACTGTTGTCTTGGAACAAAGAGACTTTTGGATGCATCTCGACGAAAAGAAACCAGCTGATGATCGAGATATCCATCATTGATAGTATGGAGGAAACATGGCCCATATCCCCAATCCAATTCACTCATCGTAAAGCCATGAGAGCTGAAGTTTTGAGTCTAGCTACCCTAGAAGAACAGAAATGGAAACAAAAATGCAAAAAAAGATGGATTGAAGAGGGGGACGCAAATACCAGTTTCTTCCACCATATTTTGGCTGCAAAGAAAAGGAAAAAAATACTATTATTGAAATCCTATCTGTCCAAAGAAAAAGCCTAGTTAGTGAAAATGACATTGTCTTGGAATTTATGGACTTCTACCAAGCTCTATACACGAAAAATGATAATTTGGCAGCCTTCCCAAACAACATTGATTGGAGTCCTATTCAACAACGCTCAGCAGGGGATTTAGAAGTAGCTTTTACAGAGGCGGAAGTTTGGAATGCTATAAAGCTCCTTGGCACAGATAAATTGTCGGGACCCGATGGTTATACATCCGAATTCTTCAAAAAATGTTGGAATATCCTTAAAGATGATATTATGAGAGTGTTCCAAATTTTTTTTTAAGAATGGTGTTATCAATGCAAGCCTCAATGAGACTTATATCTTCCTTATCCCAAAGAAGATCGATGCTAAAACAATGGCTGACTACCGACCCATAAGTCTCACTACTTGCCTTTACAAAATAGTTGCTCGAGTGCTAACTGAAAGATTAAAAAGGGTGTTGCCCTCCACTATCACAGAATACCAAACTGCCTTTGTAGAAAATAGACAAATCCTTGATGCATCTCTTGTAGCCAATGAGATTATTTATGACTGGAACCGTAGAAAGAAAAAGGGGCTGGTCATCAAGCCAGACATTGAAAAAGCCTTTGACAAAGTTGACTGGAATTTTCTTGACCATATTCTCTTTGCCAAAGGATTAAAAAACAAATGGAGATCATGGATTAGGGGTTGTGTTTCATCCGTCAACTACTCGATTCTCATAAATGGCCGCCCTAGGGGAAGAATTCGAGCTACAAGGGGTCTTAGACAAGATGACCCGATATCACCTTTCCTTTTTATTATGATTATGGGCTACTTCAATCGATTACTTACCAAAGCAGAATCAGATGGCATCATCAATGGCTTTAGGTCCGATCATAATAGCATTAGCATTAACCACATACAATTTGCTGATGATACCATTTTATTCTCAAAATTTGAGGATGAATATTCGGCTACGAACATGTTTAAAGTGGTCGAGAATTTTGAACATGTATCATGGCATAATATCAATCTGCAAAAAATGGAAGTCCTTGGTATTAATGCAGATACAACTGCCTTGGAGGTTTTTGCCCAACAAACAGGTTGCAAATTGGGGATGTGGCCTAACACATACTTGGGTTTGCCTCTAAATGGAGCTTCTAGTTTGAGAAATTTTTGGATGCCTATTATTGAAAAGGTCGAGCGAAGATTGAAAAATTGGGGTGCATCCTTTATATCTAAAGGGGGAAGGCTAACCCTCCTTCTAGCTACACTTTCAAACCTCCCCACATACTATTTATCCCTTTTCCAATTACCAAAAAAGATTGGTCTAGAAATTGAAAGTATGTACAAAATTTTTCTTTGGAAAGGAGGGCCGAGATTCATAATCATGTGCATCATCTTGTCAAATGGGAAAAGCTCCTTCACCCCATTGATCAAGGAGGCCCCGATCTTCACTCCATGGTAGACAAAAACAAAGCCTTATTGGCTAAGTGGACTTGAAGATTCAAACAGGAAAGGAGTGCTCTTTGGAGAAAGTTCATCAAAGCCAACTATGGGTCTCCCACCAACTTGAAAAGGACTTCCCTAGCTAAATCCAAAGGCCCATGGCGGAACATTGTCAAGCATCACAACCTCATCACCAGCCGAATTGTCCACCAGCTTGGAATTAATAGTGAGGACACTCTATTATGGACTTATCCCCGTTGGCTACTAGATTTCCCCTTCTCTACTAGTTTTCCCGCTGCAAAACAACATCTGTCAAAGAAGTTTGGAATGGCCCGAATATTTTTTGGTACCTTAAATTGGATAGGAACTTGAAAGACACTAAGGCTACAAAATGGACTGATCTTAGCTTGGATCTCGACCCCATTTCTTTATCTCAAATAAAGGACTCTTGGAAATGGCCCCTCAATCCAAATGGAAGCTCCTCCATAAAATCCCTCATCACTGACATGGCTGGAAACACTAGCTACATGGACCCATCTTTGGCAAAGGCAATATGGAAAGATAATTATCATTTATCCCAAGAAAGTCAAATTCTTCTTATGGGAGTTAGCCCATAAAGCCATCAACACCAAAGACATTCTGCAAGGCGCATGCCCCTTTTGCCTTTATCCCCCGAGTGGTGTTCTTTATGCAAAACGGATGATGAATCTCAGATACACATCTTTGCCTTATGCCCTTTTTTGCTTGGAAATTTTGGTCAAGAATTATGCATCCTTTTGGTTGGTCTCTTATTATCCCAGGCCGTGTGGAGGATCTCCTTGCATCTACTTTGATGGGCCATCCTTTCAAGGATATTAAAGCACTGTTATGGTTGAATATCATCAGAGCCTTCTTTTGGAATTTATGGAGAGAAAGAAATAAAATAATTTTTCAAGGAATTGACTCCTCTTTTGAAGCCTTTTTTGATTCGATAATTTTCTTGGCTATATCTTGGTGTAAACTCTCCCTTGCTTGTATCTCATTCTTATGCTTCCCTCAACAATAGGTCGAAAAGCCTTTTGTAATTCTACGGATCTTGTATCCCTTTTGTAAATTTCATACATCAATGAAATTGTTTCTTGTCAAAAAAAAAAAAAAAAAAAAAAAAAAAAAAAACCAAGGGTTAACTTAAAATCTTAAACCCAAATCATTCTATTATATAAAATTCCTCATTTAAATGGGTCTAAAACATGGAAATTGTATTCAAATAGCTACTTACCTTCACCAAATAATTACTTGATAAATCTTAAATCAATTTCCTTAGCTCCAAGACTTTTAAGCAAGCTACACAAAGGGGAAAAAAAAAATCACAAATCAATATTGGAGCCCAACAATTTGCCCAACAATTTCAGGGATAATTGAACACCCAAAACTTACCTTGCTGTCTGGGGTCCTAAATTCGCTCTAATTTAATAATTTGGCCTTCAAACGCATGGGTACCTTGAATCCAATAGCTAAAATCAATGGGTATCCTTGATTAAACATGACATTGGCCAAAATCACCTTAAATCTCACTTACCCACTATGAAACCTCGCCGGAAAAGAAGGGAGATGAATAACCACGGTTGAATCTCGCCGGAAACACCGAAAAATGACCCAAATACTCTGCTGTCAGCGCCTCTCTGCACACCCACCGGAAATCACCATTAGGAGCTCCTGTCCACGCCTGGAACTTGCCGGAATTCAAAGGAAAACAGAGATGGAGAGGTCGAAAGTGAGAGAGAGAACGAAAGAGAGAGGGTTCGGGCTTGAAGAACAACAAAACGAGAGAAAAAAAACCCATGCACGCCACCGTTGATGTGGAATTTTCCTACCGCAAGCGCACGGGTCAAGTAATAATATAGTGAATGTGATATTCGAATGTCGTCCTCTGGATTGGATTTCTAATCAATTTTAATTACCGAAAATAATCTTGCTCAATTTTATTTAGGGAACCAATCAAGTGAGAATGAATGTAATCAAACACAAATAAATGACAAAGTATGACAATCTAATGGAGTCAATGGTCTTAGGGACTTGATTTCACCAATTGGGATTATGGATTAATTCATGGTTTAATGACATGCTAAGATTCATAAATCTTGGGAAACTAAAATCACACATATCTCTCCCGAGCATACATGATTCTCCAACATGCAATGAACCCGATATCCCTATCTAAATTCATTAAACATGCAAGGCATTAAGGTTAACCTTTTTAACGCTTTCTAGAATTAACTATTATCTCCCGATTTCTAGCTAAATTCTAGTTATGCATAATGAGTTCTAAGCTAAATCCTCTTTCCCGAGTTAGATTTAATCACAATCAACATTCAATTCATGGCCAGTAAATTGAAAGCATTAAACATACATTATGCATAAATGAAATCAATAGCATAAAACCATATAATCAATCCATAAAGTGCCCAACGGCTACATCAATCCCTAAGAATTAAACTTAGCTACACATAATCCGAATTACAGTATAAACTAAGTCTAAACAAGCCATAAGAACTACAAAAGTAAAGGGTAAAGAGAATTGAACGCTAGGTAGGCCAAGCTGCAAGTCCCCGTGATGATCCCCACGTACAATCGTTTGATTCCCGCTTTCCTCCACTTGTTTCAGCCTCAAAAGTCCTTTTTTTTCTCTGTTTTACGACTCCAAATTGTCCAAGAGAAGTCCCCCATCAACCCTAATCAAAATCTTTAAATAAGGCAAAAATTGGTCGTAGCGTCGCGACGCTGTGATATATTTATTTTTTTTTATTTTTTTTTTTTAACGTGCGAACTCCATTTGACTCCAATTTCTCCATTAAGCTTCAAACACATACTTCCTACAAATAAAACATATAAATGCATAAATTTGGCCAAATAATTGTAAAAGACTAGCTTAATTAATTAGAGAAAAATAGCTAGCTATGCTCGCTATCAACCGTCGGACCCACAATCTGCACGCTGCTGCCACTGCCGTGGACACCGCCGGAGATGTTGCACCTGCCGAAAAGAAAATTGGACGGAGGATTGGCCGGCAATGTGCTGAACCACAAGAAGTGGAAATCTTCGGTTGAGAGAAAGAGGGGAAAAAGATTGAAAATTGGGAAAAAAAAAATCAATTTTGACCCCTAAACATAGCAGGTTGTATCAATTTTAACTCTAAACTTTCAATTTTATCAAATTGAACCTCAAACTTAACAAATTGTATCAATTTTAACTCTAACTTTCAATTGTATCAATTTGAACATCGAACTTGCATAAATGTTACAATGTAGACCTTTGGTCAACTTTTCCTTTGAATTGAAACATGTAATTGAAAATTTCCTCTTTTTTTTTTTTTAATTCACATTGCACCTAAGTTAGTGTTTTGTAAGAAATTTGTTGAAAAAATTCTTTAAGAAATCAAATATCCAAGACTATTCTTCTAAAAAAAATCACAAAGTTATTGGCAACAAGAAAAATCCAACAAATATGAGAAATAAAAAACTCGAATTTTTTTTTTTTTTTTGTTTCCTACATTTGTACATTCTTCTAATTAACAAGAAAAAAAAACAGTAAAAGAAGGGAAAAAAATCCCACAAAGTTCTTAGCAACAAGAAAAAACCAGCAAATATTTGAGGATAAAAAACCTCCAAAGTTTCTTTGCTTTTGTAATCTTAGATAACAACAAAAAAAAAAAACTCTCACAAAGTTCTCAACACGAGAAAAAGTCATCTAAAATAAAGTTTCTTCAATATTATATTTATAAGAAACCAATTCAAATGCAATGTGAATTAAGAAAAAAAAATCAATTACGTATGGTGGTTCAAACGAAAGGTTAACCAAAGGTATACATTGTAACACTTATGCAAGTTTAGGGTTAAAATCGATACGATCGGTTAAGTTTGAGGTTCAATTTGATGAAATTGAAAGTTCATGGTTAAAATTGATACAACCCTCAAAGTTTAGGGTTAAAAATGATTTTTTTCCCTTGAAAATTTTAACCTCCTTGGATTGCATACATTGAGTTTAAAAAAGCATTTTTTTGGTACATAAGATTTGGGGTGGGCATTCGAACCTCTGACCTTTTGGTCGATGGTATGTGTCTGTTAAGACCAATTGCTAAACGGCATCGTTTTCATCTCCTTCTTATACGCTGTCGTTTGTTGTGTATTATTTGCCTTGGTTGCCTTGGTTTTTCCTTCCTTTTCTTTGTATACGTGTTGGCTTTCTATAAGTTGGGAATCTTTCTCCCAACAAGATTTGTACTATTTATTCCCTGCTTCAGGAATGAAATAATCATCCATTTTACAGCCCATTCTCTTGCTCACTGAAATTCTCTGAAATCCTTGTTTTTTCTCTTGGTATCAGAGCTATGGCTGATGAAACCCTGACCTCTCCTTCAAGCAGCACCGCCGCCGCCGCAGCTGCTGTAGCGATACCATCATCAATCTCGAGTATCATCAGTTCATCGTTTGGTCATCCTCTAAGCACGATTCTCACAGTGAAGCTAGATGAGAAAAATTACCTGCTATGGAGGGGAATGATGCTTGCTATTCTCAGAGGGCAAAAGGTAGATGGATATGTTTTGGGCAAAAAATCTCAACCATCTGAGTTTCTTGAATCAGGTGGAGAAGCAGCCATTTCACAGCTTACGCCTAACCCAAAATTTGAAAAATGGACTACAGTAGATCAAGCCCTCTCCGGATGGCTCTTCGGATCAATGACGCCGGCTGTAGTTGCAGATGTTGTCAATTTCAAAACCTCAAGAGAGGTATGGAAGGCGCTTGAACAAATGTATGGAGCGACCAGTAAAGCCAAGATTAACCAACTTCGAGGGACTCTTCAAAACACCAAAAAGGGTTCGTCTAAAATGCTGGAATATCTAGCAACAATGAAGATGGCATCTGAAAATTTGAAATTAGCAGGTGCCTCTGTCTCCTTATCCGACCTAGTTTCTTATGTTCTAGGCGGTCTTGATGCCGAATATATTCCCATCGTCTGTACCATTCAAGAGAAAGAAATTACCTCCTGGCAAGAGCTGCATTCGATCTTAGTCACCTTTGAAGGTACGTTGATACGATTCAGTCCTAGTCCTATTTCTACTGACTTAAGTGGTGATCAAACAGCAAACTATGCCTACAATAGGCAAGGAAATTTCTCGGGTGGACAACAAAATCAGGGTCATAACTATCAGAGGAATCAAAATCAAAATCGTGGAAGTCAGAATTATAGCCAGAACTACCAATCTCAGAACTATGGCTCACGGAACACCAATAACAGAGGAAGAGGTCGTGGAAGGTATGGCAATCAGAGAGGTAACAATTCCAGACCAATGTGTCAATTATGCGGTAAATTTGGTTATTCTGCCCCAACCTGTTATATGCGATTCGAGGAAGATTTTAACAACCCACACGGTTCAACCAACAAAGGAAATGGGGAAAACTCAGCTTATATTGCAACTCCTGAAGTTGTCTGTGGCCCAAACTGGTTAGCTGATAGTGGTGCCACCAGCCACATTACTGCTGATGTTGCAAATCTGAATGTGAAAGCAGACTACAACGGTAATGACTCTCTTACTGTAGGTGATGGAACAAAATTGCATATATCTCATGTTGGTAGAAGTAGTATTGGTAATAAGGATGGTTCTGCTATTTGTCTGAACAACATGTTACATGTGCCTCATATTAAACATAATCTTATTAGCATTTCAAAGCTTACTGCTGATAATAACTTGTTTGTGGAGTTTCACCCCTCATGTTGTCTTGTGAAGGAAAGGGATTCAAAGAAGGTAGTGTTGCGCGGAACCCTTAGGAACGGCCTGTATCAACTTCAAATCCCTCTTAAAAAGGCGATTACAAAATCCTTGGAGTCTCCCTTCAATCCCAAAAGTAGTCATCAAGCAAACTGTGTGTTATCTGTTTCTCATTACCCTGAAAAGTGTCTTACTGTCTCTGCTAGTTCAAATAAATTAAAGCCATGTAAGGTGCCTAGATCTGTCTGGCATCAGCGTCTTGGTCATGCTTCTGATAGAGTCTTAAGTGTTGCATTAAGGTCTTGTAATCTCAGTTTGCCAATGAATGAAATCAATTTCTTTTGTGAATCTTGTCAACATGGAAAATCCCATGCTCTACCGTTTTCTTCCTCTCAAACTCATGCTCATAGACCTCTTGAACTTATTCATTGTGACCTTTGGGGACCTTCTCCTATAGCTTCCTCAGCTGGTTATCGCTATTACATTAGTTTTGTAGATAACTTTAGTCGCTTCACTCACATTTTTCCTCTAAAAACCAAAGGTGAAACCCTTAATGCCTTTATCCAATATAAGACCTTTGTTGAAAACAAACTTGACCGAAAAATCAAGACACTCCAGAGTGATTGGGGTGGAGAGTTTAGACCTTTTTCCCTTTATCTTAAACAACATGGTATTGAATTTCGACACCCGTGTCCCCACACTAGCCAACAAAACGGGATTGTTGAGAGAAAACATCGCCACATAGTAGAAATTGGCCTTACCCTCTTAGCTCAATCCTCAATGCCCCTTCGTTTTTGGTGGGATGCTTTCCTATCGGCTGTTTTTCTCATAAACCGACTCCCAACCCCTGTTTTGAACAACCTCTCCCCTTGGCAAGTCCTTTTTAAATCTATCCCTGATTACACCTTTCTGAGGGTGTTTGGTTCAGCTTGTTTCCCCTGTTTACGTCCATATCAAGCCCATAAATTTCAATACCATACTACCAAATGTGTGTTCTTAGGCTATAGTGAGAGTCACAAAGGGTATCGGTGTCTAAGTTCAAGTGGCCGCTTATATATTTCTCGCCATGTCATATTTAATGAGCATGAGTTTCCTTTCAAAACCAACTTTATGTCATCCTCGTCTTCTAAACAACAGGTTAATGATACTGTCATGAGTTTACTTCCTTTCCCAGACCAAAATTCCTCTTCCTCAGCTTCTTTACCAATCCCTGTGTCACCGGTTTCATCTTCCCTTATGTCTAATCCCTTGCCTTCCCCTAGGTTCCACGCTTCACTGCCATCTTCCTCAAATTCTTTTTCTTCAGGTGATACTCCTCCTACCTCACCAGAGGTACCTGCTATGAGTCATGTGAAGGGAATAAAAGTCCCCACGCAGCGGAAGCGCATCGATTGGACCTTACGCCGTATATTAATTAACTTTAAAAAACCGTTACGATAACTCAAACAAAACTTTAAACTAACTTTAAAGCCGCTGTAAAATCGGTTTAAACATGCTAAAATAAATCTAAATTTATTTTTAAAACTTTTCTAAAGAAAAGAGGAAGAACCGTTACAAACCTCCGTTGTAGACTTGACCGTTCTTCGCCAACGAAGCTCCACGAACGAAAACGCAGCAGCCGCTTCAAGGTATTCTTCGCTGGAAATTCTTCTTTTGATTGACACAATAACCACAGAGGTTACACCGGTATGTCTCTAAGTCTAGGAGGCCAAAGACTTGTGGGAGTCTTTCTCTAAGAGGGAGGCTAGAGAGAATTCTAGGTCTTGTCTTTCAAGAGTGTCAAGCGTCATGACCAATTAGGTCTAGTGTTCTATTTATAGAAGAGAGGCCATGAATAAAATATTCAATTAAATCAATCTTTTCCAAAATTGATTCAATCTTATTCCTTAATTAATCAATCATGATCAATCAATTCCCCAATTGATTAATCTTTTCCATAAATGACTAATTTCTTCCATAAGTAATTAGATCATTCCCATAAATGATTAATCACTTCCTTAAGTGATTAATTATTTACATAATTGATTAATTCGTGGTTAATGAATTCTCTAATTAATTAACCACCAATTAAATATCACATATTTAATTTTCGGCCTTGAATTAATTAATTTTGTCCAAACACTTTTAGGACTTAAATTAATTAATTCTTTTCAATCTTCCATAAATTTATATTTGAACTTTTCAAATATTAATTTCTCTCATAATAATATATCAATATATATTATATTTATTTCCCTTAGTAAATTGAACATTTTCAATTTAATTACTTAGTTGCCTCAAATTACTTTACGAGCTACCAGTGGGACCTAATGGACCTGCAGATCAGAAGCTCCAACGATGTGAGATTAATTGGTTAAACTCTTTAACCACAATAATCAATATTCGTTAACTGTGTGTACATTCCACTATAGACTCACAGTTGCACTCTTCTCACTGCAGACATATTTTCTGTGTCCACGGAACTTAGACCAATATCGACTAGTTAGTCCTTCACGAGTGTCCGCAACACCAGCTGGGTCAAATTACCGTTTTACCCCTGGGTCACCTCTATTTCCTTAAGTACCAATTCTCCTCTAATGAACAATCTGTTTATGGTCCAACCATTAAACAGAAAACCCTCTCGTGCCATTGAGAGGGTAGGGCCCTTTGTTCAAGACTCGGAGTAACCACTTAAGGGAACACTCATCTGCTTCCCTAAAGTCGGGAAGGAGTGAATTCCATCTTGTACGATTATGTTCCCAGCTCCCCATTCGATCTTGTCCCCAAAGTGGTAGGCTTATTGAGTCGGCGTATTGGCCACTCTCACCCATGCAAATCAAAGGACAGTCTCTCATGAGCAGGAGTCCATAATCAACTCAGGATTAAGACTAAGTTGTCTCGGTCGTCCTAGTGAAATAGAAAACCAACTAGTTAACGGTGTTATAACTAGTGGTTACTATTTTGCGGTCCGGTCTTATGCAAACTCATTGCATAGGATACCCCCACTCGCATGTCTCCTACACGAACGCGTTGGATCGCAGCGTTTGTATCAAATACAAAGTGGGCCGTATCCATAGTGTCACTAGGATAAGGCACCCAGTCTTATCCCTATACTATAGACCCTTTAGGCTGTTTCTTGAACAATGATCCCATATGTCGCTACATATATTTCAAGACTCATATTACAGCCTTGGATGTCTAGTTTATTGGATTAGGGTTATTATTAGGCAAAGACAAATATAAAATAACTAATAACAATTAATGGAAAAATATATCAATATTATTTCATTAATATCCGGTCAACGGTTACATTCACTATCTACGAGTTTTAGGGCATAAAACCCAACATCATGATGTTGCTCCAATTGCTGAGCCTGTGCCTTCTCCGGATATGCTTCCTCCCCAAGAACCTCAATTACCATCTCATCCTATGCAAACTAGAGCCAAGGATGGTATCTTTAAGCCTAAGAAATGACCCTTTCTTGCTCCAGTTTCTGCTACTACCCCTTCCACGGTTGAACCAAGAAATGTAAAGGAGGCACTTCAGTCTGACCCTTGGAAACATGCAATGAAAAGTGAAATGGATGCCTTGTATAAGAACGACACATGGACTCTTGTTCCTCATCCACCCAATGTAAATCTCATTGGAAACAAGTGGGTGTTTAAGGTTAAAAAGAATGCTGATGGTAGCTTCCAACGTTGCAAAGCCAGACTTGTTGCCAAAGGCTTTCATCAAGTTCCCGAGGTGGATTTTCATGAGACATTCAGTCCTGTGGTTAAAGCTCCAACTGTTCGCATTGTCCTTGCTCTTGTCGTTGCCAATGACTGGGTTGTTCGTCAACTTGACGTTAACAACGCCTTTCTTAATGGTAACATCTCTGAGGATGTTTTTATGCAACAACCTGAAGGATTTCTTGATCCAACTGCTCCTTCTCATGTCTTTAAATTGAACAAGGCCCTTTATGGGTTAAAACAAGCTCCAAGGGCGTGGTTTGACAAACTTAAACATACTTTGATGCAGTGGGGTTTTATGAATTCTCGAGCTGATAACTCATTATTCTTCTTACATAAAGATGGTGTTATTATTCTCGTCCTTATTTACGTTGATGATATCCTTGTCACAGGCAATTCTTCTTCTCACATCACTTCCTTTGCATCGTTTACATACTGCCTTTGCCTTGAAAGATATGGGCGACCTACACTATTATCTAGGGGTTGAGGTTTCTCGAACACCTGATGGTATGCACCTCACTCAATCCAAATACATCCTTGATCTTCTTGACAGGTTCGATCTTTCTCATCTAAAACCGAGCCCAACACCAGCTGTTACTGGGAAGCAATTGTCGCAACATGATGGTGAACCGATGACAAATCCTACTGTGTATAGGAGTGCGGTTGGAGCACTTCAGTATCTATCCCACACCCGACCGGATATCTCTTTCATTGTAAACAAGCTGAGTCAGTTCTTGCAACATCCGACATCGATCCACTGGTCAGCTGTAAAACGTGTTCTTCGTTATCTTCAAGGTACACTCCACCATGGACTGTTTTTATCCAAGTCTACTGGTTTGTCTTTGGTTGCATATAGTGATGCGGATTGGGCTTGTAGCATTGATGAAGTCCATAGCTGCTCATTGTTTATTTTTGGGTAACTCTCTGATCTCGTGGAGCTCCAAGAAACAGCATGTTGTTGCCAGATCCAACACCGAATCTGAATACCGTGCCCTTGCACATACAACCGCTGACATAAGTTGGGTTCAATCTCTCCTTAGTGAAATTCAACTTCGTCCATCTTCAACTCTTGTCATAT
This sequence comes from Luffa acutangula, assembly GCA_036850905.1. Taxonomy (NCBI): domain Eukaryota; kingdom Viridiplantae; phylum Streptophyta; class Magnoliopsida; order Cucurbitales; family Cucurbitaceae; genus Luffa; species Luffa acutangula. Next base: position 30,314,442 of record CM072090.1, on the reverse strand, counting down.
GGTGTGATAACATCAACGCCTTGTCTCTTGCTGCGAATCCGGTCTTTCATTCGTGAAGTAAACATGTTGAACTTGATGTCCATTTCGTTCGTGATAAGGTTATCTCAAAGGCTCTTGATGTCAGATTTGTTCCTTCCTCTGAGCAACTTGCTGATGGCCTAACCAAGGCCCTTTCCGAGGCTCGTTTATGTGATCTCAGGGCCAAACTCGGCTTGATTCCATCACCCTCTCGTTTGAGGGGGGATGTTAAGACCAATTGCTAAACGGCATCGTTTTCATCTCGTTCTTATATGCTGTCGTTTGTTGTGTATTGTTTGCCTTGGTTGCCTTGGTTTTTCTTTCCTTTTCTTTGTATACGTGTTGGCTTTCTATAAGTTGGGAATCTTTCTCCCAACAAGATTTGTACTATTTATTCCCTGCTTCAGGAATGAAATAATCATCCATTTTACAGCCCATTCTCTTGCTCACTGAAATTCTCTGAAATCCTTGTTTTGTCTCTGTGTCAATTACTGCTGAGTTAAGCTCCACTTTGACTCTTGGCTAGGCTACTTGCCACCTTATTTACAAAATCGTCATTCCAACTTATTTAAATTGTGAAATTGTCATCAAACCTATTAATTTTTTTTTCAATATAATTAACTCTTTTAATTGAACTTTTAATTCAACCAATTAATCGAAAATTTACTCAATTAAACTTGTAATTTGAAAAATAAGAGCTTACCTTAAATTAGTGTCCTTACAAGCCATCAACAATTTATTCGAGTTATTCTCGAACGCATTTACATATTCATATTTCTACATTTTTCTTTCCGTTTTTATTTTGTTTGCTTGATCATGAAACTCTACCTAATACAAATTTTATTTATCTTTGTTTTGAACACATGCAAATCTCTAAGCAAACTATATGAGGGTGACAAACTAATCTCAATGTGTTGCATTTGAATAGAGTCGATTATATGTGAAGGTTGGAATAAAAAAGAGACATTTTTTTTAAGAATAGGTAACAATTCATTTTCCCACGAGAATTAAAAGAAACACATATTGTAATAAACATTACTTATTAATTAAAAGAAACTAAAATACTTCATATTGTAATAAACATTACTTATTCTTTTTTTTTTCTTTTGACAATATGGGATTGGGGGATTTGAACCACAGATCTCGTGGTTATCAGTACAATTTTATGCCAGTTGAGTCATGCTCTTGTTGACAAACATTACTTATTCTACAATTTTATTTACACGGTATACTTCTTGCCTTAGAAGTTGTCCAATTGAAATCTCGTTAAATGAGAATTCTTCGTTATGGGGCCTTCGAACAATAAATTCTTGAGCCACATGTTGCATTGTAGGTCGAGCCTTTGGATCTGGGTGAAGGCATGCAATAGCCAACGTCAATGTGAGAACTATATTTTCTGCTGCTCCATTTCCAATTAAAGGAGATTTGAGACGGGAATCTAACAAATCCTTAATGGCTACACATGGAGTAGATTTAGACCATAAGTTGTTTAATAATTCTCCAGGGTGCTTTCCCATTATTGTTTCTAATGTCACCACTCCAAAGCTGTAGACGTCACATTTTTCTGTAACGACCATGGTATACGCTAATTCTGAATTTAAAAAACAAAAAAACAAAAACACGAATTAGGATATGAAAAATAAACCATATACCATTTGTGAAAGAATAATATTACATGTCACCTGGAGCAATATATCCATAAGTGCCACCAACAGTGGTATGATAAGAGGAGTCATCAAGACCAAGCAATCTTGCAATACCAAAATCTGATAGAAACGCCTCTTGATTGGAGTCCAAAAGTATATTAGTGGTGGTAATATCTCGATGAATGATAGGCATAATGCAGTCGTGATGTATATGGGACAAAGCGTTTGCTATTCCCCTAATGATGTTCACCCTTTTATCCCAATCCAATTCCTCGGCTTCTATATCATTTCTCAGCACCCAAAAAAGGCTTCCTCTCTCCATGTATTCGTAAATGAGAAACATGCAACGGTTATGGAGGCAATATCCATGGAGCTTGATGATGTTCTTGTGTCTCACCCCTTTCAACATGTCCACCTCATTTTGGAAACTCTTGAAAAGAGTGGTTTGCTCAGCCTCATAAGTGTGAAGTTTCTTAAGAGCTACGACCTTGCCAGTGGGAAGCCTTGCCTTGTAAACACTTCCATATCCACCGGTGCCAATACAATATTTGATATCGAAATCCTCTGTTGCTTCTATGATATCTTCGTAGGCGATCTTCCCATCGTAATCCCATATGGAGAACACGTTTCCATGCTTATCCGACTTTGTCACATGGGTGGAGGAGGAACGACTCTTCACCATTGGTGAACGAGCAAGAGCGAAGCAAACGAAACAAAGAACGAATATGGAAATTGGAAGAATTAGAAGAAGAATCATGAGTACCCTATGTCTATGTGAATGACAAGAATGAAGTTGTGGATTATTACCACATAGTTTTTCATTACCCAAAACAGCACTGACATTGAAGCGACGTAGAAATTGGTCGGGAACAGGACCTTGAAGCAAGTTGTGGGACAGGTTGATGTTTCTAAGAAGAATAAGGGAATCGAGAATTGTTCCTGTGAGCTTATTGTAGCTGAGGTCCAAGTTTGTGGGCTTAATTAGACTGGTTTTGTCTTGTAATAAACGGGGAATTTCACCGTCAATCAAGTTGTGGCTGAAGTCAAACTTCAACCATGTACTCCAATCACTTGATGGAGGTAATCTACCATTGATGATGGAATAATTTTTATAAAGAAGATTCACAAAAGTCAAAGGAATTGGGCCGCTGAGCATGTTGTCACTGACATTAAAGTTTCTCAAATTCTCCGAATCTCCAATTTGTTGGGGGACGGACCCATTGAATCTATTGGATGCTAGATTTATGTCTGTTAAAATGGTCAGATGGAAAATGGAGGAAGGGATTGGGCCACTGAATGCATTGTTTTGGAGGGAAATGTCTCTCAAACTTTTAAGATTCCCGATTTCGAGAGGAATTGAACCACTGAAGTTGTTGTTTGAAAGATATAACTCATTCAACCGAGTTAAAGACCACAGCGTGGAAGGGAGTGGGCCACTGAGCTTGTTATGGTCTAACTGAAGTCCAGTGAGAATAGCCAAATTTCTTACTGTGGATGGGATTGGACCAAAGAGTTCATTTCCCCTCAAAGACAGAGTACTCAAATTCTTCATGTTTCCCATTTCAAGGGGAATGAACCCACTTATTTGGTTTCCTGAGATATTTAGAAACGACAGATTGGTCAATTGACCTATAGATGAAGGGATGGTACCATTGAGCCTATTTTCTCTTAGATCAAGTGTCATCAAATTCCTCAAATTCCCTATTTCTGAAGGAAGCTCACCCGTAAGATTATTGTAAGATAAGTCTAAATAGGTGAGTTTGGAGAGAAGGGAAATTTGAGGAGGGATTGTTCCTTGAAGAGTAGAATTGTAGACACAAAATTGAACCAAGTTGGGTAAAGATGAGAAGCTCAAATCTTGAAGAGTGGATCCTATTGGCAATGGCCAAAACACGTGAATCTCTGTGATGCTTCCAGAATCATCACAAATAATTATTGTGTTATCCCATTCACAAACAGGGCGCGAGATGTTGAGACCTGTCCACCAAGTACTGAGTTTGAGTAGAGCGTTGGCTTCTCGTTGAAGTGGGGATGATTTTGATTTTGACCCAACTGCGAGAAGAGGATTGGAAACAAGGAATGAAGAAAGGAGTAGAAACCAGAAACAAGTGATGAGGTTAGACATCATTAATTACTTTGGGTTGGGATTGGGATTGGGAGAAGAGAAGGATGACAGAGCTGTGACTGTTGTTGCTTCCACCAGATGTGAATTTAAACAACTTTGGTTGGGTATCAAACTTGGCAAGTGGCAGTAAATGTCCAATAAACTATTCAATTGGAAAAAGAAAAAGAAAAAAAGAGGGGAGGAAGACAATAAAATAAAAAAGGCACTTTTGGTCCCTGAAGTTTGATTTAGGTTTCGTTTTGGTCCCTGATTTTTCCGTTAAAAGTTAGCAGATGCCTCACGTGTCACTTATTTTTTTTTATTAAAAAATTTATTTTTTTCATTTTTTAAAATAAAAATAATAAAATATATATTTTAATATATTTTTAATTCTTTAACCTTCATCTTCTTCAACCCTTCACCACCACCACTCTCTTTCTTCTTCAACACCATCCTCACCATCAACCTACCGCCGCCGCTCGTCGGCGACCGGCCGTCGTCGACAGTTTTTTTTTCTTCTTCTTTTCTCTTCTCTTCTTTTTTCCACCTCACTTTTCTTTTTCTTTTTTTTTTTCTTTTCCTTTTTTTTATAAGTAGAACGAACTGGGAGGAGGATTCCTCCCCGTTCCAACGAGATCTGGAAGAAACAAACCAAGCTTTGCTGCTGAAACAAACAAGCCCATGGGCTTCGTGCGACTGCCAAGCTTAACATCCAACAGGCGTCTCTCCTTCCTCGAACAAACACCGGCGATCGAGAAACCATCAGATCTGAAAACCCTCTTCCAGATCTGAACAAACGTCGTCGTCTAGAGCTTGCCGGAACAAACGCTGTCCTTCCTCAAACAAACGTCGGCGATCGAGGAACCATCAGATCTGAAAACCCCCTTCCAGATCTGAGCAGACGCCGTCGTCTAGAGCTTGTCGGAACAAAAGACATCCTTCTTGCGCCCAAGTCCGCCGCGTGCTCGTACTCGGCTTTTGCATCATCGGGATTTGGTCCACTTATATTTACCAAGGCGTTCTTCAGGAGACTCTGATAATTTTTTTGTCCGTTATGATTATTAGTTTTTTGAGTGAGCATCTGTTGTTGATATCTTCCAGAGGATTCTGATGGAGCATAAACTTTATTTTCAGATTTTTCGTATTTAGGCTTTATCTTTTGGATTCTTTATTAGGAAGTATCTTGATTTCGTTGAATTTACTTGTGAATACTAAATACCCTTTATCTAGGGCAATCTGAAGATCATCTCTTTAGAATTGGTTGTTGTCATTTATTCTTTATATGCAACTTCTTCCAGATACCTTCGCCATTATATTCTCACTTCAAATTTTCTGGGTTTTTTCCAATGCCAGCGATTGGAGGAGGAGACCCTCCTCCCCGATTCCGGAGCCGATTTGGGGACTCCTCCCCAAATCTGTTATGTTTAGAAAAAAAACACAGAAGAATGAGAAGAAGAGAAGAAAGAGGGAAGAAAAGAAGAAGAAAAAAAAAAACACATTTCGCGTCGCCGCCACCGGAGTTGAAGAAGAAGAAGATGGGGGTTGTAGGTGATGGGGATGGGGAAGAAGAAGAAGGAGAAGAGGGAGGGAGAGGAAGAATTAAAAAATAATAAAAAAAATATATTTTTTATTTTAATATATTTTTAATTAAAAAAAAATTATTATTTTTTAATTAAAATAATAGTGTCACGTCAGCATCCTGGTTAGATTTAACGGCAAAATGGACGGCAGAGACCAAATTGCTGCTTATCTCAAATCTCAAGGACTAAATTGTTGGATTTGAAACCCCAGGGACCAAAATGAAACCTAACTCAAACCTCAGGGACTAAAAGTGTATTTTTCCCAATAAAAAACATTGAAAGAATATCATTTTTTAAAATTTTTTTTTTATCATTTATTTATAGACTATCAATTGAGTCAATGAATGATAGTGAAAAACATTGAAAGAATTTAATCTATGATAGTCACTTATAGACTGATATAAACAAATAGAATTCTAGTTGTGTTGAGTCTATCATAGATAGTCACTAAAAGACTTCAATGCAAATACAATTATATAAGTGATTATTACTAATAGACTTCAATACATATAAAATTCTATCAATGATAGAAGTCTATCATGACCGTCATTGGTAGACTTCTATTATTTAATAAATCAAATAATTTCATTGATGATAGTCAATAATAGATTTCAATACCTCAATACAAATAGGATTCTAATCAATTAATAGAAAAAGTTTATAGTGACTATAGACTTATACAAATTGAATTTTATTTGTGATAGTTATTGATATCACTTATTTATAAGTGACTATTAGTGATGGAACGAACCTATTTTGGAACAAGGGAAAACCCTAAAAACGAGAGAAATTTTCAACCTTGAAGAATGAATTCGAAACTCTACTGTCTAAACACTCTTCTTTTCCTCTAGCTCTCTTACTTGCTCCATCTTCCTTTTCCTTGCTGACGTGAGCATCGAAATCAGTGTAGCAAACACCATACCGGTGTGCAAATTTACTTATTTTGCAAGTCACGTCTTCTCCTTTTCAAACAAATTTATGGTGTTGTTAAGTGAAAGTCAAGTGATTCTCCACTTCAGATTTTGGCAACAACAATAATTATGGCTGTTGAAGGAGAAATTTTGGCTAATGACAGATTGTCACGTCATTACTTAAAATTAATGACGAAATTATAAATAATTAAATTTAGGACCAATTATAAATTGACATGTGTCCCAAATTTAATTTGAAGACAAAGTTGGCCAATTATAAATTTTTTGATCCAAATGTCCGTTTGATCAATTAATTAAAAATAAATTATTTTGATCAAATTAATTAATTTGACCAATTAATTAAAAAAGATCAGTCAAATATAAACTAAACCCAAAACCAAATAGTTGAATCCAAGACCAATAAAACCCAAGCCAAGTTGTTAGGCCCAAAAGTCACCAAGACCCATCCATGGAGAACTCTATAAATAGAGAAATTCTCCTCCATTTCAATGGGAGAATTTTGAAGCTCCAAGGCAGAGTCATAGAATTCAGAGAAGTTCCATCAAGATTGAAGACTGAAGATAGAAGACTCCCTGAAATCCATAAGTTTCAAAGTGCTTAACACTTACTTCTTGAATACGAAATACCCTTCAAGACTAGAAGACTTTAACGATCCTTGAAGACGAAAGACTCTTTAAGACTTCAAGACTCTTCAAGACTTCAAGACTCCAAGACTTCTTGAAGACTAAAGATCCTTCAAGACTAGAAGACTTCAACAATCCTTGAAGCCAAAGACTCTTCAAGATTTCAAGACTCCAAGGCTTCAAGACTTCAAGACCCCAAGACTTCTTGAAGACTGAAGACCCTTCAAGACTAGAAGACTTCAACGATCCTTGAAGACCAAAAACTCTTCAAGACTTCAAGACCCCAAGACTTCTTGAAGATTGAAGACCCTTCAAAACCAGAAGACTTCAACAATCCTTGAAGACCAAAGACTCTTCAAGACCTCAAGACTTCTTGAAGACTACAGATCCTTCAGACTAGAGGACTTCAACAATCCTTGAAGACCAAAGGCTCTTCAAGGCTCCAAGACTTCAAAAACTCCAAGAATCAATTGATGTTTCAGACTCGAGAACAAACACTACAATCCTCGACTGAAACACATTCACACACAAGAGAGAGAATCAGAGGATTAAAGTTAGAGATTGTACACTCACACATATATTACATCAATAAAAATACATATTTATTCCACGTGTTTCCATTCTTTAAAGTTACGTGTGAACAATGACCAATACATTTTTCACGCAATCCGTCGGAGATTAATTTTTTATTTTTTTATTTTTTTTAAGGAAAAAGAGTGTTTTCATGAATGGTGAATTGAGATGCCTTTTATCTTGACTTGGTCTTCCAATTGGTCTTCCAATTGGTTGGCATTTAGTAAAGCTGAGAGTCTCATTTTGATTATGACTATTCATTACCCTGTCTTGAAAAGTATGCAAATCAATCATCTTTTGTCCAATAAAGTTCAACATTTTCCACATACCCATCCAAAATAAAAAGGTGATTTTTCTTTTTGAAGGTTTCAACCATTATGTTCATTGGATCTTTCACAGGGACCAATCGAGAATTTTAGGTTGGAGAGACACAAATTCATGTAAATTTAGAAACGTAATTTACTTCTTAGACTTTAATTAAGTTTGTATGAATACGATCTATAAACTTTAAAAATATCTAATATAATAGGTCTTTATGTTGGGGTGCGACCAAAGTCCCACATTGGCTAGATAAGGGGATGATCTCCACTAGCATGAGGTCTTTTGGAGTGAACCAAAAGCAAAGCCATGAGGGTTATGCCCAAAGTGGACAATATCATACGATTGTGGAGATATGTGTAGTGTCCCGTAATTCCTTATCATCTGGTATCATAGCCGTGAGGTCTGCCCCCGTAATTCCTTATGGGATTTTAAAATTTAAAAAGTGTCTAATAGATTTTTAAATTTTCAATTTTGTGTCTAATATGTTCTAAGATTTTAAAACTTACGTATATAAAAGATGCAAAATTGAAAGCATAGGGTTCAATTACATATAAAATTATGTTTTATGTTTAATAAAAAAATATTATTTTTTTAAATTTCATATATGCCAGAGACTTATTGGATACACATTTGAAATTTTAGGGACTTATCAGACATTTTCAAAATTCAGGGACTTATTAGACACAAAATTGAAAATTTAGAAAACTATTAAACTCTTTTTAAGGTTGAAAGACCTATAAGATACACAAATTTGAAGGCTCAAAAACTAAACTTATAATTTAAGCTTGGTATAAATATAATTTAAAATACATTAATATATAATATTTGGATGAAGTAATATTGGATACAAAATTATAACAAAGTAATATTGGATACAAAATTATAATAAATTGTTATAGAATTATCTACCTAAATATAGAATGAAACTCGTAATATTTATCAGATGTTCTCAAAAAATAGAATTAATATTTTTAAATATTTATTTATGTGTGTCTATGCGCGGAAAATTAAACAATGAATTTACTTTCCTATTGAAAAAAAAAAAAAAATCCAAGCGTTTTTGTGTTTTCCTTTTGCAAAAATGAACTAAAAAAAATGAAACATAAATTATATATTGCAAAATTTTAAAAATATATATATTAATATATATATAATAAGTACAAATTGCACATGACACTCTGAAGTTTCAAACTTGGCCCTCAAATTTCCAAGCACCACAACATACTTTCTGGCTAATTGAGTAAACCACCTTTTCCACAACCATTTAAAGATTCAAAGAAAAGTTTTCTAAGGACAAAACTTTTAATCAATATATCTTTTAAGTTCAACAATATCTAAAGGAAGTGGATTATTCAAACGTCCAATAACCTTTTATCGAAAATATATGTTTTTTTTGACATTATGGGGGTGGAGGACTAGAACCACAAAGATCGTAGTTATCAACACATCTTTATGCCAGTTGAACTATGCTCTTGTTGGCAAGAATATATGTTTTTACCAATTGAGATATGTTTAAAATATGGACTACTAGTCAATATGTTTATATCATATAGTTGGCATTTATATAGTTAGGTGTCATTCATTGAATTATTCCCTTGAGTCAGTATCTTTGAAAAGTATATAACCGTGATTTATGGTTTAAGCAAGTCACCATTTATTTCTAAGCAATCATAAAAATTAAAACTCAAAATTCAAAATATGTTTTATTATTATTTTTTTAAGAAAATAAAATCTTAAGTGGTCTATTCGTCTATAGAATAAAACATATACTAAATATTTTGTTTTACAAAATTAAAAAAAAAAAAGGAAAGAAAGAAGAAGAAGAAAATGTAATAATATTAGAGGAGGAAAAAGTACAAAATTGCCCCCCTCCACCACACAACTATTTAAAAACTATGTTAATTTGGATCACTTTAAGGATGTATTTACTGATGAATGATTCTTCTGTTTTCATAGGTAATATTAATATTTATTGGACTATATATACAAAAAAAAAAAAAAAAAAAAAAGAAAAAGAAATCAATGAGGAATGAATTTCCCAATAATTTAACAAATATATATCCATTGTCCAACATAAATTCTACACATGTAATTGACAAATATATAACATTTAGTTTATTATATAAATATTTTAAAATTTAATAAGGTTGGAGGTTAGGGCAAACACTTTTCACCAAGGTATCAATATTTCATCAAGATTTTCACATGTCCATCAATTCATATTGACATAAATAGTGACAGAATGTTTGTATTATATACAACATTAAAAAATAAATAAATAAAGAAATATAGGAAAAAAATATCAAAACTATAAATGTGAACTCAAGGTTAATAATATCAAATTTTAACTTGTTTAAAAATTTTGAAATTCTTATTAATTTATTTAAATATACCTTTTTTTTTTTCTAAATTTCTAAATTTTATGACTTGTAAAAAATATCTACCAACATTGACATTTTACCAATACTATCAACATTTTCTATGCAATTGAGATTTCGACATTTTCATCGACATCAATATTTAAAATATCCTTTTGAGTGGCATAGTACACTTTGACACTTAGATAAATATGCATTACTACAAATTTAATATTACTTGACATTTGCAACTTTTAAATACTTGATGTTTTTGTCAAAAAATGTCAAGTAGCATGTGTGTTTTAAAGAAAAACGTCAAGAAAAATGAAAAAAACGTGGAGGTTGAAGGAAATTTTCGGAAATTTTCACACTGACTTTAAACTTGACGTTTTTTAGATGTCATTTTTTTTTTAATTTACTTGCCACTTTCTAAATGTCAAGGATACTTTTGTTAAAATAAAAGGCAAAAAGGCGACTATTTTACTGCCCTTTTTTTTTTCTTTTTTTTTTTTGTGGAAGAATTAAACATTGCCTTTGGTAAGTGTTGTTTCCTAAAACTCTGACATTTTCTTTTTGCCTTTGGTAAGTGTTGTTTGTCTTTTCCCCTTTGTTCTTTTTTTTTTTTTCGTTCGGTGTTCACTGATTGTTGGCCACTTTCAACCATTCGCCGGCCACCGTCAATAGTTCACCGGTCGTCGTCCATGGTTTTCCGTCGTCCTCTGTTTTCTAAGGTACTAGATTATTTATTCTTTGAATTAATTTTAGGGTTTCTTCAAGAGATAGAAAATAGGTTATGTTTAATTTCTGGAGGCAGAGAAGCTTGGAGGGTTGTTGGCATAACTAGGGGTAAGAACCTTCAGCAGGTCTCCATGGATATGGGTCTATCCTTTCTCTCCATATCCAAGCTCTTTTCTCCCACTTTTATTTCATTTTTTAAAATCTTGTCTTATTCATTGGAAAGGTTTAATGATGTGATTTGCCACATGATTAGATTCGTAGTCGACCACCATTGTTGCCCTAAGTGTAAAACTAAGAATTGGGAACTAAGAAAATGGATTTTAATATGATGCACTGGCTGATTAACGATTAGGGCAATCCTGTTTTAGACAAAGTGTGAATGTTTTTCTGCTGTGCTTATAGTGAGCTGAAGGAGGAGATGATATTCTTCTTTTGGTGCTATTGAAGCATCAAAGAATTGCAGAAGCTGGGCAAAAATCGTTGGAGTGACTCTGCCTGGTACGTTTGCTAGTATCGATAGTTGTTTTCTTCGCCTTTAATCTACAGATGAATAATCTAAATTGCTGTAACTTGATGTGGGGTTATTCATGAATCAATCAAGCTAATGGAATACCATAGTGGATGTAGATAACAACTTTGAAACTGTCTCTATTTATTCCTCAACTCTTTTACTGCTTCCAGTGTTGAGTGTGTTTGAGATGGTTTGTAACAGCCTATTTTAAATAAAAAAAAAAAAGAAAGGAAAAGGGCCTTTTTAGGCGGTCAAAGTGGGTGAGTGGGGGGAAAGTTTCCCCCCACATTTTCGGTCAATTTGACCAGCTTTAAAAAAAAATATGAATTTCTTCTCTCCCTCTCACGTTTTCTCTCTCTCCCTTGCAGCTTTCCCTCCCTCTCACGACCCTCTCTCTCCCGCAACCCTCTCTCTCCGACTGCGACCTGCCAACCGTTGACGCCGCCGCCGGTATCGTTTTTTTCTCTCTCTCTCTCTCTAACACGGTTCTCTCTCTCTCCGTTTGCCGACGATCTGAAGCGCTGCCGCAGTCACGAGCAGCCACTGCCACCCCCGGTTTCGTCTTTCGTTTCAAATCTGTTCGACCCCTTCAGCTAGTGGGTAAGGAATTTGTAAGTGAGATTTAAGGGGGTTTTGGTCGATTTAATGTTTAATTATGGATACCCACTGATTTTAGCTTCCAATTTCAAGGTGCCCGTAGCGTTTGGAGGTCGAGTTGTCGAAGTTGAACGATTTTGGACTGCTGGACAGCAAGCTGTGCTTCTGTTTTGGGTGAGTTTTGGTTGTTAAATTACCCCCAAACTTGATAGGTTCCTAGTTGAATGCTTGGATTTGAGTCCCTATTTAATTGAGAGTTTCGTTCCTTGTTGTAGCTAGAGCCTTGGAGTTAAGAAATTTCTTGAAGGTTAATCCAATATCTTCTTCACTAAGGTAAGTAGCCATTTTGAAATTAATTCTATGCTTTACACCCATTTTAGTTGAGAATGGTTTATAATAGCATGAGTTGGTTTTAATCCTTGAGCTGCCCTCTGTAATTTAAGTAGCTAATTGGATTCAAATTCCATGTTTTAAACGTATTATATGGTAGCTGAACATGGTGAGTAACTCGCTGCGTTAGCCTGAAATGTTTATGCATTGAGATGACTGTTTGCTCCTAGCATGAACTGGTATTAAATATTTGGATTGAGATTGAGATGTTATGAATACGGTTGTCTTCAGGAATATGGTTGTTGTGTGCTTGTGCTATGTAATGGGGGAAAGTGTTGGACTATTGTATATTATATGTTGGCTGGTATTGTTAGTGGACAACGGGGAGTTGTGTTTTAACTCTATTTAGGAGTGTTGTTGCCGCCTTCGTTTCTTGTTCTTGACTTTGTTTGAGTTGTGATGGTGCATAACAGTTTAGCTTGTCAGTATTCTCTGTAAAGGAAAAGAATTTGGTTAACGGGGTTGCAGTTGAAATTAGTAAGTGTTAAGGGGTCCTAATGGGTAAAGGATTAAGGAAGGGAGAAGAATAGGCTAGTGCCTTTGAAGATGGTCGTGTCAATTAAACACCTAGGACTGAGATGTATGAGACTGAAATGAGGGGTTTAATGGGCAGGACTTGGCTTCGCAGACTAGGTGCCATTTACTAACTGTGGAAGTTAATTTCTGACTTAAACCCATGAACGCCCCACCAGTGAAATGGTAGTTTAGAGCGCTACACGCCCATTAGTGCCTTGAGGGATGAGACTTAGCTCCACTGACTGGGTGCCATCTACCATCAGTAGGAGTAGAGACCTCCCAAAACTCCCACTTGTGCACTATCAGTGAGTTGGCAAACTTATATATATAGGTGAACTAATTGAACACGAGACCCGAACTACAGATAAATGAAATGAAACGAATGAGAATGAGATGACCTAACCCTTAGGCCCTTAACTCGAATAAAATGATAAAACCTTGATTGCTGCAAGTGTCTTGAAGTATTGCTACTTACTGAGTATTTTCTTAAATACTCATTCTTTTCCCTTACATACAATTGTTGAGCCATGGATCTCCTTTAGCATAGTCTTCCGCATTTTGTGTTTTGAAATTCTTCTTTTGAACTTTTATTGCGAATGATTTAAGGTTTATTCCGCTTTAAGTTTTGTGTGAGTGGCTAAAGTGTTCTTTTGTTCTGTTTTAACTGGGATCCCAGACTAAAAAGTTTCGTAAAATTTCTAAGTATATTTTCTTTAAATGATATTTCCTCGCTGTTCTTAGAAGTAGAATGAAATGTATGTAGTAACGGCCCTAGGATCTAGGCATGAAAAGTAGGGTCGTTACAGTTGGTATCAGAGCTCTAGGTTATAGGTTCTGTAGACTGGTTTACATCGTAAACCTTAGGTATATCCATGGCTTATCAGCAAGCACCCGGTCACGCCAGGTACACCTTTGTTTATTTTGTAGCCTGCAAAATGTTATGTGTATTCGAAAAGTCTCATGTTGTGGAAAAGTATGAATGATGTTTGATATCGATGAATGGTTTAAAGGAATCGAGCTTGTTTAGTAAGATGATAAAAGATTTTTGTGTGATAGATCATGCCTCCCCGAGCACGAGGTCGTGGAAGAGGTCGAGGAAGAGGTCGTGGTAGAGGTCGTACAGCCCCTGAACAAGTCGTGCCACCTGTGGAGCAAGGAGGAGATCTACCGGAAAACCCACAAGTGGAACAATCGGGTGGACAGCCGGGGCCTGCGGTAGGACCTGTCACAGTGGATATTCAGGCAATAGTTCAGACCACAGTTCAGGCTGCAATTGCGGGCGTGCTTGTGGGGCGACAGGCCCAAGCGCCTCAGAACAACGAAGCCACCCTATCGTGGGAGGCTAGGTGCTTGAGAGATTTTAGGAAGTGGGATCCCTGTCCATTCGATGGAGCCTCAAGGGACCCCACAGTGGCAGAGTTGTGGCTGTCCTCCATCGAGACTGTCTTTCGCCACATGAACTGCCCGAAGGACCAGAAAGTTTACTGCGTCGTGTTCCTGTTACGAGATAACGCCTTGATTTGGTGGCAGTCGATCGAGAGAACTATAGACGTCAGCAACGGACCTGTCACATGGACTCAGTTCAGGGGGGAGTTCTTTAGGAAATACTACCCTGCAGCCTCCCGATTCAAGAAGCAAGCAGAGTTTGTGGCTCTTACGCAGGGAAACCAAACTGTAGAGGAGTACGAGACAGAGTTCGCCAGACTGTCTCGATTTGCTCCTACACTGGTAGCTGTAGAGGCTAATAAGGTAGAACGTTTCATCACGGGCTTAAAGGAAGAGATTCAAGGCAGTGTGGCAGCCCATGAACCCCAAGACTATGCCACGACAGTCAGGGTGGCAGAGCTGATTGATCAACGACCGTCAACTGTCTCTTCAGAACCTTCCTCAGGTCATAAGCGAAGGTACGATCAGATGAGCTCGAACACATAGAGGGGTCACCGTTACCCTAGACGAGGTCCGCCCTAGGACCATCGACAGAGAGCACAGAATCAGCCAGGGCCTAATCAGGATAGGCCATTATGTCAGACCTGTAGGAAGTACCACTGGGGTCGTTGCTTGGCAGGGACCCGTGTTTGTTTCAAGTGTGGTCGGGAAGGGCATATTGTTCCGAATTGTAATCAGAAGAAAGCTAATTATGCCGACCAACCGTCCAGTTCAAATCAGGCATCCAGGGTGAGACCAACACAACATCAGGGCAAGATATTTGCCACCACCCGACAAGAGGTCGAGGACCTTAATGCAGTAGTGACAGGTACCATCCCTATCCTCGGCCATTATGCTTTTGTGTTGTTCGATTCGGGTTCAACGCATTCTTTTATTTCTGCATCGTTTGTAAGTCAAGCCAACCTAGAACTAGAGCCGCTAGGCTATGTTTTGTCAGTCTCAACTCCTACGGGGGTAACGTTACTATCTAGTGAAGCGGTGAGAACCTGCCAAATGTTAGTGTCTGATCGATCAATGGATGTGACATTGATCGCCCTTGATATGAGTGATTTTGATGTTATCTTGGGAATGGAATGGTTGGCTTCTAATTATGCCAACATAGACTGTTATCGTAAGGAGGTGATCTTTAACCCTCCATCAGAGGCAAGCTTCAAGTTTAAGGGATCGATGACCAAAGGTGCTCCTAAGGTGGTCTCTGCAATGAAGGCGAGAAAATTGATTAGCAAAGGAGCTTGGGGCTTGCTGGCTAGCGTGGTTGACACAAGGAAAACCGAGGCATCGATGGCCTCAATACTGGTAGTGAGGGAATTCACAGATGTATTTCCTGAGGATCTGACAAGACTACCGCCAGCACGAGAGGTTGACTTTTGCATTGAGCTTGAGCCAGAGACTAACCCAATTTCTAAAGCTCCATATAGGATGGCTCCGGTGAAATTGAAAGAGCTTAAGGTGCAGATTCAGGAGCTGTTGGACAAAGGTTATATACGCCCCAGCGTCTCGCCGTGGGGTGCTCCAGTTTTATTTGTGAAAAAGAAGGATGGGACAATGCGTTTGTGCATCGACTACCGGGAGCTGAACAAAGTGACAATAAAGAACAAATACCCTCTGCCTAGGATTGATGACCTCTTTGATCAGCTTCAAGGTGTAACAGTGTTTTCTAAAATAGGTCAGGTTATCATCAGCTGAGGATTAGAGAGGATGATATACCTAAGACAGCTTTCCGAACCAGGTATGGGCATTACGAATTTACTGTGATGTCCTTTGGGCTTACTAATGCTAATTCTGGATATGATTCAAAATTAATTAACGGGAGAATTAAATATTTGAAGGAGTTCAAATATTAAATATGAATTAGATTCATATTGAAACTATAGGTTAAATTTAATGTGAATGAGATTCATATTAAAACTATAGTATATGAGAGAATTATTTGAATAATGATTCAAATAGTAAATTAATTAAATATATGATATTTAATTAATGAATTAATTAATTGGAGAATTAATTAATTTAATTTAATTAAATTTGATTTGATTAAATTAATTCTATAGTTAATATTAATGTACATTATGATGCATATTAAAACTATAGGTTATATGAGAGAGATTAAAATTGAATATGATTCAACTGCAATATTAATTAAATATTGGATATTTAATTAATGTGGATTCAATTAATGTGATTAATTGAATGGCCAGTTTAATTCAATTGAATATGATTCAAATTGAATTAAATACCTTATATTATAATTGATTTAATTAATATTGTTTTAATTAAATTACTTATAATTAATTAATTAATTAAATGATTATTATTATTTAATTAATAGACGACCAAGATCGTTTGGATTAGATCCAACGATCGAGATTTAGTAGGGTAATTACTCCCTCCCCACTTATCGTACAGGGGAGAGGGGGTTGCCCAACTGATCAGTTCATTCTCTCTTTTCTCACGCAGAATGACAGAGATGGGAAGAACTTTCTCTCTAAAAAATTCTCTCATCCCAAAAAGAAAAACACAGCAAGGTTGGTTGTAATTTTTCCATTCCCAATTTCAAGATTGGATCCCACAATCCAAGCCTCATGAATTCAGAGGATAGCAGGTGCTCTTTGATGGTTGTGTTCAAGAGATCAGGACGAAGTGTTCGTTGAGGAGCATAGTGCTGTGAAGAACGGTCTTCAACAAGTAAGTTCCTAAAATTCTAAATCGTTTAGAATTAGTATTGCATGCTTAATCTAGTTTAGAAAATAAGTTTCTAATTTTGCCCAATGTACTGGTTTTCTCTAATTGAAATTAAAATAAGTTTCAATGCTATTCCATTTTCATTAATATAAATATAAAATGTTATATTTATATTAATGTAGCATGCATGCTTAGATTTATTTTCACGAGTATTAATATAATAGTTATATTATGAATGGAAATAAATTTCAATGCTTGATTTTCATGTATAATTTTAATATAAATTGTTATATTAATTTAATGAAAATGGAATAGCATTGAGCATGACATTAATTAGATTAATATAAATGTTATATTATATTAATGTCAAATTTCATGTAATTTAATTTCGTGGATGATTAATTAATATAATCGATATTAATTAAATGAAATTGAAATTGCATGAAGCATGCCACCACTTTAGATGAATATAATCGTTATATTATCGGCGTCATGAGCGTTATGGTGTGTAATAATTTGAATTAGATTGTTATTATGAAACACCATAGAAGCTTGTTATAGGGCTAATTATTAAAATTTTATAATAGTTATAAAATTGATTAGAAACCGTCAACCTATAACAAAGAGTTGCATGCAAACATAGGACCTTAGGTTAAAATGAATTAATTTTAAATTGTTTAAAATTAATTAGACCTAAGCTCATTTTAATTCTAATAGGATTAGAATTATATTCTTACTTAGGATTAAAATAGTTTTAATGTACTAAGTAGGAAGAACATGACTATGGTTATAAGGGAACTCTCCCGGTGATGTTTTGTCTAGGCTGGGGGTATTTAAGTTGACGGTTACGGAACACCTCCTACCTGGGAACAGATCCGGAACCTGAGTTGAATTAATCATAGTCTAATGTTAGCATGCAATGTCACTAGGTAAGTAAAAGAGTTTAATTCACCTAGACATTAGAGTAAAGACCTCTATATAAGAGTTATATTCAGGCATAGACTTAGATAGATTCATTTAGCCGGAATTTACCTAAGTAATAGACCCTTAAATTATAAAAATACTTAGTGGGAGGAAATATATCAAAACAAGATTTTCATAAATCAAGTTTTGCTCTCACGTCCTCAAGAGTTCACAACGTGAGGTCCATGCTTGGCCTCGAGTCACCCTGGGAGTGACCCCCTACGGATGGTGTTTGCATGGATCAATATCAAGGTGAATGAGGGAGTATTTTATAGTAAGTGGGAGCATGACACGTGTCAACGTATCCTACGGTCTCCTCCATTAGGTTGCACCGTGAGATTCCTATGATCTGCCTGCGAGTCGCCCTGGGAGCGATCACCCTACGGAGGGTTTGATCATGGGATTCGGAACAACGCGAACTCCAGAAATGGATAGGGTTTCTTAGTTAGGTCCATTCCCAACTTTGACTTTTCCTACGGTAGCATTGTTGGGGCCGACCTCTGCAATCTGAAAATGGAGGGTCACACTTACGGGAAATTGTTAAGGTGTTAATGGTTTCCTGACCGAAAAAACGGTAGCTAAAATCTATTGGAATATGAGTTATTCTGGTAATAGGGATTGGCTGAGATTGTCTCAATTCAGAGTAGGAGTGGCTGACTGCCCTACGGTAGCTGTTGCTCTAAACCTCTGAAGTATCGTTGCAAACATGTATCATATATTTGGGTCAATGATTACTTTTGCTAAATTGATTGGATTAAAACAATATTATTTTGTGTAATGGGTTTAGTGCAAAACAAGTAATTTGTTGTTTCAGTGATAATTTCTGTGTGCATTGTCTTACGCCAATTGATAACGGATTTAGATACAACTAGCTTAAACGACAAACTTGTGGTAAATGATTTTAGATTAGTCTTGAGTGAGGAATGTCCTCAGGCCCAAATGTCTAGTTCATCTTGAATCATGTATGGTGATTATGACATTAACTGCCTAGCCAATGTCGATGACAATGAATGTGATTTATTGGTCATTGAAACGTGCATAATGGAAAATGAGGATACAACCTGAATTTTTAATTTAGGTGCCACTTATCACGTTTGTTTTTTCCTTTCAAGGAATAAGCTCATGGCAATTGTTGCAAATAGGTGACTCTCAGATTTTGATCTGGAGAGTATATCTCGGCTTTGGCAGAGGGAACATTAAGTTATTTTATCTAGTGGGAGAAAATACACATTATTAGATAATGTGTATGTATTTCCTAAAGATTAACAGAAATTTGATTTCTATAACGTATATGCTGGGACAATGTTACACTATACCTTTCTCTGCTATCGCAGATTTATTTTAAGAAATGGAGTTGACATTTGTTCAGTTTTACTGGAAAATAACTTATGTGTTTTAAGACTAATCGAGAGTAAAGCAAGTCATGAGCACTGAGTTGTTTAAGATTGCTTATACTCAGAGAAATAAAGGCAAAGGATATCTCCTAAAGGAAATACCTTTCTTTGGTTCTTAAGGTTAGGCTATTTTGATCTCAATATGATTGGGAGCTTAGTCTAGAGTATACTTCTAAGTTAGTTAGAAGAAGACTGTCTAATACCAATTAAGTCATGCCTTATGGGAAATATGACTAATAGATCTTTTACTGGAAAAGAACTAAAGAGCCAAAGAACCCTTGAAGCTTATACATTTGGATCCTTGTGGTTCAGTATGTTGAAGCAGTGGGAGGGTATGAATAATTAATCTCGTTCATAGATAATTATTCAAAGGTATGAGTATCTCTACCTAATGCAATTTAAGTCTAAAGCTCTTGAGATATTCAAAGGGGTTTAAGACGGAAGTTGGAAACTTGTTAGGTGAGATAATAAAAACATTTTGATATGATCATTGTGTTGAGTATAGGGACTTGAGATTCTAGAACTATTTGATAGTACATGGGATCACATCCTAAATCTCAGATAGGAGGAATAGAACCCTATTGGATATGGTTCAACCCATATTGAGCTATGCTCAATTGCCTGGCTCGTTTTGGGGTCATGAAGTGTTGACTTCATTGCATACTTTGTAGGTTACCCCAAAGGAAACGAGGAGTAGATATTTCTTCAATCCAAAAGAGAATAAAGAATTTGTATTTGACAAATGCTACATTCTCGAAAGAAGGCCAAATGAACAATCATAAGCCACAAAGTAAAGTCAGTTTGAGTGTATTAACTAATGAAGCTACAGAAAAATCAACAAGAGTTGTTGATAAGACTGGTTATTCAATAAGAGTTGTTGATAAGGCCAGTGTTTTTTGTCAAGTCACATCCATCTCAAGAGTTGAGAATGCCTTGATGTAGTGGGAGAGTTGTTTTATAACCTGACCGTTACATGGGCTTATTTGAAGCTCAAGTCATCATTCTTGATGATTAAATAGAGGATTCATTATCTTTTAGAAAGAAAATGAATGATGTTGACAAGGACCAATGGTTTAAAGCCATGGACCTGGAAATGAAGTCTTTGTATTTCAATTCCATCTGGGATCTTGTACATCTGCTTGATGGGTAACACCTATTGGTTACAAGTGGATTTACAAGAGGAAACGAGACATTTAAGGTCTTAACCAGAAGGGTCCATTGAGATCAATAGCAAAAGAGTTTGCAAGCTTAAGTGATCCATTAATGGATTAACCTAAGCATTTCGATCTTGGAATATAAGATTTGATACGGTGATCAGATCTTTTGGCTTTAATCAGGACATTGACGAGTCTTGTAGCTCCAAGAAGATCGTCAGTAGTACAGTAGTTTTCTTCATGTTGTATGTGATTGATATCCTACTCATTTGGAATAAGTAGGTTAACTTATTGACATTAAATGTGACTAACAGCTCATTTCCAAATAAAAGTTGGGAGAAGCTTAGTTTGTTCTTATGTTCTAAATTGTTTAAAACAGTAAGAACACAATGCTAGCCATGGTTCAAGCGTTTTATATCTATAAATGTTGATTAGATATGAGATGCAGAATTCTATGAAGGGTTCACGACCTTTTCAGGGTAGAATTCTTTTGTCTAAGGAACTGTGTTCTTAGACACCTCAAGGAGTTGAGGAATGCCCTATGCAATAGGCAATGCCAGTGATTATCAATCTAATCCAAGATATGATCACTGGAGAACCGTTAATTATATTCTCAAGTATCTTTGGAGAATGAGGAACTATATGCTCGTGTATGGCACTAAGGATTTGATCCTTACAGGATACACTAACACAGATGTTTTAACTGGTAAGGATTTGATGAAATCTACATCAGTGTCTGTCTTCACTCTTAAATAGAGGAAATAAAGTATGACATCGCATCAAGCTAGGATGCAATGCAGCCTCGACCTATAGGCCGAAAACTACGCTGTTTGTGAAGCAGCGATCGAGGCTGTAAGACTTGGAAAGTTCATGGTTGATTTGGAAAGTGTTTGATAGCGAGCATAACTAGCTACTTTTACTTATTCAATTTAGCTAGTCTTTTATGATGTTTGGGCCATTTTATTGTGCTTTATTGTTTATTTTGTAGGAAATGGTTGATTGGAGCTATAATGCCATATTAGAGTTAATCGGGTTCTCGGGGCGTGAAAAGATGCATAGGAATGAAAAGAGTGAAAGAGGAAAAAAGTCAAATCTCGGTCAACAGCAGGCTAGCGTCGAGACGCTAGCTCTTGAGCATCTCGACGCTCACATTCCATATCAGATTAGGCGCGTAAAGCTCACAGCGTCGAGACGCTGTGATAGGAAGCGTCCCGACGCTACCGTTTTTCCTTATTCAGAACGCGCGTTTTGAAGGCAGCGTCGCGATGCTGTCTTGACAGCGTCTCGACGCTAAGACGAAAAATCAGAATAAAAGCTTATTTTCGGCTAGGTTTGTGGGGAGTTCGATTGGAGACCTTTTGGAGCCGTAAACAAGGCAAAACAAAGCACTTTGGAGGCTGAAACAAAGGGAGGAAGTTGGAAATCAACCCATCGTTCGTGGGGATCGTGACGGGGACGTTCGATCTCGGCCTACATTGAGTTTTCTTTTCCCTTTTTCTTTCTTTAGTTAGATTTATGGCTTTTACTTGTTTAGATGAGCTTGTATTTACATTCATGAGTAGCTAAACTTGTAGCTTAGGGATTGATGTAGTTGATTAAGTTTATGGATTGATTTATAGTTTAAGTTGTGCAATGTTATTGTGTTTGTAATCTTGATTTAATGCTTTCAATTAATTGGCCATTAGTTGAATGATTTAAGTTTCGAATCTAGCTCGGGAGAGGGGATTTGATTTAGACTTACTCAAGATTGCATGAATAAAGTTTGCTTTCTAATTCATAACGGTTTTAGATTAACTTTAGAATTGGTTAAAAGATCTCATTGCCTTGCATGTTAATAAACTTAGATAGGGATATCAAGTTGGTTAATTTGCATGAGAATCAATTATACTCGGGAGAGGTAGTTGTGATTAAAGGGTCTTTGGCTCATAATTCCATTGTGCATAATAACTTATTCCTTAAAATCAATCCTAAGCTAAATTGGCGAAATCAATTCCCTAAGTAGTTTTCCCAATTGAATTTCCATTCTTTTTACTTGCTTTGATTTGGTTTTAGTATCATTCATTCATCACTTTTTAATCCCTAAATAAAATTGAGCGAGATTATTCACAATACTTGATTTGCTTAAAAATCCAATCCAGAGGACGACATTCGAATTTACTTTCACTATATTATTACTTGACCCGTGCGCTTGCGGTTAGGAAAAGTCCACATCAAGTTTTTGGCGCCGTTGCCGGGGATTGGCACATTTAGCTAGATTGATATTGTGAAAAAATTGCTTGATCTTAATTTAGGGTGTATTTCTATTTTTTAGGTTGATTGCATTTTTTTTCCTTATTTGTTTTTCTTTCCATATTTGATTTTCTAGGTTAGTTTTCTTTTAGTTGTGTTATCTTTTCCTTATTTGTTCTTGTTTTTCCTTTTCTAGATTAGTTTCCTTATTTGTGTTTTGCCATATCTATTTTTGCATTCCATATTAGGTTATTTTGTTTCCTTTTCTAGATTATATTTTCCATATTTAGATTAGTTGTTTTCTTTTCTTTGTTGCTTTCCATAATTATTTTCTTTCCTTTTTTAGGTTAGTTTTGTTTGTTTATGCGTAGGGATAAAGATTTAATTTTAGCACCTTTGGATCCCGAGATAGAAAGAACCATCCATAGGCTTCGAAGGGAGAATAGAGAAAACGTTCAAATGGCTGACCAAAATCCACCTGAGGAGCCTAGGCCTATTAGAGACTACTTTCAGCCCGTGTTTCAGGGGCAACAGTCGGGGATTGTCTATGCCCCGATTAATGCCAACAACTTTGAGCTGAAGACCGGTCTCATTCAGATGGCTCGAGATTGTGCATATAGAGGATCGCCCACCGAGGATCCAAATTCTCATCTTAAATCATTCTTGGATATTTGTGGGACGGTAAAGATTAATGGAGTCTCTGAGGATGCTATTCGTTTACGTTTATTCCCTTTTTCTTTGCAGGATAAAACACGTGATTGGTTGCAGTCTATTACCCTTGGGAGCATCACCACTTGGGATGCTTTGGTCCAGGCCTTTTTAAAGAAATTTTTCCCTCCTGCAAAGACGGTCAAGCTGAGGACCGAGATTGGGACATTCCAACAACAATATGATGAGCAGCTGTTCGAAGCTTGGGAGCGATTCAAAGAGTTACTGAGGAAGTGTCCTCAGCATGGTTACCACGATTGGCTTCAGGTACAATTGTTTTATAATGGTTTAACTCCTAGTACAAAAACGATTGTTGATGCAGCTGCAGGTGGGACTCTGTTGTCCAAGACCGTGGAAAACGCTCGCACACTTCTAGAGGATATGGCCACCAACAGTTATCAGTGGTCATCTGAGCGGTCTACACCTAAAAAGATTGCTGCTGGAGTGTTTGAGGTTGATAAAGTAAGTGCACTCCAGGCCCAGATGACCTCCCTCGCTAATGCTTTTATGAAATTTTCAAGTACAGGGAGTGCACAGTCAATTGAATCAGCTGCTGCTTTGGCATCTAGACCTTAGGAGGAGACTATTGAGCAGGTTCAGTATGTATCAAATTTTAATTCTAGGGGATATAATAATAGTTCTACACCTACACATTATCACCCTAATAATAGGAACCATGAAAATTTCTCTTATGCTAATACTAAGAATATTCTTAATCCTCCTGGTTTTGCCCCTCAAACTCAAGATTATAAAAAGTTAGAAGATCTTGTTGGAGCTTTCATTGCAGAGTCTAGTAACAGGACAACCAAATTAGAGGAGGCAGTCATTGCCATCAACACCACGGTGAATGGCCACAGTGCTGCCATCAAGAATATTGAGACTCAGCTGGGACAGTTGGTGAATGTTGTGAGCACCATGAATAAAGGTAAGGCCCCAGCTGAACAAGAGAAACCCCAGATGGAGTATTGTAAGGCAATCACTGTGCACCAGGAGGAATCTGAAGAGGAACCTGAATCTGAGGACTATGAAACGCCTACAGGGGAAGCTAAGGAGGACACATCATCTGATGAGGCTGAAAAGCCTAACCTTGAGCCTCCTATTCCTTCTCCCACACTGATGGTTCCCAAGGAAAAGAAAAAGAAAAAGAAGAAAAAGAATAATCAGGTTCAGTTTGATTAATTTATGAATGCTTTTATGAATCTGAATATTAATATTCCTTTCGCAGAGGCATTAGAGATGCCCCAATACAACAGGTTCATGAAGGAGTGGTTAGTAAAGAAGCGAAAGGAAAAGAAAGTTGACACTGTTTATCTTGCTTCCACATGCAGCACCATAGTACAACAGAAAGTACCTGAAAAAGTAGCAGATCCAGGGAGTTTTTCTGTTCCTTGTAGTTTTGGTACTTATTCTTTCAGAGCATTATGTGATTTAGGTGCTAGCATTAATATTATCCCATTGTCCTTGTGTAAAAAGTTAGATATAGGTGAGATTAAGTCTACTCCTGTAAAGCTCCAATTGGCTGATCAATCTGTGGTGAGACCAGTTGGTATTGTAGAAAATGTGTTAATCAGAGTAGGTATATTTTTCCTCCCTATTGATTTATATGTTATGGACATGATAGAAAATCCTTCAATGCCTGTCATATTAGGAAGACCATTCCTCGCTACTGGGCGAGTGATCATAGATATTGAGTGCAGGGAGCTCACTATTAGAGTCAAGAACGAAAAAGAAATCTTTAAAGCAGTTGAAGACTCTAAAGATGAAGTGCTTTTCATGGGCTACAGGAAAGGTGCAAGAAAGAGCACCTCTGTTGGATTCATAGAACAAAAGCCTCCTTGAAGCACGTGCAACACGTCGAGCTAATGACGTTAAACAAGCGCTTATGGGAGGCAACCCAAGTAAGTTAGTGTGTTTTCTTTTTGTTTTTGATTTATTGTTTGTTTTTGTTTTGTAGGTCTTGTTTTCTTCCTCTCCTTTTCTTTCAAGCTTTCAAGATTCCAAGATCTTAAGTAAGAAGTCATCATCATTCCAGGCCAGTATTATTCACTCCTGTCATTCTTTTATTGTTCTCATGCTTGTTTATGCCTTATTTTCTTTATACATTGAGGACAATGCATATTTTAAGTTTGGGGGTGGATTAGCATGTTTGTGGAGCCCTTGAGCATCTGAGTTCGGGCTATAGTTTTGAGCTTTCTTTGAATTATGCATATGGTTGTTTTCTGGATGCTAGTTTTGCATGATTATGATGTCCTAGGATAGGCCTTCTTGTCAATTTTCAAGCTTGTGATGAGATGTAAGCATTAGTGCCCAAAAAGGGAGGCTTTTTAAAATTTGTCTAGGAGATGGCTTGCATGAGTAGAGTATCTGTCTTGGCTAGATTTGGATTTGAATGCTTAGGAGCGAATTATTGGGTTCATATGCTTGTTGTCACCTCGATAGGTGTAGGGAAGAGCTAAAAAGTTAATGTTTTGCAAATTAGCATGTTTGATCTTGCTTAGGAGGAAAGAAAAGAATATATGCTATTTTTGCTCATAAAGAAAAATCATTCTTGTTGTTACTGTTGAAAAGAAAAATTATTATGCCATGGCCTGTGCACAGTTTGCAATGTTTAATAAAGATTAAGGCAAAAAGAGCTACCCCTGTTGTGATCAGTTAGGCCAACCAGAGAAAACTCAGGTTAAGGGTCCCTGCAATGGGTGTGTGAAAGCTAGTGCCACATATACATGCTTAAT
Source organism: Luffa acutangula (assembly GCA_036850905.1). Classification (NCBI taxonomy): domain Eukaryota; kingdom Viridiplantae; phylum Streptophyta; class Magnoliopsida; order Cucurbitales; family Cucurbitaceae; genus Luffa; species Luffa acutangula. The sequence goes on along the minus strand of CM072090.1, from coordinate 30,288,228 downwards.
TCAATTGTTAATTAAAAGCACCTAAGTATGGAGGAAAACAAACTAATTTGTTCCATTGACTCATTAGTGAAGCCTTAGTGCCAGTGTAGAGGGAAGATGAGCTGAGAGTTTAATAATCCAATCCCGGGCTAGTAGAGTCTGATCTTGTTGAGTTAGATCTCGCTTGTGCAAGTTAATTTTGGAAAAATTTTAATTTGTCTCCCTCATTGGTCCTTGTGTGCATGTCTCTTGCTTGCTTGGTTATTGACTTTTGAGCCTTGAGGATTGAGTTATGATTGTTGCATCCATTTTTCTATTGTATGTCTGATTTAGAGTTTGCTCGAGGACTAGCAAAAGCTTAAGTTTGGGGGTATTTGATAGCGAGCATAGCTAGCTACTTTTACTTATTCAATTTAGCTAGTCTTTTATGATGTTTGGGCCATTTTATTGTGCTTTATTGTTTATTTTGTAGGAAATGGTTGATTGGAGCTATAATGCCATATTAGAGTTAATCGGGTGCTCGGGGCGTGAAAAGATGCATAGGAATGAAAAGAGTGAAAGAGGAAAAAAAGTCAAATCTCGGTCAACAGCAGGCTAGCGTCGAGACGCTAGCTCTTGAGCGTCTCGACGCTCACATTCCATATCAGATTAGGCGCGTAAAGCTCACAGCGTCGAGACGCTGTGATAGGAAGCGTCCCGACGCTACTGTTTTTCCTTATTCAGAACGCGCGTTTTGAAGACAGCGTCGCGACGCTGTCTTGACAGCGTCGCGACGCTGTCTTGACAGCGTCTCGACCCTAAGACGAAAAATTAGAATAAAAGCTTATTTTCGGCTAGGTTTGTGGAGAGTTCGATTGGAGACCTTTTGGAGCCGTAAACAGGGCAGAACAGAGCACTTTGGAGGCTGAAACAAAGGGAGGAAGTTGGAAATCAACCCATCGTTCGTGGGGATCGTGACGGGGACGTTCGATCTCGGCCTACATTGAGTTTTCTTTTCCCTTTTTCTTTCTTTAGTTAGATTTATGGCTTTTACTTGTTTAGATGAGCTTGTATTTACATTCATGAGTAGCTAAACTTGTAGCTTAGGGATTGATGTAGTTGATTAAGTTTATGGATTGATTTATAGTTTAAGTTGTGCAATGTTATTGTGTTTGTAATCTTGATTTAATGCTTTCAATTAATTGACCATTAGTTGAATGATTTAAGTTTCGAATCTAGCTCGGGAGAGGGGATTTGATTTAGACTTACTCAAGATTGCATGAATAAAGTTTGCTTTCTAATTCATGACGATTTTAGATTAACTTTAGAATTGGTTAAAAGATCTCATTGCCTTGCATGTTAATAAACTTAGATAGGGATATCAAGTTGGTTAATTTGCATGAGAATCAATTATACTCGGGAGAGGTAGTTGTGATTAAAGGGTCTTTGGCTCATAATTCCATTGTGCATAATAACTTATTCCTTAAAATCAATCCTAAGCTAAATCGGCGAAATCAATTCCCTAAGTAGTTTTCCCAATTGAATTTCCATTCTTTTTACTTGCTTTGATTTGGTTTTAGTATCATTCATTCATCACTTTTTAATCCCTAAATAAAATTGAGCGAGATTATTCACAATACTTGATTTGCTTAAAAATCCAATCCAGAGGACGACATTCAAATTTACTTTCACTATATTATTACTTGACCCATGCGCTTGTGGTTAGGAAAAGTCCACATCAGTGTTCCAAATATGAACTTACCTAAGACAAGACAGACTTGCACATTGAATTGAATGGAAGAATTGCTGATTCATTCACGAAAGCTCTCTCGGCTAAAGTGTATGAGGGTCATCTAGATGGTCTAGATCTACGAGATAAGTACAAAGATGTAATCTAGGGCAAGTGGGATAAATGTAATGGGTATAGTGGATGCCCTAGTTTATTGTATTTGTACATAGTATATATACGTTTTATGTATTAAACATGTATCTATACACCCATTGCCATGATAGATTATTATACATCCCACTAAGCTAGAGTTTTAGTTCAAGTGGGAGTTGTTGGGTTTTATGCCCTAAAACTCGTAGGTAGTGAATGGTGACAAATTGTTCACTTGTCTCAATACGTTGTTGTTGAGGTTTGCACAATAAAGAGTTATTGTTACTAAAATTGCACAATTTGACTCAAAATCCAATAAACTAAGATCCTAGGTTGTTTAGATGAGACTTGAACTAGTATGTGGGGACATACGGGGATCAGTGTTCAAGTAACAACCTAAATGGTCTATAGTATAGGGATAAGGCTGGGTACCTTATCCTGGTAACACTATGTGATACGACCCACTTTGTGTTCGATACAGATGCAATGATCCAAAGCATCCATGTAGGAGACATGCGAGTGGGGGTATCCTATGCAATGAGTTTGCATAAGACCGGACCGTGAAATAGTAACCACTAGATGGAACACCGTTAACTAGTTTAGGTTTCTATTTCAATAGGATGGCCTAGGTAACTCAATCTCAATCCTGAGTCTGTTATGAACTCCTTTTCAAGAGGGATTGTCCTTAGATCTGTATGGGTGAGAGTGGCCAGTTCGCCGACTCAATAATCCTACCATTTCAGGGGCAAGACCGAATGGGGGCTGGGAACATACCAGTACAAGATGGAATTCACTCCTTCCCCTATTGGGGCAAGTAGATGTGTGTTCCCTTAAGGGCTGATTTCGAGTCTTGAACAAGGGCGCCCATCCTCTCCTGGCCCGAAAGGAACTGTTGTTTATTGATTGGATCATAAACAGATTGTTCATTAGAGGAATCAGTGGTACTTAAGGATCCAGAGGTAATCCAGGGGTAAAACGGTAATTTGACCTAGCTGGCGTTACGAACACTCGTGAAGGATTGACTTACTGTTATTGGTCGATATCCGTGGACACAAAAATATTCTACAGTGAGAAGAGTGCAGCTGTGGGTCTTTAGTGGAGTGACCCACAGTTAACGAATGTTGATTAATTTGGTTAATGAGTTTAGCCAATTAGTCTCGTATCGTTGGAGCTTCTGATCTGTAGGTCTATTAGGTCCACCTGCTAGCTCGTAAAGGGTTCTGAGGTTAAATAGTCTTGAATAGAATTTGAAGGGTGTTCAAATTCGTTAAGGGAATTTTATTGTATTTGATACAATTAAAATAATGTATAAAGATACATTATAATATAAGTTTAATTGGTGAATTAAACTTTATATTATAAATTAATTCTGGATATGATTCAAAATTAATTAACGGGAGAATTAAATATTTGAAGGAGTTCAAATATTAAATATGAATTAGATTCATATTGAAACTATAGGTTAAATTTAATGTGAATGAGATTCATATTAAAACTATAGTATATGAGAGAATTATTTGAATAATGATTCAAATAGTAAATTAATTAAATATACGATATTTAATTAATGAATTAATGAATTAATTTAATTTAATTAAATTTGATTAGATTAAATTAATTCTATAGTTAATATTAATGTACATTATGATGCATATTAAAACTATAGGTTATATGAGAGAGATTAAAATTGAATATGATTCAATTGCAATATTAATTAAATATTGGATATTTAATTAATGTGGATTCAATTAATGTGATTAATTGAATGGCCAGTTTAATTCAATTGAATATGATTCAAATTGAATTAAATACCTTATATTATAATTGATTTAATTAATATTGTTTTAATTAAATTAATTATAATTAATTAATTGATTAATTAAATGATTATTATTATTTAATTAATAGACGACCAAGATCGTTTGGATTAGATCCAACGATCGAGATTTAGTAGGGTAATAACTCCCTCCCCACTTATCGTACAGGGGAGAGGGGGTTGCCCAACTGATCAGTTCATTCTCTCTTTTCTCACGCAGAATGACAGAGAGGGGAAAAACTCTCTCTCTCTCAAAAATTCTCTCATCCCAAAAAGAAAAACACAGCAAGGTTGGCTGTGATTTTTCCATTCCCAATTTCAAGATTGGATCCCACGATCCAAGCCTCATGAATTCAGAGGATAGCAGGTGCTCTTTGATGGTTGTGTTAAAGAGATCATGACGAAGTGTTCGTTGAGGAGCATAGTGCTGTGAAGAACGGTCTTCAACAAGTAAGTTCCTAAAATTCTAAATCGTTTAGAATTAGTATTGCATGCTTAATCTAGTTTAGAAAATAAGTTTCTAATTTTGCCCAACGTATTGGTTTTCTTTAATTGAAATTAAATCACGATTGGTGAAAACCGCTTCTGCTAGAGGATTCAATTCCTTCAGTAAGGTCATTGCTTATGCGTCTCGTCAGCTGAAAGATTATGAGAAGAACTACCCGACCCATGACTTGGAATTGGCGGCAGTGGTCTTTGCCTTGAAGATTTGGAGGCACTATTTGTACGGTGAGAAGATCCAAATCTTCACGGACCACAAAAGCTTGAAATATCTCTTCACCCAGAAGGAGTTAAATATGAGGCAACGGAGATGGTTAGAGTTAGTGAAAGCTTATGATTGTGACATCCAGTACCACCCGGACAAGGAAAATGTGGTTGCAGATGCCCTCAGTAGGAAGACTGCTCATGTGTCTGCTTTGGTTACTACTCAGGCTCGAATATTGGATGACTCGGAACGTGCAGAGATTATGGTTGCAGTGGGCGAAGTTACAACACGCCTAGCTCAGTTGACAGTTAAGTCGAGCTTGAGACAGAGGATCATAGATGCCCAATCAAGTGACACGGACCTTGTTGTTAAACGCAGTCAGGTAGAGGCGGGGCAGGTGAACGAGTTCTCCCTATCTTCGGACCTCGGCTTGTGTTACCAGGGTCGCTTATGCGTACCTGGGAATGCCGATCTCAAATAGGAGTTATTAGCGGAGACACATAGTTCACCTTTTTCAATCCATCCAGGAAACACGAAGATGTACCATGATTTAAAACAGTATTACTGGTGGCAGGGCATGAAAAGAGAGATAGCGGATTTAGTCAGTAAATGCCTTGTTTGCCAACAGGTGAAAGCCCCGAGCAGAAACCAAAGGGTTTGTTACAACCGTTGAGTGTCCCAGAGTTGAAGTGGAAGCATATATCCATGGACTTCATTACAGGATTGCCTAGAACGGCTAAGGGTTACACCGTGATTTTGGTCATTATCGACAGACTCACCAAGTCAGCGCATTTTCTCCTTGGGAAGCCTACTTACACTGTTGAAAAGTGGGCACAATTATATTTGACAGAGATAGTCAAGCTTCATGGTGTGCCTGTATTAATCGTGTCAGATAGAGATCCTCGGTTCACATCTAATTTCTGGAGGAGTTTGCAAAGAGCCTTAGGTACTCAGTTGCATCTCAGTACTGCATTTCACCCTTAGACAGATGGTCAAACTGAGCGATTGAACCAAACTTTAGAGGATATGTTGCGAGCATGTGTTTTGGATTTCTCAGGTAGTTGGGATGCCCACCTGCACTTAATGGAATTTGCTTATAATAATAGTTATCAGGCAACCATCGGTATGTCGTCGTTTGAGGCCCTCTATGGGAAAAGATGCAGATCCCCTGTTTATTGGGACGAGGTCGGAGAACGTCAGTTGTTGGGACCTGAATTGATTCAAGCTTCCAGCGAGGCTATTCGCACAATCAAATCGAGGATGTTAACGGCTTAAAGCTGACAGAAGAGCTATGCTGATACCAGGAGAAGGGATTTAGAGTTTGACGTGGGTGATCATGTCTTCTTGAAGGTAGCTCCAATGAAAGGAGTATTGAGGTTTGGAAGGAAAGGCAAGCTCAGTCCACGTTTCATTGGTCCGTTTGAGATTCTAGAACGGATTGGTCCAGTAGCTTATCGTCTAGCGTTGCCGCCTTCTCTTTCGGCGGTACATAACGTTTCCCATGTCTCCATGCTGCGAAAGTATTTGACAAATCCAACCCACAGGGTGGACTTCGAACCTTTACATCTGAGCGAGAACTTGTGTTATGAGGAGGAACCTGTGCTAATTCTTGACAGAGAGGTGAAGGTCCTTCGCAATCGCGAGATAGCTCTCGTAAAGGTCCTTTGGCGAAACCATCAGTCTGAAGAAGCGACGTGGGAGAGAGAAGATGAAATGATGGCCAAGTATCCAGAGTTGTTCCAGTACTAGCAACTTTCGAGGACGAAAGTTCTTTTAAGGTTAGTATGATGTAACAACCTGTTTTAAATAAAAAAAAAAGGAAAAGGGCCTTTTTAGGCGGTCAAAGTGGGTGAGTGGGGGGAAAGTTTCCCCCCACATTTTGGGTCAATTTGACCAGCTTTAAAAAAAAAATCTGAATTTCTTCTCTCCCTCTCACGTTTTCTCTCTCTCCCTCGCAGCTTTCCCTCCCTCTCACGACCCTCTCTCTCCCGCAACCCTCTCTCTCCGTCTGTGACCTACCAACCGTCGACCGCCCGCTGCCGGTATCGTTTCTCTCTCTCTCTCTCTAACATGGTTCTCTCTCTCTCTGTTCGCCGACGATCCGAAGCGCTGCCGCAGTCACGAGCAACCACTGCCACCCCCGGTTTCGTCTTTCGTTTCAGATCTGTTCGACGCCTTCAACTAGTGGGTAAGGAATTTGTAAGTGAGATTTAAGGGGGTTTTGGTCGATTTAATGTTTAATTATGGATACCCACTGATTTTAGCTTCAAATTTCAAGGTGCCCGTAGCGTTTGGAGGTCGAGTTGTCGAAGTTGAACGATTTTGGACTGCTGGACAGCAAGCTGTGCTTCTGTTTTGGGTGAGTTTTGGTTGTTAAATTACCCCCAAACTTGATAGGTTCCTAGTTGAATGCTTGGATTTGAGTCCCTATTTAATTGAGAGTTTCGTTCCTTGTTGTAGCTTGCTTAAGAGCCTTGGAGTTAAGAAATTTCTTGAAGGTTAATCCAATATCTTCTTCACTAAGGTAAGTAGCCCTTTTGAAATTAATTCTATGCTTTACTCCCATTTTAGTTGAGAATGGTTTATAATAGCATGAGTTGGTTTTAATCCTTGAGTTGCCCTCTGTAATTTAAGTAGCTAATTGGATTCAAATTCCATGTTTTAAACGTATTATATGGTAGCTGAACATGGTGAGTAACTCACTGCGTTAGCCTGAAATGTTTATGCATTGAGATGACTGTTTGCTCCTAGCATGAACTGGTATTAAATATTTGGATTGAGATTGAGATGTTATGAATACGGTTGTCTTCAGGAATATGGTTGTTGTGTGCTTGTGCTATGTAATGGGGGAAAGTGCTGGACTATTGTATATTATATGTTGGCTGGTATTGTTAGTGGACAACGGGGAGTTGTGTTTTAACTCTGTTTAGGAGTGTTGTTGCCGCCTTCGTTTCTTGTTCTTGATTTTGTTTGAGTTGTGATGGTGCGTAACAGTTTAGCTTGTCAGTATTCTCTGTAAAGGAAAAGAATTTGGTTAACGAGGTTGCAGTTGAAATTAGTAAGTGTTAAGGGGTCCTAATGGGTAAAGGATTTAGGAAGGGAGAAGAATAGACTAGTGCCTTTGAAGAGGGTCGTGTCAATTAAACACCTAGGACTGAGATGTATGAGACTGAAATGAGGGGCTTAATGGGCAGGACTTGGCTTCGCAGACTAGGTGCCATTTACTAACTGTGGAAGTTAATTTCTGACTTAAACCCATGAACGCCCCACCAGTGAAATGGTAGTTTAGAGCGCTACGCGCCCATTAGTGCCTTGAGGGATGAGACTTAGCTCCACTGACTGGGTGCCATCTACCATCAGTAGGAGTAGAGACCTCCCAAAACTCCCACTTGTGCACTATCAGTGAGTTGGCAAACTTATATATATAGGTGAACTAATTGAACACGAGACCCGAACTACAGATAAATGAAATGAAACGAATGAGAATGAGATGACCTAACCCTTAGGCCCTTAACTCGAATAAAATGATAAAACCTTGATTGTTGCAAGGGTCTTGAAGTATTGCTACTTACTGAGTATTTTCTTAAATACTCATTCTTTTCCCTTACATACAACTGCAGGTAGAGGTAAAGGTGTACAGAACGCGTGACGGAGAGCTGCTGAGCCATGGATCTCCTTTAGGATAGTCTTCCGCATTTTGTGTTTTGAAATTCTTCTTTTGAACTTGTATTGCGAATGATTTAAGGTTTATTCCGCTTTAAGTTTTGTGTGAGTGGCTAAAGTGTTCTTTTGTTCTGTTTTAACTGGGATCCCAGACTGAAAAGTTTCGCAAAATTTCTAAGTATGTTTTCTTTAAATGATATTTCCTTGCTGTTCTTAGAAGTAGAATGAAATGTATGTAGTAACGACCCTAGGATCTAGGCATGAAAAGTAGGGTCGTTACATGGTTATTTAGTACATTCTGTGAGTGTGACATTTTCATTCAAATTGTTGTGTCTGTGTGATTGCCATCTAGTTCACATTGCCAAGTAACATACCATGTGGTTGTTGTTGATCAATACATGTAAAACTTTTCTATGGAGAATGGATAAGACTTTCTTTGGCATCTCTAAAGCTTCAAAAGGGCATCTTTGATGTTCATGCAGTTTTTCAGAGAATTCATAGTTCAATCGAGTGCCATTCCAATCACTTTGATCAACTCCAAATTCACACAAACTTTTGACAACTTGAAATCTATCACTTCCATCACATCTTCTGGGAAACATGACTCCACCCACTTCACTAAATTCACTTCTCCAGTGAAATATTCATCCGTTGGACTTTTCCATGTAAAAAGTTTTAGCAATGTCACTCCAAAACTATACACATCTCCTGTTGTTGTTGGATTTGCTCCAAAACCATACTCTGCATTGTCAAAATTCTCCAGATGGTTAGATGTAAAGCCTTAAAGAATAGCCTTAAACAATTCTTTTTTTCTTTTTTGCTTATTTTCAAACTATGAAGAAAAATGTTCATAATGCAAGCACACATTTTTCTTTTATCATCTGCATATATTGTGCAAATACACATTTGATGGAACTGAGTCTCTGAATTTGAACCGGAAGTCGATACACATTTGGTAGATTTAGATTTAGGATGAAGCCGGTTCTGGATTGAGCTCATCTGACTTGGAAGCTTGAATTACTTTTTTTTTTCAGCCACGAGGAATTCATGTTTAAAAGGGAATTTGATTCTATAAAAAAGGAAAAAAAAAAGGGAAATTCACATGAATTTTTTAGTCTATGAATGAGTAGTAGTAGTATCTAAGTGGAGCTTGTATAGTTTATAATACAATTTTTGCTATCTAATTATGATGTTGATTTCATATCTCCTCCTTTTGGAATAAGGTAATTGGTTTTTTCTTGTATTGAGATGTATCAATCTTGGAGTTTAAGCTGATGGAACTGTAAAAAAAAGTTAAGAATATTTGTTGTTGTACGCAGGTAGGATGTGAACAACATTTGTACTCTCTTCACTTCATGATAATTGAATTAGCTTTTTGCAATTTAGTTCATATCATAGCATGGTTGTTAATCCAATTATATTATGGCTTTTAGTGTGCATCCAAGTTAATTGTTTCTAAAGTGATTAGGTACAGGTTATCCACTTATACATGTTTTTAGTGCTTACATAAGACTTGCTTTTGTTGCTTCTTTTGGTGGCGGATTAATCCTACAAGTGCGTAGGGATATCCGATGATTGGAGCAATTCTCTGCTATGATTAAGTGCTTTGTTGACATTTTCTACCACAAAAGCTAAGCTACAATCCTTACTTCTTACATATTTACGAAGAGTATGTTTAGTTGCTTCCAAAACATTGTGCAATTGATTTTTATATTTTCAGTTTAAAATTTTTAAGAAAACTGGGATAATGGCCAAAGGTTTTAACAGTATGAAACATTTGCAGGTGTTCATCACGTAGTTCTTTGGTTTTGTCCAACCAATGTGTTATTTTACAAAACCTACTAAAGGTCAGGTTTAGGATCATGTATGAAATATGTATTCTGAAACAATTAGCAAACTTGTGTTAAAATTATTCTCCTACCATTCTGGTGCTTTCAATGGTTTTGTTCACCATACTCCAATGTATTGATTCAACAATGTTAGCATAGAAGATAGGTTTGAGTTTCCCACATGAAAGGTTTAGTGCTGGTGGTGCATCTGGTGATGATTGAGTCACATAGTTTTCTCTTCTTGGTCTTGTCCTTTACATCCTCTTTGCTCCTTACATTTTTAAAGGACATCCCATGCGAGATTTTGGAGTATTTGATATTTTTCTGACATAAATGCATATTCAATTATGTTCCTATCTCATATCTAATTCTTGTTGTGTCTTCAAATTAGGGATTTGTGTAGAGATTTAATATTTTGACTTTTGAATGAGGTTATAGGTTCAGTTTAATAACCATTTGAGTAATAAAAATTAAACTGGTAAACACTTCTTTCATATATGGATTTCTTTTTAATATTTTTTTATTTTTATAATATATTGTTTAGAGTGTTTTCAAAAATTTCAACCAGATTTTGGAAAAAAAAAATAGTTTTAATTTTTTTTTTTGTTATTTTTGGAATTTGGTTAAGAATTCAAATGTTTTTCATAAGAAAGATGAAAACCATTCTATGAAAATTGTTTTTTTTTTTTTTTTTGGTTAGGTTGTTCCGTTATTTTTTTTTTCCAAAATCTCAAATGCATTTATTTGCATGTAATGTAAATGTTTATCTTCAAGAGAGGTTTTTAGGTAGATTGTAGCTATGTGAAAATGCAAATGTTGAGATAAGAGATAAGAGACTGTCGTACATGATCATTCAGAGGGGAAGATAAGAGATTCAAGGCATATCGACAAAATTTTTTTCCTTTTTTGTTTTTTGCTTTTATGGTCTTAAAGAAATGCTGATGAGAGTTGGGTTGAAATTTCGTTCTAGAAGCTTGTGTTGCATGAGAGAAAGAGAGAGGTTGAAGATATAGACGAAATGGTTGACATTCATCCAATTTAACTAATTGGAATTATGTTCTTTTAAATTTTAATTTAGATTTAAATATGAATCTTATCATACATCTTGTTTATATTAATTGTTTATAGTGTTCTTTTAAATCTCACTTCTCACATGGAGTTATGCAATTATATAAGTTATGTGAGTTATTTGAGTACATGGCATATCAATATTTAGTCACAAATTGAGAAGTTAGAATATCTTTTGTAGTTTTAAGAATTATGATTTTATGTTAATATTAATTGTTTATCATGTTTTCTTACTAGTTGTAGTTAAGGACAAATCATGGATGACAAAGAGTAGATTATCCAAAGACTTTGAGTTGGGTGTGGAAAACTTCATCAAATTTGGATTTTCTAATACAAATAGTACTTGTACATGTTTCCCTTGTTTGAAATGTGGGAATTGTGAAAAGCATAGCATCAATGATATTAGAGATCATTTATATGTTAATGACATTGACGAAAGTTATAAAATTTGGTATTGGCATGGTGAAGAACTTTATAGTTCATCTTTGCATGGAGAATCTTTCAAGTGGCCGGACACATGTAAGTATGAGGAGAATGATGTTGGAAGTACAAACGAAATGGTTGACATTGCTCGGGAGCAATATTCAAAAGATCCAAATGGATTTGAGAAGTTGCTTGACGATGCTGAGAAACCATTATACGAAGGATGTAAAAAATTCACCAAGTTGTCTACATTGGTCAAGTTGTATAATTTGAAAGATCCAAAGGAGGTAATATGGTATTTTCCACCTATTCCACGATTCCAGAGGATGTTTAGAAATGTTGAATGTGCTAGAAACTTGACTTGGCACGCTAATGAGAGAGTGGTAGATGGTATATTACGTCATCCTGCTGACTCACCGGCTTGGAAGTTAATAGATTTCATGTGGCCAGACTTTAGTTCTGAACCTAGGAATCTTCGTTTAGCATTGTCAGCAGATGGAATAAATCCACATGGTGATATGAGTTCTAAATATAGTTGTTGGCCAGTGGTGATAGTTATTTATAATTTGCCACCATGGTTGTGTATGAAAAGAAAGTTCATGATGTTATCAATGTTGATTTCGGGTCCAAAGCAACCAGGGTATGACATTGACATATACTTAGCACCATTGATTGAAGATTTAAAACTTTTATGGGAAAGTGGTATCCAATGTTATGATGCTTATTGAGAAGAGACATTCAACTTAAGGACAGTTTTGTTATGGACAATTAATGATTTTCCTGCATATGGGAAACCTTAATGGATGTAGGGTGAAAGGATACAAAGCATGTCCAATTTGTGAAGATAATACATCATCTTTAAGATTGAAATATGGGAAAAAAATGGCATACCTTGGACATAGGAAATTTCTAGCACGTAATCATCCATTTCGACGTCAAAAGAAAGTATTTAATGGTCAGAAAGTGAAGGGAATAAAAGTCCCCACGTAGCGGAAGCGCATCGATTGGACCTTACGCCGTATATTAATTAACATTAGAATACCGTTACGAAAAACTCAAACAAAACTTTAAACACACTTTAAAGTTGCTGGAATATCAGTTTAAACATGCTGAAAAATAAATCTAAATTTATTTTCATGCTTTTCTAAAGAAAAGGGGAAGAACCGTTACAAACATTCGTTGTAGACTTGACCGTTCTTCGCCAACGACGCTCCAACGAACAAAAACGCAGCAGCCTCCTTTGAGTTTCTTCGCTGGAAAATCCTTCTTGAATGACACAATAACCACAGAGGTTACACCGGTATGTCTCTAAGTCTAGGAGGCAAAAGACTTGTGGGAGTTTTTCTCTAAGAGGGAGGCTAGAGAGAATTCTAGGTCTTGTCTTGAGAGTCTAAGAGCAAGAGCAGAGTGTCATGGACCAATTAGGTCTAGTGTTCTATTTATAGAAGAGAGGCCATGAATAAAATATTCAATTAAATCAATCTTTTCCAAAATTGATTCAATCTTATTCCTTATTTAATCAATCATGATCAATCAATTTCATAATTGATTAATCTTTTCCACAAATGACTAATTACTTCCATAAGTGACTAGATCATTTCTATAAATGATTAATCACTTCCTTAAGTGATTAATTATTTCTGTAATTGATTAATTCCCGGTTAATGATTTTTTAATTAATTAACCACCAATTAAATATCACATATTTAATTTCCGGCCTTGAATTAATTAATTCGCCCAAATAGATTTTAGGCCTTAAATTAATTAATTCATTATTTGAACTATTTCAAACCTCTATAAATTTATATTTGAATTTCTTCAAATATTAATTTCTCTCATAATAATATATCAATATATATTATATTTGTTTCCCTTAATAAATTGAACATTTTCAATTTACTTTTATTACTTAGTTGCCTCAAATTACTTTATGAGCTACCAGTGGGGACCTAATGGACCTGCAGATCAGAAGCTCCAACGATGTGAGATTAATTGGTCAAACTCATTAACCACATTAATCAATATTCGTTAACTGTGTGTACATTCCACTATAGACTCACAGTTACACTCTTCTCACTGCAGACATATTTTCTGTGTCCACGGATCTAGAACAATATCGACTAGTTAGTCCTTCACGAGCGTCCGTAACACCAGCTGGGTCAAATTACCGTTTTACCCCTGGGTTACTTCTATTTCCTTAAGTACTAGTTCTCCTCTAATGAACAACCTGTTTGTGGTCCAACCATCAAACAGAAAACCCTCTCGTGCCATTGAGAGGGTAGGGCCCTTTGTTCAAGACTCAGAGTAACCACTTAAGGGAACACTCATCTGCTTCCCTAAAGTCTGGAAGGAGTGAATTCCATCTTGTACGATTATGTTCCCAGCGCCCCATTGGGTCTTGTCCCCAAAATTGTAGGCTTATTGAGTCAGCGTATTGGCCACTCTCACCCATGCAAATCAAAGGACAATCTCTCATGAGCAGAAGTCCATAATAAACTCAGGATTAAGACTAAGTTGTCTAGGTCGTCCTAGTGAAATAGAAAACCAACTAGTTAACGGTGTTATAACCAGTGGTTACTATTTCGTGGTCCAGTCTTATGCAAACTCATTGCATAGGATACCCCCACTCGCATGTTTCCTACACGAACGCGTGGGATCGCAGCGTTTGTATCAAATACAAAGTGGGCCGTATCCATAGTGTCACCAGGATAAGGCACCCAGTCTTATCCCTATACTATAGACCCTTTAGGCCGTTTCTTGAACAATAATCCCATATGTCGCTACATATAGTTCAAGACTCATATTACAGCCTTGGATGTCTAGTTTATTGGATTAGGATTATTTTTAGGCAAAGACAAATATAAAATAACTAATAACAATTAATGGAAAAATATATCAATATTATTTCATTAATATCCGGTCAACAGTTACATTCACTATCTACGAGTTTTAGGGCATAAAACCCAACAGAAAGAACTTGGAACTATTCCAGAACCTTCATCTGGAGAGAGTATATTGTCAAAAACTAAAGATATTGAATTCCCAAGGGGAAAGAAAAAGATAAAGAAACAAGCAATAAAAGGAAGTGATGGGAGTTGTTGGAACAAGTTGTCCGGTTCTTTTGAGCTCCCTTATTGGAAACATGTCCATGTTAGACATTGTTTAGATGTGATGCACATCGAGAAAAATGTTTGCATGAATATCATTGGTACACTTCTTGATATTCCAGGAAAATGTAAGGATGGATTGAATGCAAGACGTGATTTAGTTCATTTAAAGATTCATCCAGAGCTTGCACCTTTTAGTGGGGACCAAAAAATTTTCATTCCCCCAGCTTGTTATACTCTTACAAGAGAAGAAAAGCGGTGTGTTTTGAAGACATTATCGGAAATGAAGGTTCCTGAGGGTTACTCATCTAATATTCAAAATCTTGTGCCCATGACAGATTTAAAACTTAATAGTCTGAAATCTCATGATTGTCATGTGCTTTTACAACAATTGCTTCCTACTGCTATACGAGCAGTGCTACCTAAATATGTACGATATGCTATAACTAGATTGTGTATCTTTTTCAATTCAATATGTAACAAAGTCTTAGATGTTATACAATTGGATAAGTTGCAAGAAGAGATCATTGTTACATTATGTTTATTGGAGAAGTATTTTCCTCCTTCCTTCTTCACAATCATGATGCACCCCACAGTACACATTGTAAGAGAAGTCAAGCTTTGTGGGCCGATATATTTGCGATGGATGTATCTCTTTGAAAGATTCATGAAAGTTCTTAAAAACTCTGTAAGAAATAGACGTCGTCCAGAAGGTTGCATTATTGAAAGTTATATAGTGGAAGAAGCTGTTGAATTGTGTTCAGATTTTTTATCTGGAGTAGATCCTATTGGGCCTGGAACTTACAAGTTACGAGACAATTCAGACAATTCAAACATTGGGAGACCATTGTCAATTGGAATTCCTTTCAAACCAGAGCAAGAACTTTTATATCAAGCTCATCGATATGTTTTGGAAAATACGATTGATGTGCAACCATATATAGAGTATGTTTATATGACTTTGGTTAATTTATTCCTTTAAAACTTATAATATGAACCTAACATTGTTTAAATGTTTTCTATGTTCTATTTAAGGAAACATATGACAATATTGAAATTACAACATCCTAGAAAATACAAAAATCAAAAGTGGATACAAGATGAACATAACCGAAGCTTCACATCTTGGTTACGAGAAAAGGTAGCAACAGAACTTCAAATAGGAGATAGTGAAGTTTCAGATAACTTGAGGTGGATTGCTCATGACCCTCATCCAACTGTGATTATGTATACTGGTTATGTCATTAATGGATGTCGTTATCACACAAAGTCTCATGACAATGATCGAAGTGTACAAAATAGTGGTGTTAGTTTGGTTGCAAAGACAATGCAAGTGTCTAGCTCAAAGGATAAAAATCCTGTTGTTGTTGGAGACATGTCTTTTTATGGAGTGATACAATAAAGTTTTTGAACTAAATTATAATACATTTAAGGTTGCCATGTTTAAATGCGATTGGGTTGAAAACAACAATGGTATCAAAATTGATGAGCTTGGGTTTGTATTAGTTGACTTGAATAGAATAGGCCACAAGTTTGATTCTTTTATACTAGCAACCCAGGCAAGACAAGTATTTTTTGTTCAAGACCCAAGTGATGTCAAATGGTCAGTTGTGCTTACTCCACCACAAAGAGACTTTGAAGATCAATGTAATGACGACGAACTTGGAGATACAATACTACATTGTCAAGGAATACCGAATGACATGCCAAATATTGAATCTAGTAATGATTTGGATGAGAACATCTCAGCGTATGTACGAATAGATTGCGAGGGCACATGGATTCCTAAATAACAATTTTTGGGTGGGTACTCATTATTAATTTTTGTGACTTTTTTATTGTCTTTTTTACCAATCTTATTTCATTTATTAATTTGGTATTTGATTGTTTATATATTTTTAGCTTTACAGTTTAATTTTTTCACCATGGAGCATACCAATTTAAGTAATGAGAACTTGGATCTTGATAGCACGAAACTTGACATGGATAATGATATTAGTAATGCAAAGACAAATGAAACATCTCACTCAAAGAAAAGAAGATCACGAGGACCTACTGTTATGATTGATGTAACATGTATTAGGAGTGCAGGAGAAAAGAAGTTGGTTGAATACAATGACGATGGAGTACCAATTGGTGTCAATGTAATTAAGTTAAAATCTTGGTTAAAAATCACTTTTGGTCCCTAAACTTTCATGAAAGTAACAATTTGGTCCCTAAACTTTGATTTGTTACGATTTAGTCCCTGTACTTAAAATTTTGTAACAATTTAGTCTCTAAACTTTAATAAGTAACAATTTAGTCCCCATACTTTCAAATTTGTAACAATTTAGTCCCTATACTTTCAAATTTGTAACAATTTAATCCTTGTTGCAAAAAAAATCATCAAAATTAAATGTCGATTTTTATTATTTAATGATTAAACTTTGTAGCTTATTAACATATTGGGTGCCAAATTAGTTTATTGATCTATCTTGGTAAAAAAGTTCATTAAATCTTTACATTAATTTTTCACAATAGGGACAAAATCGTTACAAATTTGAAAAGTACAGGGACTTAATTGTTACTTATTAAAGTTCAGGGACTAAATTGTTACAAAATTGAAAGTACAGGGACTAAATCGTTACAAAATTGAAAGTATAGGGACTAAATCGTTACAAATCAAAGTTCAAGGACTAAAATGTTACTTTCATGAAAGTTTGGGGACTAAAAGTGTTTTTTTAACCTAAAATCTTTTATTGGGTCTTGTGTGCATTGATGTGGACTTTGCTTACCGCAAGTGTATGAGTCAAGTAATAATATAGTATTTTCGTGATTAAACGAGTGTCGTCCTCTGGATTGGTTTTCTAGCAAATTAACTACCGTGAATACTTTTGTTCAATTTTATTTAGGGAGCAAAACTCAATGATAAAGATAGAAGTAAAGACTAAAAACATAAAAATAAAAGTGGAGACTCAAATGGAAAGATTCTTAGGGAATTGATTTCATTGATTAAGATTGAGGATTGATTAATGGGATGAATTTAGCATGCAATTATTCTACCAAGTCTAGGAACCTTTTATCACAACTATCTCTCCCGAGCATAATTGATTCTCATGCATGCAACCAACTTGATATCCCTATCTAAGTTTATTAACATGCAAGGCTTTGAGTTTAGTTCTTCAAGCAACTTCTAAAGTTATTCCAAATCCCGTCACAAACTTAGAATTTCTACTTTAGTCATGCAATTAAATAAAGTAAGTCCTAGGCCAAATCCCCTCTCCCGAGCAAGATTCAACACTCAAATCATTCAACTAGTGATCAAGTAATTGAAAGCATTTAACCATAATTGCATAGGTAAAATAAATGCATATTCATACCACAAATTAATCCAACAAACTAAAACAACTACATCAATTCCTAAGACAAACAACTAGCAATTCATAGTCTTTAAACTACAAACACTAATTGAAAGAAAAACCATAAAAACTACAAGAGTTAAGGGAAAGAGAAATGAAAACTCGAATCCGCCGACACCGCACGTCCCCGTCACGATCTCCACGTCTTCTCGCTTGATTCTCGCTCCTTGGCCTTGCCTTTAGCTCCCACAAAAGGTCTCTAGTCGAAAATAGGGCTAAAATCTCACCAATTGGGCTCCCCTTGGCCGTAGCATGAAAAGATGAATTTATAGAAAATCTGGCGACAACGTCGAGACGCGTCGCGATACCGCGTTTTTGGAAAATTTCTCGATAGCGTCGCGATGCAGGTCCTAGCGTCGCGATGCTATGTTTTTTTTTTATTTTTTAGATTGGAAGCTCCATTTGACTCCAATGGCTGAATTAAGCTTCAAGAACATACTTCCTACAAATAAAACATAAAAATGCATAAATTTGGGCAAATAATTGTAAAAGACTAGTTTAATTAATCAGAGCAAAATAGTTAGCTATGCTCGCTATCATGCATCACCATATTAACGAAGAAAGAAAGGTAAACATCAAACTAATTAATCTCAATTTAAAAATTTATATATTATGTAAGTTACTACTTATAAAAATATAACTTGATTGTTTAGGAGAATGTTTCAAGGAAGTTGACCAAGGAGAAAGAAGTTATTGTTGTGATTGAGGTTTTCCCCCATAGAGCAATTACTTTGCTGGATGAAAAAGATGGGAGAGTGTTCAAGGTGAATGGACAACGTTTGAAACACTATTGGGGTGAGGAGTTTCAGTCGAAATATCATTCCCTAAGGTTGATTGATGATTGAGAGAGCAAGATGTTTGCAGGAGCATTTTACAGAGCAATATTTTAAGCTCCCAGTGTTTGTTTTTATTTTCTTACTGATTCGATTTATTTTTAATTTTGAGTATTTTAGATTTAGTTCGTTTAATTTTTTCATGATTTTTCAGTCTGTTGGTATTTTTTTTAATTCCGTAAAATTTATTTTAGATTTTTCGATTTGAATTTTATTTGATTTTGTTGGATTTTATTTTCGGTTTATTTATTGAATTATCTTTTAATTAGTTTAGATTAGATTTTATTAGATTTTAGTTTAGATTTAGATTTTATTTTTCAGTTATTTTAATTCTGTTTAGTTTAGGTTTAATAAAGATTTTCTCTAA
Source organism: Luffa acutangula (assembly GCA_036850905.1). Taxonomy (NCBI): domain Eukaryota; kingdom Viridiplantae; phylum Streptophyta; class Magnoliopsida; order Cucurbitales; family Cucurbitaceae; genus Luffa; species Luffa acutangula. The sequence goes on along the minus strand of CM072090.1, from coordinate 30,269,181 downwards.
TTAATTCGGCTTCAAGAATAAAAAGGATTAGATTTGATTTGATCGGTTAAATTTAAATTTGAATTTAAAAGATTTGATTTCCCTGCTTTGAAATTCGAATTCCATATCCAAGATTTTTCAGGTTCAGAAGGTTGTTGCGACAAAGTTATGGTTGAAGCAAATCGTCCGAATAGGAAGGGGGTTTGTTGGCGTAATTATCTTTTACCGTTTAGATTTTAAATTTTCTATTGCAAGGTAAATTTGCATGTGTTATCTAATGAAGCCACGTGTCATATGGAGATGATCCAAGGGCTTTGAGGTTGGACAGCACATAAACATTTACTAGGGGCGATTGGAATCCACGATTTTACCGTTGCTGGTTTCGAATTTTTCAGATGCATGTGATTAAACGATAATATAATTTAATGTGGCGCAAATCTTTTCAATTGGGATTTGATTTTGCTGCGGTTTATTTATTTGAAGACAGTGGTAAGTTCTTTTCACTTCATTCCTTTACTGTTTGTATTTCTTCTTCTTTTGTTGCTCCTCTCTATAAAATCTTTGAGTTTCCATGGTGAAAACACGAGCAAGAAAAGAAAGAGAGAATGAGGAGGAAGAGTTTACGATTACCCCTGAGGTACAGAAAGTAAAGGCGAAAAAGAAAAAGACCCCGGAGGAGAAAGAAGCCAAGAGAAGAATGAGGCAACAGAGGGTTGCAGAACAAGAAGAGGTTCAGGAGGTGGTAGAGGATGTTGCCACTACAGTAGCGGAAGGAGATACACAAGAACCTAAAGTGCAACACCCAGTGGCGGTCAAACCAATAGAAGCTGATACCGAAAGAATGCAGGAAGAAAACCCTAAAGAAAATCAAGAAACACAGGCTGACGAGGTTCAAGAGGAAAAGGCAGTGACTGTGCCTGAAAAAGAGACTGAAAGTGAGCCAGTTCAGGAGGCTCTTGTTGAGGTCGTCATGCCCGAACCTCCGAAACGATGTCGCATTAAGCGGAAGGCTGGCCGCGTCCAAGTGATTCGGACTGATACCCCATCACCACCGTCGTCGGATTCTGAGAAAGAGAAGGCAGAGTGAGAGGAACGAGATAAAAAAGAAGTTGAGGAAAAAGTGAGAGAAGAAGCAGAGAAGAAAGCTGAGGAAGAGCGGTTGCTCAGGCGAAGGGCGGAAAAGGGCAAAAATGTTGCTGAAGCATCGGAGGAACACGATGAAATAGAAGAGCCAGAATTGTCGTATGATCACTTCGTCAACAATTTTGCCAGAGCAAAATATGCTGAGCTTCTAAAAAGAGATTTTTTATTTTAGAGAGGATTCAGCGGTGATCTTCAGCATTTTCTGAGGACCGGTATTGCAGACCACGGCTGGGAGTTTTTTTGTGCGAAGCCTGAGTCTGTAAACGCGCAGGTGGTGCGCGAATTTTATGCTAACATTGACAAAGAAGATGGTTTCCAGGTGATTGTTCGAGGAGTCGAGGTAGACTGGAGTTCTAGTGCTATCAATGCACTGTATAACCTTCAGAATTTCCCCCATGCGATATATAATGAGATGGTTGTAGCGCCATCTAATGAGCAACTAAGTGAGGCTGTGCGGGAGGTAGGTATTGAAGGGGCACAGTGGCAGCTGTCCAAGACTGAGAAGAGGACGTTCCAGTCGGCTTATTTGAAAAGGGAAGCGAACATGTGGATGGGATTTATCAGACAAAGGATGCTTCCAACAACACATGACTCGACAATCTCCAGGGAACGGGTTCTTCTAGCTTTTGCAATCTTGCGGTCTTTCAGTGATGATGTAGGAAAGATCATTGCTAGTGAAATTTCTGGTTGTTGGAAAAAGAAAGTGGGGAAACTGTTTTTTCCGAACACAATCACGATGTTATGCAGCAGGGTAGGAGTGCCCACGGTTCCAGAGGATATAATTTTGCTTGACAAGGGAATTATCGACACGCCTAATTTGGCACGACTCCAGCGTATGCAGGAGGTACATCAAGGTGGGCTTGTCTACGACATCAACACGATTTTAGAACAACTGGCACTTTCGGCCAGCAGACAGGAGTTTGCTGAGAGGCAAGCTTTAACCTTCTGGAACTATGTTAAGAATCATGATGTCAGTTTAAAGAAGGCGCTGCAAGAGAATTTTTCAAAATCATATCCAGCCCTTCCTGCATTCCCTGAGGATCTGTTGAACCCTTGGATTCCGCCCCCACCGATTGAAAGAGGAGAAGAGGAGAATGAAAATGAACAGGGCCGAGAGGACTGATGGATGAAGTGGCCTTGGACGAGCATAATTTTTGTTATGACTTTTTGTTTGCTCGAGCATTTTTTGACCTCTTCTGTTGATGTTATGATTGCTTCTTTTAACATTTCTGCTTCTAAAAAATATATATGCTTTGTAATTTCTTTTTCATGTTTTTAATGAAATTTCCAGATGTTTTTGTTCTATAAGCACTGAATTTCTCTAACTTAACTAATTTCCTTCTGAATTTTGAAGCTTGGACTGGTTAAGCTTAATTAGATCAAGGTATTCTGATCTCTAGAAACCTTTTGCTTGAGCATTTCTTCTAGCTTGCTCTGTTGTTGCGACAAAGAAGATTTTGGAGGTAGTGTTGACTTTTATGATCCACTTTAAGCTTAGTTCTAGTCCCACGCTTAGTTTAAAATTCAGATAGAAAAATTTAAGTTTGGGGGTATAATTGAAAAATTTAATGATTCATTGGGGACAATGAATAATTCAAGTTTGGGGGACTTTTTGCTACTCCAATTGTTTTGCTTGAGCATTCCTCTCCTTCATTTAAAATTTTTGTTAGGTTATTGAGTAACCGGGGACATTTGTGATACCCACAATTTGTCTTCACGTCAAAAGATGACCTAGGAAATGTGAAAAAATGAGAAAAATTATTTGCTGAAAAAATTGATTGTTGAAAATTTTGCTGAAAAAAATCATGGAGCAAAAGTTTTGGAGGATGAATGATGATCCAACAGTTTTTCTGTCTCCTAGAACTTAGGTGAGCTTCATCATAAAATGTTTCCATTCTGAGGGGCAAGAGATGGAATAATTAAGGATATTTGTGCTTTATAATGAGTATTGAGCCTAGTTGGTGATGAGTTTGAGGCAGGGGTATACTGCACCATAAAGTGGGTCATCCCATGCTTAAGAGCTTATGACTGTAGGGCTACTTAAAGTCTGAAAAACAAGAATATAAACCCCTTGAAAATGTGTTTTATGTAGAGCTAGGATGTGGCGAGTTCTTAGAATTGAGTTAAAAAGTGGAGATTATTCGTCCATGCCGTAGGAATTGTTTTGCTGCAGCAGAGCTTGGTTTTGTAGAATGCTCAGGTAAAGGTTGAAGGTAGTGTTGGACCATCTTGTTTGATTAAGCTATTATTTGTCTAATTTTTTGAATTCTTAAGGGAAGGTTGGTTAGTATTGCTCGGGACGTGCAATAGTTCAAGTTTTGGGGTGTGATAACTGCCCAAAAGGTAGTTATTTAGGCCTCGTTTATATAGGGATTTGTGTGTCTTTTGTGCTTAATAGGGTTGGTTTTAGATGGATATTATATGTTTTAACCCATTTGGAAGAATGGAAGCTTTGGAAATTATTTTATGCATAATATGTTGCTGAGCGACTGGAGGGAGCAAATTCTATGTTGCAGCAAAACTGGGAGCAAAACTGCCACGTCACAGCTCGTCAGCCAAGTTGACAAACCGAATTCTGTTGAGTTATTCTCGTGATAAAGGAGCAAGGAGAGCCCTACACGTGTCCAGGTTGACCTAAGTCAAGCCTCCTATCCTTCTATAAAAGGGAGTAGCCGCCCAAGTCAAATTCATTCCACTTTTGGGGAGAAAACATTTCATTCTTGGAAAGTTCCTTCCATCTTTGGGAGCCGAATAGTGAAGAGAGATTGGAGACCACCTAGGAGACCATCATTGCAAGCTGATCGAGGAGATTAACATTTCCTTTTATTATCTTGTAATTATGGGCATGCCTACTCAAATTGTAGCGTGCATCTCCATGCATATTATGAACTAAGTAGCTTAGGTGTTGGTTAGGAACAATGTGATTGTCGTACTTAACTTTAGTAATATATATTGATTATTGCATCTTGGTTAATTGTTGTGCTTGTTTCTATTTTATGCCCGTCTGGCCAGCCGGTATGAATACCTCTCTCTAGTTTCAGGGATGATTTAGAGAGTGTGTGACAATTAATCACACTACAATCATTGTGTATTCGTGAACGCTAGTGACTGAGCTAGGGATAGCCAGTTGCCTAGTGCTTGATTGGTCGTACTTCATTGGGGTTGAAACACATTCCAAAAAATCTGGAGTTCCGGGAGGAATCCGCTAATAATACTGTGAGAGTTTGCATGATCAATAATATTGCTAGAGCATCTTTTAAAACAATTACTAAAACCTAACCAGCGTCTATCTCTAATTTGTCTGCCTATTTGTTTACTTGTTGTTCTGTCATTTCTTTTGCTTCAGCATTATTCCTACAAAAACCAATCATTTTTACCTTCTTTGAAACCATTAAAGAATTATACAAAATAGATAAAGTGGAAGCTAGTTCAGGCCTTGGATTGATAATACTTATTACTTGTTGCGGACTGTGTATACTTGCACAAAGTTCTAGAGTACTTTTAGATCATAATTTTACTCACTCTAGGAGCCCAACAACGACCTAGACAACTTGGTCTTAATCCTGAGTTGATTATGGACTCCTGCTCATGAGGAATTGTCCTTTGATTTGTATGGGTGAGAGTGACCAATACGCCGACTCAATAAGCCTACCATTTTGGGGACAAGACCGAACATAATCATACAAGAAGGAATTCACTCCTTCCCGACTTTAGGGAAGTAGATGAGTGTTCCCTTAAGTGGTGACTCCGAGTCTTGAACAAAGGGTCCTACCCTCTCAATGGCACGAGAGGGTTTTCTGTTTGATGGTTGGACCATAAACAGGTTGTTCATTAGAGGAGAATTGGTACTTAAGGAAATAGAAGTAACCCAGGGGTAAAACGGTAATTTGACCCAGCTAGTGTTACAGACACTTGTGAAGGACTAACTAGTCGTTATTGGTCTATATCCGTGGACACAGAAAATTTGTCTGCAGTGAGAATAGTGCAACTGTGAGTCTATAGTGGAATGTACACACAGTTAATGAATATTGATTAATTTGGTTAATGAGTTTGACCAATTAATCTCACATCATTTGAGCTTCTGATATGCAGGTCCATTAGGTCCCACTGGTAGCTCATAAAGTAATTTGAGGCAACTAAGTAATAAATATAAATTGAAAGTGTTCAATTTACTAAGGGAAACAATATAATATATATTGATATACTATTATGAGAGAAATTAATATTTGAAGAAATTCAAATATTAATATAAATTTGAGTCACATTAAATTTATGGAAGTTTGAAAGAGTTCAAATATGAATTAATTAATTTTAGGCCTAAAATATATTTGGGCAATTAATTAATTCAAGGTCGGAAATTAAATATGTGATATTTAATTGGTGATTAATTAATTAAAGAATTAATTAATCGGGAATTAATCAATTATGAAAATAATTAATCACTTAAGGAAGTGATTAATCATTTATGGAAATGATCTAATCACTTATGGAAGTAATTAGTCATTTGTGGAAAAGATTAATCAATTATGGAATTGATTGATCTTGGATTGATTAAATAAGAAATAAGATTGAATCAATTTTGGAAAAGATTGATATAATTGAATATTTTATTCATGACCACTCTTCTATAAATAGAACACTAGACCTAATTGGTTTGGTAACCCTCTTGCTCTTAGACTCACAAGACAAGACCCTAGAATTCTCTCTAGCCTCCCTCTTAGAGAAAGACTCCCACAAGTCTTTTGCCTCCTAGACTTAGAGACATACCAGTGTAACCACTGTGGTTATTGTGTCTTTGAAGAAAATTTCCAACGAAGAAATCAAGAAAGAGTTGCTGCGCTTTCGTACGTTGGAGCATCGTTGGCGAAGAACGGTCAAGTCTACAACGAAGGTTTGTAACTGTTCTTTCCCCTTTTCTTTAGAAAAGCATGAGAATAAAAATAGTTTTATTTTCAAACTTTTTTTTCAGCATGTTTATAGCATTTTTAGCGGCCTTAAAGTGTGTTCAAAGTTTTATTTTGCTTTTTTGTAACGGTATTTTAATATTAAATAATATACGGCGCAAAGTCCTATCGATGCGCTTCCGCTGCGCCGGGGCTTTCATCCCCTTCAAAAGTTACCTTGGTATGTTGTTAGTAAGATAACACCAAGGGTGGCGTTATTGTCATCCCGTAGCCATTCTAAGAAAGATGGTTTGCTCGATAAGTTGAGTTGGCAGCGAGAGCTGTTTTGACGTTCCTTTAGCGATGCCTAATGGAAGCTGATGGTTGCAACTTACCAACAAAGTGGGCTTGAAGTTGGTGAAGTTGCTGATGAAGCTTCTTGCTCAACCGGGATAAGAATATAAGATGTCATGGAAGGTGGGTTATGAATATGTCAAGCGTAAAGGTTGAGCTGACATTGGCAACATGTGTTCCTTCAAGTAGCATCATTGAAAACCAGCCTCATGCCTGTCGTGCAAAAACGGATAGCTTAGTTCCAACTTTGCTAGTGAAGTTGGCTTTTCGATACACATGGCCAAGTTTCCTGCAGGTCGTGCAAGATCAGAGTTTGGATTTTATTTTGTTAGACCTTTTGAGTTCTTGATGCACTTGGTCAAATTGCCTGTAAGCAAGTCCCATTGCAAGTGCTGTATGTTCAACACAACTTGTCTCGTGAATTGTCGTTATGAATATACATGAACTATTCTCCTTGTACCTTAGTTTTAACTTTGGGATCTTGGAGGAAAGTAGCTTTTTGAGCAAAAAGTCATTGGTGTTAAGTGCCTCGAGGAGTAAGAGTTGGAGTCAAGGCCAAGTATCCAAAGTGGCTAGACGAGCAACTTTATCGAGGATGAAAGTTTTTAAGGTGGGGAGATTGTAACGCCCCGCGTTTCGGAATCAAGCCATTTTTAGATCTGTTGAGACTTTTTATTCTAATTTGGAAATTAGAATTTAAGCTTAGCCTCGGGTCACTAAATTGAATTTCTATAATTTAGGAAAAAGATATTTTAAATTAAATCTTTAAATTTCCTAAAGATTGGAGGTTTAATATTTGAAATTTATTTTCAGTTTCAAAAGACCCAAAATTCTCTTAATTTTTTTTAATCCCAAATTCTTTAGGAGCTAAGATTGGGTTTAAAATTAAATTCTAATTAAGTTTCTAAATCATAATTTAATTGGGTTTCTCCTCTTAGGTTTTATTTATAAGAAAAGAAAGGAAAAAGAAAAAAGAAAATTGTTGGTGCCCTAATCTCAACTTTTTCTCTCTTTCCCCTTCTTCTTCACGCCATTACTGCCATAGATCCCCCATTCGAATTTTCTTCAACCGACCAGCAACCCCACGAACTCTCTCTCTCCCTCGCTTCTTCATTCCCTCGCCGGCGACTCTCTCCCTCTCTCTCTCAAGCGCGAATCTCTCTCCCTCATCTCTTTTCGCCGGCAACCTCAAGCTCGCGCCGTTTCTTCTCCTTCACGAGCAGTCTTGTGTAAGTCTCACTTTCTCTGGTTTCTTTTTCGTTTAGTTTTGGTAGGCTGAAGTCTCGATCCTCTCTTTCTCTTGTGTTTCGGCCACGACCCATGAAAAAGGACTTATTTTTCTTCTCTTGTTCTCTGTCTTCCATTTTCCAGCCGTAACTGCACCAATTCACGATTTCCAGCCTCCAACGACATTGTTCGACGCTTGGGGTAACGTTTATCTTGAACCCATGCTTATTTGGATTCAATTTTACATTACCCATTCATTGACGGCTTCTAATTTGTAGGTTTGAGGTTCTTGGAAAACCAAAAAGCGAGTGTTTGGGTTTGAAATTGGTTTTCGACGCATACCCATAACCCGAATAGCTTTGGGACTGAATGCCCATAAGCTAGGAAGTTCGGATTAGTGATTTCGAACTCATTCGGTCACTAGGCAGCAAGCTTCAAGGCCTTTTAGGTGTCAATCAGTAAGTTTCCATGCTCTCAAACCTTTATAATTTTATTAGGTTGGCATTAGAATAGCTTTTGACCCATGGGTATTATGTTAGTGTTAGTTTTGACCCAACCCGGACCTCAAGCAACACGTATCGTAGGAGTTTTGAGTGCTAATCAGTAAATTCCAACACCCTTTACCTTCCTTTATTAAGTCTTTTATGTGTTAGAAGTCGGTTCCTAACTCCTAGTAGGTTGTTGCTTGTAGTTCGGCTCTTTTAGGCTCTTCTGGTTGAGAATCAAGTGGTTTCGGTAAGAAATCCCTTCTCTAAGCATTCTTTAGTTTTATCGTTAGGTTCTTAAGCTTGGTTTTGACTAGTAGCATTTACCTTGTTGTTTAGGAGCTCCGTTGGTCTGTTTAGAATTGCTTAGGAGCGCTATATAGGTAAGTAGTTTATATCTGTTGAAGTCTGTTTGATTGCATGATGCACGATGTTTGTTTAATCGCTTTATAATTATTCTCTTGTTTCTTGCTTTGCTGATATATATATATGTGTGTGTGTGTGTGTGTGTGTGTGTAAGTGCTTCTTGCTTCTGTGTTATATATATATATATATGAGATATTTGAATAGCATGAATTGTTGTTGTGTGATGCTTAGTTGTTAAGCATGCTAGTTGTTATGCTTTTATGAGTTAAGCATGAGTCGAGAGTATGTTGTTGCTGTATGTATATGCTTGGTTGGCATAGTACATGAGTCTAGAAGCATGATGCAGGGCATATGCATTCTAGGTAGTTTGGTGTGGTATGTATATGCTTGGTGGGCATAGTACATGAGTTTAGAAGCATGTTGCAAGGCATATGCATTCTAGACAGTTGTAATAAAGAGGTCGGGGACCTGAATGTAAAATAAAGGCTAGTTGGGTGAATGTTTGTGCACCTCAGGTACAAATGGTCAAGGGGTGGCATATCACCAGTGGTTTAAGAGGAGCATCGAGGCCTTGGGTACAAATGATCAGGGATCGGTGTGATGAGTCTAGAAAGCATCGGTGCACCTTGGGTACAAATGGCCAAGGGGTGATGCACAGTTCGAGGCCTTGGGTACAAATGGTCAAGGGTCGAACGCCGAGTTCCGTAGAGAGCATTGTGGCCCTGGGTACAAATGGTTAGGGGACAGTGCGACTCCAAGGATCAGTCTTGGAGAGCCAAGTGAGGGCTAAATAAGTTTGTTGAGTGAGCTCGTGGAGCATGAGTGGTTAGTGAATTGCATAGAGAGATGCATGAGGTTTAACTTAGGAGAGTCATTCACTTTACTTGCTTTTAAGCATGTTGTGTTTATAGCTTTGAGAAGTATGTTGTTTGCGCATGAAAAGCATGTTGGTTGCTTGGTTGTTGTTTGATGGCTTTTCATGTAGGGGCTACTTACCAGTACCGTGGTTGTACTGACCCCTTCCCCTTCTTTTCCCCAACATTTTAGGTTATGTAGGTTATGAGGACTGCGATGACCGTGGTGATGCAGAGGAGATGCATGAGGAAGGTGAAAGGATAAAAGCCCTTGCGCAGTGGAAACGATTAGAACCTTAACTCAGTTTTTAATTCGGATTAAAAAACCAATACGCTGGGAAAATAAATTATAGCAGTAAAATCATATTTAAAACTACTGCAAACCATATAAAACATGCTGCAAAATATAGGAAAAACTTCTAGATCTAATCTAGTGTGGATCCTAGTGATCCAAGATCAAGAATACTATAGCGTTATGGAAATTCTTGACTCGAATCTCCTTTTCTCCGATGGATTGCAGAAAAAACAGAAACAAAACTCTCTTTTCCTTGCTGGAAATTCTACCCACAAAGACAACCATGAAGAAACACTAGTATGCTCCTAGGAATTGGAGTTGAGCGGTTTGTGGGAACCAAAACTTCTAAGGCTTTGAGAGAATTTTAGTCTCTGTATTGCTAGAGAGAAATACACATAGCACTATTAGAGAGAGCAAGAGAGATTGGGTGAGAGAGAGCTACCGGATAATCGATCAATTGAAGCGATTAAGTTTCAGATGAAAAGGCCATCTGCCTTAATAATCTCTTCATCATACACGCAACCCACAGGAAAAGTGGAAGACACGTTCCCATCAGTTAACCTAACTGATGGGAAAAATATTAATTAATTAATATCTAAAAATAAATATTAATTAATATTTTAATTAAATTGACTTTTAATTTAATTTAATTCTATTTGTATAAAACATATTTATACAAATATTCTACTTAACCTATAATTTTAATATAACTTAATTAAATCAAAATTTAATTAAATTAAATTAAAACAGAAATATTAATTAATTCACCAACTAATTAATATTACAATTAAATATCTTATATTTAATAATATTTCTCTCAAATAAACTATAGAATTAATATACATCATATGTGCATTAATTATAACCTATAGTTTTTAATATGAATCAAATTCATATTTTAACTTAATATTCGAACCCCTTCAAATATTCAATTCTCGCTTAGAAATTTACCTTAACACCCTTACAGAGCTACCGGTGGGACCTAATGGACCTACAGATCAGAAGCTCCAACGATATGAGATTAATTGACTAAACTCATTAACCAAGTTAATCAATGTTCGTTAACTGTGGTTCACTCCACTATAGAACCACAGCTGCACTTTTCTCATTGTAGATATATTTATGTGTCCATGGATATCGACCATCAACAGTAAATCAGCCCTTCAAGTGTGTTCTTACCCCAGTTAGGCCAAATTATCGTTTTACCCTTGGGCTACCTCTTCATCCTTAAATACCAGTGCTCTTCTAATGAACAACCTGTTTGAGGTCCAACCAACAAACAGAAGTCCCTCTCGTGCCACAGAGAGGGTAGGGCCCATTGTTCAAGACCCGAAGACACCACTTAAGGAAACACACCTCTACTTACCCTAAAGTCGGGAAGGAGTGAATTCCATCTTGTGTGACTATGTTCCCTACTCCCCACTCGGTCTTGTCCCCAAAATGGTAGGCTTATTGAGTCGGCGTGCAGACCACTCTCACCCGTACAAATCAAAGGACAATCTCTCACGGACAGGAGTCCATAATCCACTCAGGATTAAGGCCAAGTTGCCTAGGTCATCCTAGTGAAATAGAGACCAAGCTAACTAACGGTGTTATAGTTAGTGGTTAACTATTTCGCGGTCCGGTCTTTGTGCAAACTCATTGCACAGGATACCCCCACTTGCATGTCAACTACATCGTTGGATCATTGTGTTTGTATCAAAATACAAAGCAGGCCGTATCCATAGTGTCACCAGGATAAGTTACCCAACCTTATCCCTATACTACAGACCCTTTAGGCTAAATCTTGAACAGAGGGACCATGACTAGATAGTGTTATTTTTCCTTTATATTTTTATCTTGGATAGGGTAGTTGTTGCTTACATTGGTTGGACAATTGTTTGTCTTATTTGTCTTAGTTTTGAATTTATTCTTTTTGAAACTCTGGGCTTAGTTGAGTTAGTTTTAATAAACTCTAACTCTTTGTTCAGTTAATAATATTTAAGTTTGTTTCGAATGAACTATAGTTATAAGCTTTCATAAGGTTGTATTTCTGGTTAGAAAGTTGTTGATACGAGACCTGACTCGTATGGTTTTTGTGTTATAGTATGGTGGTGGTGTTGAAAATGTTATAGAAGTGTTATTTTTGTTCTACAGGTGATTGAAAAATTTTGTTAGCCCTATGTATGCCGTTATGCTGTCGAAATTTTCGGACACTCGGTTAAAAGTTAGTAATGTCGCTAGGTTAGTGTATAAAAACCTTGGGTGTTACAGCCTCATGTGAAACATTATAGTAAAACTTTGGAGGAACAGAAAATGTTATAATAATAGTCGAAACTACTTCAACATGCTTAGCTCCTGTCTCTACTAGTATGCACGGTGAATCACATGCATCAGGCTCACAATGTAAAGAAAATTCAAGCTTAACTTCACTGACCTCATGGTGATTTTCTTCTGATTTACCTTCTTATTGCTTTCGAATCTAAACTTCTAGCTCAAGGATAGAGGTGGCTATTTGAGTGTTCTCTTGCTCCTGAATCTGATCAAGACCTGTCACGAGCTTTCATTGCGAGGAATCGAGAACTCTCGGCCATATTTGAAATTATCTCCCTCGCTTCACTATGTGTTCTGTCAAACATATCACCACCACTCGCTGCGTTGAGCAAACCTCTATTCTCCAATGTCGACCCATCATAGAAGCTCTCGATCAAGGAAAACTCTATGATTGGAAAATGAGGACACACACATAAATCATTAAAGTGATCCCAATACTCGTGAAATGCTTCCTATGATGTTTGGGTGATGTATATGATCTCCCTAGTGACGTCAAGGTCTCCAAGAGAAAGAAGGTGACTCAAATCAGAAGCTGATAGACCTTGCATCATGCACTCAGCCATGACACCCTTGATTTACCACGACAAGGCTATGCTGATTTCATCGTTAAGCTCTGCAAAAAAGGAAAAAAACACAAAAACACAAAAAGCACAAAAGCACAAAAGCACAAAAACCTAAAAATACTAGAAATATGCCCTTCCCCAGTAACGGCGCCAATTTGACGGGATGTGTTGAGGGTCCTAGCCAAATGAGATTTATATTCCACGACACTACAACTATTTTGTAGAAATAGCGGTCGGGATCGAACACTGGGAAGGGAAATCTAGTGAATGCAGTCTTTTGTGTTCACACAACAGGGGGGTTTTGAAACGGATGGATCAAAGTAGTAAATAAAATTCTGAATGTAAATATAAAACTAAATAGGACAAACATGCAACAAAGAAAGATGGAATAAAATTCAATTTAAATAAGGATCGCTGGATTGGGAATGCTATGCTTGAATATTTTACTACTTGGCTTCCTAGTTTTCTTTAATAATCATTCCATGTTATTAATGTGAACCCGGTTTAGCTTCTTGGTTACTCGGAGGACCCCCATACACTAACATGTCTTTGATTAATTAATTAACCCAGAACCCTACAACTAACATAATTAATTAATTTGATTGTTCGCTCGCTACTCCGCATGCATAGCCCAATGACCACCAAGCTATATCTAACTAATCTAAAATAAACAACTCGAGACCTCGCGATTGCTTACATACATTAGTCGCTTTAAACTCATGGGTCCAGAATTGCATTAATTAAAGATAAACGGAATTTAAATTCAATTAACACAACCTTTATCATGCATCTTAGGCTTATCAAGAAGCTACATTCAATAGTGATGGACTTGCCTCAACCTAGTGGCTATCTCAAATAACTCATAGAATGCACAAAAATTAATTTCCTAGAGTTGTCAATTCTAAGACATTAATCTCATGCATTGATTTAAACGAGATACATAAAAATCTCATAAAAACAGCAAGGAAAAACAAGTTATAACCAGAAAACTCAGCCAAGCAACATAATATTCAAAGCATAAACCCAATCCAACGATTCCAAGTAATTTAGCTACTCATAGAGAATGAAAAAAAACACAATTGAATCCAAAATAATGGATAAGAATTGACCTTAAAAGGTCTACACAGCAGAGAGAAACGAAAAAGGGCGAAAAGAATTGTAAAAGCTAAAAAATTATAACTTAACGGCGGCCTAAACCGAAGCCCTATATTTATAGAAAACATCGCAGCGTCTCGACGCCAGGCTCGACGTCTCGACGCCACGGACTTTGTTCTCCGTGTTAATTTCGCGTTGACGTCGAGACGCTAGGGGCAACATCTCGACGTCGTCCCCAATCTGAGGTTTGCTGCCTTTTTTCTCGATTTTGTCTCAGTCTTTCTCGGTACGGGTCTTGAACCTTCAATTCTTGGTGCACTTCTTCAAGCCTGCTTCAATCCACTTGGGTCTTTTCACCTCCTCGCTGTCCAAGGACATCGAGATGGCTCAAAAACTCCATAATTGGCCCGAAATAACACCAATTTGTGCGGTTGGCTCCCGATATCACCTATGCTCGAAGTACCTGCAAATAAGACAATTAAAGCATAAAATCCCCCTAACAAGTTTAGATTAGAGGTAATAAAATAGCACGAATCAGGTGCTATCAACTACCTTGACAATTCTGTCTTCAGTTGGGGCTACTTTCCTTGTAAGGTTGTGGGCGCATATTAGACGCATATTCTACATCTACAGGACTAGATGCAGGTGCAAATCTTTGATTTCTACTCTTTTGCTCCGTTGACCTTTAATCTCCAATTGCAGGCGCATTTCCCTTGCAAAGTCCTCTGCACAAAAACATTAACTTGGATAAATTCTTACAAAAATAATCTCTTTTTGTATACTTTAAAGCATAAATTCTATACTTCTAAGATTTCCCACATGATTTTAAGACTTTTCCTAATTTGACTTGAAATGATAAGATTTTAAGCACAAAGTATTTGCTTTAGAAGCAATAACCTAGGTTTTTAAGGCTAAATAATGCACATAAATGAGCGTTATCAGAAACATAACATTACAATATGAAATTCACTCCTTCCCTTATTGAGGCAAGTAGATGTGTTTCCCCGTAAGGGCTGATTCCGGGTCTTGAACAAGGGCGCCCATCCTTTCATGGCCTAAGAGGAACTACTGTTTATTTGTTGGACCATAAACAGATTGTTCATTAGAGGCATCACTGGTACTTAAGGATCCAGAGGTAACCCAGGGGTAAAATGGTAATTTGACCTAGCTGAAGTTACAAACACTCGTGAAGGATTGACTTACCGGTATGGTCGATATTCGTGGACACAGAAACATTCTACAGTGAGAAGAGTGCAACTGTGGGTCTTTTGTGGAGTGAACCACAGTTAACGAATGTTGACTAACTTGATTAATGAGTTTAGACAATTGGTCTTGTATTGTTGGAGCTTCTGATCTGTAGGTCCATTAGGTCTACCTGCTAGCTCGTAAAGGGTTTTGAAAGGGGTCAAATATTAAATATGAATTAGATTCATATTAATATTATAGGTTAAATTTTATATGAATAAGATTCATATTAAAACTATAGTATATGAGAGAATTATTTGAATATGATTCAAATGGTAAATTAATTAAATATTTGATATTTAATTAAGGAATTAATTAATTTATTTTGATTAAATATGATTTAACTAAATTCATACTATAGTTTATAATTTATGTACATTTGATGCACATTAAAACTATATGTTAAAAGAGAGACATTTGAATATGATTCAAATGTAGAATTAATTAAGTATATGATATTTAATTAATGTTGGGAACAATTAATTATTCAATTAATTGGTTGGCTTGATAAATTTAGTTGAACTACAACTATATGTTATAATTAATTTAATTAAAGTTTATTTAGTTACATAATATACAATTTAGTTTTAGTTATTTTAAGGGAAAAATACACTTTTGGTCTCTGAGGTTTGGGTTAAGTTACACTTTGGTCCCTGAGTTTTCAAACTCAACAAAAATACCCTTGAGGTTTGAGATAAGGAGTAATTTAGTCCCTGCCGTCTAGTTTGACGTTAAATCCTAACAGTTTGCTGACGTGGCACCATTATTTTAATAAAAAAAAATATATTAAAATAGTAAAAATATTAATTTTAAAATATATTTTTATTTCTTTTATTTCTTTCATCTTCTTCTTCAACCTTCCCATCATCACCAACCTCCCTCTTCTTTTTCACACTCTCACCAAAGCTCCAGCGCCGCCGGTCACCGCCGTCTCCGGCAGCCGCCCACCGCCGCCGACATTTTTTTTCTCTTTTTTTTTCTTCTTTCTTTCTCTCTCACTCACCATCTCCCTCATCGTCGTCGGAAATGGCTGGAAAATCACCCCAAACAGCAACCCATTCACCTTCGAAATCGAACCCATTCACTCACCCGCTAGAACGCCGACCACGACCGCTGCTGCACACCCGTGGATATTGCCGGAGAAGACGCCTGCGAACGCCGACCTCGAACCCTGCCCCGAACGCCTGCGAACCTTGACGAACGCCGACCAGATCTAGGTTTTCGGTTGCGAACGCCGTGAACGCAGATCTGGGTTTTGGGCCATGAAACTTTCAGATCTGGGCTCCTCTGGCGAGCACGGTACAACCGTCCTTGGGAGCCGTCAGGATGGGCCACTGCTCGCGCCTGGACTACGCCGGAGAAGGGAAGAATAGTTGCCGGTTGCCGCTGCTTGCTGATTTGGGCGTTGCGTGGGCCAGCGCGGATCTATTAGCGAGACTGGAATCGGGGAGAGCAGCGGATTCGAGGATGGAAGCTCGTGGGCATTTTGCTGGCAGGAGAAGAATCTGTGCGAGGGGGTGGCTGGCTGGAGAAGAAAATGAATGCACTGCCGGAGGGGGTGGCTGGCCAGAGAAGAGGATGGAAGCTCTGTTTTTCTTTCTTTTTTCTTTTTTTTGTTTTAAAAAAACCAGTGAAAAGAAAAAGAAGACAAGAAGAAAGAAGAAAAAAAAATTAGTCGCCGGTGGCAGGTGGCGGTCGGTGGTCGTCGGTCGCCGAAGATAGGAAGAAGAAGAAGGAAGAGGATGGAGAGGATGAAGATGGAGAAGAAGAAGAAGAGAGAGGGATGAATAATAAAAAAATAATATTATTTTATTATTTTAATATTTTTTATTTAAAAAAGTAAAATAAATAATTTTTTATATTAAAATAATAGTGCCACGTCAGCAACCGTTAAAAGTTAACAGAAAAATTGACGGCAGGGACCAAAGTGCTCCTTATCTCAAACCTCGGGGGTATTTTTCTTGAGTTTGAAAACTCAGGGACCAAAGTGTCACTTAACCCTTTTTCCAACTTAGTCAATTAAAACTAATTTTAATTCTAAGTAAAGTAATTCTAATCTTATTAGAAATGTGATCTTAGGTCTAATTAATTTTAAACATTTTAAAATTAATTCATTTATCCTAAGATCCTATGCTTGCATGCAATTCTTTGTTATAGGTTAACGGTTTCTATTCATTAATTTTATAACTATTATAAATTTTAATGAATTAACCCTATAACATGCTACTATGGTGAATAAATTAACAATCAAATTCTAATTAATTTATAAAACCATACATTAGCATACATGACATACCAAAAATATAACAATTATATTAATCTAAGGTAATGTCATGCTCAATGCAATTTAATTTCCTTTTAATTAACATAACTCTTAAATTAATTATACAAGAAAATTAAAATTAGCATTACCATTTTCATACATTAACATAACACTTTATATTAATAGCTCATGAAAATTAATAAGCATATAAATTACTAATATAAATATAACTCTTATATTTTTAAACTAAAGCAATTTCATGTTTAATGCAAATTAATTTTCTTCAATTAATCTAACTCTTAAGTTAATTACCCAAAAAAATTAAAATAAGCATTCACATTTTCATACATTAACATAACACTTTATATTAATTGCTCATGAAAATAAATAAACATATAAATTACTTTCATAAATATAACTTTTTATATTTTTACTAAAGTAATTTCATGCTCAATGCTTCTCAATTTTCATCCATTTAATCATAACAATTTATATTAAATACCCATGAAAATTAAATTCCTGCATAATACTTATATTATAACAATTATAATTAAAAAATGCATGAATATGCTTAACCTAGGGTGGGATTTTAAGCTATATGACATCCATAAAGCAAAATAAATAGCTAAGTAGACGAATTTTTGGCATCCTAGGACTCAAAACAATAGAAATATTACACTAATTAATCTATTATAGCCCTATCATGTCGTGAACCAGCCCAAAATAAGCTTGAACCAAGCTGAACCGGGTCAAAACACACTTGAACCGGTCAATTTGAAGCTGAACCGAGCCAAACAAACGCCAAAACTTGTCTAGACCGTGTGAACCCATCGAGAACCGGGTCAAATCTCCTCAGACCGGTCAACAATCGCTTGAACCGCCATGAACCGGTCAAAACTCAGTCAAAATCCTCGAACCGGTCTGAACCGTATGAAAAACGAACGCCCAAAACGCTAAAAGGATTTTAAAAATCGCTCAAATTGCATAAGCCCAACCTCGAACCCATGACCTCCAAGCACGCAGACGAAGATGGTACCAACAGAGCCAAACACAAATTCCAACTTCATTATTGATTTTTAATCTTTATATTTTCTTATGGCCGCGCGATTTCTTCTGTTTCTGGGTTTTCTTCCAGCGTCGAGACGCTATTGAGACAGCGTCGAGACGCTGGCTCTCGGATTTCCAAAAATACTTCGATTTCTAGTGCGATTTTCCTCCGATTTTGCCCCAAATTGTACCAAATTGCTCCGAATTTCTTCCTCAATTGATACAAAACAACGACACGGACTTACAGACTCGATTGCAATTAAAATACCCAAAACAAAGGGCCCTTACATTGATCAAATCAACTTTAAATTGCAAAAACTAACGCCAAAAACCCAAAACATCTACTAGCAAACCTTTATACATCAAATGCATAAATTAATCCCACCAAAAACCAATGTAAATTTTAGAGAAACAAAATTAGATCTACGATCAGCTCTGTTACCAATTGAAGGATTAGAATTCCCAATTCCGTTACAGCGAAAGCAATTGGACCATTCGTAAATTAATTTTGTTCTACAAAATACCAATATATTGGCAAAAGGTTAAGCGGTGAGAAACATACCTCCGTTGACGACTCTGAATACTTCAATGGATGATTCTTGATTGCTCTGCAACAACGAAGAACACCACCATTTGATCTTCCCCGCTATAACTCTGAGATTAGGAACATAGTTGTGGGACTACCTAATCTTGAATGCGAAAAACTTTAGAGAGAAAATTCTCCCTAAAGTTCTTGAGTTGAGAGAATATGAGAAGGCCTTATGGTGGCCATATGTTTTGTACCTAAACGCTAGGGTTAGTGTTCTATATAGGAGAAAGACCATGAATAAAATATTCATTTAAAATCAATTATTTCCATAACTGATTTAATCTTTTCCCTAATCAATCAATTCCATAACCAATCAATTCCATAATTGATTAATCTTTTCCATAAATGATTGATCACTTCAATAAGTGACTATAATTGATTAATTTTCAATTAATTAATTCTTTAATTAATTAATCACCAATTAAATATCATATATTTAATTTCTGACATTCTATTAGTTAATTAATTAATTACCCAATTAAATATCATATATTTAATTTCAGGCCTTCAATTAATTAATTCTATAATATGAATCAAATTCATATTAAAATTTGAACTCCTTCAAATTCTCTTATATCCTATAAATTTAATATGAATCAAATTCATATTAATATTTGAACTTCTTCAAATATTTATTTCTCTCATAGTCTATAGTTTAATTAAATCTCATTTAATTAAAACTAAATTGAATAATTAATTAATTCATAATTAATTAATTCATCTTCTAATTAAATACCATATATTTAATTAGACATATATTTGAACTCTTTCAAATATATGAATCTCTCAATATAATAAAGCTTAATCTCAAAGTAGACTTTATATTTTAATGCATCACTATACATTATATTAATTTGTATCTCATACAATTAACTTAATTCCCAATATGAATTTGAACTATTCAAATTCTTCCAAGATATATTTGTTCCTAATTACTCTTTACGAGCTAGCAGGATGGACCTACAGATCAAAAGCTCCAATGATATGAGGTTAACTGATTAAACTCATTAATCAAGTTAACCAATATTCATTAACTGTGGGTCATTCCACTAAAGACCCACAGTTGAAGTCTTCTCACTGTAGAACATTTCTGTGTCCATGGATGTAGACCTATGCCGGTAAGTCAATCCTTCACGAGTGTTCGTAATCACAGTTGGGTCAAATTACCGTTTTACCCCTGTGTTACATTTGTCTCCTTAAGTACCAGTGCTCCTCTAATGAACAACCTGTTTATGGTCCAACCATTAAACAGAAAAGTTCCTCTCGGGCCAGTGAGAGGACGGGATCCCTTTGTTCAAGTCCCGGAGTCACCTCTTAAGGGAACACTCATCTACTTCTCCTAGAAGTGGGAAGGAGTGAATTCCTTCTTGTGTTGTCATGTTCCCAGCCTCCCACTCGGTCTTGTCCCCAAAAAGGAAGGCATATTGAGTCGGCGTATTGGCCACTCTCATCCATGCTAATCAAAGGACAATCCCTCATGAGAAGGAGTTCATGACACACTCAGGATTATGACTGAGTTACCTAGGTCATCGTATTGAAACAGTAACCTAACTAGTTAACGGTGTTACATCTAGTGGTTTACTATTTCGTGGTCCGGTCTTATGCAAACTCATTGCATAAGATACCACCGCTTGCATGTCGCCTACATGGACGCCTTGGATTAATACGTCTGTATCGAATACAAAGCGGGCCGTATCACATAGTGTTACCAGGATAAGGTACCCAGCCTTATCCTTGTACTATAGACCTTTTAGGTTGTTACTTGAACACCAATCCCCGTATGTCCCCACATACTAGTTCAAGTCACATGTAAACAACCTTGGATCTTATTTTATTGGATTTGGGTAAAATTGTGCAATATTTAACAATAACACTTTATTGTAGAAACTCAATTACACTTTATTGAAACAAATATACAATTTGTTTACATTCACTATCTACGAGTTTTAGGGCATAAAACCCAACATAAAGCCCAAGCCCAAGTTGTTGGCCCAAAAGTCACCAGGGCCCGTCCAGCGAGAACTCTATAAATAGAGAGGTTCTCTTCCATTTTAGGGGGAGCAAAAAGAAAAGAGGTCAGAATTTTGAAGCTCTCAGCTAGAGTTTGAGAATTCAGAGAAACTCCACCAAGACTTCTCGAAGACTGAAGACCCTTCAAGATTAGAAGACTTTAACAATCCTTGAAGTCCAAAGACTCTTCAAGACTTCAAGACCCCAACACTTCTTGAAGACTGAAGACCCTTCAAGACTAGAAGACTTCAACAATCTTTGAAGACCAAAGACTCTTCAAGACTTCAAGACCCCAAGACTTCTTGAAAATTGAAGACCCTTCAAGACTGGAAGACTTCAACAATCCTTGAAAACCAAAGACTCTTCAATACTTCAAGACCCCAAGACTTTTTTTGAAGATTGAAGACCCTTCAAGACTAGAAGACTTCGACAACCTTTGAAGACCAAAGACTCTTCAAGACTCCAAGATTTCAAAAGCTTCAAGAATCAATTGAAGCTTTAGACTCGAGAACAAGCGTTACAACCCTCGAGTGAAACACAATCGCACACAAGAAAGAGAATCAGAGGATTAAAGTTAGAGATTGTACACCCACACGCATATTATATCAATACAAATATATATTTTATTCCACGTGTCTCTATCTTTGAAGTTACGTGTGAACAAATATTATTAATAGTAAAATTAAAAATAAAACCTTTTTAATTTTGAAGATATTCCAACGGTAAAAACTTAAAACATATAATAATAATAATAATAATAATAATAATATATGAGTCTAACGGTAAAAGAGAAAAAAAAATATATTAATATATTACATCTAATTTATTTATTTTTAGAATATATTACATCTAAATTCTGTCAAAGCATTTAATGCATTGGATTTTTTTTTTTAATTTTGAAAACAAACCGTTTCTCACATAATTTTTTTAGATAAAATAATAAATAAATAAATAAATAAATAAATAAATAAATAAATATATATATATATATATATATATATATATAACCAAAAGGCCCCATGTGTCACTCTCTCATTCTCCATGTGTCAGCGCTAGATTGGACCATAAAGCTGACTTAGTCGCCACATCATCAACATGGGTAATTTTCGCTAAAACTTGTTTGGGCTATAACTTCTTCATTTTAACTCCGATTTGAGTGATTCAAGAGGCGTTGGAATTGTTGTTCCGAGCTCTACGTTATGGTCATATTAAGACACTAAAATTTTCAGTAATTAAAAGTTGGGTTTGTTATCATCAAAATTTTGATTAATTAATTAATTAAAATTAATTAATTTGAGATTAAGGGCCAAAAAGCCAACAATCGTATGTGTACGGGTGAAGTTATAATATAGTGATTAAAAATCGAATGTTGTGATCTGGATTGGTTTTCTAGTTACTTAACTACCATAAATACTTTTGCTCAATTTTATTTAGAGATAAAACCTAAATGAGAGTAATTGAATCAATTGACACAAACTAAAGATGGAAATTCAATTGGAAGGGAAACTCTTAGGAAATTCACTTCACCTATTGAGGTTGTGAATTAATTACTTGGATTATTTAAAATGCTAAGATTCATAAATCAAGGATGCACTCATCTCATATTAATCTCTCCCGAGCATAAATAATTATCTAGCATACAATGAATTCAATATCCCTATCTCAATTCATTAACATGAAAGGCTTTAAGTCTAATCCTTGTTACGACTTCTAATAATATCCTAAATCTCCCGATCTTAGGATTATCCTAGTTATGCACAACAAGTTCTAAGTTAAACCCCCTCTCCCGAGCAAGATTTAGAGAAAGCATCATTGGTGCGAGGCTGAATGGATGGATGTGAGATAAGATGATAAATATTAATAAAGATAAATCCAGCCAACCTTAGTGCTAGTATACACTATCGCACGTAGTAATAAAAACCTTAGAAGTATTCCAAATGTATCAATCCCACGATGACTGACTGGAAATTCAGATTTGAAGAAGAAACTGCTCAAATGATTGCTTTTGAAAATGGAACCAAAGAAATAAGTTTGATTGATTGGGTTTTCAAAAAGATAAATAAAATAAGCACATAAATAATAAAGAATAACAATAAGAAATAAACGAGGTATTCAACATAGATTCATCCCTAAGGCAATAACTTTAATCATGCAATATTTAATCCCAAACCTATTCAATGCATTGGGTCAGATTTAACTTCTATTTGGTCTTGCTCCCAAGAACCGTTAGAAGGCTAAACGAGTACCATTATGCACATTTCTGTGACTCGACTCCGACATAGATAATTCACGAATGCAACCTATAACCCTATAGTCGATATAGGGTGCCTTAGGCAGCTTGCCCTATACCGCCAAACAATCTCTTTCGAGCTTTTTCTCCTATATCACCTTTATGAGAACCGATATCATCTGTCCCTTTCGAGATCAAACTCACATAGCATGCAAAGTCTAAGTGATCAAGTTAAACTCAGCAAGATCAGAATGATAATCAATAAAGAATGGTATGCATTGAACAAAACTTAAGCAAGTAAAACACTTTCAAGCCATTAAACCATAAGGGAATTCACCATATTGAACCCCTCAACGGAATTTAGCTACTCATGGTGAGATAAAGAGCAAATGAATACATTTTCATTGAAATAAGAATGTAAAGAATACAGAATAATGAAAAGTATCAAGAGCTGGGAATAATGGAGATAGCTAAATATTATGGGTTTTTCTATTTACTCAATCCTTCTAGAGTTCGCTTAGACACTCCACTCTCTCGCTTTTACAAGTGGGAATGGGTGAAAATCCCTACAAACCCTAAGGTTTGATGTCTAACTAAGGTTAGAATTCAATCATCTAAGAAGGATCTCGAGCATCCCTACTCATAGGCGTCAACTAGGGTTCTGTCACCACCCTCTTCTTCCAAATGAGTTCTGCTCGTGTTTCGCTTCGAATCGAGGCCTTTTATAATGTGGAAAGTGGTTGAAAAGTCACAAAAATGGTGTTGGTAGGTAGCCCAGTCAGTTTTTGAGTCAGAACAGCCAGTTAGTTGCGTGAAAAGCTCGTTTAAAATGACCCGCGACGGACTCGAACTTTTCTGTTTCTGCCCAGAAATGCGGTCGCATTTCATTTTGCCTTAGAAAAAATGCAGTCGCATTTCCATAGCATTTCAACAACATTTCTCTGTTTTCCTCTGTTTTCTGCAAAACATGAAAACTAAGTCAAATTCATACCAAAATGAGTTCATTTAAGCACAAATATGCATAATTTAACACACATGACTCTCAAAGACCTAACTTACCAACTTTTACACTTTTTAGGCTCGGGAATAGTAATTTTGACCAAAAACATACAAGTTTCACAAGAAATAAGCTAAGAATAAGGGGCAAAATATGTATATTTTTGTCACTTAGCAGTCATTTGATTCATGGTCAATAAATTGAAAGCATTAATTAAAGACTATGCATAAAGGAAATCAAAACATACATCCAAGAATAGTCCACAATGCCAATGTGCTACATCAATCCCTAAGAATTAAAAGTCTAGCTACTCATGATCTACCTTACAATATGAGCAAGAAACGATAAAATCCATAACAAAAACTAAAGAATAGGTAAAGAAGGATAAAAACTCTAGTTTCGTCGATTTCGCATGTTCCCGTCACAATCTCCACGATCTAAAGGCTTGAATCCCTCTCCTCCGCTTTGCTCCAGCTCCCACAGAAGGTCTTTAGTCAAAATTAGGGCTAAAAGACTCCAAATTGAACTCCCCTTGTTTGTAGCAAATCGTTATGTATTTATAGAAATCGCAGGACAGTGTCTCGACGTTGTGCCCTTGCTGCCTCAGATAATTAAGGTAAAAATCGATAGCGTCAAAACGCTAAGGGACAACGTATCAACGCTGTCCTCTCGGGAAAATTGGCTTGGTAAGAGCCTGGAGCAGCATCGAGATGCTGGTCTCTCGGGTCTACTAGCTGATGTAGGTCTCGACTTGATTCTTCTCCGTTTTCTTTGCCTTTTTTATGTCCCGAACGCTCGATTAACTTCCAATTGCTCCAATTGATCTCATGAATGCAATTCCTACAAAATAAACATAAAGTGCATGATTTTGGCCAAATAATTATCAAAGACTAACTCAATATATCGGGAAAAATAGCTCGTTATATGCGCTATCACACTCCCCTCACTGTAGATATATTTCTGTCCACTCGATATAACCATGATTAGTAAGTCGATCTTTCACAAGTTGTTCATAAGTAGAGCTGGGTCAAAATGTTTGTTTTACCTCTAAAGTAACATCGTGTTCCTTAAGTCCCACTACTTCTCTAATGAACAATTGGTTTATGGTTCTACCATTAAACCGAGTCTCTCTCAGACCAATGAGAGGGTGGGGCCCCTTGCTCAAGACTCGGAGTGAGCACTTAAGGGAACAACCTCTCTACTATCCCTAAAACGGGCATGAGTGAATTCTGTCTTACAGGACTATGTCCCCAACTATCTATTCGATCTCATCCCCAAAATGGTAGGCTTATTGAGTCAGCGAACACAAGCCACTCTCACACATGCAAATCAAAGGACAATCCCGAATAAACAAGAGTTCATAGTTAGCTCAGGATTAAGATTGAGTTATCTAGGTCATCGCATAAGATAGTAAGTTTTATCAGTAAATGGCGTCTAAACTGAAAGTGACTTATCTCGCCATCCAACCTTATGCAAACTCATTAATTTTAAGGTCATAAATATAACAATTATATTAATCTAAGGTAATGTCATGCTCAATGCAATTTAATTTCCTCTTAATTAACCTAACTCTTAAATTAATTATACAAGAAAAATTAAAAATAAGCATTACCATTTTCATACATTAACATAACATTTATATTAATATATCATGAAAATTAATTAAGCATGTTAATTACTTATATAAATATAACTCTTATAATTTTTAAACTAAAGTAATTTCATGCTCAATTCAAATTAATTTTCTTCAATTAATCTAAATCTTAAATTAATTACCCAAGAAAATTAAAATAAGCATTCACATTTTCATACATTAACATAACACTTTATATTAATTGCTCATGAAAATAAATAAGCATATAAATTACTTTCATAAATATAACTTTTTATATTTTTACTAAAGTAATTTCATGCTCAATGCTTCTCAATTTTCATCCATTTAATCATAACAATTTATATTAAATACCCATGGAAATTAAATTCATGCATAATACTTATTTTATAACAATTATAATTAAAAAAATGCATGAATATGCTTAACCTATGGTGGGAATTTAAGCTATGTGACATTCATAAAGCAAAAATCAATTATTTTTTTTTGAAAAAAAAATCAATTAATTTTATACATACATCACATGCATAATTAAATTAAAACTATCAAAATTGACCGGCATATTTGACATATCCTAAGAAATTGAAAGCAACTTAATTACAATAATTTAAATCCAAGACATATCTTGGTCTTCAAATATTTTCATTTTTGGCATTTACAATTGACCTAATAAAAAGTATAAATCTAATGCCAACAAATATGCCTAAATAATCAATTTTGTAAATTAAAACAATATCACATATACGAAATTAAAATACCCACCATTGAACCCAATGCTAATTTTAGAGAAACGAAATTAACCATATGATCATCTCTGATACCAATTGAAGGATTTGGAATTCCCTAATTCCAATAAAGCGGAAGAGTAATTGGGACCAATTCGTAGTTAATTTTGTTTATCCAAAAATACTATTATATTGGCAAAAATCATAGAACAAATTCTATAGAAACTTAAGGCTAAGCATACAAAAATTATTAGATCTAAATCTAAAAGGGAGAAGCAAACATACCGTCGTTGTCGTCTCTGAAATATCAAGAACGTCTTTCTTGATTTTGGACCAAGCGTCAACAATTGGGACACCACCAATTGATCTTCCTCGCTATAACTCTAAGATTAGATACGTAGTTGTGGGACTACCTAATATTGAATGAGAAAAACTCTAGAGAGAAAATTCTCCCTAGACTTCTTGAGTTGAGAGAATATGAGAGGGAGGCTAGAGAGAATGTAAGAGTGCATTCTTGTGGCCTTATGTTGTAATACATAAACCCTAGGTATAGTGTTCTATTTATAGGAGAAAGGCCATGAATAAAATATTCATTTAAAATCAATTATTTCCATAACTGATTTAATCTTTTCCATAATTAATCAATTTCATAACCAATCAATTCCATAATTGACTAATCTTTTCCATAAATGATTGATCACTTCCATAAGTGATTAAATCATTTCCATAAATGATTAATTACTTCCATAAGTGATTAATCTTTTCCATAATTGATTAATTTCCAATTAATTAATTCTTTAATTAATTAATCATCAATTAAATATCATATATTTAATTTCAGACCTTCTATTAGTTAATTAATTAATTAATTACCCAATTAAATATCATATATTTAATTTCAGGTCTTCAATTAATTAATTCTACAATATGAATCAAATTCATATTAAAATTTGAACTCCTTCAAATTCTCTTATATCCAATAAATTTAATATGAATCAAATCCATATTAATATTTGAACTTTTTCAAATATTTTTTTCTCTCATAATAATAAAGTTTAATTTCAAATTAGACTTTATATTTTAATGTATCACTATACATTATATTAATTTGTATCTCATACAATTTACTTAATTCCCAATATGAATTTGAACTATTCAAATTCTCTCAAGATATAATTGTTCCTAATTACTCTTTACGAGCTAGCAGGGGGACCTAATGGACCTACAGATCAGAAGCTCCAATGATATGAGGTTAACTGATTAAACTCATTAATCAAGTTAACCAATATTCCTTAACTGTGGGTCATTCCACTAAAGACCCACAACTGAACTCTTCTCACTGTAGAATATTTCTGTGTCCACGGATATAGACCTATACCGGTAAGTCAATCCTTCACAAGTGCCCGTAACCCCAGCTGGGTCAAATTACCGTTTTACCCCTGTGTTACATCTGTCTCCTTAAGTACCAGTGCTCCTCTAATGAACAACCTGTTTATGGTCCAACCAAGAAACAAAAAGTTTCTCTCGGGCCAGTGAGAGGGCGGGATCCCTTTGTTCAAGTCCCAGAGTCACCACTTTAGGGAACACTCATCTACTTCTCGTAGAATTGGGAAGAAGTGAATTCCTTCTTGTGTTGTCATGTCTCTAGCCTCCCACTCGGTCTTGTCCCCAAAAAGGAAGGCATATTGAGTCGGCGTATTGGCCACTCTCACCCATGCTAATCAAAGGACAATCCCTCATGAGAAGGAGTTCATGACACACTCAGGATTAAGACTGAGTTACCTAGGTCATCCTATTGAAACAGTAACCTAACTAGTTAACGGTGTTATATCTAGTGGTTTACTATTTCATTGTCCGGTCTTATGCAAACTCATTGCATAGGATACCCCCGCTCACATGTCTACTACATGGACTCTTTGGATCAATACGTCTGTATCAAATACAAAGCGGGTCGTATCTCATAGTGTTATCAGAATAAGGTACCCAACCTTATCCTTGTACTATAGACCTTTTCGATTGTTACTTGAACATCGATCCCCGTATGTCCCCACATACTAGTTCAAGTTACATACAAACAACCTTGGATCTTAGTTTATTGGATTTGGGTCAAATTGTGCAATATTTAACAATAACACTTTATTGTAAAAACTCAATAACACTTTATTGAAACAAGTATACAATTTGTTTACATTCACTATCTACGAGTTTGAGGGCATAAAACCCAACACAATTAGTGTTTATAGTTGCAAGACTATGAGTTGCTAGTTGTTCGTCTTAGGGATTGATGTAGTTTTTAGTTTGTTGGATTGATTTTTGGTATGAATGTGCTTTTGTTTTTATCACTAATTGGATGATTTAAGTGTTGAATCTAACTCGGGAGAGAGGATTTAGCCTAAGACTTAATTTACTAATTGCATGACTAAAGTAGCAATTCTAAGATCGTGATGGAATTTATAATTAGTTTAGATGTTGCTTGAAGAACTAACCCCTTGCATGTTAATAAACTTAGATAGGGATATCACGTTGGTTGCATGCAAGAGAATCAATTATGCTCGGGAGAGATAGTTGTGATAAAAGATTTCTACACTTGGTAGAATAATTGCATGCTAAATGTTGGGTTTTATGCCCTAAAACTCGTAGATAGTGAATGTAAACAAATTTTATACTTATGTTCAATAAAGTGTTATTTAGTTTTTGCAATAAAATGTTATTGTTTAATATTGCACTATTTGACCCAAATCCAATAAACTAAGATCCAAGGTTGTTTGTATGTGACTTGAACTAGTATGTAGGGACATACGGGGATCGATGTTCAAGTAACAACCTAAAGGGTCTATAGTATAGGGATAAGGTTGGGTACCTTATCCTGGTGACACTATGGATACGACCCACTTTGTATTATGATACAAACGCTATGATCCAACGCGTTCATGTAGTTGACATGCGAGTGGGGGTATCCTATGCAATGAGTTTGCATAAGACCGGACTGCAAAATAGTTAACCACTAACTGTAACACCGTTAGTTGGATTGGTTTCTATTTCACTAGGATGACCTAGAAAACTCAGTCTCAATCCTGAGTGGATTATGGACTCCTGTTCACGAGGAGTTGTCCTTTGATTTGTATGGGTGAGAGTGGCCAGCACGCCGACTCAATACGTCTACCATTTTGGGGACAATACCGAGTGGGGAGCTGGGAACATAATCACACAAGATGGAATTCACTCTTTCCCGAATTTAAGGGTAAGTAAAGGTGTGTTCCCTTAAGTGGTGTCTCCGGGACTTGAACAATGGACCTAACCCTCTCTATGGCACGAGAGGGACTTCTGTTTGTTGGTTGGACCTCAAACAGGTTGTTCATTAGAGGAGCACAGGGAACTTAAGGACAAAGATGTAAACCAGGGGTAAGACGGTAATTTGACCCAGCTGGGATACGAACACACGTGAAGGACTGACTTGTAGTATTGGTCGATATCCGTGGACACAGAAATATTCTACAGTGAGAAGAGTACAACTGAGGGTCTTTAGTGAAATGACCCACAGTTAACGAATGGAGACTAACTTGGTTAATGAGTTTAAGCCGATTAGTCTCGTATCGTTGGAGCTTCTGATCTGTAGGTCCATTAGGTCCCACTGGTAGCTCTTAAAAAGACTTGAAGCAAACAAATATAAATTGTAAATTGAAAGTGTTCAATTTATCCTGGGAATCATATAATGTATATTGATGCATTATAATATAAAGTTTATGAAACTTTATAATATAATTTTTGAATTAATTTCAAAAATTAATTCTTGAGAGAAAATATTTGAAAGAGTTCAAATAAATTTAATATGAATTGGATTCATATTAATTATAATAAAATCCCTAAGATTAAATATATGATATTTAATTGGGTAATTAATTAATTATGGAATTAATTAATTATTTATTAATTAGAGACCTTTTCCTATTAGGAAAGAAAATATTTGAAAGAGTTCAAATAAATTTAATATGAATTGGATTCATATTAATTTTAATAAAATCCCTAAGATTAAATATGTGATATTTAATTGGGTAATTAATTAATTATAGAATTAATTATTTATTTATTAAAATTAGATATTGTTCAGATAATAGATTTGAACTTATTCCTAGACCTTTTCCTATTAGGAAAAGGTCTTGGCCCTTACCTATGTATAGGACCCCTGGGGTGGGGTGAAAGACATCTCATTGTCTCTAATTTTCTCAGAGATCTCTCCCAAAAGACTCTCACAAGTCTCTTGCTTCAAGAAGTCTTAGAGATATACCAGTGTAGCCGATTGATGGTGTTCGCACAAAAGGGTTGTTGCGTTTTCATTCTTATTGGCAAGAAAAGGCGAATTGATCAATGTTTTCTACAAAAGTAAGGCCCCGTTTGGTTCGTGATTTGAAAATTGTTTTCGAAAATAAAGAATTTAACAGAAAACGAAAACAAATTTCTTATTTCCATTATATCTAAAAACAAGTTTGGTTCCAATTTAAAAACTTTAAATTCGAATTCAAAATTTGAAAACTGTGTTTGGTTATGAATCCGAAAATGTAGGAAAAGATTAATATGTGTTTGCTAAAATTCATTTTTTTAAGAAAAAATTAATTTAATATAATTATTTTTTTACTTGATTTTATTTTTATTCATTTTTAGAGAGATATTAGAAATCAATGCTCTTGGAGATGATTCTTCAAAAAAAAATGGTTGGAATTGAAATTATAAGGAAAAAAAAGATATACCGGTTGTATTGTAGGAAGTTTTTGATTTGTATAGTGGAAGAGTATATAAAAATAGACAGGATCATGTAAAAAATAAAAATAACAACCAAAGCATCAATATCAATCATACACAATATCTACACAACAATAATTTTGTATTTTTTTTTTCTTTAGAGTTGGAGAGAATTTGGATATCAAAAATAGAAAATGTTGTTTGTACATAATTAAAATTATTTGAAGAAAAGAATGATGTATCATGTGTTTCTAAAGTTGTATCTCATGTTTCCATTATTTTGAAAACAAAATTGGAAAACAATGAAAACATCATTTTATCGTTTTTGAAAATAGGCCATTTTTTGAGTTGTTTTCGAAAATTGTTTTTGAAAATAGGAATACCAAACACGTTTTCATTGTTTTCCTTGTATTTTTTGTTTTCGAAAACATAAAAACGAAAACGGATCATGAACCAAATGAGGCCCAAGTTTTCTATGAAATCCTTGATCACTAGGATCAATCTAGTTGATTTTTTAGCATGTTTATAGCCTATGTACAACCCATTAAATATAGATTTGCTGCTGTAATATTTTGCAAATTGTATTGGTATTTTAATTAGAATCTAAGACTCTGAGTAGGTTCAGTAATACTTTCCGTTGCGTGGGGCTTTTATCCCTTCACTAAATTCATCCCATTGGTTAATCCTCAATCTCAAACAATGAAATCAATTCCATAAGACTCTTTCCATTTGAGTCTCCACCTTTATTTTATGCTTTTTGTCTTTAGATTTATCTTTTGTCATTAAGTTTTGCTCCCTAAATAAAATTGGACAAGATTATTCACGGTACTTAATTTGCTAGAAAACCAATTCAGAGGACGACACTTGTTTTACACGAAAACACTATACTATTACTTGACCCGTATACTTGCTGTAAGCAAATCGCGCATCAAGTTTTTGGCGTCGTTGCCGGAGATTGACATATTTAATTAAATTAATATTGTGGATAAATTGTTCGGTCTTAATTTAGGGTGTATTTTTAATTTTTAGGTAGATTGCATTTTTCTCCTTATTTGTTTTATTTCCATATTTGTTTTTTTTTTCTTTGTTTCCATAGGTGTAATTTTCCTTTTTAGTTCTTTCCTAATTTGATTGATTTTTTCCTTATTTGTTTTTTTATTTTTCCTTAATTGTCTTTTCCTTATTTGTTTTTGTTTTCCTTTTTTATTTTTCTTTCCTTTTATGTTTGAGTCTTGGTCCTTTGTTCTTGTTGTGATGTTATTTGGTGTTTAATTGAGAGCCTAATTATCATTGATGCTTTAATTGATTTAAATGGATTTTTATAATTTCTTGTGGCCCGTTAGGGAATCTGTGGCCGAAGAATCAAACACCATATTCCAATTTTTCATCTTCAAGTTATACCCCTTTAAAATAAAATTCTTCCTTAAAAAGCTTAATTCAAAATTATATTGAGGAGTCTAGAGCGAGGAGTATAAAATTTGATGAAATTATAAAAGGACTTCAGACCCGAAAGGAAGTTAATGAGGTGGGATCCGCTTCCATAGGTTGTCTAGTGAGTCATCTGGCCACTGATTCATTGACACCCATCCAAGAGCTTAATTCTTTCAATATTGCTAAGGTTGAGCATTCAGCGGTGAGTTGCATAGATAGTGGGGAAGAATTGGAGAGTTGTAGCACCAAGCAAGAACATGTTTGTGAGGAAGAAAAAGAAAATGAGCTTGTAGTGT
This sequence comes from Luffa acutangula, assembly GCA_036850905.1. Classification (NCBI taxonomy): domain Eukaryota; kingdom Viridiplantae; phylum Streptophyta; class Magnoliopsida; order Cucurbitales; family Cucurbitaceae; genus Luffa; species Luffa acutangula. The sequence goes on along the minus strand of CM072090.1, from coordinate 30,236,442 downwards.
CAGAGGATGTTCAAGAGGTAGAGTTTGAGAGGTTGAAAAGCCTTCGTCTGTTTTATCTTCTCCATCCTCTATAGATTATGATTGTTCTTTTTCTTGTTCTCATGAGTCAGTTTTAGAGTCAGAGTCTCTTTATTTTGATCTTTCTCCTTTTATGATTATTCTATTCAAAATTACCAAAATTAATTCTGTTTCAGGGGCCCATGAGAAGTTAGTGAGCTTGCTAGCTGATAACTGCCCAAAAGGTAGTTATTTAGGCCTCATTTATATAAGGATTTGCGTATCTTTAATGCTTAATAGGGTTGGTTTTAGAGAGATATTACATGATTTAACCCATTTGGAAGAATAGAAGCTTTGGAAATCACTTTGTGCAGATTATGCTGCTGAGCGACTTGAGGGAGCAAATTCTATGCTGCAGCAAAACTGGGAACAGAAACTGCCACATCACAGCTCGTTAGCCAACTTCATGAACCGACTTCTGTTGAGTTATTTTCGTGATAAAGGATCAAAGAGAGCCTTACATGTGTCCTAGTTGACCTAATTCAAGCCTCCCATCCTTCTATAAAAGGAAGTAGCCGTCAAAGTCAAAATTATTCCATGTTTTTCCTTGGAAGCCGAATAGTATAGGGAGATTGAAGATCACCAAGAACACCATCATCCGCAAGCTGATTAGGGAGTTTACTTGCTTTATTAACTTGTGTTTATGGACATGCATACTCAGATTGTAATTCGTATTCCTATGCCTATTATGAACTAAGTAGCTTAGGGTGTTGGTTAGGAATAATGTGATTACTGTGCTTCATCTCTAGTAATGAATTGACTATCGCATTTTGGTTAATTGTTGTGCTTATTCTTATTTTATGCCCGCCTGGCCAGCCGGTGTGAATAACTCTCTCTAGTTTCAGGGATGATTTAGAGAGTGTGTGGAAATTATCCACACTACGATCATTGTGTATTGGTGAACGCCAGTGACTGAGCTAGGGATAACCAGTTGCCTAGTGCTTGATCGGTCGCACTTCATTGGGTTTGAAACATATCCCAAAAGAACCGGAGTTCCGGGAGGAATCCGTTAATAATACTGCGAGAAATGCATGATCAATAATATTGCTAGAGCATATCTTAAAATAATCACTAAAACCTAACCAGCGTCTGTCTTTAATCTGTCTATCTATTTGTTTACTCGTTGTTCTGTCATTTATTTTGCATCAGCATAACTCTTATAAAACCCAACATTTTTATTATCTTTGAAACCATTAGGAAGTTACGCAAAATAGATAAAGTGGAAGCTCATTCAGACCTTGGATTGATAATATTACTTGCTGCAGACTGTGTATACTTGCACAGGATTTTGGAGTCAATTTATCTTATATTTTTAACCACTCCAGAATTACAACACTAGCTATAGTGAGTTTTATTGGTTCATGGAAGAGGGGCGCAAGGAAATATGAGAATTTTTATGTGCCTTGACAGACTGCACGAACACGTCGAGCTAAAGGCGTTAAACAAGCGCTTAAAGTTACTTTGTTCTTGTTTTTATGTTGTCATTGTTTTTGTTTTGTGGATGTTCCTGTGGCTCTTGTCTCTGCCAAGCATTTATGAGAAGGTCATCATTTCAAGGTAGTATTGTTCACCCTTTCCATTATATTCTTGTTCTCATGCTTATTTATGCTTTACTTTTATATACATTGAGGACAATGCATGTTTTAAGTTTGGGGGTGGAATGCTTTGCTTGTTGATTCAACCCTTGAGCATCTGAGTACGGGCTATATCTTTTAGCATATTGTTGAATTTAGCATATGGTTATTTTTTAATGCTATTTTTGTATGATTATGATTTTCTAGGATATGATAGACTTTCTTGTCAATTCTTAAGCTTTTGATGAGTTGTAAGCATGAGTGCCCCAAAAGGGAGACTTTTTAAAACTTTTCTAGGAGATGTCTTGCATTAGTAGAGTATTTTTCTTGGTTTAGAATTGGACTTGAATGCTTAGGAGCGGATTATTAGGTTCATATGCTTGTTGTCACCTCAAAAGGTGTAGGGAAGAGCTAAATAGTTTATTTTTTTTTTTTGCAAATTAGCATGTTTAATCTTGCCTAGAAGGAAATAAATTAATTCATGCTTCCTATGCTTAAATGAAACATCATTCTTGTTTTACCTTAGAAAGAAAAATAATGAAGTCATATGAGCTCAATATGCAATGTTTAATAATGTCTTAGGCAAAAAGAGCTACCCCTGTTGTGATCAGTTAGGCCAACGGTAACGACCCGACTAGAAGGAAGCTAAAAACATATTGACGATCCCTACTACATACATGAGCACATAAAAATTTTGAAACTTTAAAGTGGAAGAGACTATAAGTAAAAATATTTTATTTAATAAACTGGGCCCAAAAGCATAAGTCATTTGACATCAAACGAACAGTCAAAAACAATATTAGACAATTTTCATAAAAGTAAACATAAAAACATTTGAAAACATGAAACTTTGATCCTAGACTTCTAGGAACGTCATTTCCAGCTGCATTCTCATAGCCTAGCCAAGTCATTGCCCTCGCCACTCGTCTGATGTCATCAAGTACCACCTGAAAGGAAAGTCATGTAGCATGAGTGTATATAAGAATATACTTAGTAAGTAGCCCACGTAAGGGTTAAAGCTGATAACATGAGATCTGATTGAAGGATTGGAATTCTCAATTCCATTTCAGCAGAAGCAATTGGACCGAATCGTATTTTAATTGGGTTCGACAAAATATCAATACATTGGCAAATTTTCAGAGAAAAATTCTATAGAAAATTTAAGGCTAAGAAATTAGATGTAATCTAATAATAACGAAGCACATACCGTCGTCTGACAACTCTGAATTCTTCAAGAACACCTTCTTGAATGCCAAAGACCAAAAATGAAATGTTGGGACACCACTGTTGATGGAGAAATTTTGACCAATCACGAACCGCCACGTCGTTACATAAAATTAATGAATAAATTAAAGTTAATTAAATTTGGGATCAATTATAAATTGACATGTGTCCCAAATTTAATTTGAAAACAAGGTTGGTCAATTATAAATTTATAGAGCCAAATTTCTATTTGATCAATTAATTAAAATTAAATTATTTTGATCAAATTATTTAATTTGACCAATTAATTAAAAAAATAATTATTTGGATCAAATTTGGATCTTTTAAATGTTTGGGTCATATGGTTTTGGGTCAAATAGGAACCAAACCCAAGACTAAATGGTTGAGCCCAAGACCAATAAAGCCCAAGCCCAAGTTGTTAGGCCTGAAAGTCACTAGGGCCCATCCAGCGAGAACTCTATAAATAGAGGGGTTCTCCACCATTTCAAGGGTTTAGAATTTTGGAGCTCTCAACCAGACTTAGAGAATTCAGAGAAATTCCCCCAAAACGGAAGACTGAAGACTCTCTGAAATCTACAAGTTTTCAAGCGCTGAACACTTCTTGAAGACTGAAGACTCTTTCAAACTTAGAAGACTTCAAGCTTCAAGAATCCATTGAAGCTTCAGACTCGAGATCAAGCATTCCAGCCCTCGAGTGAAACACATTCACACACAAGAGAGAGAATCAGAGGATTATGTACTAGAGATTGTATACTCACACGTATACAACATTAATACAAATCAAAGTTTATTCCACGTGTCTTATTCATTTGAATTTACATGTAAACAAATTGGCACGCTCAGTGGGACAATCTCTACCTCTCATCTCTTTCTCTTGTTAAAAGATCCAACCAATGTGATGACACCAAAGAAAGTTCCTGCAAAGGTTACAACATCAAGCGACTCTTACACTGGCCCTGTCACTCGTAGTTGTTCCCAAGGAATTGAAATCAAGGAGGATCATACTCCTCTTGCTATTGCAAGCAAGATCTCAAAGCTGATTGAAGAATCCTCTAAGGATAAGGTTGCAGTCAAAGACAACCCGCTGTTCGAATATGTCATTCCAACATCTAAGCAGCCAAAGGATACATTAAATCCTGATGTGATGTCCGTCATGATGGTCGATGAAGACCAGGATGAAAGAATGACAGAGATGGAAAGAAAACTCAATCTCTTAATGAAGGTAGTTGATGAAAGAGATCTTGAGATTGTCTATTTGAAGAACCAGATGCAAAACCGAGAAACGACTGAGTCTAGTCAGACCCCTGCTGTAGGAAAGAATGATAAGGGGAAGGCTGTCGTGCATAAGGACCAACCACAACACTTCACGTCAGTTGCCTCTTTGTCTGTCCAACAACTGCAAGACATGATCATGAATTCCATTAGGGCTCAATATGGTGGGCCCACTCAAAGTTCCCTCTTGTATTCTAAACCTTATACAAAGAGGATTGACAATCTCAGATTGCCCACTGGGTATCAGCCTCCCAAGTTCCAACAGCTTGATGGAAAGGGCAACCCAAAGCAACACATCGCCCACTTTGTTGAAACATGTGAGAACTCTGGTACTCGGGGAGATTTGCTTGTTAAGCAATTTGTCTGAACACTAAAAGGAAACATGTTCGATTGGTACACTGACCTGGAGCCTGATACAATTGACAACTGGGAGCAGATGGAGAGAGAGTTTCTGAATCGCTTCTACATTACGAGGCGGACAGTTAGTATGACGGAACTCACGAACACAAAGCAACGTAAGGGTGAGCCAGTGATTGACTATATCAACCGTTGGAGAGCCTTGAGTCTTGACTGTAAAGATAGACTCTCCGAGGTGTTCTCTGTTGAGATGTGCATCCAAGGCATGCACTGGGGACTTCTTTATATCTTGTAGGGGATAAAATCCCGAACCTTTGAAGAATTAGTGACTCGAGCTCATGATATGGAGTTGAGCATCGCTAGTAGAGGGAATAAAGATCTCGTAGTCTCAGGCATGAGGAAAGAAAAGAAGGATGTCAAAGGCACTGAGAAAGTTACGAAAAGTGCCACGAAGGAATCCATGGTCGTCAACACGACGCCTGTGAAACTTTCTGCCAAAGGAAGGGAAATCAAAACAAATAAGCGAGTGGAGACAGGCAAGAGACATCGCCTAGCTTTAAAAGAAAGACAGGAAAAGGTCTATCCATTTCCAGATTCCGACGTCCCAGATATGTTGGAACAACTGCTAGAGAAGCAACTAATCGAACTCCCTGAATGCAAACGACCAGAAGAGTTAGGGAAAGTCAATGATCCTAACTACTGCAAGTATCACAGAGTCGTTGGTCACCTAGTGGAGAAATGTTTTGTATTGAAGGAGCTAATCCTTAAGTTAGCTCGTGAAAAGAAAATTGAGTTGGACCTTGATGAGGTGGCTCAAGCAAATCATGCAACAATAATGGCGAATTTTAGGGGATCAAATTCCCCCAATCTCTTCTGAATGCAAACGACCAGAAGAGTTAGGGAAAGTCAATGATCCTAACTACTGCAAGTATCACAGAGTCGTTGGTCACCTAGTGGAGAAATGTTTTGTATTGAAGGAGCTAATCCTTAAGTTAGCTCGTGAAAAGAAAATTGAGTTGGACCTTGATGAGGTGGCTCAAGCAAATCATGCAACAATAATGGCGAATTTTAGGGGATCAAATTCCCCCAATCTCTTCATGTGATTATGAAGAGAGGCTGATTCAATTCGGGACCCTTGATCCCGTAGAGGTTTGATGCCAAAAAGAAGCCACAATGAAAGGATCCCAAGGAAAATATGATTCCATTGAAGATGAGAACAAAGGTTGGACCCTTGTCGTTCGTCGCAAAAAGCAAAAGCAAAGTTACGCACGGAAAGAGTCCCGCCTATTTCTAGATAGTAAAAGAAAGGTTAAGTCTCAAAGGAAGAAAGGAAAAAAGAAGTCAAGGAGGTCAAAGCCTGTCGTGGAGGAAAGTGAAGATTTCTTTTGCCCTCCACAACCCATAACTTTGGCAGAATACTTCCCAAGGTGTTTTCTCGATGATAGTCAAGGAGAGGCACTTGAAACTATCATGTGTCACATTGTGGACGTGGTGGAAGATGATGATGTCCCTGCTAGCTCCTCGGAAACGATGGCGAGTCCAGGAGACTTATCCTCCTTCAGCATAAAGGATTTATTGTCACTTCCTCAGTAAGCTAAAAGCGTCCATATTAATGCATTGATAGAGTTTGATGGTACAAAAATCCCAACCTCCGAGGCACACACATGTGCTTCGTGTTGCATGTCTATCGGATTTTCTGATGAAGATTTGTTGCTAGTGCAAAGCCTAACAATAGACCTTTATTCGTCTCAGGATACATTAGAGAACAGAGGGTTAGTCGGATCCTCATCGATGATGAATCAGCTATCAATATAATGCCTAAGTCAACCATGAAGCAATTAGGCATCTTGATGGAGGAACTATCAAACAGTAAATTTGTGATCCAAGGTTTCAATCAGGGTGGACAACGGGCGATTGACATGATACACCTTGAACTCATCATTGGAGACTTAAAAACTGATACTTTGTTCCATGTAATAGATTCTAAGACCACCTATAAGCTGTTGTTAGGTCGTCCTTGGATCCATGGTAATGGAGTCATAACCTCTACGTTGCACCAATGCTTCAAATTATATCAAGATCGCATCAAGAAAGTTGAAGCTGACACTAACCCGTTTTCAGAAGCTGAATCTCATTTCGCTGATGCAAAGTTTTATCTGAAGAATGAAAACACAGGGGAAACCATACCTGCAGAAATCTCCTTGATAAAAAAGAATGATAAACTCGATTTAGAGCCACAGGCAGATACAAGAAAGGAAGTTGTTGAAGATGTGAATACTTTCGACCTGAAAAAGGGTGAAGCGTCTACAAGCCTTGTGAAACCTAAGGTTGTAAAGGATGAGAAATGTTCAAGTTCACCTATCCAACGATACGTCCCCTTATCTCGACGTAAAAATGGTGAATCACCTTTTGCAGAATGCCCAAAAAACTTAAAGGTCGGTGACATTGAAATTTTAAATAAAAGTTTCACTACACCTCTTACAAAGATCACAAAGCAAGAGGATAAGAAACCTAAGAATGATCAGATAAAAGCGATCTTGCCTGACAAAAGAACTAAAGACGGGTTCGACCCCAAGGCATACAAATTCTAGCGAAAGCAAGTTATGACTTCACAACTCACACTAAGTTTAAAAGTCTAAGGGTTTTTTTATGAAAGATCTAAGCTCTCTGCAACACAGAAGAAACTTCTAAAGGAAGGTTACAGTCTTCCTACAACGAGAAAAGGATTGGGATATAAGTGGCCTGAGCCAGTTTGCATAATAAGAAGAGGGAAGGCGAAGGTGGCAGACACAAATAATATAACAGTAGAGGAGGTTGATGACTCAAAAGAAAAAGAGAGTGTCAACCAACAAACTTCTGTTTTTAGGCGCATCAGGCCACTAGTTGCTCGTGCTTTAGTCTTTCAGAGATTAAGTGTCAGTGAAATGGAAGAAGAAAGCACACAACCTACCAATAGCTCCACTCGACCTTCAGTTTTTCGAAGGTTAAGTATGCCCATTGGGGAAGAAGAGAGTACATTTTCAACTCCGAATGTCACTCGACCTTCAGCTTTTCAAAGGTTAAATATGCCCATTGGGAAAGAAGAGAGTACATTTTCAACTCCGGATGTGACTCGACCATCAGTTTTTCAGAGGTTAAGTGTTACCAAGAGAAGAGACAAAAAGAACAGTCTATTTCATTGATATCTCACTGACTTCAATATGAAGATACGATGAAAAATGAAAAGATCACGAAGGCCGATGGAGAAATTCGTAGTGCAGTTCCTTGAAGGTAAAGCGACGTGATGTTGTCATCACCAATCCTTCGGAAGAAGATAGTGACCAGGAAGAAGAACAAACCTCTTGTCTTCATATCACTGTTGAAGAGGAAACGGAGGTCGAAATGTCTGAAGTAGATGAGGACGAAACACCTTTATTACTTGAAGACGACAGCGAATCCACAGTGGATGAGCTTAAAGAGGTAAACCTGGGTACACCAGAAGAGTCACGCCCAACTTTTATAAGTGCGTCACTTACTCCCAAAGAAGAGGGTGAATATATGAGTTTACTTGCTTCGTATAAAAACATCTTCGCCTGGTCATATAAAGAGATGCCTAGACTTGATCCAAAAGTAGATGTCCATCATCTTGCAATTAAAGAGGGGTATCGGCCAGTCAAACAGGCTCAGCGACGCTTTCGCCCGAAACTTATCCCTCAAATTGAAATAGAGGTCAATAAGTTGATAGTAGCAGGATTCATCCGTGAGGTAAAGTATCCTATGTGGATAGCCAACATTATTCCTGTTAGGAAGAAGAATGGACAGCTTCGCGTTTGCGTTGACTTTCACGATTTAAATAACGTATGTCCCAAAGACGATTTTCCACTGGCTATCACAGAAATCATGGTGGATGCCACCACAGGGCATGAAGCTTTGTCTTTTATGGATGGGTCATCGGGTTATAACCAGATTCAAATGGCTCTTGTAGATGAAGAAATGACAGCCTTTCAAACTCCAAAAGGGATATACTGTTACAAAGTGATGCTCTTTGGATTAAAGAATGCTGGAGCTACTTATCAACGTGCTATGCAAAAGGTTTTCGATGAAATGCTGCATAAACATGTCGAATGTTATGTCGATGATCTTGTTGTTAAGTCAAAGAAATGACAAGATCACTTGAAGGATCTAAAAGTGGTCTTTGATCGTTTGAGAAAGTATCAATTGAGGATTAACCCTCTCAAGTGTGCATTCGGTGTTACTTATGGGAAATTCCTAGGGTTCGTTGTTAGACATCGAGGAATCAAAATAGACCAGTCAAATATTGACGCCATTCAAAAGATGCCAAGGCCTAAAACTTACATGAGTTGAAAAGCCTGCAAGGTCGTCTGGCCTACATTCGAATATTCATATCTATCTTAGTCGGTCGATGCCAACATTTTCAAAGGCTAATGAGGAAAGGAGAAAAATTCAAGTGGGATGAAACATGTCAAAACACTTTCGAAAGCATTAAGAAATATTTGCTTAACCCTCATGTCTTAGGAGCCCCCATAGCTAGAAAGCCATTGATTTTATACATCGTTGCTCAAGAAAGATCGTTGGGAGTGCTATTGGCACAGGAAAGTGAGAAAGGAAAAGAACGAGCCCTTTATTGCTTAAACAGGACTCTGAATGGAGCTGAGATAAATTACTCACCCATTGAGAAAATGTGTCTTTCTCTTTTCTTCGCTATTGACAAGTTAAGGCATTACATGCAAGCTTTCACAGTGCACTTGGTCGCGAAAGCTGATCCTATCAAGTATGTTCTATCGAGGTCGGTTATTTCTGGACGCCTAGCTAAGTGGGCCATCTTACTCCAACAATATGACATCGTTTATGTACCTCAAAAGGCGGTTAAGGGGCAGGCATTAGCCGACTTCTTGGCGGATCATCCAATCCTGTCGGATTGGAAGTTATGTGAAGATCTACCCGATGAAGAAGTCTTCTACGTTGAAATCACCGAACCTTGGACCATGTACTTTAATGGCGCAGCACGAAGAAGTGGAGCAGAGGCAGGAATCGTTTTTATTTCGCCTGAGAAACACATGCTCCCTTACAGCTTCATGCTTGGTGAATTGTGCTCAAACAATGTTGCTGAATATCAAACACTGATAATTGGCCTCCAAATGGCCTTGGAGATTGGCATAACATATATAGAGGTCTATGGTGATTTAAAGTTGGTCGTTAGCCAACTCTTACTCCAGTATGAAGTGAAGCATAAAGACTTGAAGCCTTATTTCATCTATGCAAGACAACTGCTAGAAAGGTTTGACAATATAGTACTGGAACATGTTCCGAGATCAGAAAATAAAAAGGCAGATGCTTTAGCAAATTTGGCGACTGCCCTAACAATCCCAGAGGATATGTCGATGAACATCTCACTTTGCCAGAAGTGGATTGTGCCACCAATAGAAGATGAAAGTCAAGAAGCAAATATGATCTCTATTTTTGCAATTGAAGAAGAGGATTGGCGACAACCTATTATAGATTATCTTCAACATGGAAGACTTCCCACAGATCCCAGACGTAGGGTCGATATACGAAGAAAAGGCACTCGTTTTATCTACTATAAGGAGACCCTTTATCGGCGTTCTTATGAGGGACTCTTCCTTCGATGCCTTAGAAAGGAAGAAGCAGCTAAGACATTAGATGAGGCACATTCAGGTGTTTGTGGCGCCCATCAGTCGGGTCCAAAACTTCAGTTTCAATTAAAAAGGATGGGTTATTATTGGCCTACAATGATTCGAGACTCAATGGAATATGCAAAGAAGTGTGAAGCCTGTCAATTCCATGCAAACTTCATACATCAGCCACTGGAGCCCCTTCATCCGACGGTAGCTTCATGGCCTTTTGAAGCTTGGGGACTTGACCTTATTGGCCCTATAACACCTAAGTCTTCAGCAAAACATTCTTACATTCTTGCAGGAACGGATTACTTCTCAAGATGGGCTGAAGCTGTCGCATTGAAAGAAGCCAAGAAAGAAAGTGTTGTGGATTTCATCCGAACTCATATAATCTATCGGTACGGTATCCCTCATCATATTGTGACAGATAATGGAAGACAATTCTCCAACGGCCTAATGGATAAGTTGTGTGAGAAGTTTAACTTCAAGTAATACAAGTCCTCTTTGTACAATGCCGCAACAAATGGGTTGGCGAAGCTTTCAATAAGACGCTATGTAACTTATTGAAGAAGGTAGTCTCTAAGACAAAGAGAGATTGGCAAGAAAAGATCGACAAAGTGTTGTGGGCTTACCAAACTATTCATCGCACACTCCTACAGGGGTCACACCTTATTCCCTTGTCTATGGGGTGGAAGTTGTGCTCCCGTTAGAATGAGAGATTCCCTCATTAAGGATGGCCATCCAGGAAGGGTTGACAACAGAAGATAATGCTAGGTTGCGTCTTCAAGAGATAGAAGCACTTGATGAAGGGAGGTTAGAGGCTCAGCAAGCGTTGGAACAGAAGATAATGCTAGGTTGCATCTTCAAGAGTTAGAAGCACTTGATGAAGGGAGGTTAGAGGATCAACAGGTGTTGGAATGTTACCAAGCACGAACGTCTAAAGCCTTTGATAAGAATGTGAAGTTTCGATCATTTCAAGTTGGTGATCTTGTACTCGCTGTTCGAAGACCCGCCATCACGACAAAGAGAGATTGGCAAGAAAAGATCGACAAAGTGTTGTGGGCTTACCGAACTATTCATCGCACTCCTACAGGGCTCACACCTTATTCCCTTGTCTATGGGGTGGAAGTTGTGCTCCCGTTAGAACGAGAGATTCCCTCATTAAGGATGGTTGTTGCAATTCTGGAGTGGTTAAAAATATGAGATAAATTGACTCCAAAATACTGTGCAAGTATACACAATCTAGCAGCAAGTGATGAGTATTTATCGTATCCACAGGGTCTTGAAATGCCTACCTCTATTGATTTAATTTGCCTTTTTAGTGATTTCAAATGGTTGGTTAAATTGATTGGGTTTTTAAAATGCTGAAACAAAAGATATGCGGAAGCAGTAAGTGATTACGACTAGAGAAAACAGAATGGAAACAGACACAGATTAAGACTTCTGTAATTGTTATAAAGATGCTCCAGCAATTCTTTTGATCCGTCAATCTCCTGCAGTATTATCAGCGGGATCCTCCCGGAACTCCAGATTTTTTGGAATATGTTTCAAAACCAATGAAGCTCTACCGATCGAGCACTAGGCAACTGGCTATCCCTAACTCAGTCACTGGCGTTCACCAATACACAATGATCTAGAGTGAATTATCGCCACACAACTCCTAAATCATCCCTGAAACTAGGAGAAGCTATACATACCGGCTAGCTAGGCGGGCACATAATGAAAATAAAGATCAACAATAATTCAAGATGATCATGATCAAATAGAATTTCCAGATTTATAAATATAACAATCACATAATTCTTAACCTATGTCTACAAATCAATTAGTTCATGATTGAAGACATAAAATACGTTACAATCTCGATAAGCACATCCATAAAGCGAAATAAACAAGAAGTACTAATCCTTTTCAGCAAATGGGGATTAAACGGCTGCTCCAAACCACCAAGAACATGGAAGAACTTCGTCTCCTTGAGTGGAATCGCAAATGGTCTTCTTAGATCTCCATTCCGCCGTCAATTCGGCCTCCAGCCGATTGATTCGGTCTCCAAATCGTGAATGACTTTATCTTTGACGGCTCCTCCTTTTATAAGATGAGGTTTAGGTTAAATTGGACACATGGCAGGCTCTCCTCACTCCTTTATCCCAAAAATAACTCAATAGAAGTTGGTTTGTTAACTTGGCTAACGAGCTGTGACGTGGCAGTTTTTGCTCCCAGGCTTCTTGCTGCACAGATTTTGCTCCCTCACGTCGCTCAGTAGTATTTTCTGCACAAAATAACTTTCAAAGCTTCAATTCTTCCAAATGGGTTAAAACATATAATATTCATCTAAAAGCAACCCTATTAAGCACAAAAGACACACAAATCCCTATAGAATTAAGGCCTAAATAACTACCTTTCGGACAGTTATCACACCCCCAAACTTGAACTATTGCGCATCCCGAGCAATAATAACTCGCCTTCCCTTGAAAATTCAAAACATTAGTCATAGCACAACTCAATCAAAACAGATATTCCAACCCTACCTTCAACCTTTATCTGGGCATCCTACAAAACCAAGCACTACTGTAGCAAAATAATTCTTTCAGCGTTGAACAAATAATCACCACCTTTAACTCAATCCTTACCACAGCCTAGCTCTATTATCAGACATATTTAAACACATTTTAAGGGGTTTATATTTTTATGTTCTTCAGACTTAAAGCAGCCCTACAATCATAAGCTCTTAAGCATGAGATGACCCACTTTATGGTGCAGTATACCCTTGCCTCAAACTTATCACCAATTAGGCTAAATACTCATTGTTAAACCCAAAAATCCTTAGTTATTCTATCCCTTGCTTCTCAGAATGGCAACATTTTATGACGAAGCTCACCTAAGCCCTGGGAGACAGAAAACTACTAGATTATCATTCATCCTTCAAAACTTTTGCTCTATGAATTTTCTCAGCAAATTTTTCCAAAATTTTTCTTTTTAGCAAATAATTTTTATCATTTTTCCAATATTTTCTAGGTCATCTTTTGACGCAAAGACAAACTGTGGGTGTCACAAATGTCCCTGGTTACTCAACAACCTAGAAAAATAATTATGAAGGAGAGGAATGCTCGAGCAAAACAAGCGGGAGTAGCTAAAAGTCCCCCAAACTTAAATTATTCATTGTCCTCAATGAATTAGCAAGATGATAAGTATACCCCAAACTTAATTTTTTTCTATCTGAATTTTAAACTAAGCGTGAGACTAAGATTAAGCTTAAGGTGGATCAAATAAGACAATGCTACCTCAGAACTTTTTGCTGCAGTCATGACTAGGCTAGAAGGAATGCTCAAGCAAAAGGTTTCTGGAGATCGGAACATCTTGGTCTAATAAAGCTAACTAGTCCAAGCTTCAAAAAATTCAGAAGAAAAATAAGTTAGATACTCAGATGTGCCAAACAAAACAATATTTGATTTCATTAAAGATCAAGATCACATATTTAACATTATCATGACTGAGATAGATTTTAAAGCAACAGATAAAAACAAAGAAACATAACATAACATAAGCAGAAAGAACAAAACACAAGCAAGACGAGCAAAAAAAATCATTCATCAAAATATTTGCTCGAAGACACTGAAACTTCCCTTTAATTCTTCTTTATGTTCAGGCTCTGGGTTTTCTTCTTTCTCTCGAATGATGGGTGGGGGTGGAATGCATGGGTTCATAAGATCATCAAGAAAAATTGGGAAGGCTTGATATAACTTAGAAAAACTTGCTTGCGTAGCCCTCCTTAGTATGGTGTCCCTTCAACAATCATAGCTCTAGTAGGTTTGAAGTTGTCTCTCAGTGAATTTTAGCCTACTGAAAACCATCTCAAGCTGCTCCAGCACTCTATGGACATCTCACAACAAACCACCCTGGCGCACCTCACCTCTCTAAAGTCTAGCCAGATTGGCAGTGTCAATAGTCCTCTTGTCAAACAAGTTTTATATCATTGGAGGTCTTTGGGACTCTGAATCTTCAAAAGCACTCGATCAAGGGAGACAATGAAGTCGTACGTTGTAGGCAATAATCTCTGCTTGACAAAGCTGAGTCAAGTGTTAGCCTCACACTTCATGTATGCTGACTGGAATGTTCTTGCCCCTTTACTAGACAACCTCCACTGGGCATTTAGTTGCTCGTTTGAGCAAACAACTAATATTGCGTTGAAAACAATGTGGGGGAAGTCTTGCAAATTAAACAGAGAAATAATCACTACATGGCTCCAGTCGACAACAACTCTACGAAAAATAACCTAGTAACCTTCATTTTCATCGATGTTTGCATAGAACTCCCGTTCTAGTTGATCAACAGTGGGATCCGGCTTGGCGCACAACCGTTTCCAACCGTGATTAGTAATGTTTGCTCAAGGAAAATGTGGGAGCTCTTTGCCACCATCGAAGTCGCGTTTCATCAGAAAATCTCGCTTCAGGACTTCTTGATATTTTTGTCTTGCCTCTTCATGGATAAATCTCCCGTACTGAAATCTTTCATCAAGCTCAACTTCTTTACTCAGTTCCCTTTCAATCTCAACAGTCTCAACATTTTTTCCTTGCTCGTGTTTTTTTCCTCATAATAATAATACACACAGAGAAAAAAAATCACATCAGTAGTAATAAAAGATAAGAGTGAAAAACATACCTGATGGGAGATCGTATAAATAGGGAACTAACTCAAAGATCTTCAACAAATAATTAGCCCCTAATTATCTCCTAATTAATTTAAGTTACCGTTTTAACAACATGGATTCGTGGAAAATTTTGATCCTTCAAACGGTAATATCTTCCCATTTACTGCGCTCCCTCTGTGTCTAACGAAAATATTGCTAGCTTCCCTCTGCTCAACACATGACATCTTTGGTAATTAACTGCATGCCCACATAATTATCCTGCCAACAACAATAAAATCTCAATGATAAAATTATAATCTTATCTCACAAAAAATCTTAACCGAATAAAATCTCTAATCTTCTCAACAAAACTATGAAACCAAATCTTTTTTTTTTTTTTTTTACATAACATCCACAAGATATATTATTTTAAATCTGGAAAAATCTTTTGAAAATAAAATCCTTCAAAATCAAATCTAAAATAACCTACAAAAAATAAAAATAAATAATAAAATAAAAATCTAACCGAATAAAAATCATATCAAATAAAAATAATATCAAAACAGACAATAAATCAAAATTAACACAAAAAAAACGAGATCAAATAATGGGAGCTTCTAATTAGAATGTTGAAATTTTGCTCCCTCAAAATTTGCGCTCCCTAAATCTGCCAGCAACTTCAAAGAAGAATATTTCATAATTAAATCTGGAAGATATACTATTAAAAATCTAATCTAAACAGAAATTAAAAATTCAAACTGAAATTAAATCTAAACATAACTAATCCGATTAAATTAAGAATTAAATCAGCCAAGAATAAATAAATAAATAAATAAAACAAACATAAAATCTATGAAAGTACCAACGAATTAAAATAAATCAGATAAAATTGAAATCAATAAAATCTAATTCAAATTAATTCAAACTAGAATAAAATCCACGAGAAAAATAAAACCGCAACAACACTAGGAGCTAAAAATATTGCAATATGAAATGCTCCTGCAAAACTCTTGCTTTATTCGCTGCCCTTTTACTTTAAACTCACAGCCATCATTAACACATTGTCTAACCATAGATGCATCATTCGATAAATAAAATTTCACCTCATGGAAAAATTCTTTCATTTGTCTTTTTGATAAATCAGGAGGCAAATTTCCAAAATCAAGGTAATTGGACAAGTCATCATACCAAGGTGTTTTCACTACCTTAATATGAGCTACAGTAAATAACCACTCATCAATGAAGGATTTCCTAATCTTAGGTTGCTGGAGCAATGTCAATGAATTATAATGTTCAATAGGCTTGGATTTCTTATCTATTGGCTCTAAGGATTCAAAATTCCTCTGAAAACTAGAAATCTCACCTACAAATTTATGCTCATGCTCCAATCCACCTATTTTCAAATCCTCAATATGGATTTCTCCAAATTTTTGGGTATGGTACTCCATCAATTCCTTCTCAAAGTTGTCCTCAACAAACTCATCCAACACCTGAATGCACGAGCAATCCTCAATATCATTTGGATATTTCATTACATCAAACGAATTAAACTTCATCTTTTGGTCATGCACCTTCATTGTAAGCTCCCCCGGTTGAACATCTATCAATGAACTACCAGTTGCCAAAAATGGACTACCATCTTGGTTCTTAGACTTCTGCCTTTGTGGAAAAGGTAAGGGTGGGTCATAGGGTAGGGGCGGTACATAAGGTGGGGGTTCTACATCTGGAACAAAACTAATTGCTCCAGCATCTTTGCTGTTGCCTCCATTACATTGACCAGACCCCAATTCTTTTTCGACAACATTACTATCACTACTCTTTTCTACTTCCTGGGGTTTACTAGGCTCTTTTCTATCTTCTAGTGGCTTATCACTCCCTAAAGTCATTGCCTGCACCTGCTTCTTACATTCCCTTATAGGGTGTTCAATATCTAAAGGAATGTTCCCTTGAGGTCGTGCCTTCAACTCATTAGCTAGCTGACCCACTTGCAACTCTAGGGCTCTCAATGAAGCTTGTTGACTTAGGATTATGACATCATTACGAGCCATATAATCCTTCATCATTGACTCCAGAGAATTACCCGAGTTTTGCTGGGGCAAAGCCTGCTTATTTTGTTGGGGCAATTCCTGTGATTTAGCAAATTCGGACTGGTTCACCGCCTTTTGCTATGCTTGGGGGACTTGCGAATTGCTTCCTTGCCCTCCCTACGCAAACTTGGGGTTGTTGCGCCAACCTGGATTATAAAAGTTAGAATATAGGTTATTCCTTTGATTACCTGCAAAAAACACAGAAGCTGGATTGTTAGGACAAAACTCATAATTATGCTCTTCACCACAATAAACACATGATTCTTCTGTAACTTGGTTTACCACTGGCGGCTGCTGGACATGACTAACCACTGTTACATTTTTAAGAGCGTTAGCTAATTCTACAATATCGGCCCTAATGGTAGACACACTATCAACTTCTAACACACTATTAACTTTTTTATTAGAGCCTCTAATATCTGACCATTGATAACTGTAGGTTGATATTCTCTCTAAAATCTCATAAGCTTCATTAAAAGATTTCGCCAAAAGAGCCCCTCACGCAGAAGCATCAATCATACACTGGGTTGCTATGTTTAACCCATTGTAAAATATTTCCATTTGAATACAATATGGCAAACAATGGTGGGGACACTTTCGCAAAAGCTCCTTAAACCTTTCCCAAGCCTCACTATAAGTTTCTTCCTCATTTTGCCTAAATCCCACTATCTCACTCCTCAACTTGGTACTCCTAGTTGGTGGAAAATACTTACTAAGAAATTTCTCTACTAGCTCATTCCACGTACTTATCGATGCTGGAGCAAAAGAATTTGACCACGTCTTTGCTCCATCTCTAAGGGAATAAGGAAATAGGGTTAATCTAAGGGCATCTCTCGACACTCCCTCGAAAGCAAATGAATCACTAACTCCTAGAAAAGACTTAAGATGTAAATGGGGGTCCTCGGATGGTAAACCATGGAATTGGCCAACCATCTCTAACATGTGAAACATGACCGGTTTCAATTCAAAATTCGATGCCTCAATAACTGGACACACTATCACTGGATTTAACTCGTCAATAATTGGAAAAACATACGCTCTAATGACTCTATCCCTATCATTTGCTACAAGGATAGGATACTTAGCCTGATTATTTTGCTGTCCATTTTGCTCCAGTGGTGGATTTTGCTGCATCGCACAGTTCCTCTTCGAGATTCACTTGAATTTTTATTTTTTTTGAAAATCTAATCCGAAGGGGATCACTCACACACCAAAGTCACACCTACAAAACAAAAGGAAACAATCAAAAAGTTCACGCACCAAATCACCAAAAATACACAAAAAAAAAATCAATCAAATAAAACAATTTCAAGTCCCGGGCAACAGCGCCAAAAACTTGTTGCAATTCTGGAGTGGTTAAAAATATGAGATAAATTGACTCCAAAATAATGTGCAAGTATACACAATCTAGCAGCAAGTGATAAGTATTTATCGTATCCATAGGGTCTTGAAATGCCTACCTCTATTGATTTAATTTGCCTTTTTAGTGATTTCAAATGGTTGGTTAAATTGATTGGGTTTTTAAAATGCTGAAACAAAAGATATGCGGAAGCAGTAAGTGATTACAACTAGAGAAAACAGAATGGAAACAGACATAGATTAAGACTTCTGTAATTGTTATAAAGATGCTCCAGCAATTCTTTTGATCCGTCAATCTCCTGCAGTATTATCAGCGGGATCCTCCCGAAACTCCAGATTTTTTGGAATATGTTTCAAAACCAATGAAGCTCTACCGATCAAGCACTAGGCAACTGGCTATCCCTAACTCAGTCACTGGCGTTCACCAATACACAATGATCTAGCGTGAATTATCGCCACACAACTCCTAAATCATCCCTGAAACTAGGAGAAGATATACATACCGGCTAGCTAGGCGAGCACATAATGAAAATAAAGATCAACAATAATTCAAGATGATCGTGATCAAATAGAATTTCCAGATTTATAAATATAACAATCACATAATTTCTAACCTATGCCTACAAAGCAATTAGTTCATGATTGAAGACATAAAATACTTCACAATCTCGATAAGCACATCCATAAAGCAAAATAAACAAGAAGTACTAATCCTTTTCAGCAAATGGGGATGAAACGGCTGCTCCAAACCACCAAGAACATGGAAGAACTTCGTCTCCTTGAGTGGAATCGAAAATGGTCTTCTTAGATCTCCATTCCGCCGTCAATTCGGCCTCCAGCCGATTGATTCGATCGGTCTCCAAATCGTGAATGACTTTATCTTTGACGGCTCCTCCTTTTATAAGATGAGGTTTAGGTTAAATTGGACACATGGCAGGCTCTCCTCACTCCTTTATTCCAAAAATAATTCAATAGAAGTCGGTTTGTCAACTTGGCTAACGAGCTGTGACGTGGCAGTTTTTGCTCCCAGGTTTGCTGCAACACAGATTTTGCTCCCTCACGTCGCTCAGCAGTATTTTCTGCACAAAATAACTTTCAAAGTTTCCACTCTTCCAAATGGGTTAAAACATATAATATTCATCTAAAAGCAACCCTATTAAGCACAAAAGACACACAAATCCCTATAGAATTAAGGCCTAAATAACTACCTTTCGGACAGTTATCAATGGCAATCCAGGAAGGGTTGACAACAGAAGATAATGCTAGGTTGCGTCTTCAAGAGTTAGAAGCACTTGATGAAGGGAGGTTAGAGGCTCAGCAAGCGTTGGAATGTTACCAAGCACGAATGTCTAAAGCCTTTGATAAGAATGTGAAGCTTCGATCATTTCAAGTTGGTGATCTTGTACTCGCTGTTTGAAGACCCGCATCACGACACGACACACAGGGAACAAATTCACACCTAAATGGGATGGACCCTACGTCGTCAAAGAAGTCTATACAAATGGAGCGTACAAGATTGTGGACAAAGACAGATTAAGAATACTCCCAATAAATGGCAAGTTTCTTAAAAAGTTTTATGCGTGAAGTGTAATACTCCTTATCGTAAGAGTATAAAATACATGATACTCCTGGCCCACATGAGCTAAAAAGGTGAATGACCAAAAAAAAGAAAGAAAATTATATTGAACTACGTTATGACTTGATCCCTTCCCAATTGAAGGGTACGTAGGCAGCTTAAGAAAAAAAACTTAAGTTCAGTCAAAGCAAAGAAAAAAAATCCATGTTGTAAATAGGATTCTAAATTTTTATTAAGACATAAATAAAGTAGAAATGTCTAATACAATAAATTGAAAGAATGCCTAATACAATGAATTGAAAAAAATGTCTAATACAATGAATTGAAAGAATGTCTAAAAAAGTTTTCCTTCACATGAGAAAAAGCTTAGAATAAACTAAAGGGACCATGAATTAAGGATTCCATTTAAGTGCTTTCAGATCGTCACGAGTGCTCTCCAAAAGTCCGCGAAGTGTCGCTAAGGTGCAAATGTCTGAAGCACTGACGGTGGGGGCACACTCGATGTCACTAATCTCCTCACGTATTTTCGAAACTGCAAGTTTTTCATGAGCTAAGTCCTTTTCCTTTTCAGAGACCGAATTGGAAAGACTTTCTACCTTGGCCTCTACAGCTGTTAACTTGGCCTCTAGTTCTGCAACCTTGGTGTTTAGATCTGCAACCTCTAAGATAGAGAGAGCAAGTTGTTTTTGAAGTGCATCTTTCTCCTCAACAACACGACTTTCGGTAGACAAAGCCTTCTCTAAATGGAGCTTCTTTTCCTCCAACTGACTATCCCTACTCGATGGGGTGAAGTGAGTAGAGAGTTAAGATTGTAATGCATTGAATTCCCGTACTTTCTTGAAGTAGTTGCCTACAAATTCTTGCAGAGGTTTCAAGTTGTTTGTGGTGGCCTCTGCCATTACATCGAAGATCTTGTGAGATTCTTGCTCAAGGTGCTCAAGGCTAGCAACATCTTCAAAAGAAGTACATACAATCTTCTGTTGTATGCTTGTCCATATGGATAAAGCAGTCTGTCGTCGAAAGTTGGTGATCTTGTACTCAGGGTTCGAATCCCCCTCCCCACATATTATCAAAAAAATTGTTTTTTGGTTTTCATTGTTTATTTTACTTTTTTTTATTTCCTTATCTTTTATTTTTTTTATTTTTATTTTATTTCATTTAATTTTATTTCTTTATTTCGTTTTATTATCATTATTATATTTATTTATTTATTTTATTATGTTTTATTTTTATTTTTATTTTGTTTTATTTTTATTTACTTTATATTTTATTTTCATTCTATTTTTATTTTATTATTTTATTATTTTTATTTTATTTTATTTATTATTTATTATTTATTTATTTATGATTTTTATTTTTATTTTTATTATTATTGTTTTTTTTTCTTCCCCCACGTTTCCCTCTCCCATTTTTTCTCCAACTCCCCACTCCCTCCCCTACTCTTTCTCTCTCTCCCCCTATTCTTTCGCCCTCTCCCATTTTTTCTCCAACTCCCCACTCTTTCCACCCAAAATTAGCAAGGCCTTTAAGTATAAAAGGGAGGGGGGAGATGGAGGAAGGAGACAAAGACAAAAAAAAAAAGAGAAAGGGTGTGAAAGAGTTTAGAGAGAGAAGGGAGAAAAAGAGTGAAAGAGCTTAGAGAGAGAAAGTGAGTTTGAGAGGGAAAAGTAGAGTTTGGAGAAGGATTTTAAAAAACCCAAAGCTACCGCCGCCTGCCGCCGCGGCCATCGACATCTTCCGTCGCCGTCGAAGGTAGATACCGTCACTCATATCTGTAAAACAAAAAAAAAGAGAAAAAGAAGGGAGATGGATGCAAATGGTGGAAGAGGAAGGAGGAAAGAAAGCATTAAAAGAGGTGGGCCCCATCTCTTTAAGAAGGTGAAAAGAAAGCATTAAAAGGGGTGGACCCCACCACTATAAATTTATTTATTTAATGATTACCTTTTGTCTCTCTCCTCCTTTTAAACCATGCTTTATTCATTATTTATTTATTTATTATTTATTATTATTTTTTTACATTTCTACTAAAAATAATTAAAACACAAGACATTTTTGTATCAATTCATTTTTTCCCCCTCAAAAGGCATTCTTATGTGTATATACATGTGTTTGTTTTTCCTTTCTTACTTTCTTTCTTTTATGTTTTTTCCCCCTTTTACTCTTTTCCTTCCTTGTGGTTTTGCGATTTTCAATTAAAATTCTCATCCTAATTAATTGGCTTGAACTTTGAAATTCATGTTAGATTTAAATTCAAAATCTTAAGTTAATTTCAGTTTATTGTTCTTGTTTTCTTTCCTTTCATGAATTGCAATTATCTATTTCAAATTATCTTTTAATTCAACATAGCCTATGCAAATCTTAAATTGGATTTTAATTGGGAAGGTTTATATGATTTTCATATTGGATTTTGATTTGTATGCTTAAACTAATGTTTGATTGAATTTAATTTGGAGTTTTCAAAGTAAATTTCCCTTCATTTTCTAAATCAATTTCAAATTGGTTTTCTTAGGCAGAATGAGAAGAGGAAACAGAACATTAATTATTAAACTTTTTGAAATTAGCCTAGGGTTATTTTGGAATTAACTTCAATTTACTCAAAAATAAATTTCTTATTTAATTGTTTTTTTCAAAATTGAATTTCACTTCATAAAGCCAATTGAATTCAATTTGAAAATTTGAATTGGAGGTCAATTTTGTTTTGGTTTTAAATTAAGTTTTCAAAATATTAAATCAGGTTATTCCTTATTGAATGATTTTACCCCTCGTAATTGTTGATTTACATTTTGTCGTTAAAGTGTAACTTAACAAATATGAATAAAATAATTCATGTAGAGCCTATGATGGAGTTGAAATAATTTTCAAATTCATGAGGTGAAAGATTTTCTTTAATTAGGAAATTTACACGTGATAATAAAGTTATGGGTTAACCCCACTGACAAAATTAAATCCTTACTTTATTTAAAGATAAGGTGAAATTAGTGAGACATTTAATTTTCAATTTTCATTTTTTTTTCAAACTTTATTTGTTTATTTTTTTTAAGACATGGGCCTTTGTTTAATGAATTCGAGTAATAAAATAAAATGCTTTCAAACGGGTGTCGTAGGGTGCTAATTAATACCTTCCCTACACACAACTGACCCCCGAACCTGTTTTTTTTGGTTTTTATGACCAGTTCATTTTTTTGGGTGACCAATCACACCCCAAGATGATTGGTGGCGACTCCAAACCTTTAACCTCGAAAGAGACCCTAAGGAAAGGATGTCGGCCGCTCCGGGTCGCGATGACGTTGCGACAGCTTGGCGACTCCATTGAGAATTTTTCTTAAGAGGCTCAAGGCCGTTTTCATTTTTTTTATTATTCGATTCATTTTGTTATTTATTCATTTATTTATTGTGGTCCATCTTATTTTCCGCATATTTTTTGTTGGAGTGACTTGTGTGAGTATATTTTATGCTTTAATGAATGTATTGTTAATTCATATTATACTGTCATGCATATTTCACTCAACCACAGCTCTATACTCGGGCTTTACCTTTAGGATTAGGATCGAGGATGTAGTAGTGTCGACCTTTGAAGGGACATAATTGCCCTCATGTAGGCGCATGAAAAATCCTCACTCAAGTTAGTTCATTTGTTATTTTATAACACTTGGATTAATTTAGGGACCTTTTATCCATTAGGGTTAGAATTTCTCTACCTCACTTCATATTCATATCATGATTTTGTATTGTCATCTTTAGTTTGAATAAAAGGGTAAATCATGGAAAATATGTTTCAAAGTCCACTCTTCTTAGTGTCACTTGTTTTTTCTTGTTTTGTTTGTTCTTCATTTTGTTTTTAGACTTTCTAAAAAAAAGTTCTCTTTTAAAGAATTTAAGTTTTGTCAAAGAAAATTCTTAAAAAAAAAAAAAACTTAGACTTTGTAAAAAAAAAAAGTTCTCTTTTAAAGGATTTAAGTTTTGTCAAAGAAAATTTTTAATTCTTAAAAAAAAAAAAAGCTTAGACTTTGTAAAAAAAAGTTCTCTTTTAAAGGATTTAAGTTTTGTCAAAGAAAAATCTTTTTTTAAAAAAAAAACTTAGACTTTGTAAAAAAAAAGTTCTCTTTTAAAGGATTTAAGTTTTGTCAAAGAAAATTCTTTTAAAAAAAAGCTTAGACTTTGTAAAAAAAAAAGTTCTCTTTTAAAGGATTTAAGTTTTGTCAAAGAAAATTCTTAAAAAAAACCTTAGACTTTGTAAAAAAAAAAAAGTTCTCTTTTAAAGGATTAAAGTTTTTGTCAAGGAAAAATTCTTTAAAAAATGTTTAGCTTTGTTTAAAAAAAAAATGTTTCCTTTTCAAGAATTTAAGTTTTGTCAAGGAAAAATTCTTTAAAAAAGTTTAGCTTTGTTTTAAAAAAAATATTTTCTTTTCAAGGATTTTAAGTTTTGTCAAGAAAAAAATTCTTTGAAAACTAAAATTTGAACTTTGTTTAAAAAAAAGAAGAGTTTTTTTTTTTTTTTTATAAAAAGGAATTTAAGTTTTGTCAAGAATAGAAATTCTTTGAAAGCTAAAATTAAGACTTTCCTTGAAATTCTATAGAGTTTAAAGTTCTGTCAGAATAAAAGTTCAAGTTTTGTTTACAGGAAAATTTTCTTTTATGAGTCTAAGTTTTTATTTTATTTTATTTTATTATTTTTTTTCTTCAAAACAGAAATTTTATTTTTTAGCTTAATTTTTGTTTTGAAAGAGGGGTTTTCTTTCAAATAAAGAGTTAAATTTTGACAAGACAGAAGTTTTTTTTAATTGGTTAAAGAGTTTGTTTTTTGTTTAAAAATGGTTTAAGAAATTGAAGTCTTGCCAAAACAAAAAACTTTCTTTAAGAAGGGAAAAAATTGTTTTCTAAAAAAGTCTTTCTATTGGAGAAGTAAATATTTCTACATTCTTTTCATTTTAGATTTTTACTGTCCATTTTCTCTTCTTTTGAATCTTTATTTTCTTTAAAAAGAATCTATCCCAAGGAACGTTCTTTCGCCTTTCCATTTGAATTGTTTTTTTTTTTGTTTTGTTTTTGTTTTTTTCCTCTTCCTTTCTTCCTTTCTTATTCCATTTGAAGTCGTTTTTGGTATTTAGTTCATTCATGTCATTTAGTTTGGGTCATGCATCATGTTTTGGAATTAGTAGTGTCGACCTTCGAGGGGATTGCAAATGCTCCCGTGTAGACACATGAAGGGCCTTCTCCCATTTTTCATAACATTAAAGTAGTTTCCTCACATTTTTAATTTAAATTCATTTCTCCATTGTATTATCTTACTTTTTTAGATGAAGTAATTGAAGGGATAATAGCCCTTGGTAGCGGAAACGATCAGAGAAACACACTGATTTCAATCATGATTAAAATACCGGTACGGTTCACAAACATTAAAATACAACATATTTACAGAAAAAATAACATGCTGTAAAATTGTTATAAAACATGCTAGGTTTATTAGATCATGCTGAATAATTATCTAATAAACCCTAAACACTAAAGGGATTGAAAAAACCTTACTTGTTTGAAGATCTCAACGGTTTTTGCCAAATTCCCTTGTGATTTTCTCTAAAATCCAGCAGTAAGAACTCTTCTTTGTCGTCACAATTCGCCCACGAACACCACCAATAGACTACACCAATGGACTCACAAGATTATGTTGAGTGAGTAAGTGGGAACTCCTTGATTTTTCTCAGGAAAGATTGAGAGAGGGAGGATTTCTGGAGAGAGCCTTTTTTGGAAAACTGAATGGCCACACAACGAAGTGAATGAAAAACTGCTCTGTAAAATCCCCGTAACCATCTCCTATGTAGGCGTGAAGGGGGAGGGAAAATAGGTTTATCAGTTATTTTAATTAAATTCA
The DNA here is from genome assembly GCA_036850905.1 of Luffa acutangula. Lineage (NCBI taxonomy): Eukaryota > Viridiplantae > Streptophyta > Magnoliopsida > Cucurbitales > Cucurbitaceae > Luffa > Luffa acutangula. The sequence continues at coordinate 30,210,804 of CM072090.1, read as the reverse complement.
ATTTAATTAATTAAATTAAAACCAATATTTAATTCATAATTAAATATCCAAATCATTTAAACTATATTTAAATGATTGTCCCCTTCACTTAACCTATAGTTTTAATACAATTTAATTAAAAAACAATTTAATTAAATTAAATTAAAACAATGATTAATTAATTCTCCAATTAATTAATATCATAATTAAATATCAAATATTTAATTATATAACTCTCTCAAATAAACTATAGTATTAATGGACATCCAATGCACATTAATTATAACCTATAGTTTAATATGAATCAAATTCATATTTAACTTGTCATTCGAACCCTTTCGAATATTTAATTCTTCCTTAGAAATAGACCTCAACATTTTATTAGAGTCATCGGTGGGACCTAATGGACCTACAAATTAGAAGCTCCAACGATGTGAGATTAATTGGCTAAACTCATTAACCAAATTAATCAATATTCGTTAACTATGGTTCACTCCACCAAAGAACCATAGCTGCACTCTTCTCACTGCAGATATATTTCTGTGTCCACGGATATCGACCATCAATAGCAAGTCAGCCCTTCACGTGTGTTCGTATCCCAGCTAGGTCAAATTACCGTTTTACCCCTAGGCTACCTCTTGGTACTTAAGTACTAGTGCTCCTCTAATGAACAACCTGTTTGAGGTCCAACCAACAAACAGAAATCCCTCTCGTGCCATAAAGAGGGTAGGGCCCTTTGTTCAAGACCCGGAGACACCACTTAAGGGAACACACCTCTACTTACCCTAATATCGAGAAGGACTGAATTCCATCTTGTAAGATTACGTTCCCAGCTCCCCACTCGGTCTTGTCCCCAAAATGGTAGGCTTATGGAGTCGGCGAACAGGCCACTCTCACCCGTACAAATCAAAGGACAATCCCTCATGGACAGGAGTCCATAATCCACTTAGGATTAAGGCCAAGTTGCCTAGGTCATCCTAGTGAAATAGAAACCGAGCTAACTAACGGTGTTACAGTTAGTGGTTAACTATTTCGCGGTCCGGTCTTTGTGCAAACTCATTGCACAGGATACCCCCACTCGCATGTCAACTACATGAACGCGTTGGATCACTACGTTTGTATCAATATACAAAGCGGGTCGTATCCATAGTGTCACCAGGATAAGGTACCCAGCCTTATCCCTATACTACAGACCCTTTAGGCTAAAACTTGAACATTGATCCCCGTATGTCCCTACATACTAGTTCAAGCCTCATTCTATTAGCCTTGGATGTTTAGTTTATTGGATTAGGGTTATTAAGACAAGATATAATACAAACATTGAATAATACATCACTTTTATTAATGTTCGGTCAAATGTACACTTACTATCTACGAGTTTTAGGGCATAAAACCCAACAGTAATGTCGACCTTCGAGGAGATTGTGAATGCTCCTGTGTAGGCGCATGAAAAATCTATTTTAATTTAAAGCAGTAGTTAATTATTATTTCCTTACATTTTCTTTTCCTCCAAAAAGGGAACAAAATTAATGCCAACGTACCCATAGAGTCGATACGGTCATCTTCCTCTGAGTATGATGAGTTGAGTACTGAGCTACAATGGGCAGAGCAGACACAACTAAAACATGGGGAAAATCTGCCTTATAAAAGCCTCGTGTCATCATCCTTCTCAAGTCAAGTTCAAATCATTGCTAACGAGCTAGGGGAGCTGAAGGCCATTTGGGAAGGTTTAACGCCGGAAAGAAGATTTTTGTTCTCAAAGAGATATGACCATATATATTCCAGTTAATCGGTTCACCATCCAGGCTTTGTTAGAATTTTGGGACCCGGCCTACAGGTGTTTCGTATTTCAAGATTTCGACTTAGTCTCGACCATTGAGGAGTCACATGATGCTGAACATTGAAGAAAAAGGTGGACTTAGTGCCGACTTAGTCCCGACCACATGATGCTGAACATTGAAGAAAAAGGTGGAGAAATGATCTATTGTTTCAACCCACAGTTAACTGCAAAGAGAACTTTATCCAAATTTCTAGTTGTACACCTAAAGGAAGTGCAGAAAAATGTGAAAGTGAAAGGGGTTGAAGAGTGTATATTTGCAGATTATCTAACAGAACTCGCTCGCAAACACATAAATGAAGAAAAGGGTCTGGTTCTGTTAGCTGTGTGCATCTACGGGATGGTCTTGTATCCTAGAGTTAAAGGATATGTGGATGGTGATGTTGTTGGGTTTTATGCCCTAAAACTCGTAGATAGTGAATGTAACCGTTGACCGGATATTAATGAAATAATATTGATATATTTTTCCATTAATTGTTATTAGTTATTTTATATTTGTCTTTGCCTAATAATAACCCTAATCCAATAAACTAGACATCCAAGGTTGTAATATGAGTCTTGAACAATATGTAGCGACATATGGGATCATTGTTCGAGAAACAGCCTAAAGGGTCTATAGTATAGGGATAAGACTGGGTGCCTTATCCTGGTGACACTATGGATACGGCCCACTTTGTATTTGATACAAACGCTGCGATCCAACGCTTTCGTGTAGGAGACATGCGAGTGGGGGTATCCTATGCAATGAGTTTGCATAAGACCGGACCGCGAAATAGTAACCACTGGTTATAACACCGTTAACTAGTTGGTTTTCCATTTCACTAGGACGACCTAGACAACTTAGTCTTAATCCTATGTTGATTATGGACTCCTGCTCATGAGAGATTGTCCTTTGATTTGTATGGGTGAGAGTGGCCAATACGCCGACTCAATAAGCCTACCATTTTGGGGACAAGACCGAATGGGGAGCTGGGAACATAATCGTACAAGATGGAATTCACTCCTTCCCGACTTTAGGTAAGCAGATGAGTGTTCCCTTAAGTGGTTACTCCGAGTCTTGAACAAAGGGCCCTACCCTCTCAATGGCACGAGAGGGTTTTCTGTTTGATGGTTGGACCACAAACAGGTTGTTCATTAGAGGAGAATTGGTACTTAAGGAAATAGAGGTAACCCAGGGGTAAAACGGTAATTTGACCCAGCTGGTGTTACGGACACTCGTGAAGGACTAACTAGTCGATATTGGTCTAGATCCATGGACACAGAAAATATGTCTGCAGTGAGAAGAGTGCAACTGTGAGTCTATAGTGGAATGTACACACAGTTAACGAATATTGATTAATGTGGTTAATGAGTTTGACCAATTACTCTCACATCGTTGGAGCTTCTGATCTGCAGGTCCATTAGGTCCCACTGGTAGCTCGTAAAGTAATTTGAGGCAACTAAGTAATAATAGTAAATTGAAAATGTTCAATTTATTAAGGGAAACAAATATAATATATATTGATATATTATTATGAGAGAAATTAAAATTTGAAAGTTCAAATATAAATTTATGGAAGTTTGAAAGAGTTCGAATAATGAATTAATTAATTTAAGGCCTAAAATGTGTTTGGGCAAAATTAATTAATTCTAGGCCGGGAATTAAATATGTGATATTTAATTCGTGGTTAATTAATTAAAGAATTCATTAACCGGGAATTAATCAATTATGGAAATAATTAATCACTTAAGGAAGTGATTAATCATTTATGGAAATGATCTAATCACTTATGGAAGTAATTAGTCATTTGTGGAAAAGATTAATCAATTATGGAATTGATTGATCATGATTGATTAATTAAGGAATAAGATTGAATCAATTTTGGAAAAGATTGATTTAATTAAATATTTTATTCATGGTCTCTCTTCTATAAATAGAACACTAGACCTAATTGGTCATGACACTTGACACTCTTGAAAGACAAGACCTAGAATTCTCTCTAGCCTCCCTTTTAGAGAAAGACTCCCACAAGTCTTTTGTCTCCTAGACTCAGAGACATACCGGTGTAACCTCTGTGGTGATTGTGTCAATCAAAGAAGAAATTTCCAGCGAAGAAAAACCAAAGACGGCTGCTGCGTTTTGATCGTTGGAGCATCGTTGGTGAAGAACGGTCAAGTCTACAACGGAGGTTTGTAACGGTTCTTCCTCTTTTCTTTAGAAAAGCATGAAAATAAATTTAGATTTATTTTTAAGCATGTTTAAACCAATTTTACAGCAGCTTTAAAGTTTGTTTAAAGTTTGTTTGAGTTTTCGTAACGGTATTTTAATGTTAATTAATATACGGTGAAAGGTCCAATCGATGTGCTTCCGTTGCGTGGGGACTTTTATTCCCTTCAGATGTCTTGAAGCTATTCTTCAGCACTGAACAAGGGGTGGATCCAGCCATACCCCTTCTAACAGAAACGGTTCGGCGCTCAATTATTGTAAGTCCAACAAAGGCGGGAAGTTGAGATGTTGTGTGCCCTTACTCTATATTTGGGTGCATAGCCATTTTAAGTTCCCAGAAGATTTTGGTTGTCCAAAAATCAACTTCAGCAACACTTGGAATCTAACAAGGAGTACAATTGCAGAATTTGGCACGACACCATGGAACTCAAGTTTTCCAAGGAAAGAAGCATGGGTGTCATTCTTTTCGAATTCCAAATTAGAGCATGTGATTTGGAAGGCACATTGGATGCCCCTAAAAGCCTTAATCTATAGATGCGGGAGCTTCCACACAGTCCCTCTAGTAGGCCCTTGGGGTTGCGTCCATTATGTTCTGTTGTTGGCCTTGCGACAAAGTTGGTTTAAACAGTTCATACCAGCAACTCATGGTCTGCATAAATTAGAATTTTCCTACAGTTGCGAGGATTCTAACGAAAAGAAGCGACAAGTGCTGACTTCCTGGAGAATAGTTAGAAGGATAAATGGCAATATTCACTCTGAGGGAGTTACTCCAGAATATATGCAATGGCGCATTAAGAGGAGCAAGATCCCAATTACGACTCGTGACAATGTGGGAGAATCATCTAATAGAGCAGTAGATAAGCCTAGCCAGCTAGCGACAGAGCGAAAAGAGTTGTGGGAAAAAATCAAACATTGAAGCTAGAAAATGAAAGATTACAGCAAGAGTTCAAATGTTTGATGGACCAAGTAACTCAAGCTAGTGGCAAACTCAAAGAAGTAGAGAGAGTTTCAAAAAACCGAGCCAAGCGAGAAAGAGATTATGATATATTGGACGAGGAGAATAGAAGGTTGTTAAGGAGAATCATGCTCTGAGGAATGAAAATACTGCATTACGAAGGGCAACTCTTTCACAAGAGGATAGGATCAAAGACATTTCAAGAGGCAAAGAGACTCTCTTAGAGTTAGTTTCGGAATTAAACGAAACCATCAACAAGCAGAAAACGCAACTTATCGAGTTTGAAGAAGCCAATACTGCTCTAAGGCGAACGCTGGACAATCTACGTGTGAACATGCAGGCTCAATCAGAAGAGTCTGAAGCTTTTAAAAGTTATTCAAGCTCATTGGAACGTTAGCTCCAAGCATTTCAAAGGGCAAGCGAACAGTTGTCACTAGAGAGAGGACAACTAGAGGAAAAATACTCCTCATTAAGGGGAGATTATGCCATTATGAGAGATGACATGCAAATAATTCTTGGGAAAGTAAATCGAACCATGAACACTATCAAGATCATGGATAGGAGAGCCCGATGATTTGCAGAATGGGCAAGAGATCTGCGAGAGAATACATCACCTATGGCCTCTAATGCGAAGGAGTTGTTTGAGTTTTTAGGGATGATTCGTAGAGACCTTGGGTACTTTGGTCACTTTCATTAATGGTCCCTGTTTCCCTGTTTTCCAATTCCCCAATTGTTTATTTTGTAGATATATTCATTTTTTCCTTAATAATAAAATTTCATTCATTCATGCATCTCATACTGTTTTTTCTTTTATTTATTTTTTTACTTACTCTAAAACTTTTCTTTTAAAAATAAAAACAAAACAATAAAATAGCTTGGTCAACAAGAGTCTACCACGCTTACAACACTAGGCGTAGAACAAGGATTATGGAAGAAAAGGGTTGAACAAGAGAAGACTAAGCGGGACATCGAGGAAATCAGGGAAAAGGTTGATGCAATCATTGCCGCTTTAGAAAAGGGCAAAATGATTGCAGATACGACTACACCAGATACTCCGATTGGAAACCCTCAAGCTAGCCTACCATTTCTACCCAGTTTTCTTCACATGTTCGTACGACAGTAGAAGCGTCCATGCCACAACATACTACCTATAACCCCTTATATGACATACCTCTTGGGCAATACCGTTTTCCATCATTTAAAGAAGGTCAAAATCCCCCAAATCCCCATGGCTAGCCAAGCTGGTGCTTCTTATTTCAAGCTAGAATTTTTCTAAAATACCTTTTGCAGTACCTAACTTAGATGACCTAGAAGTAAAGAAGGAGTTAGCCACGCCCTCTAATGAAAAACTGGAAATTTTAGAGGAAAGGTTGAGGGCAGTCGAAGGCACTAGTGTTTTTGGGAACATGGATACCACTCAATTATGCTTGGTTCCAGACATTGTAATCCCACCGAAATTCAAACTGCCAGAATTTGAAAAATATGACGGGACAACATGCACTAAAAGTCACATTGTTATGTACTGTAGGAAGATGACAACACACGTTCATAATGATAAGTTGCTTATACATTGCTTTTAGGACAGCTTGAAAGGTCCAGCCGCCCGTTGGTATATGCAGTTGGATAGTTCACATGTTGTCACATGGAAGAACTTGGCTGATTCCTTCCTCAAACAGTACAAGCACAATATGGATTTGGCTCCTGACTGACTGGACTTACAGAGGATGGTAAAGAAGAGTACTGAAGATTTTAAAGATTATGCTCAAAGGTGGCGGGATACGGCAGCTCAAGTCCAACCCCTTTAACGGATAAGGAGCTTTCTGCCATGTTCATCAATACCTTAAGGTCCCCATTCTATGAACATATGGTTGGAAGTGCGTCGACCAATTTCTTCGATATCATGACAATTGGAGAAAGAATTGAGTACGGGATCAAACATGGTAGAATAGCCAAAAGCGTTGAATCCTCAGGCACAAAGAAGGGCAACAGTTCAAAGAAGAAGGAGGGAGAAGTACAGATGATAGGGAAAGTGGATAAGTCCCATTGACAAATCCACCAACCCATCGCACAATATCCTTCGAATTATTTACCTACATACGGATATTATCCACACCAGGTGAATAATGCATCAGCGCAGTACTCCCCATTTTATGGCCAAAATACCCGACCCCAAATGAATCAGAATTTTTCAGTCTCGTAGACAACAACAACCAGTCACTCCAGGTTAGCAAAATAATTGAGCACCTTATAAGCAAGCCCAATTTGATCCGATTCCGATGACATATACTGAGCTCTTGCCTCAGTTAATTTAGAACCATCAGTTGGCACCCAAGCCTGTTGCTCCACTGCAACCCCCTTATCCAAGATGGTATGACCCTAATGCAAGGTGTGATTATCATGCAGGTGTTGTTGGGCATTCTACAGAAAATTGCATTACTTTGAAGTATAGGGTGCAAGAGCTCATTAAGGTCGGATGGTTAAATTTCAAAAAAGAGGAGGGACCCAATGTTGATAATAATCCTTTACCAAATCACCAGGTGAATGCAATAGATCAGTGTAAGGATATTATCAAGAAGGCATATGTTACAGAGATCAAGACTCCTAAGGAGAAGCTTTTTGAGATTGTCCTTGTTAACAGATATGTATCAATTGAGTATGCACACAAGGACCTTGTTCATGAGGAGTATGATGATAATCTGACTTGCCTATTTCATGCTGGGGCAAAAGGACATTCTTTGGAACAATGTCATCATTTTCATAAAAGGGTCCAAGAACTGGTGGATTCAAAATTTCTTGTGGTCACCCAAGCCCATCACCAGGATGATGAAATAGACGCCGTGGAAGAATTGCTTCCTAAAGAAAATTTGAATCCATCTTTCAAACTGAAGCCACTCACGATCTATTACCGTGAGAAGACTACTACTCATGATCCAAAGTTGATCACCATTCAGGTGTCGGCTCCTTTCAAGTATAAGAGTTCCAAGGAAGTACCATGGAGTTATGAGTACAAAGTAAATATTAACTAAAAAACGCCACCACTTCCAGTTGACAACATTTTCGGAACGGGAGGCGTAACATAGAGTGGAAAATGCTACACTCTAGATCAGTTATTGAAGTGCTCAAAGAATACAATAGAAGAGAAGAATGAGAAAGTCGAAAGTAACACAGATAGCAATGTCAAGCCCAAAGAAACAACAGTGATGAAGGAATCAAGGGGCAAACAGACTGTGTCCGAAGAAGAAACTCAGGAATTTCTAAAGTTGGTTAAGCAAAGTGAATACAAAGTAGTGGAACAGCTAGCTCAGACGCCTGCTAAGATTTCCATATTATCTTTGTTGTTATCCTCTGATTCACATCGAGACACGATATTGGAAGCTCTGAATCAAGCATATGTTTCCAAGGACATCACTTCAGATGGTTTAGATAATATCGTGGGGAACATAACTGCTCACAACACCATAACTTTCACTGATGATGAGATACCGCCCAAAGGCACGGGGCACACGAAGGCACTTCATATTTCAGTCAAGTGCAAGAACTTTTTAGTAGCAAAAGTCCTGGTGGATAATGGGTCTTCTTTGAACATAATGCCAAAATCAACTCTCGAAAGATTACCAGTGGATATGTCCCATATGAGGCCAAGTACCGTAGTAGTAAGGGCCTTCGATGGGGCACGCAGTCAGGTGGTGGGTGACATTGAGATTCCAATACAAATCGACCCATGCACATTTAACATAACCTTCCAAGTTATGGATATCCCCTCTGCTTACAGTTTCTTATTAGGGTGGCCTTGGATACATTCTGCAGGAGCTGTCCCATCATCACTGCACTTGAAACTCAAATTTTCAATTGGAAGGAGCCTAGTAATTGTATCTAGTCAAGAGGATATCTTGGTTTATAGGCCAGCTTCAATGCCATATATTGATGCAGCAGAGGAAGCTTTCGAGTCATCATTTCAAACATTTGAGGTAGCAAGTGCTACGACACTATATGGGGAAGGCAAGAAATCTAAATCTCGATCTTCAGTCAAGACGTTCAAAGAAAGCAATAGTCATTTAGATGACGTTTTAAGCCTATCGAAAAATACAAAAAGATTTAGGCTTGGATATAAGTCGAATAAAGCAGACATGATCAGGGTACAGAAGCGAGAAAAAGAGAGGTGTTTGGCCAGATTTGAAAGTTGCGAACCAGAATATGGAGAAAAAGTCATTCCTCATCTCTACCACTTGTTTGAAAGTGCTGGTATAATTCGTCCAGGAGATTTTGCAGTTGCAGTAGTGACTAAAGAGGAAGAAATGGGTCTGTGGATCTACCCGTGCCCAGAAAACTTTGAGCTCAACAATTGGAGTACTATTGAATTACCGTCATTTGCTGTTAAGATGTCAAAGTAATTGACCACTTTTTATTGTTTTTTGCAATTTCAATTTTCAATTTCAAGTTAGGTTAGTCATTTTACTCATTTCATTTTCCAGACTTCTTTCTATGTGTTCAAGTAAATTTCATCATTCAATGAAGGTTTTAGTTCATTTCCTTTTGCTATTGCATATTACACTCTCCATGGCAAAATATGTACTCTTATTTTCTTCTTTTTTCTCTCTATGTCAAATTATCAACATCTTAAGCAGTAATACTGAGATTGAATGTGCAAACGATTCTCAATACGAACTTGATATTCCTGTACACAATGTTGAGTCTGACGAGGAAGAAGAAGATTTTGAACCTAGTGCTGAGTTGTTAGAAATGATAGAGGAAGGGAAAAAAGCGTTGGGCCCCCATGAAGAGTTAACAGAGATAATTAACTTGGGATCACAAGCAGAAGTCAAGGAGGTTCAAATTGGCACTAATGTCTCTACAGAAACTCGCAAAAATCTTATTGATTTGCTCACAGAATATGTTGATATTTTTGCTTCGTCTTATTAGGACATGTCTGGGCTAGACACGAATATTGTAATGCATCATTTACCACTCAAACCTGAGTGCAAACCAGTAAGGCAAAAGTTGCGAAAGATGAAGCTGGACATGTTAATCAAGATAAAGGATGAAGTCAGGAAACAAATTGATGCTGGATTTTTTACTGTGTCCAATTACCCTGAATGGGTTGCAAACATTGTTCTTGTACCAAAGAAGAATGGGCAAGTTAGGATGTGTGTGGATTATAGGGATTTAAACAAAGCAAGCCTTAGAGATAATTTTCCACTCCCTCACATTGATGTGTTGGTAGATAACATTGTTGGTTTCTCTACCTTCTCTTTTATGGATGGTTTTTCAGGCTACAATCAAATAAAAATGGCACCTGAAGATCAGGAAAAAACTACATTTATTACATTGTGGGGAACATTCTGCTACAAAGTTATGCCATTTGGTTTGAAAAATGTTGGGGCCACCTACCAGCGAGCGATGGTTACTTTATTCCATGATTTGATGCACAAAGAGATTTAAGTGTATGTAGATGATATGATTGCCAAGTCGAAATAAGAGGAAGAACATACAACCGTTCTTCGTAAGTTGTTTGATCGATTGAGAAAGTTTCAGCTCAAGCTCAATCCGAGCAAATGTATATTCGGGGCAACCTCAGGTAAATTGTTAGGATTTGTGGTTAGCCAAGAAGGTATCAAGGTCGACCCTGACAAAGTTAAGGCAATTCTGGAAATGCTGCCTCCGCAAACACAGAAAGGAGTTAGAGGATTTTTTGGTCGGATAAATTATATTGCCAGATTCATAGCGCAATTGACCACAACATGTGAGCCTATTTTCAAGTTGCTTCACAAAAACAATGATGGCATTTGGAATGAAGATTGTCAAACAACATTTGATAAAATTAAGTTGTATTTACGAAATCCACCGATCATCGTACCACCAGTGCCTGGACGTCCGCTCATTTTGTATCTCACCATAACAGAAAGTGCAATGGGATGTGTACTGGGGCAGCATGATGACTCTGGTAGGAAAGAGCGAGCTATATACTATTTGAGCAAAAAGTTCACCAGTTGTGAAACCAGGTACTCCTCGATGGAAAAAACTTGTTGTGCTCTTGCTTGGGTTGCACGTCGCTTAAGGCAATACATGTTGTATTACACGACATGTCTTATTTCAAAAATGGATCCTGTGAAATACATCTTCGAGCAGCCATCTTTATCGGGATGAATTGCAAGGTGGCAAGTTCTTTTATCCGAGTATGACATCACATATGTGACTCAAAAGTCAGTAAAGGGGAGTGCTCTAGCTGATTATCTGGCACAACAACCTATAGAGGACTATGAGCCGATGAAGTTCGACTTCCCTAATGAGCATATCCTCACTGTAGCAACAGAGAAAGAAATATCGAATCCAGATATGTGGACCATGTTCTTTGATGGGGCTTCGAATGAATTGGGTCACGGAATAGGCGCAATATTAATATCACCTCGAGGAGAATTATTCCCTCTCACTACTAAGCTGTGTTTTGATTGTACACAAAACATGGCTGAATACGAAGCTTGTTCAATGGGCATTCAAGCTGCTCTAGATATGAAGATTGAAAGGCTCCAGGTCTTGGGGGACTCTTTGCTAGTGATTCATCAGCTAAAAGGATAATGGGAAACCAAAGATGCTAAATTATTGCCTTACAAGCAACTTATGACAAGATTATCTCAACATTTTGATCAAATTACTTTTGATTATTCCCCAAGAGAAAATAATCGGATAGTAGATGAAGGTGTACATATTACACATGCGGAAGCAATTGAAGATCGAAAGCACTTAAGACGTTCAATTTTACTCCTAAAGCATGCATGTTCTAGAAAAGACAGAATAGAGAGTTTAGAAAACACCAACCTTTGTAGCTCACTTATGTTGAACTCCTTGTGGTGTTTGCCTCTCCTATGCTCCTTGGACAACCTCTAGAGTCTTCCCTACTATACTCCGGGCCAAGAACGACTTGTGGGAGTCTATATAAGATAGGGAATGGGAAGGGAATGCTTGAAGCATCAAGCAATGGAGAAGAATGAGAGATGAGAGAACTTTGAGTCCAAATTCCAGCAGCATAACATTAAGGAAATGGCTCTCTTATCTTTGAATATGATTCCAACTCCTTTTAAAGACATTCTCCATGCAAAGCCAAGCCTCAAGACACAAGACACATGGTGTATTTGCAAGCTCAAGTGGATTCTAGGTGTACATTACACAAGACATGCAACAATGCATGAGTGAGTTGTCTTTCCACTTTGAATGATCATGCATTAAGTGGATTTCCAACTAAATCCACTAAATTCAAATTGAAATCAAATTTCAAGCTTGCAAATTACCCCCAATTTCAATTCTAAATTGAAATTGATTGCTTGGTAATTAATTTGAAAATTTTCAAATTAATTTTGATATGATTAATCTAATTAATCTTTGTTATCTTGTGCAATTCCATATATATGATTCCTAATACATATATATAGTATTCAAAACACTTTTAAATACTTCATCTCTCATTTTCTAATTTAATTCATAATTAAATTATTGTGTCAAACACAATTTACGATAATACCCTTTTTCCCGATTTTGAACGATTCAAAGCTTCCTATCTTTTGTTCTAGGCTTAATTCCGATATGAGCTAGTAGGGGGACCTAATGGACCTATAGATCATGGGCTCCAACGATTCGAGGCTAACCGACTAATCTCATTGTCCAAGCTAGCCAACATTCGTTAACTATCGGGACACTCCACTATAGCCTGATAGTTGCACTCCCCTCACTATAGATATATTTTCGTCCACTTGATTTAACCATGATTAGTAAGTCGATCCTTCACAGGTTGTTCGTAGCTATAGCTAGGTCAATAAGCCGTTTTACCCCTATAGTACTTCTAGTTCCTTAAGTCCCACTGATCCTCTAATGAACAATTGGTTTATGGTCCAACCAATAAACCGAGTCCCTCTCGGGCCAATGAGAGGGCGGGATCCCTTTGTTCAAGCCCCGGAGTCAGCACTTAAGGGAACAACCTCTCTACTATCCCTTATTCGGGTAGGAGTGAATTCCTTCTTGCACGACTATGTCCCCAGCTATCTACCCGTTCCTATTCCTGAAATGGGAGGCTTATTGAGTCGGCGATACTGAGCCACTCTCACCTATGCAGATCTAAGGATAAGCCCGAATAAACAGGAGTTCATAGTTAGCTCAGGATTAAGATCGAGTTACCTAGGTCATCACATGAAATAGTCAGTCTCGTCAGTAAACGGTGTTATAAAGCGAGAGCGATTTATTTCTTGGTCCTGGTCTTATGCAAACTCATTGCATAGGACGCCCCCACTCGCATGTCTCTACATGGACGATTTAGGATCACATCGTCTATACCATCTATAAAGTGGGCCGCGTCTCATAGTGTCTCCAGAATAAGGTACCCAACCCTATTCCTATACTATAGACCGTTTTGGCTATCACTCAAGCTTGATCCACTTTTATGTCTCTACATAAAGCTCAAGTGTTCATCCTATAGCCATGGATCTTAGTTTATTGGATTTGGGTTATTATATCTGCAATTTAATTTATTCAGTAATGACTTTTACTGAATCAATCTCGATAACACCTTTATCGAATAAGTATATAATTCGTTTAACATTCACTATCTACGAGTTTTAGGGCACCAATCCCAACAATCTCCCACTTGAACTAAAACTCTAGTTTAGTGGGATGTACTATAATCTATAACAGCAGTGGATGAATAAATACTTGTATTAATAACGGAGTAAAAATACAATAAACTAGGGCATCTAAATACCCAGTATACTAAGGTATCGATATACCGGTTACAATTCTCCCACTTGACCTAGATTATTTCTCGTACATATCTCGCAGACCTAGACCTTCTAGATGTCTCTCAAACACTTTAGCCGTGAGAGCCTTCGTGAATGGATCAGCAATGTTGTGCTCCGACGCTATCTTCGTGACCATCACGTCTCCTCGGTGCACAATCTCCCTAATGACATGGTATTTCCTTTCGATGTGCTTGCCTCCCTTATGGCTGCGAGGTTCCTTTGAGTTTGCAACTGCGCCGCTATTATCACAATACAAGGTGATAGGCAGATGCATATTTGGAACGACTTCCAAGTCAGTTAAGAACTTCCTGAGCCATACTGCCTCTTTTGCTGCTTTGCAAGCGGCTACATATTCGGCCTCCATGGTCGAGTCTGCAATGCATCCTTGCTTGATGCTGCGCCATACTATTGCTCCTCCATTTAGAGTGAATATTGACCCCGATGTAGATTTCCTCGAATCTTTATCAGTTTGAAAGTCAGAATCAGTGTATCCTGTAAGGATCAAATCCTTCGAACCATACACGAGCATATAGTCCCTCGTTCTCCTTAGATATTTGAGGATACTTTTAACGGCTGTCCAGTGATCAAATCCTGGATTGGATTGATATCTACTGACAATCCCTACTGCATAACAAATGTCAGGCCTTGTACACAACATGGCATACATTAGGCTACCTACTGCAGAGGCATAGGGAAAACGTCTCATGTCCTCAACTTCTTGAGGTGTCTGAGGACACTGTTCCTTAGACAAGATAATTCCGTGCCTGAAAGGTAATAGTCCTTTCTTCGAATTTTGCATTTTATATCTAACCAACAATTTGTCGATATAAGACGCTTGAGACAGGGCTAGCGTTTTGTTCTTTCGGTTTCGAACAATTTGGATTCCTAGAACAAATTGTGCCTCACCCAAATCTTTCATTTGGAATTGAGTTGCTAGCCATAGTTTAATGTCAGTTAGATAACCTACATCATTCCCGATGAGTAGGATATCATCCACATACAGTACTAAGAAAGCTATAGAGCTGTTGATGATCCTTTTGTAAACACAAGGCTCATCAACGTTTTGTTCAAAGCCATAAGATTTGATCGCAGTGTCAAATCTCATATTCCAGGATCTAGACGCTTGTTTTAATCCATAAATGGATCGTTTAAGCTTGCAAACTTTTTGCTCTTGATCCTGAGCTATGAACCCCTCTGGCTGGGACATGTAGATACTTTCTTCAAGATTACCGTTCAGAAAGGCAGTCTTGACATCCATTTGCCATATTTCATAATCGTAAAACGTGGCAATGGATAAAAGTATCCGGATCGACTTTAACATGGCAACAGGGGAGAAGGTTTCTTCATAGTCAATCCCCTCCCGTTGGGTAAAACCCTTTGCCACAAGTCGTGCCTTAAAGGTCTGTACCTTTCCAGCAGCGTCTCGTTTTCTCTTGTCATTTGCACCCTATGGGTCTAACCCCTTCAGGTTGATCTACAAGACCCCATACTGAATTAAAATGCATGGACTCGATCTCTAAGTTCATGGCTTTAATCCACTCGTTCTTGTCAACGTCATCCATTGCCTGTTTAAAGGTTAATGGATCCTCGATCCCGTCATCAGGTATGACGACTGGAGTTTCAGTTAAACCCAAATAGCGATCAGGCTGTCTAACAACCCTCCCACTACGTCGAGGTTCTCTTATTTCTTGAGAAGGACGTGATTGACTCGAGGTGCCAATATCATCAACAACTCTTGTTGATGTTTCTATAGCTTCGTTAGATAGTTCACTTAAAACGACTTTATTACGTGGCTTGTGATCTCTGAGGTGGTCTTCTTCTAGGAATGTAGCATTTGTCGATACAAGTACTTTATTTTCCTCTGGATCGAAGAAGTATCCACCTCTCGTTTCTTTGGGATAGCCTATAAATAGGCAAAATCTAGAACGAGGCTCCAATTTCTTTGGGTTTGCTTCTAGCACGTATGCAGGACATCCCCAAATTCTAAAATGTCGTAAACTAGCTTTACGACCTTTCCAGAGCTCAAATGGTGTTTCAGAAACACTCTTTGAGGGAACTACGTTCAAGATATAAACTGCAGTCTCTACTGCATAACCCCAAAATGAGTTAGGCAACTGAGCATAACTCATCATCGAACGAACCATGTCCAACAAGGTTCTGTTTCTCCTTTCTGATACACCGTTTTGCTGAGGTGTACCAGGGGCTGAGAGTTGAGACGTAATTCCATGCTCTATCAAATAGTCTTGAAAACTTAAGTCCATATACTCTCCACCTCGATCGGATCGAAGTGTTTTTATCGTCTTACCTAATAGGTTCTCAACCTCGGCCTTATACTCCTTGAACTTTTCAAAAGCTTCGGACTTATGATGCATCAGGTAGAGATAGCCATACCTCGAATAATCATCAATGAAACTGATGAAATATTCGTACCCTCCTCGAGCTCTAATGTTCATTGGTCCACAGAGGTCCAAATGAATGAGCTCTAAGGGCTCTTTGGCACGATAACCTTTTCCGGTAAAAGGTCGTTTTGTCATCTTGCCCTCAAGGCATGATTCACAAGGAGGCAACGAGTCGTCTTCTAACTTGTTTAGAAGTCCACTCTTGACCAATCTCCCAATCCTATTGAGGTTGATATGGCCTAACCTCAAGTGCCAGAGATAGGTATCTTGAGAAACTCTTCGCTTTTTAGGTTGAGTCTCAGCGGTTTTAAACATCTCGTGATTTAAAATAGCTTTAGACTCAATTGGTCTCAAAACATATAATTTATTCTTCAAGTTTGCAGAGCAAACATCAATACCTCTTTTAGTTATGAACGCTTCATTAACAGAAAAAGAAATTGAGTAACCTTGTTCTAATAAACAAGATAAAGAAATCAAATTTCTTTTAATCTTCGGAACTATGTACACATTATCTAATATCATGTAGCGTTCCTTGGTGAAGAATAATTTTATGTCTCCCACTGCAATAGCCGAGATGACTTCTCCTGTTCCAACTTTAAGAGTCATCTCTCCAGCTATTAGCTGTTGCCAGGAACTCATTCCTTGAAATGAAGAACATACGTGATTAGTGGCACCTGAATCAAGTATCCAGGCAGAATCGTCGTTTTCCACTAAACACGTTTCCAAGACTAATAAATCACATTTAGAGTCGTGGATCATGTTTTTCTTGGCTACGCAGTTAGTTTGAGGACATTCCTCAGTTGAGACCAAACCTAAATTCTTTGCCACGTGTTTAGCGTTTAAGCAAGTATTCTTAGTCGAATGTACTAAACCGTTTAATTTGGCATTTGACAAAGCACATACGTATTTCGACATATTGCTGAAACAAACAAATTAATCTCTATTAGAAACATGCACTAAACCCATTAATCACATTTATCCAATCAGATTTAGCAAAAGCAATCATCGACCCATATATACAATTGATTTATTTTGCAA
This sequence comes from Luffa acutangula, assembly GCA_036850905.1. Taxonomy (NCBI): domain Eukaryota; kingdom Viridiplantae; phylum Streptophyta; class Magnoliopsida; order Cucurbitales; family Cucurbitaceae; genus Luffa; species Luffa acutangula. Next base: position 30,193,610 of record CM072090.1, on the reverse strand, counting down.
CGATACTTCAGGGGTTTAGAATAACCGCTACCGTAGGGCAGTCAGCTACTCCTCCTCTGAATTGAGACAATCTCGGCCAAATACTATTCCCAGAATAACTCTTACTCCAATAGTTATTAGCTAACGTTAATTTGGTCAAGACCATCTTGTAAGTGTTACCCATCATTTTCAGATTGCAGAGGGCGGCCCCAACAATGCCACCGTAGGGAAGAGCTAATGTTGGGAATGGCCCTAGGAAACCCTATCCACTTCTGGAGTTTGCGTTGTTCCGAATCCCATGCGCAAGCCCTCCGTAGGGTGATCGCTCCCAGGGCGACTCGCAGGCAGCGCATAGGAATCTCACGGTGCAACCTAACGATGGAGACCGCAGGATACGTTTGACACGTTTCCTTCTCCCACTTACTATGAACACTTTCCCCATTCACCTTGATATTAACCCATGCAAACACCATCCGTAGGGGGACGCTCCCAGGGCGCCTCGAGGCCAAGCATGGATCTCACGGTGTGAACTCAGGGGGACGTGAGAGTAGAAACTTAATATGAATATTTCGTTTCTATACTTTTCCTCCCACTAAAGTGTCGTAAAGTTTTAGGGTCTATTACTTAGGTAAATTCCGGCTAAATGAATCTATCTAAGTCTATGCCTTATTAAACAAGGTCTTTACACTAAATGTCTAGGTGAATTAAACTCTTTTAATAACCTAGTGACATTGCATGCTAGTAAGTCTTTGGTTAATTCAACTCAGGTTCCGAACCATTTGCCGGGAGAGTTCCCTTATAACCAAGGTCTTATGACCTACTTACTCAAATTTTAAAACTATTTAAAAAAAAAAAAAAACTAAGTAAGACATATTTCTAATCCTATTAGAAAAGGCGATCTTAGATCTATTTCATTTTAAACCATTTAAAGAATGATAAGATCCTAAGATCCTATGTTAGCATGCAACTCTTTGTTATAGGTTTTATGGATTCTATACATTAACTATTATAACTTTTATAACTTTTAATGAATTAACCCTATAACATGCTTTCTAATGGTGTTTAAAAGCATATAACAATCAATCATTCAAGTTATAAGAAAAGCACCATTTAGAAACAACCTATGTCTAGGTTTGTATAACGCTTTATACTACGATGTCTAGGTGATAACACTTTAAACCTCACACCGCTCACGCATGCTCATAAAACTCGAGTTAACTTAACTCAAGAACCGAGTCGATGCCCAGGTAGGAGGTGTTCCGTAAACCGTCAACTTAAATACCTCCAGTCTTAGACAGCATCTTGTCGGGTGAGTTCTCTCGTAACCATTGTTTTGCAAGATATCGACCTAAACTATGCAAGTTGATCGAATCGTTGAAGGTTCATTAACCTAAGTGAGCATGCACTTAATCTTGTTATAGATTTTAGATTTCTATCTCTTTTTATAACAATTATAAAAACAATCCATAACAAGCCTAATTTGAGAATAACACTTATAATCAAACTAATGAAATTTCATGCTTCATGCTTGGTTAATTTTATCAATTAATAATTATAACTATTATAAGAATAATCAATTTTAATTAACCATTCAAGCATGAATCTCCCTAAATTAATACAACACTTATATTAATTAAACACAAAATTTCCCTCATGCATTTGAATTAATCAATAACACTTATTCAAATTAAACAAATGCATGAACATGCTTTCCTATGGTGGGATTTTAATCTATATGGCATGCTCATAATGCACATACATCCATTTAATTAAATCATACATTCACAATGCATAAAGTAATTAAATCAAGCTAAAATGGAATGGTTTGGCAATTTTAAAAAAAACACAAGCAATTTCACTAATTATTACAATAATAATTAATAAATAAACTTCCAACACGCCCGAGCTTCACGAACCATCCTGAACCGCTCATCCAAGCAATGAACCGGCCATGCAATGAGTGAAATGAGGCTGCAACAGACCGAGCCGGACCAAAAGGCAGCAGCTGAACCGGAATTAAAAAAAAACTGCTGCTGGAATTAAAAAACAGCTTGCTGGAATTTTCATTTTCTGCTGCGTCTTCTCCGGTTTTTCTTCAATTTTACAGCCTATATGGACTCTAATGACTCTATAAAAATTACAGACTATAGTACACACATTAACGCTCTTACATATCCGAGCAATTACAATTTCATGAAGGTTTGAATGCTCAAAAAATTGCCAAACCAGAACACTTCCATTTTAGCACACAGAAAATTCAATTTCAAAACGGTACCCACCAAAGCAAAATTAAAACGAATTAAGTGCTCTAATCATGCTCTGATACCAATTGAAGGTGTACATATTACACATGCGGAAGCAATTGAAGATCGAAAGCACTTAAGACGTTCAATTTTACTCCTAAAGCATGCATGTTCTAGAAAAGACAGAATAGAGAGTTTAGAAAACACCAACCTTTGTAGCTCACTTATGTTGAACTCCTTGTGGTGTTTGCCTCTCCTATGCTCCTTGGACAACCTCTAGAGTCTTCCCTACTATACTCCAGGCCAAGAACGACTTGTGGGAGTCTATATAAGATAGGGAATGGGAAGGGAATGCTTGAAGCATCAAGCAATGGAGAAGAATGAGAGATGAGAGAACTTTGAGTCCAAATTCAATCAGCATAACATTAAGGAAATGTCTCTCTTATCTTTGAATATGATTCCAACTCCTTTTAAAGACATTCTCCATGCAAAGCCAAGCCTCAAGACACAAGACACATGGTGTATTTGCAAGCTCAAGTGGATTCTAGGTGTACATTACACAAGACATGCAACAATGCATGAGTGAGTTGTCTTTCCACTTTGAATGATCATGCATTAAGTGGATTTCCAACTAAATCCACTAAATTCAAATTGAAATCAAATTTCAAGCTTGCAAATTACCCCCAATTTCAATTCTAAATTGAAATTGATTGCTTGGTAATTAATTTGAAAATTTTCAAATTAATTTTGATATGATTAATCTAATTAATTTTTGTTATCTTGTGCAATTCCATATATATGATTCCTAATACATATATATAGTATTCAAAACACTTTTAAATACTTCATCTCTCATTTTCTAATTTAATTCATAATTAAATTATTGTGTCAAACACAATTTACGATAATACCCTTTTTCCCGATTTTGAACGATTCAAAGCTTCCTATCTTTTGTTCTAGGCTTAATTCCGGTATGAGCTAGTAGGGGGACCTAATGGACCTATAGATCATGGGCTCCAACGATTCGAGGCTAACCGACTAATCTCATTGTCCAAGCTAGCCAACATTCGTTAACTATCGGGACACTCCACTATAGCCTGATAGTTGCACTCCCCTCACTATAGATATATTTCCGTCCACTTGATTTAACCATGATTAGTAAGTCGATCCTTCACAGGTTGTTCGTAGCTATAGCTAGGTCAATAAGCCGTTTTACCCCTATAGTACTTCTAGTTCCTTAAGTCCCACTGATCCTCTAATGAACAATTGGTTTATGGTCCAACGAATAAACCGAGTCCCTCTCGGGCCAATGAGAGGGCGGGATCCCTTTGTTCAAGCCCCGGAGTCAGCACTTAAGGGAACAACCTCTCTACTATCCCTTATTCGGGTAGGAGTGAATTCCTTCTTGCACGACTATGTCCCCAGCTATCTACCCGTTCCTATCCCTGAAATGGGAGGCTTATTGAGTCGGCGATACTGAGCCACTCTCACCTATGCAGATCTAAGGATAAGCCCGAATAAACAGGAGTTCATAGTTAGCTCAGGATTAAGATCGAGTTACCTAGGTCATCACATGAAATAGTCAGTCTCGTCAGTAAACGGTGTTATAAAGCGAGAGCGACTTATTTCTTGGTCCTGGTCTTATGCAAACTCATTGCATAGGACGCCCCCACTCGCATGTCTCTACATGGACGATTTAGGATCACATCGTCTATACCATCTATAAAGTGGGCTGCGTCTCATAGTGTCTCCAAAATAAGGTACCCAACCCTATTCCTATACTATAGACCGTTTTGGCTATCACTCAAGCTTGATCCACTTTTATGTCTCTACATAAAGCTCAAGTGTTCATCCTATAGCCATGGATCTTAGTTTATTGGATTTGGGTTATTATATCTGCAATTTAATTTATTCAGTAATGACTTTTACTGAATCAATCTCGATAACACCTTTATCGAATAAGTATATAATTCGTTTAACATTCACTATCTACGAGTTTTAGGGCACCAATCCCAACAGTAGATGCATTGGCTACTCTAGCAGTCATGTTCAATGTGGATTTCGATGAAGGGGTCCAACCAATTAAAATCGAAAAGCGAGATGTTCCCGCCTCCTGCATGAATATTGAGAATGAGTCAGATGAAAAGCCGTGGTTTCAAGACATCAAACAGTATCTGAAATGCGGAACCTATCCTCCTAATGCATCAGAAAATGACAAGCGAACTCTGAGAAGATTGGCAGTGAATTTTTTCTTGAATGGGGAGATACTTTACAAAAGAAACTATGATATGGTTCTGTTAAGATGTGTGGACGCCACGGAGGCTAATCAGATTATGAAAGAAATCCATGAGGGAATTTGTGGTACCCATGCAAATGGGCATATGATGGCTAGACAAGTTTTGACAGCTGGTTATTAGTGGCTGACTATGGAAATAGATTGCATTAAGTATGCAAGAGAATGTCATAAATGTCAAATTTATGCAGACAAGACTCATGCTCCTTCATCCGAGTTACACATTTTAACTGCTCCTTGGCCTTTCTCTATGTGGGGAATGGATGTGATTGGACCCATTGATCCTAAAGCTTCAAATGGACATCGATTTATCTTAGTGGCCATAGATTACTTTACCAAATGGGTGGAGGCAGCCTCTTATCGTGATGTGACAAAAGGGGTCGTGATCAAATTCATCAAGAAGGAGATCATTTGTCGATACGGCCTCCCTGAGAACCTAATATTAGATAAAGCTAGAAACTTGAACAATAAGATGATGAGTGAGCTATGTGAACAATTCAAGATTAAACATCTCAATTCCACCCCCTACAGACCAAAAACTAATGGGGTTGTTGAAGCTGCAAACAAAAACATAAAAAGAATTGTTGAAAAGATGACTGTAACGTACAAAGATTGGCATGAAATGCTTCCCTTCGCTCTACACGGCTATCGCACGTCAGTTCGTACATCAATTGGGGCAACGCCTTTTTCCTTAGTATATGGTATGGAGGTTGTGCTCCCAATTGAGGTGGAAATTCCATTGCTAAGAGTTCTTATGGAAGCTAAATTGGAAGAGGCTGAATGGGTCCAGAACCGCTATGAACAACTCAGTTTCATTGAAGAGAAGAGATTAACATCATTGAGTAGAGGTCAGCTCTATCAAAGAAGGATGATGAGAGCATATGATAAGAAAGTTCACCCAAGAAGATTCAGAGAGGGAGATCTGGTGTTGAAAATGATCCTTCCATTTCAAAAGGATCATCGAGGAAAGTGGACTCCAAATTATGAAGGACCATTTGTGGTGAAAAAGGCTTTCTCTGGTGGGCCATTAATCTTAACCAATATGGATGGTTGTGAATTATCAAGCCCAGTCAATTCAGACTATGTTCGAAAGTATTATGCATAGATTGTCTGGCTATCTTTCCTAAGGAGGCTAGACAAAGTTGCAGAGTATTCAATAAGTGTTTTGGAAAGTTTCATTTCAGTCTCAGTATTTTGTTTAAAAAAGGTTGTTTATCTCTCACCATCTCCACCCTCTCAATTTGGAGATATTTCTTTTCTTCATTGTGTACTTTATTGATTAATAAAGGATTTGTTTCCTCCATTTTGACCAGTATGGTTGTTATTTTTATGCCAATCACAAATGCAAATTATGCATGTTACATCTCAAGTTCGGGTATTTCATTGTCTAGCCTCTCCGCTCTCTTTCAAAAAAAGAAAAAAGAAAAATAAAAAGAAAAGAAAAAGAGAAAAAGAAAAAGAAAAAAATAGATGCTTTCACTATAATCGTTGAGGAAAATTGGTCAATTCTTGCCTATTTTACCCTTCTCATGGAAAGTATGTTCGTTATTATCAGCTATACTCTCAATCAACTACAACCTTTATTTTGACCGTCGTTCATGTGCAAAGTTTCATATTACCATTTCTCCCCAGACAAGGTTCCAATTATCACACTGGGGCAAAACACCCCTTCGTGAAGTAAGAATTCGAAATTACTTACTATGAAACCTTGAGCCTAGTCCACCACGCGTGATTTTTTTGGTAGGCCAACATGAATTACTGATTCACAATTGAACCCTTTGCTAAACTCATCGCGTATAGCTGCGTTGAATCTCCATATTTTTCTACTCACTTGAGAGCCTTTTGCTAAGCCTGTCACATCTAACCATGTGGCAAACATTTCAAAATATACACCCAATATTACCAAGGGACCTTCAATAGTAATGAAATAGGGATTAAACTCTTACGATTTACTGCTTCATAATTAAGACTTGTAGTTCTTTGAGTATTCCTATATTTCAACTTTTTTTTAGTCTACACTTTTCCTACCATTTCTATCGTTTGTCCTCTCTCCTTTTATTGGAAGGTGACCCCAAGACTAAGGACGATAATCTTGAGAACTTGGACTTAGTAACTTGAGAAGAGGTCTCAAAGTCTCAAATCCTTTCAATAAGTTTTGAGTGAGAAATAACCCTATCATGGTACCAAGGAGCGCTGACAAAGAAACAACATGGAGGGATGACTTAACAAATGGATGATCTTCTACATGTGATTGTATCATCTGCTAGTCATGGAAGCATATATTTGGCCTAAATTATGAAAAACGAAAAAAAAAGAAAAAGGAAAGGAAAAAGAAAAAGAAAAAAGAAAAAGAAATGTACAAGGCCAAGATAATTCTTGAAATGCATGATTGGGGCAATCAATGTAGATCAAGAGGTCACACCTCCAAACGATTTGAAGATTTTCTTTGTCAATTATCATTTGGAGCAAGAATCTTCATTACTACACTGGGGCAAAGCTTTCATCGTTATGCTAGGGCAAAACCGTCATCATTAAATTGCGATAAGGGCCTTCACCACTATACTACAGTAAAGTCATTTTACCATTTATTTTACCATTTATGTAAACTGTGTTAGACTGGGGCAAAGGCCAAGTTAAGAGAATCACACTTCTCTTATGAAAAATCTTCCAATCTCGAGCAGTTCTCTGCATTCAAGAATAGAAAGCTGAATCACATTTTCATAGAAGAATCACATTCAGAGAAAGGGCAATCACAGTAACGAGGGTTTTTCATCAAAGATTTCGAGCTGACTTAAAGAAAGAACGAGGTATATGAGATAATCCCTTGAAGAGCTGCTTCTTGTTCTCATAGTGGTTGTCCAAAGAATTGGGGTCACCTTAACAAATATTTTCATTTTAATTATGTTCAATCTCTTATTGTTCGAGAGATTTTTTATGAAGGCATTTGTGACCCATGTTTTATTCCTTCAGTCCTTTCTTTCTTTCTTTGTTGACTACCATCCCCGTTTGTCTATAGGGCAAATTCATCTTCTTGTATCAAACCATTTTGTCCACTACAAGGCTAAGGTTATGAAGCATTTGAATCAGGTAAGATGTTTAATGCTATGAATTACCATTGATAGCTCTCTAAACTAGCACATGAGACACTTCTAAAAAACCTACCATACTCGATATGATTGAGCAATCTATGGTTGACATATATGTTTCCTTTCGGGTTGAGCAATCTTTGACTAACATACATGATCTCTTTTAGGTTGAGCAACTTTGATTGACACATACAATTTCTCTCGACTGTTGAAAGCATAAAAAAAGGGGGAAAAGAAAATAAGAAAAAAGAAAAAGAAAAGGAAAGGAAAAGAAAAATGAAAAGAAAGAGAAAGAGAGACAATCAAGATTCGAAGATGTCTATTGTTATATACTTTGAAAGCTTCCTTGACTGATAAATCTTTATTTCCTCTCATTAGATTCATGGGTGGCTTAATGTCTTTATTGTCAATGTAATACCAATTGAAAGTTTTCAATGTCTGCGACATCTAAAGCAATGACATTTATTCAATAGACTTCGATAGAAGAGAATCTGAAGTGCAGAGGGTTTAGTGGGAGGAAAATTGGAAAATTCCACTCACAAGACGTTTTGCTATGAGACGTTCGGAAGTCTTTAAATCAAGACCTCAAAGTGTTTTGGTTCATCATCAGCAAAGCAGCTTACTTCACTTCGTCTATGTCTCTCAATCTATAAAGGCGGAAGGCAAGAAATGAGCTACTTTATAGTTCTGGTTTTCAAAACTCCCTAATTTTGAAGTTTGTGTTTTTGAAACTTGTGCCTTGCACATTTTCATGTTGCACGTAAATTTGAATCTCATACATTTAAGCATACTCTACATTTTGAGATTTTGCAAGTCTATGATTCACTTCTTTGTTGGTTAAATCGAACCCTGCTAGTCAGTGGAGGTCGAAGCCTGGTTGGAGTCAGGTCCATTTCATGTTTTATTTTGGTTGGTTAAATCGAACCCTACTAGTCAGTGGAGGTCGAAGCCTGGTTGGAGTCAGGTCCATTTCATGTTTTATTTTGGTTGGTTAAATCGAACCATGCTAGTCAGTAGAGGTCGAAGCCTGGTTGGAGTCAGGTCCATTTCATGTTTCATTTGGTTGGTTAAATCAAACCCTGCTAGTCAGTAGAGGTCGAAGCCTGGTTGGAGTCAGGTTCATTTCATGTTTTATTTGGTTGGTTAAATCGAACCCTGCTAGTCAGTAGAGGTCGAAGCCTGGTTGGAGTCAGGTCCATTTCATGTTTTATTTGGTTGGTTAAATCGAACCCTGCTAGTCAGTGGAGGTCGAAGCCTGGTTGGAGTCAGGTTCATTTCATGTTTTATTTTTGTTGGTTAAATCGAACCCTGCTAGCTAGTAGAGGTCGAAGCCTGGTCTGAGCCAAGTCCATTCCCCTTTTCTTTTGGTTAAATCGAACCCTATTCTTGTTTAGATGTCGAAGCCTGGTCATAGTTAGGTCCATTTCGTTTCCTTTTGGTTAAATCGAACCTTATCTTGGATTAGAGATGAAAATCTGGTCAAAGTAAGGTTCATTTTCCAATTTTAGGTTATGCTTGGTTTAAGCATGAAGCCCTTCCTTTTATTTTTAACGAAAAATCTTCGTCTTCCCAATACTTCGTCTTTTTCCTTTGTTTACCCTTTCAATCCTTCAAGGATACACAACGGGGGGCAAACTGTAGACACCGTATTTGGTCCGACTTGATTTTTAGTAATAATGTTTGAAGTTTTTTAATATTTGGTGGCACTTTGTTTTTTGGTATGTCAACAAGAGTTTGGCTCAATTGACATAAAGTTTGTAACCTAATCAAGAGGTCGGAGGTCCGAATCCCCCTCCCCACATATTATCAAAAAAATTGTTTTTTTGGTTTTCATTGTTTATTTTCATTTTCATTTTACTTTTTTTTTTATTTATTTCTTTATCTTTTTATTTCTATTTTTTTTATTTTATTTCATTTAATTTTATTTATTAATTTTATTTCTTTATTTTGTTTTATTAGTATTATTATATTTATTTATTTATTTTATTATGTTTTTTTATTTTGTTTTATTTTTATTTACTTTATATTTTATTTTCATTCTATTTTTATTTTATTATTTTATTTTATTTATGTATTTATGTATTTATTATTTATTTATTATTTTTATTATTATTTTTATTATTATTGTTTTTTTTCTTCCCCACGTTTCTCTCTCCCATTTTTTTTCTCCAACCCCCCACTCTCTCCCCTATTCTTTCTCTCTTTCCCCTCTTCTTTCTCCCTCTCCCATTTTTTTCTCCAACTCCCCACTCTTTCCACCCCAAATTAGCAAGACCTTTAAGTATAAAAGGGAGGGGGAGATGGAGGAAGGGGAGGACAAAGACAAAAAAAAAAAAAAAAAGGAGAAGAGGTTTGAAAGAGTTTAGAGAGAGAAGGGAGAAAAAGAGTGAAAGAGCTTAGAGAGAGAAAGTGAGTTTGAGAGGGAAAAGTAGAGTTTGGAGAATGATTTTCAAAAACCCAAAGCTACCGCCGTCGCCGTGCTGCCACTGTCGCCGCCGTCATGCCGCCATTGCCGCCGCCGTCGAAGGTAGATACTGCCGCTTATATCTGTAAAACAAAAAAAAAAAGAAAAAGAAGGGAGATGGATGCAAATCGTGGAAGAGGAAGGAGGAAAGAAAGCATTAAAAGAGGTGGGCCTCACCACTTTAAATTTATTTATTTAATGATTATCTTTTGTCTCTCTCCTCCTTTTAAACCATGCTTTATTCATTATTTATTTATTTATTATTATTTTTTTACATTTCTACTAAAAATAATTAAAATCCAAGACATTTTTGTATCAATTCATTTTTTCCCCCTCAAAAGGCATTCTTATGTGTATATACATGTGTTTGTTTTTCCTTTCTTTCTTTCTTTCTTTTATGTTTTTTCCCACTTTTACTCTTTTCCTTCCTTGTGGTTTTGTGATTTCCAATTAAAATTCTCATCCTAATTAATTGGCTTGAACTTTGAAATTCATGTTAGATTTAAATTCAAAATCTTAAGTTAATTTCAGTTTATTGTTCTTGTTTTCTTTCCTTTCATGAATTGCAATTATCTATTTCAAATTATCTTTTAATTCAACGTAGCCTATGCAAATCTTAAATTGGATTTTAATTGGGAAGGTTTATATGATTTTCATATTGGATTTTTATTTGTATGCTTAAACTAATGTTTGATTGAATTTAATTTGGAGTTTTCAAAGTAAATTTCCCTTCATTTTCTAAATCAATTTCAAATTGGGTTTTTTTAGGCAGAATGAGAAGAGGAAACAAAACATTAATTATTAAACTTTTTGAAATTAACCTAAGGTTTGTTTTGGAATTAACTTCAATTTACTCAAAAATAAATTTCTTATTCAATTGTTTTTTTTTTCAAAATTGAATTTCACTTCATAAAGCCAATTGAATTCAATTTGAAAATTTGAATTGGAGGTCAATTTTGTTTTGGTTTTAAATTAATTTTTCAAAAGCTTTCAAAATATTAAATCAGATTCTTCCTTATTGAATGATTTTACCCCTCGTAATTGTTGATTTACATTTTGTCGTTAAAGTGTAACTTAACAAATATGAATAAAATAATTCATGTAGAGCCTATGATGGAGTTGAAATAATTTTCAAATTCTTGAGGTGAAAGATTTTCTTTAATTAGGAAATTTACACGTGATAATAAAGTTATGGGTTAACCCCACTCACAAAATTAAATCCTTACTTTATTTAAAGATAAGGTGAAATTAGTGAGACATTTAATTTTCAATTTTCATTGTTTTTCAAACTTTATTTGTTTATTTTTTGTTAAGACATGGACCTTTGTTTAATGAATTCGAGTAATAAAATAAAATGCTTTCAAACGGGTGTCGTAGGGTTCTAATACCTTCCCTACACACAACTCACCCCTGAACCTATTTTTTTGGTTTTTAAGACCAGTTCATTTTTTTTTGGGTGACCAATCACACCCCAAAGATGATTGGTGGCGACTCCAAACCTTTAACCTCGAAAGAGACTCTTAGGAAAGGACGTCGGTCGCTCCGCATCGCGATGACGTTGTGATACTATGTAAAAGACTAAATACAAGAATTTGTGAGTTTTTTTAAAAAAATATATCTTTTGCAGAAATTAAAACATGCGATGAGAGCAAAAATAGAATTAATGAGGAGAATGTTATCAACGTTGCCACGGTCGCAACCCCATGCATTTATAAGAACCTTGTAGCGCATACCATGACTAATTGATCCATTAATGCCTAAGTGAGAAGATATCATAAGTTTGCCTTCCGGTACTCCTTCTGCGTTTGGCATAAAACTATCAATTTGTTACTTGGCTAGTTTATGCGTGAGCCTTAGTTCTCTAAAAACTTACAAGGGACTGTGTTAGTCTTAACGCAATCAAAGCTCACACATGCACTATCTTATAGTAGTAGTATTGATTAAATGCTACCAAGACTACATACAATGCGCTAACTTGTTCTACTTAGGTATGTTCGCATGTGTTACCTGTCAGGGATTTAGCATACTGCTACCGCATCCGACTGGCCAGGCGGGAGTTAGTAATGGAAAAAGTATTGTAACTAAGTAGAAAGCAATAATGTTTCATTAAATCAAAGTATACGCTTACAAAATAGACTTATCACCGCATGGGTGCTTGCGCTAAGCCTTGAAGAAGAATTTAGCTCATGCGAGCAAAACAATACATCATGCAATAATACATTGCAAACGCAAGTCTGCTCTTAATCACAGCTTTCTGTGATTTCTCTTTCTCCTTGATCTTCGTCTCTTCCCTCTCGATCCTCAATTCTTGTATATTATGAGTTTTTTTTCCTTAAGCAGGTGGCTTCTATTTATAGGCGAAGGAAACTAACTTCTCCAAGTAACTTGCGTCAGTTATCTACGGCCCACTTGCACCTTTTCAGCCTACTTGCACTTTTTTCAGCCCTCTTGCGTCAGTTGTGTCAGCATGGTATTTTCATCCATCTTGTCTGTCTTCTGATCGCCTTGGGATGTGTGCCTGCATTGAGAACAACTTGGACAACAAACAGCTGAATTAGCTATGTTAGCGCCCTATATTTTTATAATTTCTCACCGCATACATAAATATAGTCTACCGCATACATCATAGCATTTTCCTTTCTTATTGCGCTGAAGTAACGCATCAATGTATCTTTTGGCCTTGTTTTAGCTTAACTTTAAAGGATAAATAACTTGCTTTTTGCAAGTTATCAAGGTGACATGGTCTTGAGGATTCAATGTACGAGTTGGAAGAAATATTTGAAACTCCGCATTGGTCCGCAGGCAAACCCGTCAGTGGTGTAAAATGTTTTCCAAGGTGACTAGGGGCAAAACTTCTCCTAAGTCATTAGGTATGTCATGATAAAAGCCAAACTGGCGGCCAAATCGGTAGGGGTTGTAGGGTTCGATAACTAATGAATCTTTACATTGTGCTGACAGATAGCATGAGCGAAGGCTCAAGAAATAGGAAGAAGGTATGAATTTTGTAAACTTTTCATACTTTATGGCCTTGTTTTTGTTCCTACTAAGGTTCGTGTGCCATGATATGGATGCACCCCCATGGATCAATTCGCGCGCCTCAAACTCATCAAAATATATAGCTCCACCTTCGCCGGAAAAGTCAACCATGCTAGGACCTCGAACTTTCGCTGAAGTTTTATAATTGGTACCAAAATAATGGGCGAGCCAACCAAAAATGTAATGCACAGGGAGAAAAGCAACTTGCGTCCAACTGAAACTGAAGCATTGGAAACTTTGCTTAACCCGTGGTAGATGTTGGCAAGGACGGGGATTGCAAGACTGAAAGTTTTCCCCTCGACCATTAAGTTGGCAGCTTTAAAAACACTAGGACGAATGTGGTTAGCATTCCCTTGGGGAAAAACAAAGGCGCAGAGCCAACAGGATAAAAAGGCCGCCAAATATGTCTGGTCCCTAGGTTTCATATCAATCTTTAACTCGTGAAACAAGTTGTTCTCCTCATCTGACCACTCGTGATGCTTAATATTTGCGTTGTCTGGGTTATGAGTCGTGCTAGGGCGAAAGGCCTTCTTGGGTCTCCGTTGAGGAGGCTTTGCGTACTTTTGTTCACCTTTGAACCAAAAGGAAGTCCAGGAGCTGATTGGAACATGGGAATGGTCAGTTCTTGAAGTGCTAAGCAAGTAGAATGCATGGAAAAGGTGTTCGCCTTTTTGGAAGATGCTTCGCCTGGTTGTTTGATCCAGTTAACTCTTTAAAACTAGGAATAACTTCCTCATAAAATCTACCCCTGATGGGCAGACCCCCAAATGTCCAAAGATCCCATAAGGAAATTGAAAGTTCTCTCTCACGAGTGTGAAGTGTATTGGTTGCAGGACACCAAGCCTCACAAAAAGCCCGAACTATGTCGTTGTTTCAATCGTAAGTGTAAAGGGAAGCCACCACTGCATCCAATAAATGAGTAGTCTGAAGCACCTCTTCATTCCGACCAACGACAAATTCCAGCCACTCCCAATAATGAGGAATAAAAAGAAATTCGCTTGAAATTTTCAATGCAGATTCCCAATGAACTGATCCATCAATTATTCGGCGCCCTAACGTCACCTCTGGATGTCGACTAGGATTTTGTTTATGGATTGAAGATTCTAGAAACCAAGCCTTAGAATCTTGGTCTAGAGGCCTCTCTACAAACCAATCAGAAATGGTATGCAGATTTAGTGGTGGGGGCCATTGGGCTGCAAGACAAACGGTCTTAGGCTCTTCTACTAAGAAGCTGAGCCCGCTTCTTATGGGTTGATTATTGTCTTTCAGGAGAACGAGGTACGTCTTATCAGAGACAATATGTTCTGCAAAGCACACCATGACTCTGCAAAATTTAAGAAGATGAAAGTTAACACAAGTCAAAAGAATAAGATTTTTACGAAGATAAGTTAATAATAATAATAACAATAATAATAATAATGCATCAAGGAAAATTTCCTAGGACTAATGTTGCGAAACTTCATAACAACAAGAGTTCAAAGACGTCATGTGTCCTTGTACTCATGCTGAAAGACACTGCAACAGTAAAGGAGCCCAAGTGGGAGTGACATCATGTGTCCTTGGGTTGGGGAACGTCGTAGCAACAAAAGTCCAAAGACGTCAATTATCCTTGTACTTATGCTGAAAGACGTTGCATCAATAAAGGAGCCCAAGTGGGAGTGACATCATGTGTCCTTGGGCCGGGGAACGTCGTAGCAACAAAAGTCCAAAGACGTCAATTGTCCTTGTACTTATGCTGGAAGACGTTGCAGCAGTAAAGGAGCCCAAATGGGAGTGACATGATGTGTCCTTGGGCTGGGGAACGTCGTAGCAACAAAAGTCCAAAGACGTCAATTGTCCTTGTACTCATGCTGAAAGATGTGGTCGCGGCAAAAGTCCAAGGAACATGTCCTTGTACTCATGCTGAAAGACGTGGCAGAGGCAAAAGTCCAAGGAATATGTCCTTGTACTCATGCTAAAAGACGTGAACATGTCCTTGTACTCATGCTGAAGGACGTGGCAGCGCCAAAAGTCCAAGGAACATGTCCTTGTACTCATGTTGAAGGACGTGGCAGCGACAAAAGTCCAAGGAACATGTCCTTGTACTCATGCTGAAAGACGTGGCAGCAGCAAAAGTTCGAGGAACATGTCCTTGTAGTCATGTTGAAAGACGTCGTACCTGCAAATAAAAAACAGCACTACAAAAAAACAAACAAATAAATAAATAAAACGTTCACCTAATTTACCTTTTGGTGAATGAAAATTTTGTTCCTGCAATGAGAATTTTTGAAATATAGTGTTAGCTCAGGAAAAAATGAATGCTAAAAACAAAACAAAGAAAAAAACAAAAAATTACTTGGAAATTTGTCTCTCGAATTGAGGGCAAAAGGCGGTTAAAGTATATATATATTCTCCAAGTCTCCAAGTCAAGCTTCTTTCCTTAAAAGAAAAAAGAAGGGGTAAAGATAAAAAAAAAAAAAAAAAAAAAAAAAAAAAACATCAAATCAAATCAAATAAAAGATGTTGGAAGCTTATGGAAAATTTTAAATTAGTCAATGTTGGTCTACTTTGAAAGTTTACCTTTATGGACTATAAGTAAGGATCATGAAGATTGTTCCTACAAAAAAGAAAAAAAAAAGTGTTGAAATTATATGCATATGTACAAATATTGCACAAATTAGATTTTACATATGTATATATATATCAAAGAAAGCATTAAAAAGAAGCTTGAAAATGTGGAAATAAAAAAAGGGAAAAATACACTTTTGGTCCCTGAGGTTTGGGTTAAGTGACACTTTGGTCTCTGAGTTTTAAAACTCAACAAAAATACCCCTGAGTTTTTAGATAAGCAGCCAAATGGTCCCTGTCGTCAAGTTTCCCTGAAGTCACTAACGGAGAGGTGATGTGGCGCCCATTAAAATGACATGGCATCCTGACGTGGTTACTGATGTGGCGATTTTCAAGTTTTACACTGGATGAGATGGCAATTTTAAAGTCCACGTGCTTCCAAAAAATCAAACCTAAAAAAAAAAAAGAAAATCGAATAGATCTCCTTCGTGTTTCCCCTTTTCGTTCGTGTTCTTCATCCATCGGTTAGGGTTCCTAAAATTACTCCAAATTTGAAGCTGGATGTCACGAGAAATGCCACATAAACTTTCGAAAATTGCAATGGATAACTTTGAAGAGTCCATAAGAGGCGATAATAGTGAAACTAAGAACCTTAGCTACTGTCACTGTGGGTTACGAGCTCGATTAATAACTTCATGGACAAAGAGGAACCCTGGAAGAAGATTCTATGGATGTCCTGGTTACAAGGTATGTATTCTTTTGTTTATGACTAGTTTATTCATTTTTCGGAAGGTTGCAATTTGTTTAGATACTCGGTTGCTCGTCTTCTCTGTTGTGTAGGGGAATGGTTCGGGATGTGAGTTTTTTTATTGGTGTGATCCAGAAGTATCAGAACACAACAAAGAAGTGATTAACAAACTAAGAGACGAAGTTGGTCGGTTGAAGAAGATTGCACAAAACTTGCGCCGTTTGGAGTGGTTGTATTGTGTAATAATTGTAGTATTGGTGGACATTTTAGTGATTGTATTTGGGTTTTGATTGGGAAGAACTGTAAAAATTATGGATACATGACGGTGTTGTTGATTTGTTTTTGGTTTCTTGGAAAGATTATCTATGTTGTAGCTATGTTGTTAATGTTATGGAATTGTTATGGAGTTTACTTCAGTGTTTGTCCATCATATCATCTCTGTTATTTACCCTAAGTTGCTTACATAATTTTGGTCCCTATTGAATCTTGCTCTTTTGTTCCATATTACATGACTTTTCACTTTTGGCCCCTGATTAAACATTGCTTGTTTACACATTCTGAGCATGATAGTAAAATGTAGGTTTCACAGATTTGGTCCCTATTGTAAATTAATAAGCACACCATGGTAGTAAAGTTTAGGTCATTTCACAGTTTTGGTCCGTATTCAATTTTGGATACATGTTGACACATTCTAAGCTTAACCAATTAAGAGCTAAAGAGGAAGATTCAATTTTATAGTAGTTGCCTATATCAGAAAAATGAGCCACTGAAAAGATCTGAAATTTCTTTGTGATTCTAGTCATCACAAGCTTGTGAATCACTTCTAGCATCTGTATTATGGGCTTGTCCCTAGCTTCATTGATGAAAGCATTAAATGACTCAGACTTATTGTTCAGAAGGAGGTCGGACTTACAGCTGGTTTGGAATGAGTGCCTTGACCAAAACTTTGAAGGCATGTTCTTTACATATTGGTAGGCATTCACGTCAAGTTTTACCAACTCCTTCATAGCTCCATCAAGCTCAGACTCTGATGTTGCCTGAGCAGCTTTCCAAAACTAGTTCTTTAATGTCAATCCTTTGAATTGCTTTTGGAAATTGGCATACAGCTGCCTCGCACAAAAATGGTGATCAACTCCAAGAAACACATCATTGAAAGTGGGTACCAATCCCTGCACAACAAAGAAAGTAAATGTTCACTTCAGCTTCGCAAATAAAATCAAGTTTAGTCAACAAAAGCACAACAAAAGGCAATCTTTATGTTTATGTTTATTAGAGAACTAATCTTTATGTTTATTAGATCAACAAGGCACAACAAAATGCAACAAATAAGCTAAGTAATGCATATCTAAAATGCATAAGCAAGAACAAAGTGAACGATACCTTTTGTTGGTCAGACATGAAAGTGTATCCTTTCACAGTGAATGATCTTATGTCACTCTCAAGCGAACGAAGAAACCATGTCCAACTGTTCTTCGTTTCTGCCTCAACTATAGCCCATGCTATAGGGTAGATGTCTGTTGGGTTTTATGCCCTAAAACTCGTAGATAGTGAATGTAACTGTTGACCGGATATTAATGAAATAATATTGATATATTTTTCCATTAATTGTTATTAGTTATTTTATATTTGTCTTTGCCTAAAAATAACCATAATCCAATAAACTAGACATCCAAGGCTGTAATATGAGTCTTGAACTATATGTAGTGACATATGGGATCATTGTTCAAGAAACAGCCTAAAGGGTCTATAGTATAGGGATAAGACTGAGTGCCTTATTCTGGTGACACTATGGATACGACCCACTTTGTATTTGATACAAACGCTGCGATCCAACGCGTTCGTGTAGGAGACATGCGAATGGGGGTATCCTATGCAATGAGTTTGCATAAGACCGGACCGCGAAATAATAACCACTGGTTATAACACCGTTAACTAGTTGGTTTTCTATTTTACTAGGACGACCTAGACAACTTAGTCTTAATCCTTAGTTCATTATGGACTCCTGCTCATGAGGGACTGTCCTTTGATTTGTATGGGTGAGAGTGGCCAATACGCCGACTCAATAAGCCTACCATTTTGGGGACAAGACCGAATGGGTAGCTGGGAACATAATCGTACAAGATGGAATTCACTCCTTCCCGACTTTAGGGAAGCAGATGAGTGTTCCCTTAAGTGGATACTCCGAGTCTTGAACAAAGGGCCCTATCCTCTAAATGGCACGAGAGGGTTTTCTGTTTGATGGTTGGACCACAAACAGGTTGTTCATTAGAGGAGAACTGGTACTTAAGGAAATAGAAGTAACCCAGGGGTAAAACGGTAATTTGACCCAACTGGTGTTACAGACACTCGTGAAGAACTAACTAGTCGATATTGGTCTAGATCCGTGGATACAGAAAATATGTCTACAGTGAGAAGAGTGCAACTGTGAGTCTATAGTGGAATGTACACACAGTTAACGAATATTGATTAATGTGGTTAATGAGTTTGACCAATTAATCTCACATCGTTGGAGCTTCTGATCTGCAGGTCTATTAGGTCCCACTGGTAGCTCATAAAGTAATTTGAGGCAACTAAGTAATAAATGTAAATTGAAAATGTTCAATTTACTAAGGGAAACAAATATAATATATATATTGATATATTATTATGAGAGAAATTAATATTTGAAGAAATTCAAATATTAATATAAATTTATGGAAGTTTGAAAGAGTTCAAATAATGAATTAATTAATTTAAGGCCTAAAATCTATTTGGGCAAATTAATTAATTCAAGGCCGGAAATTAAATATGTGATATTTAATTGGTGGTTAATTAATTAAAGAATTCATTAACCGGTAATTAATCAATTATGGAAATAATTAATCACTTAAGGAAGTGATTAATCATTTATGGAAATGATCTAATCACTTATGGAAGTAATTAGTCATTTGTGGAAAAGATTAATCAATTATGGAATTGATTGATCATGGATTGATTAAATAAGGAATAAGATTGAATCAATTTTGGAAAAGATTGATTTAATTGAATATTTTATTCATGGCCTCTCTTCTATAAATAGAACACTAGACGTAATTGGTCCATGACACTTTGCTCTTGCTCTTAGACTCTCAAGACAAGACCTAGAATTCTCTCTAGCCTCCCTCCTAGAGAAAGACTCCCTCAAGTCTTTGGCCTCCTAGACTTAGAGACATACCAGTGTAACCTCTATGGTTATTGTGTGATCCAAGAAGAAATTTCCAGCGATCACAAGACAAGAGGCCTATTGCAATTTCGTTCGTTGGAGCGTTGTTGGCGAAGAACGGTCAAGTCTACAACGAAGGTTTGTAACGGTTCTTCCCCTTTTCTTTAGAAAAGCATGAAAATAAATTTAGATTTATTTTTCAGCATGTTTAAACAAATTTTCCAGCAGCTTTAAAGTATGTTTAAAGTTGGTTTGAGTTTTTCGTAACGGTATTTTAATGTTAATTAATATACGGCGTAAGGTCCAATCGATGCGCTTCCACTACGTGGGGACTTTTATTCCCTTCAATGTCGTCATTCCCATCCATTCCAACCGCAGACATAAGGTGTCCTTGACATGGACCCTTCAAGTGGCATGCGTCTAGTGAAATGAATTGTCTACATCCTACCAAGAAACCATCCTTGCAACCCATCAAGCAAATGTATAGGCGTCTAAATACATGATTACTGTCCTCAGTCACCCTATCACATAGTATTTTCACAGATGATCCCTCATTCGACCTCTGAAGCTCAGCACAATAATCCCACAACCGTTGGTATTGTGCAGTCATGGTCCCATTAATCTCTCTAACTGCCTTCCTTTTAGCCCTATATGTCTGGCTCTTCGAAAGAGAACAGTTAAGCTCACTCTTCACTCTTTCAATGATATCACACAACCTCCAATCCAGTTGTTGTCTAAACCTTGCTAGGTATCTTCTAGCAATCCAGGACGATCTCATATTTCGGTTCGTGAACTCCCTACTACAACTGTGCTCACTTCTGTAGGTCTTTATTTGAAAAGTGTTCTCTAAACTCAGGATCCCCGTTCATTCTTCTTCCTCTTGAATTTATCGGAGAGTTCAAGTCACTAGATGATCGATAATCTGATCCTGCATCTGCATCAATATCAACATGTGTATCTAAAGGTTCATTTCGTGCAATAGAACCCTCATCACTAGAATCTACATCCTCTTCAATAGAGCCATCGTCATTAGAATATGATTCCTCTTCATATTCATCTTCTGACTCACATTCCACATTGTGAGGTTGAACTTCAGGCTCTTGAAAATTCTCATTTGTACCCTCAACATCTTTGTCATTATCAACATGATCGTCAACCTCTCGACCATTATCATCCATCTCATCTCCTGACTCATCTCCATCCCATTCTTCATCACAATACTCAAATGGATCTTCCATCTCAACTTCAAGTTGGTTCTGATCGGTTTCTTCCACATCTTTTTGTTCCTTATCTTTTTGTTCCTTATCATTTTCTTCCTTATCATTTCTAACTTCAACCCCTCCCTCCTCATCAGTAGAATCTAAATCCACTACCTCAAGATACCACTCCAAATACATTGGTCTAACCTCAACAATCAGTAATGTAACATCTATAATTTATCTATTTGGGTTGTGTTCAACATACATATAGATCATCCTATCCTCTGGAAGCATCTCAATCATATCTAAAATATCAGCATCCTCCATAATTGTCTTGTATCCATTACATAGTGTTTTCCCTGGCACAATATACCCAAACCAAGTTGCATTGCATACACCTAAGTAAGTTGTCAGGACAGATAGTTCTAGAATAGTTAGCCCACTAGGTTCTACATCTTCTACCACAGAAACCGTCCCCCCGAAATATTCAACCCTAGGTACATATTGTATTCTTCCATTGTAATGAAATGTAATGTTGAAACGCCTCGAAGACCTGCAAGTTGTAGTTGACAACACATTCAATCTAAAGAAAAACTAGAAACCGAAGAGAAGAAAGGGAAAATGTTTCGATTTTTTGGAACTTACATTTCACCCGAACGTTTCGGCTCTTTCTCTGTATTTAGGGTTTCGCCTTGCCTTCGTCTTCGTCGTTTTCCTTGCATAAATTTCGACCTTCTGTTTGCAAAAGAAAAATCAAACCCCAACTATTAAAAAAACCCTCGTCTTTTCTTTTCGAAATGAACGATTCTGTTACCTAGAAAGTTAATCGTGATGGATTGGAATTCCCCAATCTCGTTAGCAGAAGCGCAATAGGACCGTTTCGTAGTTAATTTTGTTTTCACCAAAATACCAATACATTGGAAAAATTTAGAAAACTATTCTAAATCAATTATTAAGGCTAAGCATACATTGCGTCAGCACTGGCGAAAAAGAGGTCGGCTTTACTGAAGAAGAAGGAAGGGGCGGGCCGGGTGCTTGTGGGCCCCCTCTGCAGCAAGTGCTTGTTGGACCCCCGTTTCCCGAGAGGGGGTCGGGCTGTGTTTCCCCAACGGTCGGCCTGTGGCGGCGGAAAACGAACTCGGGTGGGCTCCGCACGGTTCGCGTTTTCTTGTGTTGAGAGCTTCTCATTCTCTTATAGAAGCCCGCGTCCACGCCGGGGACGGGTAAAGCCCTGCGAAGCAGCAGGGAGCACTGAGCAATGGGGGGGATGAGGGCGACTCCGCCCATGGGTTGGACCACACCACAGGCTGAAGTCCTTCCATGGCAGGAGAAGGACAGGGCAGCGTTCTCGTTGTCGGACCGGAACAAGAAAGGGAAGGAAGCTAGCCGTTGGAGGGAAGACAAGACTCGTGGAGTGCGACTCCACAGAAGAGCCTTACCTTTATATACAAAGGGCGTGGGAGCGCTACAACTAGCACTTTGAAGCCAGCTGAAAAACGGATGTGCGCTACTAGCGCAACGACTTTCAAGCTTTACTAATAGGGCTTTCTAGAGAGGGGTGAGTCAGAACTATCGGCGAAAGAGAACTTATTTAGACGAAAAGTGTCTGAATTCTAAAGGGGAGAAGCAAACATACCGTCGTTGTTGTCTCTGAATTCTTCAAGAACGCCTTTCTTGATTTGCGTCAACAATTGGGACACCACCAATTTGATCTTCCCCGCTATGACTCTGAGTTTAGGAACGTAGTTGTAGGACTACCTAATCTTGAATGGGAAAAGACTCTTAGAGAGAAAAAATTCTCTCTAGAGTTCTTGAGTTGAGAGAATATGAGAGGGAGGCTAGAATGAGACCTTAGGGCTAAGGTTCTCATAACCTTTCCTTTTATAAGAGAGGAAACTCTAATGTGAGGTTAGGAAACAATCTTGACCGTTAGATCAAGATCAATTAATTAAATATTAATTAACTAATCATATTAATTAATTAAATGTTAATTAATTAATCTCAGACACATTTAAATCTTATTTAAATGTAATTTCCTCACATAATATATTTTAATTAAACTTAATTAAATCACATTTAATTAATTCAATTAAACTAATCAATTAATTAATTTCAATAATTAATTAATTTTACAATTAATTAACTATCTCCCATATTCAATTAATTACATATTAGAATCATATTCTAATAATTCCCTCATAGACTATAGTTTAATTAAATCTCATTTAATTTAAACTAAATTGAATAATTAATTAATTCATCATCTAATTAAATACCATATATTTAAAGACATATATTTGAACTCTTTCAAATATATCAATCTCTCAATATAATAAATTTTAATCTCAAATTAGACTTTATATTTTAATGCATCACTATACATTATATTAATTTGTATCTCATACAATTAACTTAATTCCCAATATGAATTTGAACTATTCAAATTCTCTCAAGATAATATTTGTTCTAATTACTCTTTACGAACTAGTAGGGGGACCTAATGGACCTACAAATCAGAAGCTCCAATGATATGAGGTTAACTGATTAAACTCATTAATCAAGTTAACCAATATTCATTAACTGTGGGTCATTCCACTAAAGACCCACAGTTGAACTCTTTTCACTGTAGAACATTTATGTGTCCATGGATGTAGACCTATGCCGGTAAGTCAATCCTTCACGAGTGTCCATAATCACAACTGGGTCAAATTACCGTTTTACCCCTGTTTTACATCTGTCTCCTTAAGTACCAGCGCTCATCTAATGAACAACCTATTTATGGTCCAACCATTAAACAGAAAGTTCCCCTCAGGCTAGTGAGAGGGCGGGATCCCTTTGTTCAAGTCCCGGAGTCACCACTTAAGGGAACACTCATCTACTTCTCCTAGAAGCTGGAAGGAGTGAATTCCTTCTTGTGTTGTCATGTCCCTAGCCTCTCAACCGGTCTTGTCCCCAAAAAGGAAGGCATATTGAGTCGGCGTATTGGCCACTCTCACCCATGCTAATCAAAGGACAATCCCTCATGAGAAGGAGTTCATGACACACTCAGGATTAAGACTGAGTTACCTAGGTCATCCTATTGAAACAGTAACCTAACTAGTTAACGGTGTTATAACTAATGGTTGACTATTTCGTGGTCCGGTCTTATGCAAACTTATTGCATAGGATACCCCCGCTTGCATGTCTACTACATGGACGTTTTGGATCAATACGTCTGTATCAAATACAAAGCGGGTCGTATCTCATAGTGTTACCAAGATTAGGTACCCAACCTTATCCTTGTACTATAGACCTTTTAGGTTGTTACATGAACATCGATCCCCGTATGTCTCCACATACTAGTTCAAGTTACATACAAAAAACCTTGCATCTTAGTTTATTGGATTTGGGTCAAATTGTGCAATATTTAACAATAACACTTTATTGAAACAAGTATACAATTTGTTTACATTCACTATCTACGAGTTTTAGGGCATAAAACCCAACAAATCGAGCAAGCAAGAAAGTTTCGAACTTTTTCTTGCCTTCAAAGCAAGCGACAGACCCTTCGAAGCCACCAAGAGAAAGATGCCACAGTTCCAATTCTTCGTTCGCCTTCGTGCGTCTTCTCTGTTGAACGTTGGGGTTTTTGGTTCTTTTTTTTCAATCACCAATTTTTTATTTCAAGTAAACATATGGCTGGAGGGAAATGTGTTTTTTTTTGTAATCCAAGGGTGGAAATCTAAACAAGAATTTAAATCTTGGCCTTTGATGATGCCAGATCAAAATTAAAATACCTGAGTGCCACGTCAACCACCCAAGTGTCTAAAACATTGCCATGTCTGCAGTCCACGTCACCTCTCCGTTAGTGACTTCACGGAAATTTGACGGCAGGGACCATTTGGCTGTTTATCTAAAAACTCAGGGGTATTTTTGTTGAGTTTTAAAACTGAGGGACCAGAGTGTCACTTAACCCAAACCTCAGGGACCAAAAGTTTATTTTTCCCTAAAAAGATAGTTAAAAAAAAAAGAAAAAAAGTAAATTAAAAAGGAAAACCGAGAGTTCAAAATTTGGTTAGACAAAAAAAAATAAAATAAAAAACTACTAAAAAAAGAGAAAGAAAGAAGTGGGTACACATTTATTTTCTAAAAAAAAAGAAAAGGGAAAAATACACTTTTAGTCCCTGAGGTTTGGGTTAGGTTTCATTTTGGTCCCTGAGGTTTCAAACTCAACAATTTAGTCCCTGAGGTTTGGTTTTAGTTTCATTTTAGTCCCTCCATCCATTTTTCTGTTTAAAACTAACGGTTTGCTGACGTGGCACTAATTTTTTTTTTGTTAAAAAATTATTTTTGATTTTTTAAATATAAATAAATTAAAATAATAAAAGATTATTATTTTTTTAATTTTTAGGGAAAAATACACTTTTGGTCCCTGAGGTTTGAGTTAAGTGACACTTTGGTCCCCGAGTTTTCAAACTCAACAAAAATACCCCCGAGGTTTGAGATAAGGAGCAATTTGGTCCCTGCCGTCAATTTTTCTGTTAAATTTTAACGGTTGCTGACTTGGCACTATTATTTTAATAAAGAAAATTATTTTTTAAAATTTTTAAATAAAAAAATATTAAAATAATACCATATTATTATTTTTTTAATCATTTAATTATTTCTCCTTCTCTTTCCTACTCTTCTTCTTCTCCATCTAACTTCTTCATCCTCTTTCTTCTTCTTCTTCCTATCTCCAGCAGCCACTGCTCGCCGGCGACCGACCGCCGCCGGCGACTGAATTTTTTTTTTTTTTTTTGTCTTTCTTCTTCTTCTCTTCTTCCCCTCTTTTCACTGTTTTTTTTTAAAAGAAAGAAAACAGAGAACGGGGAGGGAGGAGAGTCCCCTTGGTTAACATCGACTAGAAGGAGACTCCAAACGCCCACATTTTCAAGGCCGACGTGTTGGGCCTCAAGAAGGAAGAGGTCAAGGTCGAAGTGGAAGACGGTAGGGTTTTGAGGATCAGCAGAGAGCGGTGTAAGGAAACAGAGGAGAAAGGCGAAACGTGGCACCGCGTCGAGAGGAGCAGCGACAAATTTTGCAGAATGTCCCGGCTACCGGAGAATGCCAAGGTCCAGGATGTCAAGGCCGCCATGGAGAATGGAGTTCTCACCGTTACCATCCCCAAAGTCGAGAAGGATAAGAAGGTCGATGTCAAATTTGTTGAAATTTCTGGCTGAGTTTCCTTTCGTCTCAAATCTAGGGTTTTATGAATAATGATAACCATCGTTGCTAAATATTAACCACTGCCCAAATCCTTCAATCAATTTGCAATTCAGTTGTTCTTCTTCTTCTTCTTCCTTGGATTCTACAACTCTGAACCCATTTTCTTCACCAGCCATGTCTTCATCGGAACCCAATCAAAACCCTTCTTCATACCATTTCGAAACCCCCCTTCTCGACGCCCAGTCGCTGTCGCTACTCCACTCCATCTCCGAGCACGGTGGCTACGCCTACGTCAGCATGGCGGCGCTTGCAGCTGCCGGGGACTCACGCGCTGTCGAGGCCGCCGGCGAGATGGCCTAAGAGCAGCTTCACTCTGTTCTCCCAATCTGGCTCGATCCGTACTCCATGGCTTGCCTCTACATGGCGAGGTTCCATTTTGCTGGCGGCGAGTTTAAGGAGTCTCTTAGGGTCTTGGATATGGGGCTGATCATGGGCGACCCGCTTTTGAGGAGTGATTTGGATTCTGCCATTGCGAAGGTCTCTGCTTTTTTTTTCTTTTTTTTTTTGGAGAATACGAAGTTCTCTGCTGAAGCGAGGATTGTTATCATTATTCATAAATTTGAGTAAGCTTTTTAATTTTGATTTACTAATAGAAATTTAAAATTGACTTTCTCAAATAAGAGATCAGTTGATTAGGTATGCAATATATGTTACAGGGTTGTTTATAGTTTTTAATCCATCAGAAAACCAAAACACAAACCCCACTCACACTCTATATTCACATTACACAACACACAGGACAACACTTGTTATTTGACATTATCAAACTTCAGACAAACCATTCCGCAACACAACACACAACACAGAATTCACACAAAAACTCTAACTGGCGATATCGATCGCCTTCATCTCTGGCCTCTTCTCCTCTTGTTTCGGCGCCGGAAACGGACTCTTCCCTCCCCGTTCTCTGTGTTTCATTAAAAAAAACAGTGAAAAGAGGGGAAGAAGAAAAGAAGAAGAAAGGGAAAAAAAAAAGTTCAGTTGCCGGCGGCGAGCGATGGTCGCCGGTCGCCGGTCGCCGGAGATAGGAAGAAGAAGAAGAAAAAGGATGAAGAAGTTAGATGGGGAAGAGGAAGAGTAGGAGAGAGAAGGAGAAATAATTAAATAATTAAAAAATAATAATATTTTTTTATTTTAATATTCTTTTATTTAAAAATTTTAAAAAATAATTTTCTTTATTAAAATAATAGTGCCACGTCAGCAACCGTTAAAATTTAACAGAAAATTTGACAGTAGGGACCAAAGTGCTTCTTATCTCAAACCTCAGGGGTATTTTTGTTGAGTTTGAAAACTCAGGGACCAAAGTGTCACTTAACCCAAACCTCAGGGACCAAAAGTGTATTTTTCCCTAATTTTTATTATATATTTCTCTCTCCCCCTTCTTCTCCTTCTCCTCCTTCTTCTTCTTCTACCTTTTCCAGATGTTGCTGCCCAACATCACCACCGGCCGCCGCCCATCCACCGTTGTCGTTGTCGGTCGGTGGCGGCGACTAACTTTTTTTTTCTCCTTCTTTTCTTCTCCATCCTTCTTCCTTTTTTTTCTTTCTGTTTATTATTTAAAAAAAAAAAATTAAGAACTGAACTAGATCTGGGTTCGTAGCACATTCTTTTCTTCAGATCGAAACCAGAACTCTGATTAAAAAACAAACACAAACCCAGATCTGATTCGTCTCGTGGGTCTCGCATTTGGAGAGGCAAGGAAGGGAGAAGAGAAATGGAGCGAGAATGGGTCTTGCGCTTTCGTGGGTCTCACGTTTGGAGAGGGAAGGAAGGGAGACAGAGTTTTCGTGGGTCTCGCGTTCGGCACCGAAATCGCGTGGAGATCGAAGCTTAGGTGTTCATGGTCGCCGGTGAGATTCAGGTGTTCCTGGTTGCACGAGTCTTGCGTTGTGCGGGCTGGGTTAAATCGTCGGAGAGAAGGAGCGAAAACGAGTGAAACTTGGCTATTTCTGGAAGCAAAACACGTGAAGGAAAACTTGAATCACTGGAGAGGAGGAGTGAGATTCTGGCTGGTTTTTAGGAATATGTATATAACAACCTTTGACAAAAAAAACACTTGTGCCCTTAAAAAAAATTGGAGAGGAAGGGAAAAGAAAAGGAGAAGAGAATGAAAAAAAAAAAAAAAAAGTTGGGCCGCCAGCGAGCTGTGGTCACCGGCCGCCGCCGCCAATCATGGTTGAAGGTGTGTTAAAGAAGATGAAGTGGTAGAAGAAGAAATGAGAGGAAGAAGACGGAGGGGGAGAGAGAAGTAATAAAAAGAAATAAAAATAATAACATTTTTATTACTTTAATATATTTTTAATTAAAAATTCTTTAAAATAATTTTTTTAAATAAAAAAGTAGTGTCACGTCATCGCTCGGTTAGTTTTTAACGAAAAAATGGATGGAGGGACTAAAATGCTACTAAAATCAAACCCCAGGGACTAAATTGTTGAGTTTGAAAACTCAGGGACCAAAATGAAACCTAACTCAAACCTCAGGGACTAAAAGTGTATTTTTCCCAAAAGAAAACAAAAAGTTAAAAAAAAAAATTAAGGACCTGAAAAAAAAGGGTCCATGTTTTTGCTAAAAAATTTCAAAAAAAAAAAAAAAGAAGTTAAATCAAATGCAGAAAAGTTAAAAGAAAAAAAAAATATAATAATTAAAAGAACATTAAAATAAATAAATAAATAAAAAGTCCCCATGCATTTCCTCCTTTTCTCTCTCTCTCCCACCTTTCTTTTTCTCAACCACCAGACTCTCTCTCTTCCCCACCCTTTCTTTGTCTCTCTTTCCCATTCTTTTCACCATAACTTCTTTACCCATTCTCTCTCCCATCCTTCTTCTTGATTTTTTTCCTCTTCACCCATCACTCTCTCTCTCTCTTTTTACCATAGTTCTTTCACTCGGTTGAAGAAACTTTGCGACAAAAGACATTCGAGAATAAAGGAAAATTAAAAAAAAAGGTTCACAGAGAATGATGGTAGAAAAAGAAACGAAAAATCTTGGAAGTTTACCGTGCGAGAGAAAAGGGATTACGATGCTGGAGAAAAGGGATTGCAATGTTGTATGTTTAAACAAAAAAAAAAAAAAAAAAAAACAAAGGGCTCATCAGCAGAAAGAATTAACGAAAGAAAAATAAATAAAAAAAGAGGAGGGGAAGCGTACCTTCAGCCGTGAGTTAAAACAAAAAAGAGGGTTTGTTATGGATATTTATAGGAATAAGATT
The DNA here is from genome assembly GCA_036850905.1 of Luffa acutangula. Lineage (NCBI taxonomy): Eukaryota > Viridiplantae > Streptophyta > Magnoliopsida > Cucurbitales > Cucurbitaceae > Luffa > Luffa acutangula. The sequence continues at coordinate 30,164,379 of CM072090.1, read as the reverse complement.
TTAGATTCAAATAAGGAAGAGATATTATGGGATTTGGGTTCAAATTGAACTTTATATCTAGCTAGATCCTTATCAAATTAGGAGTGTCAATTCAAATCATAATTTAGTGGGAAATTTAATTCAAATCAATTTTGATTAAAAAATTCAAATTGTCCAATTTTAAAGTAAAGATAAATTGGATAAATTTCAAGTTTGATTCGATTTGATATAAATTAAATTGGGTATGGCTGAACACTTACCTAAATCAAATTCAAAAAAGTGGATATTAGAATTCTATTCCTCAAACAAAATTTTGGTATAGAATTTAATATTACCTAAACCAAAATTTTTCAAGCCTTATTTCAAATTCAAGGGGCTTGAGGTTGAGTTTATCTTGAGATAATTTGGGTACAATCTGAAGGTGTACATATTACACATGCAGAAGCAATTGAAGATCGAAAGCACTTAAGACATTCAATTTTACTCCTAAAGCATGCATGTTCTAGAAAAGACAGAATAGAGAGTTTAGAAAACACCAACCTTTGTAGCTCACTTATATTGAACTCCTTGTGGTGTTTGCCTCTCCTATGCTCCTTGGACAACCTCTAGAGTCTTCCCCACTATACTCCGGGCCAAGAACGACTTGTGGGAGTCTATATAAGATAGGGAATGGGAAGAGAATGCTTGAAGCATCAAACAATGGAGAAGAATGAGAGATGATAGAACTTTGAGTCCAAATTCCAGCAGCATAACATTAAGGAAATGACTCTCTTGTGTTTGAATATGATTCAAACTCCTTTTAAAGACATTCTCCATGCAAAGCCAAGCCTCAAGACACAAGACACATGGTGTATTTGCAAGCTCAAGTGGATTCTAGGTGTACATTACACAAGACATGCAACAATGCATGAGTGAGTTGTCTTTCCACTTTGAATGATCATGCATTAAGTGGATTTCCAACTAAATCCACTAAATTCAAATTGAAATCAAAATTCAAGCTTGCAAATTACCCACAATTTCAATTCTAAATTGAAATTGATTGCTTGGTAATTAATTTGAAAATTTTCAAATTAATTTTGATATGATTAATCTAATTAATCTTTGTTATCTTGTGCAATTCCATATATATGATTCCTAATACATATATATAGTATTCAAAACAATTTTAAATACTTCATCTCTCATTTTCTAATTTAATTCATAATTAAATTATTGTGTCAAACACAATTTACGATAATACCCTTTTTCCCGATTTTGAACGATTCAAAGCTTCCTATCTTTTGTTCTAGGCTTAATTCCAATATGAGCTAGTAGGGGGACCTAATGGACCTATAGATCATGGGCTCCAACGATTCGAGGCTAACCGACTAATCTCATTGTCCAAGCTAGCCAACATTTGTTAACTATCGGGACACTCCACTATAGCCCGATAGTTGCACTCCCCTCACTATAGATATATTTCCGTCCACTTGATTTAACCATGATTAGTAAGTCGATCCTTCACAGGTTGTTCGTAGCTATAGCTAGGTCAATAAGCCGTTTTACCCCTATAGTACTTCTAGTTCCTTAAGTCCCACTGATCCTCTAATGAACAATTGGTTTATGGTCCAACCAATAAACCGAGTCCCTCTCGGGCCAAGGAGAGGGCAGGATCCCTTTGTTCAAGCCCCAGAGTCAGCACTTAAGGGAACAACCTCTCTACTATCCCTTATTCGGGTAGGAGTGAATTCCTTCTTGCACGACTATGTCCCCAGCTATCTACCCGTTCCTATCCCTGAAATGGGAGGCTTATTGAGTCGGCGATACTGAGCCACTCTCACCTATGCAGATCTAAGGATAAGCTCGAATAAACAGGAGTTCATAGTTAGCTCAGGATTAAGATCGAGTTACCTAGGTCATCACATGAAATAGTCAGTCTCGTCAGTAAACGGTGTTATAAAGCGAGAGCGACTTATTTCTCAGTCCTGGTCTTATGCAAACTCATTGCATAGAACACCCCCACTCGCATGTCTCTACATGGACGATTTAGGATCACATCGTCTATACCATCTATAAAGTGGGCCGCGTCTCATAGTGTCTCCAGAATAAGGTACCCAACCCTATTCCTATACTATAGACCGTTTTGGCTATTACTCAAGCTTGATCCACTTTTATGTCTCTACATAAAGCTCAAGTGTTCATTCTATAGCCATGGATCTTAGTTTATTGGATTTGGGTTATATATGTGCAATTTAATTTATTCAGTAATGACTTTTACTGAATCAATCTCGATAACACCTTTATCGAATAAGTATATAATTTGTTTAGCATTCATTATCTACGAGTTTTAGGGCACCAATCCCAACACAATCATAACTCAATCTCAAATTAAACTTGAGTAAGACTCAAAATTAAAAAATGTTATGCTTCAAATTCATATCATAATTAGATAGAACTTGAGTATTACTCAAATTCAAATCCGTTTGAGATTCAAATTAGAACTCGTCGCCAAGCAAGATCAAAATTTCGTTTAAAAAAAATTTGATTTTTGATTAAATTGGCATAAAAGACGTGTGAAAAAAAAACAGTCTAAATTTTGATCCTATTTCATATTTTGACTGACACATCAAGTGGAGTCAAAATTAAAAAAAAAAAATTGATCCCAAATAATTTCTTTTCACGATTCATCCACACATAATTTGTGCCTAAGTCTCGAAAAGGGGGCATTTGTTGATGGAGAAATTTTTACCAATCACGAATCGCCACATCCTTACATAAAATTAATGACAAAATTAAAGTTAATTAAATTTTGGGATCAATTATAAATTGACATGTGTCCCAAATTTAATTTGAAACAAGGTTGACCAATTATAAATTTATAGAGACAAATTTCTATTTGATCAATTAATTAAAATTAAATTATTTTGATCAAATTATTTAATTTGACCAATTAATTAAAAAATAATTATTATTTAGATCAAATTTGGGTCTTTTAAATGTTTTGGTCATATGGTTTTGAGTCAAATAGGAACCCAAGACTAAATGGTTGAACCCAAGACCAATAAAGCTCAAGCCCAAGTTGTTAGGCCTGAAAGTCACCAGGGCCCATCTAGAGAGAACTCTATAAATAGAGGGGTTCTCCACCATTTCAAGGGTTCAGAATTTTGGAGCTCTCAACTAGACTTAGAGAATTCAGAGAAATTCTTCCAAAACGGAAGACTGAAGACTCTCTGAAATCTACAAATTTCCAAGCGCTGAACACTTCTTGAAGACTGAAAACTCTTTCAAACTTAGAAGACTTCAAGCTTCAAGAACCCATTGAAGCTTCAGACTCGAGATCAAGCGCTTCATCCCTCGAGTGAAACACATTCACACACAAGAGAGAGAATCAGAGGATTATGTACTAGAGATTGTATACTCACACGCATACAACATTAATACAAATCAAAGTTTATTCCACGTGTTTCATTCATTTGAATTTACGCGTGAACAACCACCATAAGATTGCCCTGCTATTCTCTGAGTTTGGGAACTCAATTGTGGGATTGAACTCATCAATCTTGAGTTTTTGGGAAGAGAAACAAAAGAGGAAAGAATTCCTTTGTGTTACTGCGTTGAGAGAGAATGAGAGAGAGTTTTAGAGATTCTATTTTTCAATTCTGCAGAATGAGAACTTAGCCCCAAAACCCCTCTTAGGCGTGATCTGTGTTTAATGTGAGGGAAGATAACCACACGATGTCATGTGTCCATGAAGTGTGAGGATTATTAATTTTTTATTAACTTAAATTAATCAAAATATTAATTTAATACAATTAATTAAATATAATTTAATTAATCATATTAACCAATCAATCAAATATCTTCATACTTAATTGCATGTGCATTTTAATCATATTAAATGCACAATACTCACATAAACTATAGTTTTAATTAAAAATTAATTAAACTACGTAATCAATTAATTCATAATTAATTAATTATTTGATCAAATAAATATCACATATTTAATTAATCAACCATTTGAATCATATTCAAATGTGCATCTCTCTTATAACCTATAGTTTTAATACGAATCACATTCACATTAAAATTAATCTATAGATATTAATTTAATTAAATCACATTTAACTAAATTAAATTGAATAATTAGTTAATTCAAAATTAATTAATTTTATAATTAATTAAATATCTACCATATTTAATTAATTACATATTAGAATCATATTCTAATATATATATCTTTCATATAATATAGTTTAATTAAATGACATTTAATTTGAACTAAATTGAATGATTAATTAATTCATAATTAATTAATTAATTAATTAATTAATTATTGCATATTCAATTAATTATTATTCTCTTCTCACTGTAGAATGTTTCTGTGTCCACGGATATTGACCAATATTGGTAAGTCAATCCTTCACAAGTGTTCGTAACTACAGCTGGGTCAAATTTTCGTTTTACCCATGTGTTACCTCTGGCTCCTTAAGTACCAGTGCTCCTCTAATGAACAACCTGTTTATGGTCCAACCAGTAAATAGAAAGTCCCTCTCGGGCCAGTGAGAGGGTGAGATCCCTTTGTTCAAGACCCGGAGTCACCTCTTAAGGGAACACTCATCTACTTCTCCTAGAAGTGGGAAGAAGTGAATTCCATCTTGTGTGTCATGTCCCTAGCTCCCCACTCGGTCTCGTCCCTAAGAAGGTAGGCCTATTGAGTCGGTGTGCAGGTCATTCTCACCCATACTAATAAAAGGACAATCCCTCGTGAGAAGGATTTCATGACACACTCAGGATTAAGACTAAGTTACCTAGGTCATCCTATTAAAACGGTAACCTAACTAGTTAACGGTGTTACATCTAGCGGTTTACTATTTCTTGGTTCGGTCTTACAAACTCATTGCATAGGATACCCCCGCTCACATGTCTCTTACATGGACGCCTTGGATCAATACGTCTGTATCGAATACAAAGCGGGTTGTATCACATAGTGTTACCAGGATAAGGTACCCAACCTTATCCTTGTACTATAGACCTTTTAGGTTGTTACTTGAACATTGATCCCGTATGTTCTCACATGCTAGTCCAGGTTACATATAAACAACCTTGGATCTTAGTTTATTGGATTTAGGTTATATTGTGTAATTTTAGACTTAAAATGACAATAACACTTTATTGCATAAACCTCAATAACACTTTATTGATACAAGTGTATCATTCGTTAAGATTCACTCTCAACGAGTTTTAGGACATAAAACCCAACATTGATAACATGAAATCTACTAGCATGAAACTTGAATTTGGTTCTTAACATCATAGGGACCTAACTGAAATAGTCATTCGGGTTTCTAACCCTAGGGCCATAATTGGATTCATGAAATTTTCTGTCTAGGGTGATTACTTATCCCCAACCTATGCCAACTAGAGTGTTGTGTGGGTCAGTCGGGTAAGGAAAGTAAACTAAAGACTAGGTGGCAACCTCTAGCAGAACTACACCTATCCCAACACAACACCCCTGAATCATGAAAATACGGTGGATCAATCTGGTGCATGAAAACATGCATGAGTGCCATCTGGTGCACGGTCTCGTGCCTAGCTCAACACCGTCCTGAGACTGATAGAGCGCACGATCCCGTGCCTAAAAATTGGACTCTAACATTTGATTGATGGAATGCACGATCACGTGCTTGAAAATTGGAATCTACCAGTCAATGACAGAATGCATGATCCCATGCCTGAAAATTGGGTTCCATCAGTCCTGAGATGGGGAAAGAAATAACCCTAGCTAACATAAAACTTAAGGATCCTTTAAGTCTACCTGATGCCCTAAAACATGATTAAAGTCCATATTTAGAGTTTATTTGCATTCATTCGTATGGTTCTCAATAAGTCATACTAAAACGTGCCTTGAGAACCTGTGGTCTATACTAATCGGTCGGTCAGTCAATATCAGCACATCATAATCCAAAGGACATTGCTAAATTTAGCCCCGTTAATTATTATAAAGCTACCGAAAATTCGGCAGCATAACAGCATAACTACAACTATCCCAAAAAATGTAGACACCTGAAACGCAGAAAAATTCACACTTCTAAACTAGAACACAACTTCACCTTCACAATACACAACAGTTAGACCACCATAACATCATTCCAAGCATTTTTAGTTCATGACTAATCAAATAAAACATGAAATTCATGGTCTCAACACAATCAAACAACACTTAGCCCAAACTCCAATTATTCCATAATCCACGCGTCTCATTTAATGCCCAACTAAAGGCAATCTCAACATGCTCATCATTTAACCACTAAATTTCACAACCTCACCTTGCTTCAAAAGTTAACCCAACACACTTGGCGATTTCAATTCATGCTAGCATATATTATTCACAAATAGAATGGATCTAAAGAATGGAATCTTAATCCAACTAGCCACTTTAAATTCCCAATTAACAAACAATGGGCAATTATCATGCAATGGGTCTAAGGCATAGAACTTGAATTCAAATAGCTACTTACCTTAGCTAAATAATTTGCTCGATAAAACTATATAACTTCTTAGCTTCAGGGCCCTTAATGAACCAAAACAGAAACACTGCTTGCTGTTCGGGCTCCCAAATCCACCCAATGGCGAACTCGCTCAAAGATGTTGTGATAAGAATCATGGTGTTCCAAGCGCCCGTATTTTGAAGACACATTTGTTATTTCAAGTTATCAACTTTTGTTTGTAATTTTTGAACTTTTGGGCTTCCATAAACGTGGTTTCAAGGTTAGATTCATTAGTGGGGAGTTACTTTGTAGGTCATTTATGGTCATGAATGCTTTGTAGGTTTTATTTTGGGGATTTAAAAGGTTGGGGGTTTCATTCACACAATGGCTATAAAAAGCCTCATTCTAGCATGTAAAAGTCAGATTAAGATGAATGAAATATAATCTCTCATATTTGAGACTTTTCTTAGAAATCACTTTTCTAGGATTCTTGCAATTCTTGTGATAGATTGCATGGTGAGTCATTCAATCCGACCTTGATCAAGTTTGATTGTGGAATGACTCAATCTAGAACAAGATTTCCAAATCTTGCTTCTAGATCATTGATCATAAAAGGTAATCAATTTCTAGTCTTTTCTCTTGGTTGGTTATAATTTGTGTAAGGAGGTTTTAATCTCTTTGTTTCAAGGGTTCTTGCTCCACAAAAGCTTGGATCTTTGGGCTGGGAATTAGGGTTGCCTTATCATTTTGGTATCAGAGCCTAGGTTGCATCTTTGTGGCCTACTCTAGAATTGATTCTATGTTCCATTCCAATTGTTCATTGTTTTTTTTGTTTTTTTTTTCTTTTTTTGTTTCATGTTTTGTCCATTTTGTTCGTTTCTTTCATTTCATCCATTGTTCTTCATCTTTTGATACTAATCTCATTCTCATCTTAAAGATCACGTTGAGATCTTGAAAAGAAAAACAAAAAAAAAGCAAAAAAAAAAAAAAATCCAGAAGTTGTTCATGTTGAGTTCTTGTCCATGCCCATTTGTAATCAATCAACATCAATTTGCACGAATATTTTGAGCTTCAATTCAGTTTGCAATTAATTTGTTTTGTGACTGTCCAAATTCCTAACTACAGAATTTAATGCATCTAATGTCTATTCAAAGTCGTTCATAAAGTTCGAATTTGAACGTTTGGCCTTGAGTGAAAAGTTAGATCTGCATGTTATCTTTCCAAGTGAAGAAGGGAATTTACTCCAAATTCTAACATAAAACATTCGTTTTTGGAATTCCATCTCAGTGTGCAGTTTTACTCGAAAAAATTCCAGATTTGCTTCATACATTGTTCTTTTCAGATTTGAAGGAATTTGTCCTTCAAGTTTGTTTCCTTTGCTTCATGTAGTCTAATTCCATCATATTTAGGGCTTTCTCTTTATGTATGTCTTTTATCTCTAAATTTCGTAGAAGACATTTTGTCTTTGTGTCCTTTCTTGTTTGGTCATTTATTTGTTTTCTTTGTTCTAGCTTATTGTTGTTTCATAATTATCTTGTCTTGGCTGTGTTGTAAAGCTCACTATTACAAGAATCACTTGAACCTATTAGCCTACCCAATATCATCATTTAGTCACTTTCCCAAATAGCCTACCCTTGTGTGTGATAAACACAAGTTGTTCCGAGTGAAAATCAGTAAGTTGAGTGTGTGAGGTTCATTTCTTCTTTCAACCATGTTTTGCAAAAGACGAAGACATCATGGAACCTACAAACTTGATGTTCCATTTTAGAAAGGTTTTCGAGATAATTTGGTTGAGTTACGTGAAGCCATGAATGATTATATTGAAATATGCAATGAGATGAATTTAAGAGACCAAACCAAGAAGGTTGAAGCTGCACAATCCAATCAAATTGTTAGAGATTGTTTAGCACCGAAAGATGATGGGGACCAACATATTCAAAATGGGGGTGATCATCAAAATCTAGAAGAGAAAGAGACAAATGTTGAGGTTATTATGGAAAACAACGACATATGTGAAGTATGTGTTTAGAATGAGGTGGAGACAAAATCTCTAGACAATAGTGAGGAGAAGATTAATGAGAAGAGTGATGAGAAGACAAAAGAACAAGAGGAAAATGTGGCAAGTAAGAAAAGAGAGGAGAGTGTGAAAAGTGAAACAATGAAGGAAAAAGAGGAAACTAAAAAAGAAATGAGTGACGGTGAAAAGAAGTGTTTAAGTGAAAAGAAACATGAGAGTGAGGATTGTTTTCCAAACGTTTTTTATGGTTCAATCAATACACATTGGATAATCAAGTTGGAAATTCCTTATCAACAACAATGGGAGAGGAACGTTCTATGCAAAATGTTCACATTTGATCCAAGAGAAGACATTCCAATCCAAGTGTTTGAACCAGAGCGAGACAATAATTACAACGCTGCTTTGCAAGGAGAGCTTTTAGATTCGAGGACGAATCCTTTCGAAGAGGGGGAAGATGATAAGAATCATGGTGTTCCAAGCGCCCGTATTCTGAAGACACATTTGTTATTTCAAGTTATCAACTTTTGTTTGTAATTTTTGAACTTTTGGGCTTCCATAAACGTGGTTTCAAGGTTGGATTCATTAGTGGGAAGTTACTTTGTAGGCCATTTATGGTCATGAATGCTTTGTAGGTTTTATTTTGGGGATTTAAAAGGTTGGAGGTTTCATTCACACAATGGCTATAAAAAGCCTCATTCTAACATGTAAAAGTCAGATTAAGATGAATGAAATAATCTCTTATATTTGAGACTTTTCTTAGAAATCACTTTTCTAGGATTCTTGCAATTCTTGTGATAGATTGCATGCTGAGTGTCACAATCGCGGTCTTAAGGGTCTCGTAACGCGACTGTGCGACACTTACTTTCGCTCATAAGTAAGTCAGCCAACTCGAAAACGGATCGCCGGTGGCACCACGGGTGAATATCGCAACCTCTACCCCCGTTCTTGGAAAACGGGGTTAGAGAAAAGGTTTTGGAAAACGTTTGAAAGCATTTTGGAAAGCATGTATGTGTGTTGCAGACTATCAAGTAAACAAAGGGACAACAACAACTTGATAGCAAACAACTCCGGGTAGGAAGGATTGACGACTAGTCTTACCCCCCTATAGTATATTATTGAGATTTTTAGCCTTGGCAGGCTTGAACATGAAAATCACGAGGAGTCATACACTTGAGAAATGCAAGGAAAAATAAACAAGCGATACAAAGGGAATGCATATAATGAAAGCATGAGGGGAAAGGGTTGTCATGGGCATGCGGCCATGGGCAACACGCCTTGGACGAGCATGACCGTGACACTGAGCCATTCAATTCGGCCTTGATCAAGTTTGATTGTGGAATGACTCAATCTAGAATAAGATTTCCAATCTTGCTTCTAGATCATTGATCATAAGAGGTAATCAATTTCTAGCGTTTTCTCTTGGTTGGTTCTAATTTGTGTAAGGAGGTGTTAATCTCTTTGTTTCAAGGGTTCTTGCTCCACAAAAGCTTGGATCTTGGGCTGGGAATTAGGGTTCCCTTACCATGCTGAAACTTGAAAATCCACTGCTTGAATGGCCAAACTAATGTGAAACGCTTGCCGCGCTGTAAACTCACTGAAAATGTCGGGAGAACGCCAAAAAACACCCCAAAATAGGTTGTCCGCGCCAGCACTGTGCAATCGTCGGAAAAACCTGAAAATCAACCTTCTTTGAATCTGAAACTTGCTGAAAACCGAAAGTGAGAGATGTAGAACAAGAAAACGAGAAAAGAGAGAGAGAAGGAGAGGGATTCGGGAATGAAAAGAAGGGAAAACGAGAGGAAAAACCAAAAAAGAAAACCCATACAAAAAGTTTGCTCGTGAGTCCCGCTGCTGCACTATCGTCGATGCCCGCTTGTTGGAGATGCCAACGTTGAAGATGGACTCGTGGTTGCAGCCTCTTTGAGAAGAAAGGAGAAGAAAAGAAAATAAAATAAAAAATGGTGATGGAGGATGAAAGAATCGTTCAAAGGAGGGAGAAAGGTTGAAGATGAAGGCTAATGGCTTGACTCACTCTCCTCCTTGGGCTGCATGTTGGCTAAGAGTTAAAGATTAGGGCTCTTGGCTTGGCTACAAGATCACATATTTACAAAAATGCCATTAGACTTATCAATGCTAAAAAAAAACCACCAATTAACACTTAATTGAGCCCCATAATTCAATTTAATTAGTCGAACTTACTCAAATAAACTATAATTTGAGAAATTAATGTTTACCTGAATTTAGCGACATTACACCAACAGGGTTAAACTCGGATTATGGGTCCCCACAATAGGTGTGTGAAAGCTAGTGTCACTTTTAATTGCTTAATTCAATTGTAATTTAAAAAGCGCCTAGGTATGGATAAAAACAAACTAATTTGTTTCATTGGCTCAGTAGTAAATTGTTAGTGCCAGTGTGGAGGGAAGATGAGTTGAGAGTTTAATAATTCAATCCCGAGCTAGTAGAGTCTAATCTAATTAAGTTAGATCTCTTTTATGCAAGTTAATTTTGGAAAATTTTCGATTTGTCTCCTTCATTGGGTCTTATGTGCACGTCTCTTGATTGTTTAATTATTGACTTGTGAGCCTTGAGGAATAAGTTATGTTTGTTGCATCTATTTTTCAACTTATGCTTAATTTTTAGTTTGCTCGAGGACTAGCAAAAGCTTAAGTTTGGGGGTGTTTGATAGCGCACATAGCGAGCTATTTTTCCAGGTTAAATATAGTTAGTCTTTGAGGATTATTTGGCCATTTTGATGTATTTTAATGTTTCTTTTGTAGGAACTAAGTTTGGCAAATATTGGAGCAAATTGGACCATTTGGAAATAATCCGGGTGTTTGGGACCTAAAGAACAACAAAGGAAGAGAAAAGAATCAAGTTGGAAGCTTAATTTGAGGCAAACCCGAGAGGTAGCGTCGAGACGCTGCATCTGTAACACCTCGCGTTTCGGAATCGAGCTATTTTGAGATATGTTGAGCTTTTTATTCTAATTTTAAAATTAGAATTTAAGCTTAGCCTCGGGTCATTAAATCTTTAATTTCCTAAAGTTTGGAGGTTTAATATTCGATATTTATTTTGAATATCAAAAGACCCAAACTCCTCTTAATCAGTTTAAATCCCGAATTCTTTAGGAGCTAATATTGGGATTAAAATTCAAATTGGGGATTTAAATTGAAATCCTAATTCCTTTTTAAATTGGGCTTTCTTTTGACTAAGGTTTATTTACAAAAAAGAATAAGGAAATAAAAAGCCCGAAATTCTTTCTCCCTCCCTTTAGCCCTCTCTCCCGCGTGTGTCCAGCCCCCCCTGCGATTTCTTCTCTTCACCACAGACCCATGAAAGTTTCTCCTCTCCCTCTCTCGTGTTGTCGTTCCACTGGTAGCAGCTGCACGCCCCTTCTCTCTCTTTTCTTCTCCCGATGGAAACCACGAGCTTGTGCGTCTTCTTCCTCCACGCAAGCAGCCGCCGTCGCTGCTGTGTATCCCAACTCCGTCGCGCCGCCCCTACTTGTGGTATCTCTCCCTGTGGGTGTTTCTTCTTCGATCAGTCACCTACGTCGATTCTTCCCTTTCGCGAGCAGTCTTCGTGTAAGTCTCTGTTCTCTGGTTTATTTTTTTCGTTAGTTTCGGTAGGATGAAGTCTCGATTCCTTCTTCTTCGCGCCGCTCCTCCATTTGCTGGTAGTTCCGTGTGTAGCAGGTCGTCAGAACTCGTAAAAATCACCCTTCTTACTTTCGTTTCTAGCCAGCACGTAGTATCAACCCCTTTTAGTGTCGTTCAATCGTTTTCGGTAAGTTTAGCTTATACCCATTCGAGTTTAGATCCTAAAATTGCTTTAAATCATAACCCATACTTTTTTGGCTTCGAATTTAGATTACCCAATCTTGTTCAGCGCTTAAACTGGGCCTCGTGGTTGATTTCATGTCGTTTCAGCACTGTGCAGTGTCGTCTTAGACTCGAAATTGGCTTTTGTCGAATACCCATAACCCGAACAACCTTGGGACTGAATGCCCATAAGCTAGGAGGTTCAGATTAGTGATTTCGAACTCATTCGGTCACTGGGCAGCAAGCTTCAAGGCCGTTTAGGTGCCGATCAGTAAGTTTCGATGCTCTCAAACCTTTATAATTTTATTAGGTTGGCTTTAGAATAGCTTTTAACCCTTGGGTGTCTCCTTAGTTTCAGTTTTAAACCAACTCGAATCTCGGACAGCATGTATTCAAGGAGCTCTAGTGTTGTTCGACGAATTCCAGTGAGCATCGCACCTCGTTTAGTGGTGTTTGGTAAGTTTTAGAGTTTTTAATCTTGTTAGATCTCTTGCTAGGCTCTTCAAATCAATTTCCTAACTCTGGAAGTCATATACTTGGAGCGTTGGCTCGATTAGAGCTTGTTTTAAGTAACTTCCAGCATGGGACAGATTTGTTGGTGGAGTTAGCAAGTAATAAGTCCCTTTAAACGCTTTCAAGCTTGTTTAATGAATCTATAGGATTGTTCTAATTCTTTAGAAGTTATCCTTGTTGTATAGGATTTTATCTGGATCTTTAGAGCTGTTAAAGGAGTTCATTAGGAGCGCTCGTAAGCTTTTGTAAGTAGTTCTTATCTGATGTAATTTGTTTGACTGTGTGATGCATGCTGATTGATTTCTCGCTTTATAACTGTGCTCATGTTTCTTGTTTCTCTGAATATATATGTATATATAAGAATCTTTGAAAATCATGAATTGTGTTGCGTGATGATTGGGTGTAAAGCATGTTGATTATGTTTTGCATTAGTGAGTTAAGCATGAGTTGAGAGCATGTGTTTGCACGTATATGCTTGGTGGGCTTAGTACGTGAGTCTAGAAGCGTTGCAAGGCAACGGATTCTATAGGTGGAAAAGAATTAGGTAGAGCACTCTGTGATTTAGGCACAAGCATTAACCTTATGCCTCTTTCGATCTATCGGAAGTTGGGTATTGGTGAAGCTAGGCCTACCACAACGGATTCTGCTGGGGGTTCGCTGGACCTTCAGGAGCCTTTGGAAGACGCGGCACGTTCTCCATCTAGTTTCTGCGCTGCTCTCTCCTTCTTAACCTGAATGTTCTTTCAATTTCTGGATCAAGCTCAAACCGTACCCCAGGCGGATCGCTCATGCACCAAAATCACACCTGCAAAAACAAAAGAAACAATCAAAAAGTTCTAGCACCAAACCACTAAAACACAAACACAAAACAAATCAGATAAAAACTTATTCAAGTCCCCGGCAACGGCGCCAAAAACTTGTTGGGTTCCTAGAGTGAGTAAAAATATGATATAAAATACTCTAGAATTCCTGTGCAAGTATACACAGTCTGCAGCAAGTAATATTATCAATCCTAGCCCTGAATTAGTTTCCACTCTACCTATTTTTGTGTAACTTTCCAATGGTTTCAAGAATAGTAAAATGATTTGGTTTTATCGGAATAATGCTGAAGCAAAATAAATGACAGAACAACGAGTAAACAAATAGATAGACAGATTAAAGACAGGTGATGGTTAGGATTTAGTGATCGTTCTAAAAGATGCTCTAGCAATATTATTGATCATGCATTTCTCGCAGTATTATTAGCGGATTCCTCCCGAAACTCCGGATCTTTTGGGATATGTTTCAAACCCAATGAAGTACGACCGATCAAGCACTAGGCAACTGGCTATCCCTAGCTCAGTCACTGGCGTTCACCAATACACAATGATCATAGTGTGGATAATTGCCACACACTCTCTAAATCATCCCTGAAACTAGAGAGAGTTATTCACACCGGCTGGCCAGGCGGGCATAAAATGGAAATAAGCACAAAAATTAACCAAAATGCGATAGTCAATAAATTACTAGAGATGAAGCACAGTAATCACATTATTCCTAACCACACCTTAAGCTACTTAGTTCATAATAGGCATAGGAATACGAATTACAATCTGAGTAAGCATGTCCACAACCACAAGTTAATAAAGAAAATAAACTCCCTAATCAGCTTGCGGAAGATGGTGTTTTCGATAATCTTCAATCTCTCTAAAATATTCGGCTTCCAAGGGAAAACATGGAATGTATTTGACTTGGACGGCTACTTCCTTTTATAGAAGGATAAGAGACTTGAATTAGGTCAACTTGGACACGTGTAGGGCTCTCCTTGCTCCTTTATCCCGAAAATAACTCAACAAAAGTCAGTTCATGAAGTTGGCTAACGAGCTGTGATGTGGCAGTTTCTGCTCCCAGTTTTGCTACAGCACAGAATTTGCTCCCTCCAGTCGCCCAGCAGCATAATCTACACAAAATAATTTCCAATGCCTCCATTCTTCCAAATGGGTTAAAACATGTAATATCTATCCAAAACCAACCCTAATAAGCATAAAGGACACACAAATCCCTATATAATTGAGGCCTAAATAACTACCTTTTGGGCAGTTATCATACCCCCAAACTTGAACTATTGCGCATCCCGAGCAATACCAACTCACCTTCCCTTAAGAATTCAGAATATTAGACAAAGAGTAGCTTAATTAAACCAAACAGTCCAACACTACCTTTAACCTTTACCTGAGCACTCTGCAAAACCAAGCTCTGCTACAGCAAAGTGATTCCTCCGGCATGGACAAATAATCACCACTTTTCAACTTAATTCTAAGAACTCACCACAGCCTAGCTCTATTATCAGACATCTCAAAACATATTTTTAAAGGGGTTCATATCATTGTTTATCAGACTTAAAGCAGCCTTACAGTCATAAGCTCTTAAGCATGGGATGACCCACTTTATGGTGCAGTATACCCTTGCCTCAAGCTTATCACCAACTAGGCTCAATACACATTATAAAGCTAAAAAATCCTTAGTTATTCTATCTCTTGCCCCTCAGAATGGCGACATTTTATGATGAAGCTCACCTAAGTTCTGGGAGACAGAAAAACTGCTGGATCATCATTCATCCCTCAAAACTTTTGCTCCGTCAAAATTTTCAGGAAAATTTTCAACAATCAATTCTTTTCAGCAAATCATTTTTTTCATATTTCCTAGGTCATCTTTTGACGCGAAGAAAAACTGTGGGTATCACAAATGTCCCCGGTTACTCAATAACCTAACAAATTTTAATTGAAGGAGAGGAATGCTCGAGCAAAATAATTGGAGTAGCAAAAAGTCCCCCAAACTTGAATTATTCATTGTCCGAAATGAATCATTAATAAAGCAATTATACCCCCAAACTTAAATTTTTCTATCTGAATTTTTAAACTAAACATGGGACTAGGATTAAGCTTAAAGTGGATCATATAAGTCAATACTACCTTCAAAAATCTTCTTTGCCGCAGCAACAGACCAGGCTAGAAGAAATGCTCAGGCAAAAGGTTTCTGGAGATCAGAATACCTTGATCTAATTAAGCGTAATCAGTCCAAGCTTAAAAAACTCAGAAGAAAATTAGTTAAGTTAGGCATAGTGCATATAGAATGAAAAACATTCAGAAATCTCATTAAAAACCGAAAAAGATATTACAAAAAGCAAAGATATATATTTTTTCCAAGAAGCAGAAAAATTAAAAGAAACAAGCAAACATGTTTAGCAAGCGAGGTCAGATATGCGCGAGCAAACAAAATGATAAGAACAAAAATAATGCTCACTGAAGATCATCTAATCCATCAATCTTCCCTACCCTGCTCTTCATCATCATTCTCTTCTTCTCTTTCAACAGGTGGGGGCGGAATCCAGGGGTTCAACAGATCCTCAGGTAATGCAGGAAGGGCTGGATATGGTTTGGAAAAATTCTCTTGCAGCGCCCTTCTTAAGCTGGCATCCCGATTCTTAACATAGTTCCAGAAGGTTACAATTTGCCTTTCAGCAAACTCCTGCCTACTGGCCGAAAGTGCCAGTTGTTCTAGAATCGTGTTGATGCCGTAAATAAGCCCACCTTGACGGACCTCCTGCATGCGCTGGAGCCGTGCCAAATTGGGCGTGTCTATGATTCCCTTGTCAAACAGAATAACATCTCCCTCATCCACTGGAACCCCCGCTCTTCTGCACAGCAATGTAATCGTGTTTGGAAAAAACAATTTCCTCACCTTCTTCTTCCAACAGCTAGATATTTCACCAGAAATAATTCTCCCCACATTGATGCTGAGAGATCGCAGAATCGCAAAAGCTAGAAGAATTCGTTCCCTGGAGATTGTCGAGTCGTGTGTTGTTGGAAGCATTCTCTGTCTTATAAATCCCATCCACGTGTTTGCTTCCCTTTTCAAGTAAGCCGCCTGGAATGTCCTCTTCTGAGTCTTGGAAAATTGCCATTGTGCTCCTTCAATACCTACCTCCCTTACAACATCACTTAACTGCGCATTAGATGGCGCTACAGCCATCTCGTTATATGCCGCATGGGGGAAGTTCTGAAGATTGTACAGTGCATTGATAACACTAGGACTCCAATCCACCTCGACTCCTCGAACAATCACCTGGAATCCATCCTCCTTGACAATGTTAGCATAAAATTCACGCACCACCTGTGTGTTTACAGATTCAGGCTTCGCACAAAATAGCTCCGAGTCGTGGTCTACAATACATGTCCTCAGAAATTGTGGGAGATCACCGCTGAATCCTCGCTCAAATAAGAAATTCCTTTTCAGAAGCTTAGAGTATTTTGCTCTGGCAAAATTGTTGACGAAGCGATCAAATGGTAACTGTTGTTCTTCTATTTCATCGTGTTCCTCCGATGCTTCAGCAACATTTTTGCCCTTCTCTGCCCTGCGCTTGAGCAACTGCTCTTCCTCAATCTTCTTCTCTGCTTCTTCTTCTCTCGTCTTCTCTTCAGCTTCCTTCTTCTCTTGTTCCTCTCTCTCTGTATTGTCTTTTTCAGAGTCAGTAGTCGGAGGCGA
This sequence comes from Luffa acutangula, assembly GCA_036850905.1. Taxonomy (NCBI): domain Eukaryota; kingdom Viridiplantae; phylum Streptophyta; class Magnoliopsida; order Cucurbitales; family Cucurbitaceae; genus Luffa; species Luffa acutangula. Next base: position 30,147,052 of record CM072090.1, on the reverse strand, counting down.
GGGGGTATCAGTTCGTACTACCTGAATACGGCCGGCTTTCCGCTTAATTCGACGACGTCTGGGCACCTCCGGCATGACTACCTCCACTCGAGCCTCTTGTACTGACTCCGTATCTCCTTCAGGCACAACCTCTGTACGTTGTTCTGTATCCGCAATTCTCCGATCAGCCTCTCCCGCGGTCTGTTCTCGCGGTTCTTGCGGTTCTTGCGGGCCTTCTTCAATCACTGCAGCAGCCGCATCCTCTGTTGCCTTTTCTTGCTCTTCAGTCCTTTGTTGTCATCTTCTTCTTTTAGCTTCTTTCTCCTCCAGTGTCCTCTTCTTTTTCGTTTTTGCTTTCTGAACCTCGAGGGTAACGGGTACCTCCTCTTCCTCGATATCTCTCTCTTTTCACGCTCTCGTTTTAGCCATCGAAGGTTCAAAGGATTGACAGAGAAATAAAGAAAGAAGAATGCACACAACAAAGATTCAAAACAAGAAGATGAAGTGAAATTTACCTACTAGAGGCGGTTAATAAATAAGGCTCCAGCAAATCGAATCCTAACCGAAAGATCTTGCTATCATTAAATAATATTACCGTTTAATTTGAATTGAATGGAACCTAAAAATTTGAAACAAGCAACGATAAAATCGTGGATTCCAAACGCCCATGGTAAAAATTGATGTGCTGTCATCATTGAAGCCTTCGGATAATTGCACTGCGACACGTGGCCTCATCAGATGATGCATTCAAATTTACCTACGAAAATTCAAAGTCAAGTCCCAACGGTAAAAATAATAAATTTCTAACGAAATCCTTTTTACTTCGGACGATTTTGCTCCAGCCATAATCTTGCCGCAACAACCTTCTGACCCTGCAGAATCTTAGATACGGAAATTAAATTTCAAAAATGGGAAAATCAGATCTTTTAAATTCAAATTTCAAATTTTACCGAACAAATCAAATCTAATCCTTTATTTTTTAAGCCGAATTAATTTAGAGACAGTCTTTATTAACTAACAAAATTCAAATAATTGAAGATAAAATCCCAATAAAACAAAATCTAACCAATGAGAAGATAATCCAAAGATAATTTAAATAAATAACTCGAAAATCAAATCAAATTCAAAAATGAAATAGATAAAATCTAAACTACCAAAAATAAAAATACTTAAAGATAAAATCTAATAAATCATGCAAAATCAAATCTAACCTAACCGCAATTAAAATCAAATCAGCGAAAAATAAAATTAATACAAACTCTGGGAGCTCAAAATTTTGCTCTGTGAAATGCTCCCGCAAAAGTCCTGCTCTCTCAATCATCAACTAACCTTAGGGAAGGATTGATGTGGACTTTTCCTTACCGCAAGCGCACGGGTCAAGTAATAATAAAGTGTTCGTAAATACGAGTGTCGTCCTCTGTATTGGATTTTTAAGCAAATTAAGTATTGTGAATAATCTCGCTCAATTTTATTTAGGGATTAAAAACTTATGAATAAATGATAATAAAACCAAACCAAAGCAAGTAAAAAGAATGGAAATTCAATTGGGAAAACTACTTAGGGAATTGATTTCGCCGATTTAGTTTAGGATTGATTTTAAGGAATAAGTTATTATGTACAATGAAATTATCAGTCAAAGACCCTTTAATCACAACTACCTCTCCCGAGTATAATTGATTCTCATGCAAATTAACGAACTTGATATCCCTATCTAAGTTTATTAATCATGCAAGGCAATGAGATCTTTTAACCAATTCTAAAGTTAATCTAAAACCGTCATGAATTAGAAAGTAAACTTTAGTCATGCAATCTTGAGTAAGTCTAAATCAAATCCCCTCTCCCGAGCTAGATTCAAAACTTAAATCATTCAACTAATGGCCAATTAATTGAAAGCATTAAATCAAGATTACAAACATAATAAACATTGCATAACTTAAACCATAAATCAATCCATAAACACAATCAACTACATCAATCCCTAAGCTTTGGGTTTAGCTACTCATGAATGTAAATACAAGCTCAACTAAACATATAAAAGCCATAAATCTAGCTAAAGAAAGGAAAGGGAAAAGAAAACTCAATGTAGGTCGAGTCCGACGTCCCCGTCACGATCCCCACGAACCATGGGTTGATTTCCAAATCTCTCCCTTTGTTTTCAGCCTCCAAGTGCTCTGTTCTGCTCTGTTTACGGCTCCCAAAGGTCCCCAAATCAAAGTCCCCCAAAACCTTGCCGAAAATAAGCCTTTATTCTGTTTTTTTCGTCGTAGCGTCGAGACGCTATCAAGACAGCGTCTCGACGCTGCCTTCAAAACGCGCGTTTCAGTAAGCGAAATAACACAGCGTCTCGACGCTAAGGTCGCAGCGTCTCGGCGCTGTGACCTTTACGCGCCTAATCAGATATGGAATGTGAGCGTCGAGACGCTCAAGAGCTTGCGTCTCGACGCTAGCCTGCTGTTGACCGAAATTTGACTTTTTTCCTCTTTAACTCTTTTCATTTCTTTGCCTCTTTTCACGTCCCAAGCACCCGATTAACTCTAATAATGCAATGTAGCTCCAATCAACCATTTCCTACAAAATAAACAATTAAGTGCAATAAAATGGCTGATAATCATCAAAGACTAGCTAAATTAAATAAATATAGATAGCTAGCTATGCTCGCTATCAAGGATATTTCGACCGAAACTCCTCACCCCAATAATGCTTCACACGCTGTCCATTCACCTTGAACACTCTCCCATCTTTTTCATCCTGCAAAGTAATTGCTCCATTGGGGAAAACCTCAACCACAATAAATGGTCCTGACTATTTAAATTTTAATTTTCCAGGAAATAATTTTAATCTAGAGTTATAAAGCAACACTTTTTGACCCTTGACAAACTCTTTAGATTTAATTTTCTTGTCATGCCACAGCTTAGTCTTTTCTTTATACATTTTCGCATTTTCGTAAGAAAATTGACGAAATTCTTCTAACTCATTAAGCTGCAGCATTCTTATTGCTCCTGCACGATTCAGATCAAAATTTAATTTTTTCAAAGCCCAAAATGTTTTATGCTCAAGCTCTAATGGTAAATGGCAATCTTTCACATATACTAACCTATAGGGAGACATACCTAGAGGAGTCTTATAAGCTGTCCTACAAGCCCAAAGAGCCTCATCCAACCTAAAGGACCAATCCTTCCTAGATGGATGGACTACTTTCTCTAAAATAGCTTTAATTTCCCTATTACTAATTTCAGCTTGACCATTTGCTTATGGGTGATAAGGGGTAGCTATCTGATGCTTAATCCCGTACTTAGCTAAAAGCTTAGTTAAGATATTATTAACAAAATGTGTACCCTCATCACTCACTAGAGCCCTAGGTGTCCCAAACCACGCAAAGATATGCGATTGAAGAAACCTTGCTACTGTCTTGGCATCACTCTGATAGCATGCAATGGCCTCCACCCACTTGGACACATAATCAACTGCCAATAAGATAAAAACATTGCCATTAGAAGGGGGAAATGGCCCCATAAAGTCAATACCCCATACATCGAATAATTCAACTTCTAAAAAGTAAGTAAGAGGCATTTCATCTCTAGGCCCTAAATTTCCTCTCCTTTGGCAAGCATCACATTGCTTGTAGAACCAATGGGCATCCTTGAATAATGTAGGCCAGAAAAATCTGCAATGCAAAATTCTCATAGCTGTCCTCTGATCGCTGAAATGACCTCCATACGGTGAAGAGTGACATTGCTCCAGGATTTCCTTTGCTTCAGTACCTGAAACACACCTACGAATAATACCGTCAGAGCATTGCTTATACATAAACGACTTATCCCAATAGAAAAATTTTGCATCGTGCTTAAACTTTTTCTTCTGCCTTCAATCCATGTCAATAGGGGTGACTCCCTTTACCAAAAAGTTGGCAATATCAGCATACCAAGGGACATCCCTAACTACCTTTATTTCAACAGCAAATAGTTGTTCATCTGGAAAAGAATCGGAAATGGCAGATTGCTCCAGCAAAGATGATGACGAATCAAGACGAGATAAATGATCTGCAATGACATTTTCTGATCCCTTCTTGTCCTTTATCTCCAAGTTGAATTCATGCAATAGTAAAATCCAACGAATTAGTCTAGGCTTTGCATCTTTCTTTGACATTAGGTACCTTATTGCTGCATGATCCGTGAAAACCGTGACTTTGGATCCAACCAAATATGGCCGGAACTTCTCAAAAGCGAACACCACAGCTAACAACTCCTTTTCAGTAGTTGTATAGTTGACTTGTGCTTCATTTAAAACCTTGCTTGCATAATATATAGGATGAATAAATTTTCCCTGCTTTTGCCCCAACATCGCACCTACTGCAGCATCACTCGCATCACACATTACCTCGAATGGCAAATTCCAATTAGGTGCGCAAAGAATGGGTTCTGAGATTAAAGCAGCCTTTAAAGTCTCAAAAGCCTTCCTACAATCTGCATTAAAGTAAAAAACATGATCAGTACACAATAAGTTACAAAGAGGTTTACTGATTTTGGAAAAATCCTTTATGAACCTCCTATAAAATTTAGCATGTCCTAAAAAACTCCGAATTCCCTTCACTGAATTCGGTGGCTCTAATCTCTCAATAACCTCAACTTTTGCTCTATCAACTTCTAGACCATTTTTAGAAATTTTATGTCCTAACACTATGCCCTCCTTCACCATGAAGTGGCATTTCTCCCAATTAAGAACTAGATGGGTATCCTCACATCTTTTTAACACCTTTCCTAAATTATCTAAACAACTCTGAAAAGACCCTCCAAACACTGAAAAATCGTCCATAAATACCTCAACAGTGGACTCAATCATATCAGAAAAAATTGCTAACATACACCGCTGGAATGTTGTTGGAGCATTGCAGAGGCCGAAAGGCATTCTCCTAAAAGCGAATGTGCCATAAGGACAGATGAAAGTGGTTTTCTCCTGATCCTCAGGAGCAATAGTAATCTGGTTATACCCAGAATAACCATCCAAGAAACAGTAGTAGGCCTGACCAGCCAATCGATCCAACATTTGGTGGATAAATGGTATAGGGAAATGATCCTTTCGGGTAGCTTTATTAAGCCTTCTGTAATCCATAAAAATCCTCCAGCCAGTTACTGTCCTGGTTGGAATCAACTCACTATCTTTATTGCTCACCACAGTGACACCTCCTTTCTTAGGAACACATTGGACAGGGCTTACCCAACAATTGGATAAATGATCCCAGCATCCAACCATTTAATCACCTCCTTTTTAACAACCTCTTTCATTGCAGGGTTAAGCCTTCTTTGTTGCTCAATACTCCTAAAGGATCCCTCCTCTAGAGTGATTTTATGCATGCAAAAAGATGGGCTAATTCCCTGAATGTCAGCCAATGTCCAACCTATAGCCTTGCGGTATTGCTGCAACAATTTTATTAAGGCCTCTTCATGCCCTGGCATTAAATCTGATGCCACAATAATGGGCAACGTCTCACTTTCCCCAAGATACACATACTTTAGATGATCCGGTAAGGGTTTCAAATCTAAAGTAGGTGCCTCAATCAGGGATGGCTTAATGGGAGGATCTTTCCTTTGATCTAAATCTAAAGACTCAAAAACATCCTCACACCTAAACAATTCTTTTTCATTTTTTCTATCTAAAGAAAAAATTTCAAAATCCTCTAAACTAACCTCTCCATGCTTTTTCGAGTGCTTATCAGTCGAATCCTGTATTGCTGTCTCAAGAACTGTGCTCTCCAGAATCCTGATGAAGGAGCAATCCTCCATTTCGTCTGGATATTTCATGGCTTTAAACACATTAAATTTCACTTCCTCATTACAGACTCTCATTGTTAATTCCCCTTTTTGAACATCTATTAACGCCCTACCAGTAGCCAAAAATGGACGACCTAGAATAATTGGGACATCTTTATCAGCCTCATAGTCTAAAATAATGAAATCAACCGGAAATATGAATTTATCTACTTTCACTAAGACATCCTCAATTTTACCCTCTGGATATGTGATAGACCTATCAGCTAATTGGAGTGTAACTGTGGTAGGCCTAGCTTCACCAATACCCAACTTCCGATAGACCGAAAGAGGCATAAGGTTAATGCTTGCGCCTAAATCATGGAGTGCTCTACCTAATTCTTTTCCACCTATAGACACAGGTATGGTAAATGACCCTGGATCCTTAGCCTTGGGGGGTAGCTCATTCTTAAGAATAGCACTACACTCCTCAGTAAGAGAGACAGTTTCAAACTCACCTAATCTTTTCTTTTTAGTCAAAATATCCTTAAGAAATTTAGCATAATTAGGCATTTGCTCAATAGCTTCTACTAAAGGGATATTTATATGCAATTGCTTAAGAATCTCTAAAAACTTCCTAAATTGACCATCCTGATTCTTAGGTTTTTGCCTTTGTGGAAAAGGTAGAGGTGGTACATAAGGTGGGGGCAGCACATAAGGTGGCTCCACATCTGGAACAGAACCAGATGCTCCAGCATTTTTATTGTTGCCTCCAGCACCTGGGTCTTACTAGGCTCATCTAATGGCTTACCACTCCTAAGAGTTACTGCCTTTACCTGCTCCTTACCTTCCCTTCGAGGGTGTTCAGTATCTGATGGAAGTTTCCCTTGAGGCCTTGCCTTTAGCTCATTAGCCAACTGACCCACTTGCAATTCCAGGGCCCTCATCGAGGCTTGATTACTTTGAATTGCGGCATCTGTACGAGCCATAAATTTTTTCATCATTGCCTCGAGAGAGTTCCCTGAATTTTGCTGGGGCAAAGCTTGCTTACTTTGTTGGGGCAATACCTGCGCTTTAGCAAATCCCGGCTGGTTCATCTTTTGTTGCGCTTGTACGTTACTTCCTTGACCTCCCCATGAGAAGTTGGGGTGGTTGCGCCAACCTGGATTATAGAAGTTAGAATAAGGGTTGTTCCTCTGATTACCTACAAAAAACGCAGAAGCTGGATTGTTGGGGCAAAACTCGTAGTTGTGGTCTTCACCACAATAGACACATGCTTCGTCCGTGACTTGGTTCACCACTGCCGCAGGTTCCATAGCTGGTGGTTGCTGATGACTAATCACTGTCACATTCTTAAGAGCGTTAGCAATCATAGCAAGATCAGCCTTAATGGTGGACACACCATCAACCTCTAACACACTCTTAACTTTTTTATTCGTGCCTCTAACATCCGACCACTGACAACTATTAATAGATATTCTTTCTAAAATTTCATAAGCCTCATCAAAAGTTTTTGCCAAAAGGGCCCCTCCAGCCGAAGCATCAACCATACCTTGGGTTACTCCATTTAAACCATTGTAGAATGCTTCCATTTGAATACAATGAGGTAAACCATCGTGGGGACACTTTCGCAAAAACTCCTTAAACCTCTCCCAAGCCTCACTAAAAGTCCCATCTTCAAGTTGCCTAAACCCTACTATTTCACTCCTTAATTTAGCATTTCTATTAGGTGGGAAATATTTACTCAAAAAATTTTCAGCTAACTCATCCCACGTCCTAATTGATCCTGGAGCAAAAGAGTTTAACCATACCTTTGCTCCATCTCTAAGAGAATACGGGAACAAAGTTAATCTAAGAGCATCTCTAGGCACTCCTTGAATTACAAAAGAATCACTAACTCCTAGAAAAGACTTAAGATGTAAATGAGGGTCTTCAGATGACAAACCATGGAATTGCCCCATGGTTTGCAACATCTGAAACATTACCGGTTTCATTTAAAAATTTGCCGCTTGGATTTGGGGACGTGCAATCCCTAGATTCAACTCATTAAACATCAGGACAGCATACGCTCGAATGGCCCTGGTCCTATCGTTCGCTATCAAGATAGGAGTCTCAGCCTGCTGCTCGTTTTGCTCAAACAGTGGATTTTGCTGCAGCAACGGATTCTGCTGGGGGTTCGTTGGACCTTCATGAGCCTCTGGAAGACGCGGCATGTTCTCCATCTGGTTTCTGCGCTGCTCTCTCCTTCTTAACCTGAATGTTCTTTCAATTTCTGGATCAAGCTCAAACCGTACCCCAGGCGGATCGCTCATGCACCAAAATCACACCTGCAAAAACAAAAGAAACAATCAAAAAGTTCTAGCACCAAACCACTAAAACACAAACACAAAACAAATCAGATAAAAACTTATTCAAGTCCCCGGCAACGGCGCCAAAAACTTGTTGGGTTCCTAGAGTGAGTAAAAATATGATATAAAATACTCTAGAATTCCTGTGCAAGTATACACAGTCTGCAGCAAGTAATATTATCAATCCTAGCCCTGAATTAGTTTCCACTCTACCTATTTTTGTGTAACTTTCCAATGGTTTCAAGAATAGTAAAATGATTTGGTTTTATCGGAATAATGCTGAAGCAAAATAAATGACAGAATAACGAGTAAACAAATAGATAGACAGATTAAAGACAGGTGATGGTTAGGATTTAGTGATCGTTCTAAAAGATGCTCTAGCAATATTATTGATCATGCATTTCTCGCAGTATTATTAGCGGATTCCTCCCGAAACTCCGGATCTTTTGGGATATGTTTCAAACCCAATGAAGTACGACCGATCAAGCACTAGGCAACTGGCTATCCCTAGCTCAGTCACTGGCGTTCACCAATACACAATGATCATAGTGTGGATAATTATATTGCCACACACTCTCTAAATCATCCCTGAAACTAGAGAGAGCTATTCACACCGGTTGGCCAGGCGGGCATAAAATGGAAATAAGCACAACAATTAACCAAAATGCGATAGTCAATAAATTACTAGAGATGAAGCACAGTAATCACATTATTCCTAACCACACCTTAAGCTACTTAGTTCATAATAGACATAGGAATATGAATTACAATCTGAGTAAGCATGTCCATAACCACAAGTTAATAAAGAAAATAAACTCTCTAATCAGCTTGCGGAAGATGGTGTTTTCGATAATCTTCAATCTCTCTAAAATATTCGGCTTCCAAGGGAAAACATGGAATGCATTTGACTTGGACGGCTACTTCCTTTTATAGATGGATAAGAGACTTGAATTAGGTCAACTTGGACACGTGTAGGGCTCTCCTTGCTCCTTTATCCCGAAAATAACTCAACAAAAGTCGGTTCACGAAGTTGGCTAACGAGCTGTGATGTGGCAGTTTCTGCTCCCAGTTTTGCTGCAGCACAGAATTTGCTCCCTCCAGTCGCCTAGCAGCATAATCTACACAAAATAATTTCCAATGCCTCCATTCTTCCAAATGGGTTAAAACATGTAATATCTATCCAGAACAAACCCTAATAAGCATAAAGGACACACAAATCCCTATATAATTGAGGCCTAAATAACTACCTTTTTGGCAGTTATCAAGGAGCATCGAGGCCTTGGGTACAAAGGGTCAAAGGTCAGTGTGATGAGTCTAGAAAGCAAGTGTTGGGCGCTAGGGGAAGGGCCAATACTTTGCTAAGTCATCGGTGCGCCTTGGGTACAAATGGTCAAGGGACGATGCACAGTTTGGGGCCTTGGGTACAAATGGTCAAGGGTCGAACGCCAGGCTTCGTAGAGAGCATTGTGGCCCTGGGTACAAATGAAAGAGTGTTCAATGCACGAGCGGAAGCAATTTGGATCTAAACACTCAAATTTCCTTTAGTTTTAGTTATGAAAACATGCATTCAAGAACTCGAAAAACAGAGAAACTTTTGTACCAGCCTTTTTGACGAAATTGGAGCAATCCGTGGGTGATTTCTTAGGATAAACTTGTTGTAGACAACCACCGTGATCTTCCCCGCTATTCTCCGGCCTTAGAACGAGTTGTGGGACTCGAATTCGTGATGAATTTGGTAAGAAAATTTGAAGAACTCAAGAGAGAAAATGAGTCATCAACCATAGTTTTGGAGAGAGTTTTAACAAGAGTTGCATGAATTATCTTAAGCTAACAGCACCACCTCTTCAGCCTCCTTCTTCACTTATATATGGAGCCTTTACAACATTAATACCCATTATGATTGAAGGAGAAGAAGACAGCTTTGTTGGGAAAGGATATGTCATGCTTTATGTGTACTCAAAGCATGAAATTATGCATGATTTGCATAATTGTGAATTAATTTCAATTTAATGAAATTAATTTCATTCATTAATTTTACATAAAATTAAACTATGTAATTTCAAAAATTAATTCATATAATTGTATATATCTTTAATTTAATATCTAATATTAAATTAAATAAAATGCACCAATCCCATTGTTTTTCCAACTCGGTTTCTAATATGAATCCCTATCCATATCCAAACCGATACACTGGATTTTAATACTTAAATCATATTTAAATATTTCTAACTCTCTTTAGTTTAATTCATATTTAAACTTTATCATTTAAAAATATCGTACATAATTTTAACGACAATATTCCTAATACGAGTTTGAACATTTCAAACTTTCTCATCACTAATGTTCTAAGGTTTATTCCGTATGAGCTAGCAGGGGGACCTAATGGACCTACAGATCATGGGCTCCAACGATCCGAGATTAACTGATTAAACTCTTTTAAGTCAGTTAACCAACATTCGTTAACTACCAGGACACTCCACTATAGCCCGATAGTTGAACTCCCTTCACTGTAGATATATTTCTGTCCACCTGATATAACCATGATTAGTAAGTCGACCCTTCACAGGTTGTTCATAACTAAAGTTGGGTCAAATGTTTGTTTTACCCCTGAAGTTACATCTTGTTCCTTAAGTCTCTGGCTGAGTCCCTAATGAACAATTGGTTTGTGGTCCCACCACTAAACCTAAAAACTCTCGAGCCAATGAGAGGGCGGGATCCCTTTGTTCATGTTCCGGAGTCAGTCACTTAAGAGAACAACCTCTCTACTATCCTTAAATTAGGTAGGAGTGAATTCCATTTTGCAAGACTATGTCCCCAGCTATTTACCTGTTCCTATCCCTGAAATTGGGGGTTTATTGAGTCGGCGATGTTGAGCAACTCTCACCCATGCAGATCTAAGGAGAAGCCCGAATAAACAGGAGTTCATAGTTAGCTCAGGATTAAGATCGAGTTACCTAGGTCATCGCATTTGAAATAGTCAGTCTTGTCAGTAAACGACGTTATAAAGCAAGAGTGACTTATTTCATTGTCCTGGTCTTATGCAAACTCATTTGCATAGAACGCCCCCACTCGCATGTCTCTACATGATTGATTTAGGATCACATCGTTTGTACTCAAACAAAGTGGGCCGCGTCACATTGTTTTCTTAGGATTAAGGTACCCAGCCCCATCCCTATACTATAGACCTGTTTAGGCTATTACTTGAACTTGATCCACGTTTATGTCACAACATATAGTTCAAGTACTCATGCCATAGCCAAGGATATTGGTTTATTGGATTTAAGGTTATTTATCATGCATTTCACTCATTTAATAATCTTGAGTGAACCAAAAACTCCATAACGACTTTATCAAACAAGTATATAATAATTTGTTTCATTCACTATCTACGAGTTTTAGGGCACTAACCCCAACAATCTCCCACTTGCACTAAAACTCATGCTTAGTGGGCTGTATAATAATCTATAACAGCAGTGAGTGAATAAGTACTTGTATTAATAACATTTTACAAATACAATAAACTAGGGCATTACATAATACCCGATAGATCACGGTTTTTGAATACCGGTTTACATTCATACCATTCCTCCCACTTGCCCTAGATTACTTTCTATACATATCTCGCAGACCTAGACCGTCTAGATGACTCTCGAACACTTTAGCCGTGAGAGCCTTCGTGAATGGATCAACAATGTTGTGCTCCGATGCTATCTTTATGACGATTACATCTCCTCGGTGCACTATCTCCCTGATGAGATGATACTTTCTTTCAATGTGTTTGTCTCTTTTATGGTTTCTAGGTTCTTTCGAATTTGCAACTGCACCACTATTATCACAATAGAGAGTGATGGGCAGATGCATATTTGGAACGATTTCCAAATCGTTCAAGAACTTCCTAAGCCATACCGCTTCCTTTGCTGCTTCACAGGCAGCTACATATTCAGCCTCCATGGTCGAATCTGCTATGCATCCCTGTTTGATGCTACGCCAGACTATTGCACCTCTGTTAAGTGTAAAGACTGAACCCGATGTGGATTTCCTTGAATCCTTATCGGTTTGGAAGTCATAACCAATGTATCCTGTAAGGATCAAATCCTTATTACCATACACGAGCATATAGTCTCTCGTTCTCCTAAGATATTTGAGAATATTTTTCACAGCAGTCCAGTGATCTAATCCTGGATTAGATTGATACCTACTGACAATCCCTACTGCATAACATATATCAGACCTTGTACACAACATGGCATACATTAGGCTACCTACTGCAGAGGCATAGGGAATTCGTCTCATATCCTTAATTTCTTGAGGTGTCTTAGGACATTGTTCCTTAGACAGAGTAATTCCATGCCGAAAAGGTAATAAACCTTTCTTGGAATTCTGCATCTTATATCTAATCAATAACTTGTCTATATAAGATGCATGAGACATAGATAGCGTCTTGTTCTTTCGGTCCCGAATAATTTGGATCCCGAGAACATATTGCGCCTCACCCAAATCTTTCATTTGGAATTGAGTTGCTAACCATTGTTTAATGTCAGTCAAATAACCTACATCATTCCCGATGAGTAGGATATCATCGACATACAAAACTAAGAAAGCTATTGAACTTTTGATGATTCTTTTATACACACAAGGCTCATCAACATTTTGTTCAAAGCCATAGGACTTGATCGCAGTATCAAATCTTATATTCCAGGATCTTGATGCTTGTTTCAATCCATAAATGGATCTTTTGAGCTTGCAAACCTTTTGCTCTTGACCCCGGGCAATGGACCCTTCTAGCTGAGACATAAAGATACTTTCGTCAAGATTGTCATTCAAGAAAGCAGTCTTGACATCCATTTGCCATATTTCATAATTATAAAAAGCAGCAATGGATAGAAGTATTCTGATTGACTTTAACATGACAACCGGGGAGAAGGTTTCTTCATAGTCAATCCCCTCCCTTTGGTTAAAACCTTTTGCCACAAGTCGCGCTTTAAAGCTCTGTACCTTTCCAGCAGCGTCTCGTTTTCTCTTGTAAATCCATTTACATCCTATGGGCCTAACCCCTTCAGGTTGATCTATAAGGTCCCAAACTGAATTAAAGTACATGGATTCTATTTCGAGATCCATAGCTTTAATCCACTTGTCTTTGTCAACGTCGTTCATTGCCTGTTTATAGGTCAATGGATCCTCGATCCCGTCATCAGGTATGACTGGTGTTTCTGTTAAACCTAAATAGCGATCAGGTTGTATAATAACCCTCCCACTACGTCGAGGCTCTCGTATCTCTTGAAAAGGACGTGACTGACTTGAGGTGCCAGCTTCATCAACGACCTTAGTAGATATTTTCGTAGCTTCATTTGATAATTCACTTAAAACAATTTTGCTCCGTGGCTTATGATTCCTAACATGGTCTTCTTCCAAGAACGTAGCATTTGTAGATACAAATACTTTATTTTCTTCAGGATCGAAGAAGTAACCACCCCTCGTCTCTTTGGGATAGCCTACAAATAGGCAAAATTTTGAACGAGGTTCTAATTTCTTCGGATTTGCCTCAAGCACGTATGCTGGGCATCCTCAAATTCTGAAATGACGTAAACTTGCTTTACGCCCTTTCTAGAGCTCAAACGGTGTTTCTGGAACACTCTTTGAGGGAACCACGTTAAAAATGTAAACTGCAGTCTCTACTGCATAACCCCAAAATGAGTTAGGTAATTGAGCATAGCTCATCATTGAGTGAAACATGTCTAATAGGGTTCTGTTTCTCCTTTCTGATACACCGTTCTGTTGAGGTGTTCCAGGGGCTGAGAGTTGAGACGTGATTCCATGTTCTATCAAGTAGTCTTGGAATCTCGAGTCCATATACTCTCCACCTCGGTCCAACCGAAGTGTTTTTATCTTCTTACCTAAGAGGTTCTCAACCTTGGCCTTATGCTCCTTGAATTTTTCAAGGGCATCGGACTTATGATGCATTAGGTAGAGATAGCCATACCTTGAATAGTCATCAATGAAACTGATGAAATATTCGTGTCCTCCTCGAGCTCTAACGTTCATCGGTCCACAGAGGTCCGAATGTATGAGCTCTAAGGGCTCTTTGGCACGATATCCCTTTCCGGAAAAAGGTCGTTTAGTCAGTTTTCCTTGAAGGCATGACTCACAAGGAGGTAAGGAGTTATCTTTCAACTTGTTTAGAAGTCCATTTTTAACCAATCTTCCAATCCTATTGAGATTAATATGGCCTAACCTCAAGTGCCATAGATAGATATTTTGAGAAACTTTTCGTCTTTTAGGTTGAGTCTCAGCAGTTTTAAACATTTCATGATTTAAAATAGCCTTAGACTCAATTGGTCTTAAAACATATAAATTATTCTCCATGTTTGCTGAGCAAACATCAATACCTCTTTTAGTTATGAACGCTTCATTAACAGAAAAAGATATTGAATAACCTTGTTCAATTAAGCAAGATACAGAAATCAAATTTCTTTTAATTTTAGGAACCATGTAAACATTAGCTAATATTATGTAACGTTCCTCTGAGAAGAATAATTTTATGTCTCCCACTGCAGTAGCCGAGATGACTTCTCCTGTTCCAACTTTTAGGGTCATCTCTTCAGCTTCTAATTGTGTCCAGGAACTCATTCTTTGATTTGAAGAACAAACGTGATCAGTGGCTCCTGAATCGAGTATCTAGACTGTACTATCGTTTTCCACTATACACGATTCCAAGACCAATAAATCATATTTTGAGTCGCGGATTATGTTCCTCTCGACTAAGCAGTTTGTCTGAGGACGTTCCTCAGTTAAGACCATACCTAAATCGTTTGCCACGTGTTTTAAGTTTTTCTTAGTCGTATGTTTCGAACCGTTTGATTTGGTGTTCGACAAAGCACATACATAATTCGACATATTGCTGAAATAAACAAATAACTTGTATTTAAAAGATGCACTAAAACCCAGTATATATATATTATCCAATCAAATTTAGCAAAAGTAACCATCGACCCAAGTATATATTATTTGATACATTTTGCAACGATACTTCAAAGGTTTAGAATAACCGCTACCGTAGGGCAGTCAGCTACTCCTCCTCTTAATCGAGACAATCTCGACCATTTACTATTGCCAAAATAACTCTTTATTTCAATAGTTCTTAGCTATCGTTAGTTCGGTCAAGACAATCTTGTAAGTGTGACCTGCCATTTTCAGATTCCAGAGGACGGCCCTAACAATGCCAACGTAGGGAAGAGCTATTTTTAGGAATGGCCCTAAGAAACCCTATCCATTTCTGGAGTTTGCATTTCCGAATCTCATGCGCCAGCCCTCCGTAGGGTGATCGCTCCCAGGGCAACTCGCAGGCGGCGTATAGAAATCTCACGGTGCAACCTAATGGAAGAGACCGTAGGACACGTTGACACGCTTCCTTCACTCACTTACTATGAACACTTTCCCCATTCACCTTGTTATTGACCCATGCAAACACCATCCGTAGGGGGACGATCCCAAGGCGCCTCGAGGCCAAGCATGGATCTCACGGTGTGAACACAGGGGGACGTGAGAGTAAAAACTTGATATTAATATCTTGTTTTTATACTTTTTCCTCCCACTAAAGTATTCTAAAATTTTAGGGTCTATTTATTACTTAGGTAAATTCCGGCTAAATGAATCTATCTAAGTGTACGCCTTTTATATAAAGGACTTTTTACTCTAATGTCTAGGTGATAAACTCTTTTAAACCTAACAACGCTCATGCATGCTCATAAAACTCGGGTTAACCTAACTCAAGTACTGACTCGTTGCCCAGGTAGGAGGTGTTCCGTAAACCGTCAACTTAAATACCTCCAGCCTTAGACAACATCTCGTTAGGTGAGTTCTCTTGTAACCTTAGCTTTGCACGCTATCGACCTATTCTATGTGAATTGTTCGAGTTTGGAGGTTCGTTAACCCTATGTGAGCATGCTTTTTATCTCGTTATAGATTTTAACGTCTATCTCAATTTATAACACTTTATAAAGAACGATAAATCTACAACTTTGATCAAAGCTAAGGTGATTTCATGCTGCATGCTTGTTCGTTTTCGTCTATTAATATAACGCTTATACTAATTAAGCTAAACGAAATTAAACATTCAACATGCATCTAATCATGAAACTCTAATCATGCATTTCAATTTTATTATAGTACTAATAATAAAATACTAATGCATGAAACATGCTTTCCTATGGTGGGTTCTTAAATCTATATGGCATACTATAGGCATATATAATATTAATATAATTTAACTATACATCCACAATGCATAATAAATTAAACACACTAAAATGGACCGATTTTGGCATCCTAATCAAGCAAAAAACTAAAAATTATTACAATAATAATTGAAAATAGGCTTTGAATCGCTCCCGAATCATTCGAACCTCCTTGGAATTGCTTGAACCGAACCAAAAGAAGTGGAATTGGGCTTAAACCGAAGCAAAAGAAGTGGAATTGGGCTTGAACCAGTTTGAACCAACCAAGAAGGAGGTGAACCGGACCAGGGAGAACCGAACCGCCCGAACCACCGTTTAAAACTGCATGCGCGCCTTTTGAAAATTCAACAGCGTCTCGACGATTGTTGAACAGCGTCTCGACGCTGTTCATACAGCAGCCCAGAATCTGTAATTTCTCCGTTCTCTGTTTTTTTCGGCCAGCAGACACTTCACCTTCTTTCTTCGATTACAACCTATTTTTTACTCTATTGACTCCCAAATTTTTACAGACTCAAGCCAACACATATATGCCCATAAACATGTAGGCAATTACAACTTTTATCCACGAATTTCAAGCTAATTTGATGCCAGAACCATAATGAGTCCATTTTAGCAACCAAACAAACATTTATGCAAAATTCAACCCACCAAGCTAAAATTAAACAAAATTGAGTGCTCAATTCATGCTCTGATACCAATTGAAAGAGTGTACAATGCACGAGCGGAAGCAATTTGGATCTAAACACTCAAATTTCCTTTAATTTTAGTTATGAAAACATGCACTCAAGAACTCGAAAAACAGAGAAACTTTTGTACCAACCTTTTGGACGAAATTGGAGCAATTCGTGGGTAATTTCATAGGATAAACTTGTTGTAGACAACCACCATGATCTTCCCCGCTATTCTCCGGCCTTAGAACGAGTTGTGGGACTCGAATTCGTGATGAATTTGGTAAGAAAAGTTGAAGAACTCAAGAGAGAAAATGAGTCATCAAGCCATAGTTTTGGAGAGAGTTTTAACAAGAGTTGCATGAATTATCTTCAGCTAACAGCACCACCTCTTCAGCCTCCTTCTTCACTTATATATGGAGCATTTACAACATTAATACCCATTATGATTGAAGGAGAAGAAGACAGCTTGGTTGGGAAAGGATATGTCACGCTTTATGTGTCAAAGCATGAAATTATGCATGATTTGCATAATTGTGAATTAATTTCAATTTAATGAAATTAATTTCATTCATTAATTTTACATAAAATTAAACTATGTAATTTCAAACATTAATTCATATAATTGTATATATCTTTAATTTAATATCTAATATTAAATTAAATAAAATGCACCAATCCCATTATTTTTCCAACTCGGTTTCTAATATGAATCCCTATCCATATCCAAACCGATACACTGGATTTTAATACTTAAATCATATTTAAATATTTCTAACTCTCTTTAGTTTAATTCATATTTAAACTTTATCATTTAAAAATATCGTACATAATTTTAACGACAATATTCCTAATACGAGTTTGAACGTTTCAAACTTTCTCATCACTAATGTTCTAAGGTTTATTCCGTATGAGCTAGCAGGGGGACCTAATGGACCTACAGATCATGGGCTCCAACGATCCGAGATTAACTGATTAAACTCTTTTAAGTCAGTTAACCAACATTCGTTAACTACCAGGACACTCCACTATAGCCCGATAGTTGAACTCCCTTCACTGTAGATATATTTCTGTCCACCTGATATAACCATGATTAGTAAGTCGACCCTTCACAGGTTGTTCATAACTAAAGCTGGGTCAAATGTTTGTTTTACCCCTGAAGTTACATCTTGTTCCTTAAGTCTCTAGTTGAGTCCCTAATGAACAATTGGTTTGTGGTCCCACCACTAAACCTAAAAACTCTCGAGCCAATGAGAGGGCGGGATCCCTTTGTTCATGTTCCAGAGTCAGTCACTTAAGAGAACAACCTCTCTACTATCCTTAAATTAGGTTGGAGTGAATTCCATTTTGCAAGACTATGTCCCCAGCTATTTACCTGTTCCTATCCCTGAAATGGGGGGTTTATTGAGTCGGCGATGTTGAGCAACTCTCACCCATGCAGATCTAAGGAGAAGCCCGAATAAACAGGAGTTCATAGTTAGCTCAAGATTAAGATCGAGTTACCTAGGTCATCGCATTTTAAATAGTCAGTCTTGTCAGTAAACGACGTTATAAAGCAAGAGTGACTTATTTCATTGTCCTGGTCTTATGCAAACTCATTTGCATAGAACGCCCCCACTCGCATGTCTCTACATGAACGATTTAGGATCACATCGTTTGTACTCAAACAAAGTGGGTCGCGTCACATAGTTTTCTTAGGATTAAGGTACCCAGCCCCATCCCTATACTATAGACCTGTTTAGGCTATTACTTGAACTTGATCCACGTTTATGTCACAACATATAGTTCAAGTACTCATGCCATAGCCAAGGATATTAGTTTATTGGATTTAAGGTTATTTATCATGCATTTCACTCATTTAATAATCTTGAGTGAACCAAAAACTCCATAACGACTTTATCGAACAAGTATATAATAATTTGTTTCATTCACTATCTACGAGTTTTAGGGCACTAACCCCAACAACAAATGGTCAGGGGACAGTGCGACTCGAAGGATCAATCTTGGAGAGCCATGTGAGGGCTAAATATGAGCGTTGAGTGAGCTCGTGGAGCTTAAGTGGTTAGCGAGTTGCATAGAGAGATGCATGAGTTATGACTTAGGAGAGTCATTCGTTTTACTAGGTTTTGAGTATGACGTTGTGTTTACCGCTTTTAAAAGCATGTTGTTTGTGCATGAAAAGTATGTTGTTTGCTTGATTGCTGTTTGATGGCTTCTTGGGTAGGGGATGCTTACCAGTACCTTAGTGTACTGACCCCCTCCCCTCTCTCTCCCCCCAACTACCAGATTTTGCAGGTTATGAGGATTGCGTGGACCATGGTGATGCAGAGGAGGCATATGAGGAAGGACCTTAGCTAGTTGTGTTGTTTTCCTTTTTACTTTCATGTCGGGTAGCTTGTTGTTTAGCTTGGATAGGATAGTAATGATTTCATTGTTGGACAGTTGTTTGTCCTAATTGTTTTAGTTTCGTATTCATTCTTGGGAGACTCTAGGTCTAGTTGTGTTTGTTTGGAAGTACTCAATCTATTCATTTAGTTTTTAATAGTTAAGTTTGTTTGAAATGAATCGATGTTATAAGCTTTGTTTAAGTTGTGTTTCTGGTTAGTAGGATAATGCGAGGCCTGGCTGGTTGTTAGTTCTGTGAAGTTCTGTTGTGTTGTAGTATGGTGGAGTCGTTGAGCATGCTATATAGAAGTGTTTTATGCATAGCAGGTTAAAGAAAAAATTTTGGGTTAGTTCTATGTATGTCGTTATGTTGCCGAAATTTTTGGTGCACACGATTAGTTTTGGTTTAAGAGTTAGAATTGTCGCTAGGATAGTTATTAAAATCCTGGGGCGTTACAGCCTCCTTAGCGCTTGACGCTGCCAAGATTTTTCCTATTCTGTTTTGGCGGTAGCAGGACAGCGTCGCGATGCTACCGAAAAATTTCCTATAAATACATCTTATTCTTGCACGAAAAAGGAGAGTCCATTTGGTTAGATTTTAGCCCTAATTTCGACTAGAGACCTTTGGTGGGAGCTGAAGTAAGGCTAAGGAGTGGGAACCAAGTTTGAAGACGTGGATATTGTGACGGGGACGTGTCGATTTCAACGGATTCAAGAGTTTTCCTTTTCTTTTCCTTACCTCTTGTTGTTTTTATGGCTTTTCTTTCAATTAGTGTTTGTAGTTGCAAGACTATGAGTTGCTAGTTGTTTGTCTTAGGGATTGATGTAGTTGTTTAGTTTGTTGGATTGATTTTTGGTATGAATGTTCTTTTGTTTTATCTTTGCAATAATGATTATTAAATGCTTTCAATTACTTGATCTCACTAATTGAATGATTTAAGTGTTATATCTAACTTGGGAGAGAGGATTTATCCTAAGACTTAATTTACTAATTGCATGACTAAAGTAGCAATTCTAAGATCATGACGGAATTTAGAATTACTTTAGAAGTTGGTTGAAGAATTAAACCCAAAACCTTGCATGTTAATGAACTTAGATAGGGATATCAAGTTGGGTGCTTGAATGAGAATCAATTATGCTCGGGAGAGATAGTTGTGATAAAAGGTTCCTAGACTTGGTAGAATAATTGCACGCTAAATTCATCCCATTGATTAATCCTCAATCTCACACAATGAAAGCAATTCCCTAAGAGTCTTTTCATTTGAGTCTCCACCTTTATTTTATGCTTTTTGTCTTTAGATTTATCTTTTGTCTTTAAGTTTTGCTCCCTAAATAAGAGTGGACAAGATCTAGAAACCAATCCAGAGGGCAACACTCGTTTTACACCAAAACACTATATTATTACTTGACCCGTAAACTTGCGGTAAGCAAATCGCGCATCACTTAGCTGTCCTATCTTCTTTGATTTTCATGTTTTTATCTTTACCGGCAAATTTTACGTTTCACATCTTTTCATTTGGTATTGTGACAAAACCACTTACAAAAAAGTCCCATTTGTGTAACCTCCATAAGAACCCAAATTTGGATTAAAAAAAAAACTCATTCCCACTGGACGACTCGGCCGCTACTAGTGCAAAGTAGCTCGGTAGAGCGGATCTGTCTAATTCGTTATACACTTAGAATCTCCCAATTTGCTTATCTTAGTTGAATTCCTTGTGAAAAACGCTTTAAAATGAGTATAATATATGTATAGGTCCTCGCGGGAGCTTTGGAAGTGATTCGGGGCTTAAACAGGCGAAATCGAAGCGTAAAATTACCATACTGCCCTTGGAGCCTTCCCAGCATCGAGACCCTGCCCTTCCAGCGTCGGGATGTCGTGCGAAAAAGGAAGGAACTTGGGAACGGCGCCAAAAACTTGATGTGGACTTTTCCTAACCGCAAGCGCACGGGTCAAGTAATAATATAGTGAATAGTAAATTCGAATGTCGTCCTCTGGATTGGATTTTTAAGCAAATCAAGTATTATGAATAATCTCGCTCAATTTTATTTAGGGATAAAAAAGTGATGAATAGGTGATGATAAAAACAAATCAAAGCAAATAAAAAGAATGGGAATTCAAGTGGGAAAACTACTTAGGGAATTGATCTCGCCGATTTCGTTTAGGATTGATTTTAAAGAATAAGTTATTATGCACAATGAAATTATGAGCCAAAGACCCTTTAACCACAACTACCTCTCCCGAGTATAATTGATTCTCATGCAAATTAACCAACTTGATATCCCTATCTAAGTTTATTAAAAAGCAAGGCAATGAGATCTTTTAACCAATTCTAAAGTTAATCTAAAACCGTCAAGAATTAGAAAGTAAACTTTATTCATGCAATCTTGAGCAAGTCTAAATCAAATCCCCTCTCCCGAGCTAGATTCGAAACTTAAATCATCCAACTAATGGCCAATTAATTGAAAGCATTAAATCAAGATTACAAACACAATAACATTGCACAACTTAAACCATAAATCAATCCATAAACTTAATCAACTACATCAATCCCTAAGCTACAAGTTTAGCTACTCATGAATGCAAATACAAGCTCAACTAAACAAGTGAAAGCCATAAATCTAACTAAAGAAAGAAAAGGGAAAAGAAAACTCAATGTAGGCCGAGTCCCGACGTCCCCGTCACGATCCCCACGAACAATGGGTTGATTTCCAAGTTCCTCCTTTGTTTTCAGCTCCAAAAGCCATCTATTCTGTCCTCTTTACGGCTCCAAAAGGTCCCAAATTGATCTCCCCTAAAACCTAGCCGAAGTGAAGCTTTTATTCTGATTTTCCGTCTTAGCGTCGAGACGCTGTCAAGACAGCGTCGCGACGCTGCCTCTTTAACGCGCGTTCTGAATAAGGAAAAACGGTAGCGTCGGGACGCTTCCTATCGTAGCGTCTCGACGCTGTAAGCTTTACGCGCCTAATCTGATATGGAATGTGAGCGTCGAGACGCTCAAGAGCTAGCGTCTCGACGCTAGCCTGCTGTTGACCGAGATTTGACTTTTTCTCCACTTTTACTCTTTTCATTCCTTTGCATCTTTTCACGCCCCGAGCACCCGATTATCTCTGATATTGCATTATAGCTCCAATCAACCATTTCCTACAAAATAAACAATAAAGCACAATAAAATGGCCCAAACACCATAAAAGACTAGCTAAATTAAATAAGTAAAAGTAGCTAGCTATGCTCGCTATCAAATACCCCCAAACTTAAGCTTTTGCTAGTCCTCGAGCAAACTCTAAATCAGACATATAATGGAAGAATAGATGCAACAATCATAACTCAATCCTCAAGGCTCAAAAGTCAATAACCAAGCAAGCAAGAGATATGCACATAAGGACCAATGAGGGAGACAAATTAAAATTTTTCCAAAATTAACTTGCATAAGCGAGATCTATCTCAACAAGATCAGACTCTACTAACCCGGGATTGGATTATTAAACTCTCAGCTCATCTTCCCTCTACACTGGCACTAAGGTTTCACTAATGAGTTAATGCAACAAATTAGTTTGTTTATCTCCATACTTAGGTGCTTTTAATTAACAAATTAATTAAGCATGTAAATGTGGCACTAGCTTTCACACACCCATTGCAGGGACCCTTAACCTGAGTTTTCTCTGGTTGGCCTAACTGATCACAACAGGGGTAGCTCTTTTTGCCTTAATCTTTATTAAACATTGCAAACTGTGCACAAGCCATGGCATAATAATTTTCTTTTCAACAGTAACAACAAGAATGATTTTTCGTTATGAACATAATAGCAGATATTCTTTTCTTTTCTCCTAAGCAAGACCAACATGCTAATTTGCAAAAAAATTAACTCTTTAGCTCTACCCTACACCTATCGAGGTGACAACAAGCATATGAACTCAATAATTCGCTCCTAAGCATTCGAATCCCAATCTAGCCAAGACAGATACTCTACTCATGCAAGCCATCTCCTAGAAAAATTTTAAAAAGTCTCCCTTTTTGGGCACTTATGCTTACATCTCATCACAAGCTTGAAAATTGACAAGAAAGCCTATCCTAGGACATCATAATCATGCAAAAGTAGCATCCAGAAAACAACCATATGCATAATTCAAAGAAAGCTCAAAACTATAGCCCGACTTCAGATGCTCAAGGGCTCCACAAACATGCTAATCCACCCCCAAACTTAAAATATGCATTGTCCTCAATGTATAAAGACAATAGGGCATAAACAAGCATGAGAACAATAAACGGATGATAGGGGTGAACAATACTGCCCTGGAATGATGGTGACTTTTTGACTGAATGCTTGGACTCTTGAAAGCTTGAAAGCAAAGGAGAGGAAGAAAACAAGACCTACAAAACAAAATCAAACAATAAATCAAAAACAAAAAGAAAACACACTAAACTTACTTGGGTTGCCTCCCATAAGCGCTTGTTTAACGTCATTAGCTCGACGTGCTCGTGCACGTGCTTCAAGGAGGCTTTTGTTCTGTGAATCCAACAGAGGTGCTCTTTCTTGCACCTTTCCTGTAGCCCATGTAAAGCACTTCATCTTTAGAGTCTTCAACTGCTTTAAAGATTTCTTTTTCGTTCTTGACTCTAATAGTGAGCTCCCTGTGCTCAATATCTATAATCGCTCGCCCAGTAGCGAGGAATGGTCGTCCTAATATGACAGGCATTGAAGGATTTTCTATCATGTCCATAACATACAAGTCAATAGGGAGGAAAAATCTACCTACTCTGATTAACACATTTTCTACAATACCAACTGGTCTCACCACAGATTGATCAGCCAATTGGAGCTTTACAGGAGTAGACTTAATCTCACCTATATCTAACTTTTTACATAAGGACAATGGGATAATATTAATGCTAGCACCTAAATCACATAATGCTCTGAAAGAATAAGTACCAAAACTACAAGGAACAGAAAAACTCCCTGGATCTGCTACTTTTTCAGGTACTTTCTGTTGTACTCTGGTGCTACATGTGGAAGCAAGATAAACAGTGTCAACCTTCTTTTCTTTTCGCTTCTTTGCTAACCACTCCTTCATGAACCTGTTGTATTGGGGCATCTCTAATGCCTCTGCAAAAGGAATATTAATATTCAGATTCATAAAAGAATTCATAAATTTATCAAATTGAACCTGATTGTTCTTTTTCTTCTTTTTCTTTTTCTTTTCCTTGGGAACCAACAGTGTGGGAGAAGGAATAGGAGGCTCAAGGTTAGGTTGTTCAGCCTCATCAGATGATGTGTCCTCCTCAGCTTCCCCTGTAGGTGTTTCATAGTCCTCAGATCCAGGTTCCTCTTCAGATTCCTCCTGGTGTACAGTGATTGCCTTACAGTACTCCATCTGAGGTTTCTCTTGTTCAGCTGGGGCCTTACCTTTGTTCATTGTACTTACAACATTCACCAACTGTCCCAGCTGAGTCTCTATGTTCTTTATAGCTGCACTGTGGCCGTTCACTGTTGAGTTGATGGCAATGACTGCCTCCTCTAACTTGGTTGTCCTATTACTAGACTCTGCAATGAAAGCTCCAACAAGATCTTCTAACTTTTTATTATCTTGAGTTTGAGGGGCAAAACCAGGAGGATTAAGAACATTCTTAGTATTAGCATAAGAGAAATTTTCATGGTTCCTATTGTTAGGGTGATAATGTGTAGGTGTAGAACTATTATTATATCCCCTAGAATTAAAATTTGATACATACTGAACCTGCTCGATGGTCTCCTCCTGAGGTCTAGATGCTAAAGCAGCAGCTGATTCAATTGACTGTGCACTCCCTGTACCTGAAAATTTCATAAAAGCATTGGCAAGGGAAGTCATCTGGGCCTGGAGTGCACTTACTTTATCAACCTCAAACACTCCAGCAGCAATCTTTTTAGGTGTAGACCGCTCAGATGGCCACTGATAGCTGTTGGTGGCCATATCCTCTAAAAGTGTGCGAGCGTTTTCCACGGTCTTGGACAACAGAGTCCCACCTGCAGCTGCATCAACAATCGTTTTTGTACTAGGATTTAAACCATTGTAAAACAATTGTACCTGAAGCCAATCGGGGTAACCATGCTGAGGACACTTCCTCAGTAGCTCTTTGAATCGCTCCCAAGCTTCGAACAGCTGCTCATCATACTGTTGTTGGAATGTCCCAATCTCGGTCCTTAGCTTGACCGTCTTTGCAGGAGGAAAGAATTTCTTTAAGAAGGCCTGGACCAAAGCATCCCAAGTGGTGATGCTCCCAGGGGCAATAGACTGCAACCAATCACGTGCTTTATCCTGCAAAGAAAAGGGAAATAAACGTAAGCGAATAGCATCCTCAGAGACACCATTAATCTTTACCGTCCCACAAATATCCAAGAATGATTTAAGATGAGAATTTGGATCTTCAGTGGGCGATCCTCTGTATGCACAGTCTCAAGCCATCTGAATGAGACCGGTCTTCAGCTCAAAGTTGTTGGCATTAATCGGTGCATAGACAATTCCCGACTGTTGCCCCTGAAACACAGGCTGAAAATAATCTCTAATAGGCCTAGGCTCCTCAGGTGGATTTTGGTCAGCCATTTGAAAATTTTCTCTAGTTTCCCTTCGAAGCCTATGGATGGTTCTTTCTATCTCGGGATCCAAAGGTGCTAAAATTAAATTTTTATCCCTACGCATAAACAAACAACACAATTATGGAATGAAATAAAGAAAAGGAAACAACTAATCTAAATATGGAATGCAAAAATAAATATGGCAAAATGCAACTAAGGAAACTAATCTAAAAAGGAAAAACAAGAACAAATAAAGAAAAAAATTACTCAACTACAAGAAAACTAACCTAGAAAATCAAATATGGAAAGAAAGACAAATAAGGAAAAAAATGCAACAAACCTAAAAAAGTAACAATACGCCCTAAATTAAGATCAAGCAATTTTTTTCACAATATCGATCTAACTAAATGTGCCAATCCCCGGCAACGGCGCCAAAAACTTGATGTGGACTTTTCCTAACCGCAAGCGCACGGGTCAAGTAATAATATAGTGAATAGTAAATTCGAATGTCGTCCTCTGGATTGGATTTTTAAGCAAATCAAGTATTATGAATAATCTCGCTCAATTTTATTTAGGGATAAAAAAGTGATGAATAGGTGATGATAAAAACAAATCAAAGCAAATAAAAAGAATGGGAATTCAAGTGGGAAAACTACTTAGGGAATTGATTTCGCCGATTTCGTTTAGGATTGATTTTAAAGAATAAGTTATTATGCACAATGAAATTATGAGCCAAAGACCCTTTAACCACAACTACCTCTCCCGAGTATAATTGATTCTCATGCAAATTAACCAACTTGATATCCCTATCTAAGTTTATTAAAAAGCAAGGCAATGAGATCTTTTAACCAATTCTAAAGTTAATCTAAAACCGTCAAGAATTAGAAAGTAAACTTTATTCATGCAATCTTGAGCAAGTCTAAATCAAATCCCCTCTCCCGAGCTAGATTCGAAACTTAAATCATCCAACTAATGGCCAATTAATTGAAAGCATTAAATCAAGATTACAAACACAATAACATTGCACAACTTAAACCATAAATCAATCCATAAACTTAATCAACTACATCAATCCCTAAGCTACAAGTTTAGCTACTCATGAATGCAAATACAAGCTCAACTAAACAAGTGAAAGCCATAAATCTAACTAAAGAAAGAAAAGGGAAAAGAAAACTCAATGTAGGCCGAGTCCCGACGTCCCCGTCATGATCCCCACGAACAATGGGTTGATTTCAAAGTTCCTCCTTTGTTTTCAGCTCAAAAAGCCCTCTATTCTGTCCTCTTTACGGCTCCAAAAGGTCCCAAATTGATCTCCCTTAAAACCTAGCCGAAGTGAAGCTTTTATTCTGATTTTTCGTCTTAGCGTCAAGACGCTGTCAAGACAGCGTCGCGACGCTGCCTCTTTAACGCGCTTTCTGAATAAGGAAAAACGGTAGCGTCGGGACGCTTCCTATCGTAGCGTCTCGACGCTGTAAGCTTTACGCTCCTAATCTGATATGGAATGTGAGCGTCGAGACGCTCAAGAGCTAGCGTCTCGACGCTAGCCTGCTGTTGACCGAGATTTGACTTTTTCTCCACTTTTACTCTTTTCATTCCTTTGCATCTTTTCACGCCCCGAGCACCCGATTAACTCTGATATTGCATTATAGCTCCAATCAACCATTTCCTACAAAATAAACAATAAAGCACAATAAAATGGCCCAAACACCATAAAAGACTAGCTAAATTAAATAAGTAAAAGTAGCTAGCTATGCTCGCTATCAGTGTGATTTTGAAGTAACAGCGTCGAGACACTGCAACCATAGCGTCTCGACGCTGTGTAGATCTGAGAGATTATTTCCTTATATGAAGGTCTAGTGTCTTGACGCTAGACAGTTTTCCAGATTTGAAATTTTCCTAATATGGCTGGCAATTTTCCAATTTTTGGAGCATCCTTTCAGCACCAAATTACCACGAATTGAAGACCAAGAACTCCTATAAATAGAGGCCTTTGGTGTAGGTTTAAAATCATCCCTCAATACACAATTCACTACAACATTGTAGTCCATCTCTCTCCCCTTTCTCCACCATTCTTCTTAGTTTTTAGTCTTTCTTGCTTTCCTTGACGTATTCAATGAAGAATTCAACTTGCTCTTGCTCCATGAGAGGCTAAACTCTTCATTCATGTAATTGGGGCATCAAAGTGTAAGGTGAAGTTCTTTTAATGAATCTCTTGTTTGAATTCTCAAAGCATTTTTATGTGATTTTAGTTATTTTTCTATAAGTTTAGATTGTGGTAGGAAAGATTGACAACCTTGACCGTGCCCTCTCTAAATTTACTTGCTAAAATCTAAGTAGCAAATAGGTTAACGATATGTTATTACACATGCGTCCCTAGAACTAAATGATTTAATCAATTGTAATTGTGGTTTGTTGCCCGTTGCATGTGAATTAATTCGGCTAGATCCCATTGAGGTTTAGATTAATTAATCGGCCAATTAATTAGTTTAAACTAGAATCAAACTTAGTGTTTGCATGTTTGTGATAGTTGGATCATGGTTCTCGATTTGTTGTCGGAATACGCCGGACTTAAACTTGTTTTGACTTGTTAGTGAGATTAATGATTTAATTGAATTGATCTTACTATGACAATTCCGGTTGCATGATCTTTGAGGTATTGATTTCTTTCCTTAATTTAATTCTCTTACTTTCCTCTTTTAATATTTTCCATATTTAGTTTTCTTTCCATAACTATTTACCCTCCAATTACAAAACCCCCCTTTTTGGTTACCTAAAACAATTAAGAAAATAAAGATTTGTTTGCATAGACTCCCTATGATCGACCCCGACCGCTGCTGCTACAAGTTAGCTTTAGAGGTTGAGGATTATAAATTTATTTGACACGACCCTCGACAAGTCGTTCTGTCAAACTGGCGTCGTTGTCGGGGAGTCTTCAGCAAATTTTTCTTTCCTTTTTTGTTTTCATTTGACTTTTCTACTTTTTGTCTACAATTTATGCAAACTCGTTCTTCACAGGATAGAGAATTTTGTTTTGTCCAGACATCACGAGGGAAGAACGTGGACTTCGAACGGAGGCAAAAAGAGAGGAAGTCAACGAACCACAAGTTATGCCCGAGCAAACATTGAAACAACTCACGACCCCGAATTTGAACCAATAACCACTTTGCATTCCGAGACCAAAGGTGCATTTGAATTAAAATTTGGACTAATCCATCTTTTGCCTATTTTCAAGGGAAGTGCAGGGGAGGACCAACACAAGCACTTGAAGGATTTCTACATCGTTTGCACGGGAATGAAGCCCAACTGTGTAACTGACGAACAAATAAGTTTACATGCTTTCCCTTTTTCTTTAAAAGATATGGCAAAAGATTGGTTGTATTTTCTTCCTAGTGGTTCAATTAATACTTGGACTGAGATGAAAAAAAAATTAGAAAAAAAAAATTCATGCATCTTCGTAAAGAAATTTACGGCATCACTCAAATCGTCGGTGAAACTCTTTATGAATATTGGGAACGTTTTAAAAGATTGTGTGCTAGTTTTCCTCACCATCAAATAGCCGATCAATTGCTAATTCAATATTTCTATGAAGGATTACTTCCTATAGATCGAGGCATGATCGATGTAGCCAGTGGAGGAGCATTGGTGAACAAAACTGCAGCATAGGCCCGAGCACTCATATCATCCATGGCCGAAAAATCTAAAAAATTTGGAACACGAGTTCCCAGTCTATTACCAAAAGTAGCAACTGTAAATGAGGTAAGTAATTTTGATACAAAAATGTCTGAACTTATTGATCTTGTTAAACAACTTGTGACAGGGCAAATTGCAAAGGAAAAGGTCTGTGGAATTTGTTCAATCCAAGGTCACCCCACTGATTCCTGTCCACAATTGCAAGAAGGCTATACTGCATAAGTCAATGCAATTGGAGGATATGCAAATCAGAATGGCCAAGGTAGGAGGTACGATCCATATTCCAATACTTACAATCCGGGATGGAGGGATCACCCCAACTTTAGCTATGGCCAAAACAACAATCAGAAACAGAACTTTGGAGCTCAATCTTCTCACTCAGGTACGTCTCTTGAAGATATGGTTAAGTCTTTAGCTGAATCTAATTCTAAGTTTCAACAGGAAACTAAGGCCGGTATGCAAAATATGGGAAATCAAATTACACAATTGGCCACTTCCATAAGTAGATTTGAGGCCCAATATGGAAAGTTGTCTGCCCAACCAGAGGTTCCAAAGAAGGAAGGTCTTAATGCAATCACACTTAGGAGTGGAGTAACGTTGAAACCACCTCCAGTACCTTCCAAAAATATCGAAGATAAAAGACTAATAAGGTAAGTTCTGAACTCTCTGTTGTTTTTTATTACACTGAGCCTGCTCCCTTTCCTTCTAGATTAATCCAGCATACTAAGAAAAAGGAGGAAGAGGACAAGGACGCCTTAGAAGTATTCAGGAAAGTTTCAGTCAACATTCCACTCTTGGAGGCCATCCAACAACTTCCAAGGTATGCCAAATTTTTGAAAGATTGTGTACCAAAAAGAAAACCTCCAACAACAAAAAGGTTTGTGAAAATCTTTCCATGCTTGCTTTTAAACCTTTGCCTGAAAAATGCTTAGATACAGGTATGTTTTCCTTACCTTGCATGATAAGATATCACCATGTTAAACATGTCATGCTAAACTTAGGAACTTCAATCAATGTTATGCCTATGTCTCTATATCATGAGTTAGGACTATCTAATTTGCATGAGACTAGTGTAATAATTCAATTAGCTGATAGATCTAGCATTACCCCTTTAGGTATCTATGAGAATGTCATTGTTAAAGTAGAGGATTTTGACTTTCCTGCTGATTTCTATATTCTTGATATGCCTACACCATGTAATTCTACTTCTACCTCTATCATTTTGGGCTACCCTTTCATGAAGACGGCCAAGGTAGACGACATTGATGTAGATTCAAGAGTTGTTACAGTAGGGTTTAAAGGAAAGACAATGATATTTAGGGTAGTTGGTAATAACCCTCATTCCTCTATCAATCTTAGCTCTATTGTTTCTGACCATTGTCGCTACGGTTTTGCGACGCGGAGCGGCCAACTTTGTTCCCAAGAGTCGCCACCAGTCTTGATTTAGAGGGTGTGATTGGGCACCCATAAAATATGCTTAAATGGTTTGCAAATAAAAGATTTAAGGTTCGGGGGTCATTTGTGTATGGGGAAGGTATTAGCACCCCACAATACTCGTTCAAAGAACGAAATTTTATTTTTCTCGTGTTATTTAAGGAAATTGGCAATTGTAAATACAAAAAAAAAAAAAAAAAAAAAAGTTGATTTTTAAATGTCCCACATTTTAATTCTCATTATTCCATAAATAAATAATGAGCAATAATTGTGGGTGGCATTAAGCCATTCAAAATTTGTTTGAATTTAATTTGGATCCCAAGTTAAATTCATCACCTCAAGAATATTAGGAAAGTCGATATATTGATTTCCTAATTTCCGTCATAGGAAAGTTTTTTTTTATTTAAAAAACATTTGGTGTATTAATTTTGGAAAAATGTGTGAGTAAAGAATATTTTTTAAGGGAAAGCTCTTAATTAATTTTATTTTTAAAGAAAGTGACCTTTTATGGAAAATAGATTTTGGATTGATTTATTATTTTGAAAATAAGGTTTATGAAACAATTTTAAACAATTTTAGCAAAAGCTTTTAATACATTCCTTTTAAAGAAAATGTCTTTTATGAAATATGCTTCTTTTGGAAAAATAAGTTTTAAAAGGAAAATATGAATAATTTTTATTTATGTTATATAGGGAAAGAAATATCAAAATCAAATCCTGGCATCCCAAGATTTTTATTTTTCACCTCAAGATACTTAAATATCAGCATCCCAAAAATTCAAGATTCCATCGTTGGAAGATTTTTGTTTTGGAAATATTTAATTACGAAACGAAATTGAGAAAAATAGAGATTGAATACAACATGATAACATAGTGAAATAAAATTAAAAAAAAAAAATCAACAACATATAATTGAGAGAAATTGCTTAAAAAGGGAAGAAAACTATCATATTAAAGAATTAAAAATTCATTAAATTCATTTGATTTAAAGGAAACATATTGAAATCAAATCTCAGCATTCCAAGACATTGATTTCTTACCTCAAGAAAACTCAACGTTGGCATTCCAAAAATTGAGATTTTGTCGTTGGAGATTCCTTTATTTTGTAATAAACAATAGAATCATGGTTTTATAAAATAATTATCTAACATATTAATTCAATGAGACTAGATGGCTAAATTATAAAAAAAATAATACAAGTTTCAATTGCAACTAAAATTAACAATTTAAACATAAACACATAACAAACAACTCTAAGGTTTAACTAAAAAAAATGAAAATGTTAAAATTGGAATTGAAACATGCATGCAATTGCTAAATGTTCCCTAAAGAAAAATCACATAACTTCCTTAATGTAAAAGAAAAAAAAAACACATTAAAATAAAACAAATGAAAAAATAAACTAACTTTATGAAAGCATATGAAAAAATTAATCTTATGAACAAAAGAAAACTATTGTAGAAGGAATTGAAAACGAAGGTTTAAAAAAAATACTTACAAAAAGAAAAAACACTTGTGATTAATGTTGGACGAAGTGGCTATATGGGATTGAGAGAGAGAGTGATGGTGAGTGGGAGAGAAACGTGAGGAGTAGGAGAAGAGGAAAAAATAAAATCTTGAAGAGTAGGGGAAGGAAGTTGGGTGGGGAATATTTTTAGCCCAAACAAATGTGTGAGAGGCCTTCCTTGGGCAAAGAAATCATGTAATGCAACGGTGAGAAGGGATCCCTATTTATAGCCAATTCCAACCACCACATATTAGGGAGGTGATCAATAAAATTAAATTAAAATAAATAAATAAATAAAATCTAATAAAAATGAAAAAGAAATCAAGGGCCCGTTTGGTAACGTTCTTGTTTCTTGTTTCCGTTTCTTCATTTTTAATAAAGAAAAATAGAATTTCATGACTCTAACACCTATACATTCAATAATAATAAACCTATATTCTTATTTATGTTTTGGAAAAAATTGGAAACAAGAACAAAAAAGGATAAACTAGTTTTAGTTGTTCCCAAAAGTTCTATACAAAATTTGGGAGTGTTTCTAAAAAATGAGAAACAAGAAACATACATAGTTATTAAATGCTTAGATTTCTTAATAAAATTAGAAACAAAAAACAAGAAACGAGAACGTTACCAAACGGGCCCCAAATTATCACTTCCCATATTTACAAAATTTTTATTGCCAATCAATCCTCCAAGGAAACAAAATATTTTGATTAATTAAACTTGTCAAATAAACCTAATATTTGATTTGACAAATCAATTAATTAAAATAAAATATTTGACCAAATTATTTCTACCAAATTTAATGATAATTGAATTGGCTAATTAAAAGTTCTTGAACACTCTTTTTTTCTTTTATTTAATTTTTTTAAAAAATGGAAAAATTAAATAAGAAAATAACATTTCGGAAAAATTTAGGGGTCTACAACCATGATAATTATGTTTTTTCTGATGATGAGTCCTTTGGAAATTTTGCACCATTTGTCTACAACAGTGAAGATGACAGCCCGGGTTGATCCATTCAAACCCGTCGAGCATAAAAACATTAAAAAGTTGCGCTTATGGGAGGCAACCCAATTAGTTCTATCCTTTCCTTTTCAATTTAGTAGTTTATTTCTTTGTTCTCTTAATTGTCTTTCTTTATTGCTTTATAGGATCCCTACACCAAATCTCTACAATTTTTGCCAATCGTGGGAGTTTCTATCTTTTCCAACCCAATGCTTAAACAGAGGAGGTTTTCTGTTCCCTTTCTACTTTTTGTCCTTTAAGATGCATGCTTAGTTTACATTGAGGACAATGTAATGTTTAGGTTGGGGGTGGAAACATATGCATGTTTGCTTTATGCTTTGATTGACCTATTATTTTAAGCAATTTAAAAATAAATTAGAACCTGAATCGGCAAAGTTCTGTCTGAGGTTGGAGGTATTTAAGTTGACGGTTTACGAAACACCTCCTACTTGGGAACTGACCCGAACCAGTGAAGTTCTGTCTAAGGCTGGAGGTATTTAAGTTGACGGTTTACGGAACACCTCCTACCTGGGAACTGGTCTGAATCGGCGATCAAGTTTATTTTTTTAAATTGATCAAGCTTTAAAAATTTGAGATTTTATGCCTTGCTTTAAAATTGATTATGAGATTTCTAGGATGAGAAAAACATGAGTATATATTTTCCTTATAGTTGAATTGCATGTATTCTACCATCTTTAGAGATTTCATTAAAAAAAATCAAAATTTTTCTTGACTAAAGTGAGCATGAGTCCTTGCTAGCATAGTTTTGTTGGTTTTAGATGGTTTTATAGGATTCGCGCCTTTGTTGTCACCTCGATAGGATAGGTAGCATGTTTAGAGGAAATTTTTGCAAAATAGCTTGTTTTATGCCTGGGGGAGTGAGAAAAAGAATATTTGCCTTGGGAAGAAGAAAATATTTCTAGCTTGTAGGGGCAAAAAGAGCTGCCTCTAGTGTGATCAGTTAGGTCGTCCAATTATTAAATTCGGGAAATGTGGTTCTGCATTAGTTGTGTTAAAGCTAGTGCCCCTTAAAAAAATTATATACATGAAAGCTTAGGGCCCTGTAGTTAAAAGAAAGAAAGAAAAAGATTAAGGCATCCCCTTTTGCATCCTTAAACAAGTTAGTTTGTTCCTTTCCTTTAATGCATTATGTCTTCGTCCAATGTAGAGGGAAGATGGAATGAGAATTTTATAAATCCTTCTCGAACTATTCAAAACATCTCTAGGGAAGACTTAGCTCATATTTATGAATGAGAAAGAATTTTATTAATCTAAATTTGTCTCTAACTATGCTAGAAACTTGCATTTAATTCTCTTGAGTAAAATGTTGATCATGCTTACCTTTGAGAAATCGAGTCATGAATATTGCATTGCATAATAATCTCTTTTCATTATAATCTTAGCTTGCTCGAGGACTTGCAAGGTTTAGGTTGAGGGTATTTGATCGGTCTAATTTGTTATACACTTAGAATCTCCCAATTTGCTTATCTTAGTTGAATTCCTTGCGGAAAATGCTATAAAATAAGTATAATGTGTATAGGTCTTCGCTGGAGCTTTGGGAGAGATTTGGGGCTTAAACAAGCGAAACTGGAGCGTAAAATGACCATACTACCCTTGGAGCCTTCCCAGCGTCGAGACTCTACCTTTCTAGCTTCGGGACGCCGTGCAAATAAGGAAACAACTTGGGCGAGAAGTTGGAGTAACAGCGTCTTGACGCTACAACCATAGTGTCTCGACGCTGTGTAGATCCGAGAGATTATTTCCTTATATGAAGGCCTAGCGTCGTGACGCTGTGCCCTAGCGTTTCGAAGCGAGGTAGTTTTCCACATTTAAAATTTTCCTAATTTGGCTGGCGTTTTTCCCATTTTTGGAGGATCCTTTCAGCACCAAATTACCACGAATTGAAGTCAAGAACTCCTATAAATAGAGGCCTTTGGTGTAGGTTTAGAATCATCCCTCAATACACAATTCACTATAACATTGTAGTCCATCTCTATCCCCTTTCTCCACCATTCTTCTTAGTTTTTAGTCTTTCTTGCTTTCCTTGATGTATTCCATGAAGAATTCAGCTTGCTCTTGCTCCATGAGAGGCTAAACTCTTCATTCATGTAATTGTGGCATCAAAGTGTAAGTTGAAGTTCTTTTAATGAAATCTCTTGTTTCAATTCTCAAAGCATTTTTATGTGATTTTAGTTATTTTTCTATAAGTTTAGATTGTGGTAGGAAAGATTGCCAACCTTGACCACGCCCTCTCTAAATTTACTTGTTCAAATCTAAGTAGCAAATAGGTTAACGTTATGTTATTACACATGCGTCCCTAGAACTAAATGATTTAATCAATTGTAATTGTGGTTTGTTGCCCGTTGCATGTGAATTAATTCGACTAGATCCCATTGCGGTTTAAATTAATTATTCGGCCAATTAATTAGTTTAAATTGGAATCAAACTTAGTGTTTGCATGTTTGTGATAGTTGGATCATGGTTCTCGGTTTGTTGTCAGAATACACTGGACTTAAACTTGTTTTGACTTATTAGTGAGATTAATGATTTAATTGAATTGAACTTACTAAGACAATCCCGGTTGCATGATCTTTGAGGTATTGATTTCTTTCCTTAATTTGATTATCTTACTTTCCGTTTTAATATTTTCCATATTTAGTTTTCTTTCCATTACTATTTTCCCTCCATTTACAAAACTCCCCCTTTTTGGTTACCTAAAACAATTAAGGAAATAAAGATTTGTTTGCATGGACTCCCTGTGATCGACCCCGGCTGCTACTGCTACAAGTTAGCTTTAGAGGTTGAGGATTATAAATTTATTTGACACGACCATCGACAAGTAATTCCGTCAGTAGCCAGTTATAAATTGTATTTGGTCTCAGGAATTCAACAAAATCGACCGATCAAATTTCCATTATATTATAGAAAAATCAATGAAATATAACAAAAATATTGATAAAGTATCACTTATGTAAACCTAATATTAATAATAAGAAATTTAAACATATTTAAATAAGGTGAAATGTTTATTTGTTAATTTTTAAACAGTTTTTAATAAACTTTTTATATTTATAATTTTTCCATAAACATCCCGACATCTTATTGATATTTTAGACCTCGACATGAACATTAGAACATTGGCTACAACCAGCAACCTATTCACATAGCCATAGCCATTAGTCCCATCCAAATTATAAGAAAAGAAAAGTCTGCGTATCCTGCATTATTTCTTCAACTAATGTTTAATGAAAAAATATATATAAATATATATATTTTGACCCAGTGGTGGTGGATTCGAGCCTCTGCCTCTTGATCGAACATATTAACTTTATGTTAGTTGAACTACACTTGGATTGACGACCATATAAATTATTCATAAACATAAATAAAAATCTAGGAATAAATTATTGAAAGTTTTTAAATCACAACGATGTAGATGCATAATGCTCACACAAGTGCAAAGTCCTTAATCAACTGATATCTTCTCCCTCAAGCTGGAAAGGAATTGATCAATGTTCTTCATGGAACTGCCACCTTCTCGAAGTGCTTTAAAGCCAAGCTGTTTCCATTTCAAAGCACTTTCTTTGAACTCTATTGCCCTATTTCCCTCCATCACGGTTCTTATACAATCTTTGATTTCTTCCTTCCCCACAATCCCACCATCACCCACCTTCACTCTCACGCCCACCTTCCAAACATCCTCCACATACTTGGCGTTGGTAGGCTGATCCGACCACTGCGGCATAGCCACCATCGGCACGCCCAAACACAGGGCCTCGAGTGTCGAGTTCCAGCCACAATGCGTGAAGAAGCACCCAATGGCTCTGTTTGAAAGCACTTCTATTTGGGAGCTCCATCGCAAGATCAACCCCTTCTCTGGTGCAAGGTCCTTTGGAATATTTGCCTCTTCCGATACTCTAATCACCCAAATGAAGTAGTAGTTGCTTTCAATTAATCCAACCATGATCTCTGTCATTTGAGTTGTGCTTAGGCTGGCCAAGCTACCGAACGAAACGTAAACGACTGAGTCTTTTGGTTTGGTTTCAAGCCATTTTCTTGCTGAAGATACCTCCTCTGGTTCGATTTTAAAGAGATCCAACTCATATTTCTTATCATTTTCATTATGGTTGTCTATGTAGAAAGATGGAATAGTTGGTCCTATTGTCAACGTTGGACCAATTTTTGATATTTCATCCATCTCCTGCAAAATATTTAAATGTATGGTAAATATTGCTAACATATCATTCATCCAACGATTTCATTAAAAAGTGACTAGAGTTGAAATTATTTGACTGATATTCAAATTCCATTCATGATAATTTAAAACGTGAAATATATTGTTGGCTAAATTACAAGCTTAATCCTGAATAATATTTGTGGGTAAATTACCTTTTGATGGTCTTTGACATTTGAACAGTAAGTTGATTTCATTCCTGGTTTCAAAATTGTAAAATCAAGTCTCTCAATTTTAGGGAATATTTCAATTAATTCCCTGAATTAACAACCTCCATTATAATTAACCGAGGCATGGATGTGACAACTTTTAAGATAAAAATAATAATGAATAAAAAAAGGGAAAAATACACTTTTAGTCATTGAGGTTTGGGTTAGATTTCATTTTGGTTATTGAGTTTTAAAATTCAACAATTTAGTCCCTGAGATTTGGATTTCGTTACACTTTTGGTCTCTTTGTTCAATTTTCTCTTAAACTCTCGGAGTTTTCTGATGTGACGTTATTAATTTAATTAAAAAAATTATTTTTTATTTTTAATAAAATAATAATAAATTAAATAAAAAGTAATTTCTTATTATTTTTTTATTTCTTTCTCCATCTCTCCTCCTCTTCTTCATCATCTTCATATACTTCTTCTTCAACCACACCAATTGTCGGCCATCGTCGCTGGTCAGACCGACGACGACTTTTTTTTTTCTCTTCTCTTCTCTTCTTCTTTTGTTTTTTTTTTTAAATGATCAGAATGTAACTGGGAGGGAGGGAGAGACCTCCCTCCCCCAATTCCAGTGCTGAAAACGACCGAAAACAATTTATCAGCCGTGGAAAAAGAAAAGCCCCATCATCTCATAATCAAGCAACTGGATTTGGAAAACTTACAACAACAAGCATGGCCCTGACAACAGGTGTGGTTGAAGAAGAATAATATGAAGATGAAAAAGAAGTGGAGGAGGAGAGATGGAGAAAGAAATAAAAATAATAATAATTTTTTTATTTAATTTATTATTATTTTATTAAAAAAATTTAAAAATATATTTTTTTTTGTTAAAATATTAACGTCACGTCAACAAATTTTTAGGGTTTAACAGAAAATTGGACGGAATGACCAAAAGTGTAATGAAATCCAAATCTCATTGACTAAATTGTTGATTTTGAAAACTTGGGACCAAAATGAAACCTAACCGAAACCTCGAGGACTAAAAGTATATTTTTCCAAAAAAAAAAAAACTCTCTCCCCCTTCCCCTATCCTCTTCTCCAACCTAGCCCGTGTCCAACTCCATCCACTTTCCTCTACTCCAACGCTGGCGCCCCTCCTCCCTGCTACACACCCACCCTCAACACCTCTCCTTCTTCCCTCAACAATCTTTCCCTCCTCCAATCCAATCCCTCCTCTGGCGACCTCACTATTGTCGCCCGTTGTCATCTCTATTTCTTCTCCATCAGTTCTAAAATTACTCGACTTCCAAATCTGAAAACAAAAAACCCAAACCTCTAACGACTCCTCTCTGATAATTAAGGCTCCGTTTGATAACCATTTGGTTTTTTGTTTTTTGATTTTGAAAATTAGGCTTGTTTTCTAAATTCCTTACCATGGTTTTCATCCTAGTTAAGGTTGCATTTGAATTCCAAGCCAAATTTTAAAAACAAAAATAAGTTTTTGAAAACTACTTTTTTTTTTTGTTTCCAAAATTGGACTTGGTTTTTGAAAACAAGGTAGAAGATGGATACTAACACCAAGAAACTATGGGTGAAGTATGTGTCTGTAAGCTTAATTTTCAAAAACCAAAAACCAAAAATCAAATGGTTATCAAACGGGACCTAAGTATCTCCATTTTGGATTTTGGTTTTTTATTTTTAAAAAATATGTTTGTTTTATCCTAATTTTTTTTTCATAATTTTTATTTTTGTTAGGCACGTCTAGGTTCTTAGTCAAATTCAAAAAAATAAAAAAATAAAACTTTTTGAAAGTACCCTTTTTTAGTTTTGAAAATTTGACTTGGGTTTTAAAAACACAGAAGGAGAATAAATAACAAAATAAAGAAATTTATAGGTGAGAGTAGACTTTTTTTTTTCTTTTCTTTTCTTTTCTTTTTTGGGAAAAATACACTTTTGGTCCCTGAGGTTTGGGTTAAGTTACACTTTAGTCCCTGAGTTTTCAAACTCAACAAAAATACCCCTGAGGTTTGAGATAAGGAGCAATTTAGTCCCTACCATCCAATTTGCCGTTAAATAGTAACGGAATGCTGACGTGGAACTATTATTTTAATTAAAAAAATAGTTTTTAATATTTTTAAATAAAGATATATTAAAAAAATAAAAATAGTATTATTTTATTAATTTTAAATTTTGTTCCCCTCTTTATTCTCCTTCTTCTTTCTCTTCTCCCCATTCTTATTCAACTTCTTATTCTCCGACTCCGGTGGCCGGCAACCACCACCGTTCGCCAGACTGACGCCGCCGGCCGCCGGTGATGTTTTTTTTTTTTTTCCTTTTCTTCTTCTTCTTCTCCTTCCTCGAAGCTTCAGCCTCTCAGCCTCTATTTTCCGACGCCGTCAATTTCAGATATGGGGAAGAAGACGCTACCGTCGGTTTCAGATCTGGGGAAGAAGACGCCACCGTCGGTTTCAAAACTAGGGAAGAAGACGCCACCATCGGTTGCCAGCATCGACTCCAGGAGGTCGCCGGCTGTTGAAAACCCCAACCAGATCTCTTCCCTCGATGTCACTCTCTTTCTCTATTCTGTCCGAAAAACCAGATAACACGAGCTCGCCGTCACCAAATCGCACCAGATAACACGCCAAACTCCTCAAACGTACTGCTCGCCGCTGCATACGCACGAGCTTGTCTTCACCCGCCACCAAATCGCACCCAGCCCGATTTTGCGAGATGAGTTTTTAAGCTTTTTCTCGTTCTATTTTGAAGAGCAGGGAGAAGAGACTATCGGTTACATCCCCAGAGTGTCGAAGATTCATCTTGGAGATTTGCCCACTTTCTTCTTCGGCAATGGCCTCAAAGTTGTCGGA
The DNA here is from genome assembly GCA_036850905.1 of Luffa acutangula. NCBI lineage: Eukaryota > Viridiplantae > Streptophyta > Magnoliopsida > Cucurbitales > Cucurbitaceae > Luffa > Luffa acutangula. The sequence continues at coordinate 30,106,253 of CM072090.1, read as the reverse complement.
TCCAACGTGAACTTCGCCCATTCCGTTGACAGAGCCCAATTTCTCCTCTTCACCTCCGTTTACGAGCTCGAACCTCCGTAATCGACATTTTGAAAGCGAAGTTTTCCTTCCCAGTCTACACAATCGGCCCCAGTACCCCATATTTCGAGCTTAAAAGCAACCCAATTGCTCCAAACGACGGCGGTGACTCTAAAAACTACCTCCGGTGGCTGGACTCTCAAGTAGAGGGCTTTGTTTTGTACGTTTCGCAGGGGAGTTTTCTTTCAGTTTCGAGCACCCAAATGGATGAGATCACCGCCGGCGTGAGAAACAGTGGCGTATGGGTCTTGATGGTGGCGCCGACCTCTTCCCCAAATTTTCCCTCTTTTCTTAAAAAAACGAAAAAAAAACAGAAGAAATAAAAGAAAGTTGAAGAAGATAAAGAAAGGAAGGAGAAGAAAGAGAAAAGAAAAAAAAATTACCGGCGGCCGGTGGCCAACGGCGAGGGGTCGTCGCCGGCGGAATGTGGTGGTGGTTGGAAGAAGATGAAGGGTTGGGTTGAAGAAGAAGGGAAAGAATTAAAAATATTTAAAAAATAATATATTTTAATTATTTTAGTATATTTTTATTTTAAAAAAATGAGAAATTATTTTTTTTAATAAAAAATATGTGCCACGTCAGCCTTCCGTGAGGGTTTAACAGAAAATTTGACGGAGGGACCAAAAGTGTAACGAAATCCAAACCTCAGGGGTAAAACTGTTGGGTTTGAAAACTCAGGAACCAAAGTGTAACTTAACCCAAACCTCAGGGACCAAAAGTGTATTTTTTCCTTCTTTTTTTTTAATTCTAGACCATTGTTTCTTCTAATACTTAACAAATAATTCAAAGCAAATGAAATATGAATTTAAATTAAATGAAGTATGAATTTAAATTGAAAGGATAATTGTTCTTAACAAATTATAAATTATCAAAAAAGGATTTATGAACATTGTAATACTATATTTATTTTAGTCATTATAGTTAAATCTTGATAATTTGGTATTAATTTATCAAATATTGTAGCATGCCTTTTTAAGATTTAAAATCCAAATTTACGAAACACTAATTTATTTTATGTTACTGCCAATTTTTCTAAAAACTCAGTTAGCTGAAATCTATACTATATATAAATGGGGCTAAGAGGGGAGAATCTTTGCCTTCCCATTTTGCCCTTAACATTTTAATAAATTCCTGTTTTGTCCCTCCCTTCGAATAGTTGCAACTGTTAGTCTTGTTGAGAGAATTTAATCCATGGGGAGTAGTTACATAGTGAAACAAAACATTCTTTCACATATGGGTGTGACTATCCCATTGCTTCGAATAGTTGCAACTGTTAGAAGTGTCTGTTGAGAGAATTTAATCTATGGGGAGTGGTTACGTAGTGAAACAAAACATTCTTTCACATATGGGTGTGACTATTCCACTGTGTATGAGTGTTATCCAAACCATAAATTTGAAACATCATGATTTAATAGTGGAGACGTGTTTATAGGTTCTATAGAAAACGACCTCTATTCCTATTTTTGGGTTATACAATGGTGTCCCAAATGAGATAGAGTGTTTGAAAATGTTTAGTTCCCGTTTATTGTTTTAAACAATCATTTTGACATTCAATCCTAAAGTTACATGATACTTCATTAGGAGAAACTTCCTCTTTCTATTTTTCCTTCTTCATTTTTTATTCACTTTTTAATAATGTTTTTCTCAAACGTTATATGTATATTTTAGTTTTTTGACATTTATTACTGGTGTTCTTTCAATTATATAAATATCAATATTTTATAGACAAAATGTTCAAAATATTTCATAGAGATGCAAATATGTCATAATATACTTTTGTTCATTTAAATAAATGTGTATTTTTAGAATAATTTTCTTAAATTTAATTATTAATAATTAATTTAAAACAATAATATAATTTATTTATTCCTTATATGTATAAGACACAACTATATGTACACAATTCTAAATTATATTTTTTTTCTTCAGAATTTTCACGAAAAGGATAAAAATATAAAAACATTAAAATGAAAATGGTTTGATTCATGTGGTTCACTGTATCAAAATATAAACATATTCATTTAATAAATTAATTATTTGTACAAAATTTCGTTTGTAATATATACATAAGAATTTTCATGAAAAAACAATAATATGAAAACATTGAAAAAAAAGTTTGCTTTGTCTACCTTTTAAAAATTTATTAAAATAAAAATTATATAATATTTATTTATTGCATATTAGAAAACTATTATTTTCTCATATTTTAATTTAAAATTATACTATTACACGTGCAATGCGCGTGTTCCTCAACTAGTTATTTTAAAAGCACCAACAAATCCCAAATTAAAACTTTATCATGAAAATTTATTATATGTAAGAATTCTATAACTGTTTAATGCCTCTAGTGAGTAAAAAAACATTATTTGGTCTTTGCACCTTAGTCAAATTTTTCACACACTAAAAACCAAGCCATTAAAAATTTTAAAATGTAGGATAAAGTACCTTTTAAGTCCGGAGACAAGTTTCTAATAAGTTTTAATTTTAAATCTAAGAAAGAAAATAGTTTATTTAGTCTCTTCGCCGTTAATTTTTTTAAATGTTGGTAATGTGACAACATTTTAAAATAAAGTAAATTTTTTTTAATTATAATAATTAAAAATAATTAATTAAAATAAAAATAATAATAATAGGGACAAATGCACTTTTTGCTCATAAGGTTTGAGATTGATGTCTATTTGGTCCCTGAAGTTTCAAAAGCTACACTTTAGTCCCTAATTTAACCTTTAATCTAATGAATGCAGACTAGACTGTTATGTGTTGATATGGATAAGATGACAGGTCTATTTTAGTTGATTGCAATGACAAATTACATGGCCTATGCTCAATTTATTGCTTGTGAAATAAAAATGAAATGAAAAATTAATTAAAAAGTTAAACTTAGGTTAAAATTTTCCAAAATCCATTCCTCTCTCCAATGTACCCCAATTGTGTTGATTTCTCTCATTCATACAATAATGTTAATGGACTTCTTCTATTAGTACAATTTTATATAAGTTGAGCTAAGCTCTTGTTGGTGTTGTTATGTGTGATTTCTTTATAGCCTAAATTCAAAATCCATGAACAAGTGCTTGTTACTATTAGCCTGGGCAATAATCACTTTGATGGGAAGTAATTTCATCATCTAATTTCTTCATATTCACCCAAAAATTTATGCACTGGGGGAACATACCTGTTATGTGTTATGTGGGGTTTAAAGCAGGAAAGGTTCTTGAATTATTGGGAGGACTATAAGCAATAGGAACCTCATGTGGGTTCAAATATGAAACACAACGATAATTTCATAATTGAGGTTCAAAGTGGAAGAGAGTAGAGAAATGTAAAGGGAGAAAAACCTGAGGTTCAAATTCGTAGATAGAGTTGACAAGTATCCAATCCGCCCGCAGTGTATTGGACCACTGATTCAGCACCAAATGGAAGTGCTGAGGGTAAATTTGAGGAGCCAAGATGAACGACGGAATGTCCTCCCGGTGGAGCGCCGGCAGCCCAGGGGCGGACACCGCCCACCAGTCCTCCGAACCTCTCACCAGGCCCTCCCGGAACCAGTAGTAAATAAGGTTGACGGAGCAGGGCTGAGTGAAGAACGCCGCCGCCACGAGCCCGAAGCTCTTCGCAACGTCCAGAGCCCAAGGCATGAGGGCGTCGTACACGACGGCGTGGATGGGGCGGTCGGAGTTCTGGTGGCGGCGGATGAGGTCGGCCAGGGTTCTGGTCCCGACAATCTCGATTTGAACCAGATACTCATCAAGGCTGTTGGCTGCGGCTCTGCCGCCTTCATCGTAGCCGTCGGAGATGGTGTCCCAGTGGATGGCGGCGGCGGGGTTGGGTTTGAAGGTGTTGAAGATGAAGGTGGTGAGGGCGACAGTGGTGTGGAGTCCGGTGGAGGATAAGGACTTGGAGAATTGGAGCATTGGGTTCACATGGCCTTGTGTTGGGTATGGAACTATCAACACATGGACTTTCTTTCCTCTCTCCATCTCTCTCTCTCATTTACTACCTTCTATGATCTCATGAACATCGGCTAAATTAGTTTTAAATTGCATTTTATTTTAAAAAATAATTTCGAAAAAAAAAATTGATATAACAAGCCAATTTTTCATCTTTTAAGGGAAAAATTATTGGGTGTTTTAGGTGCACTGAGATCCCATTTATGTAAATCTTCTAATTTGTTTGTCCCTAATAATCGTTGGATACAAAATCGAGATAATTTTGTTATTTCTCTTTTACATCTAATATTGTAAAACTATGAGTCTCATTGTATGGAAACACCTAAAAATTCTTTATTAGACGAATTCTTACTTAATCTGCAGAAGCGGATTATATTTTTGGGAAAAATACACTTTTAGTCCCTGAGATTTGGGTTAAGTTACACTTTGATCTCTGAGTTTTCAAACTCAACAAAAATAGGTTTGAGATAAGGAGCACTTTAGTCCCTACCGTCTATTTTTGTGTTAAATTTTAACAATTGTTGACGTGACACTATTATTTTAATAAAAAAATATATTTTAAAATTTTTTAAAATAAAAAATATTATTTTATTTTATTTTTAATTATTTATCTCTCTTTCTTCCTTCTCTTCCCCACTTTCTTCCATAACTTCTTCTTCTCCAACTCCGGTGGCCGGCCGACAGCCTCCGAAGAGTTTTTTTTTTTTTTTTTTTTTTTTTTTTTTTTTTTTTTTAATAAAGAAGGAGAGGGAAGAAGAACATATTACTATACTACAGAATCACTACCATTTAACAATAGAGGGATACCCGCTCCGTATACACTCCATTCCTTGAAAGATTCCCAGAGATCACCGAGCACAAAATAAGGAGGTGCCTCTGAGGCTTCACGAGTTCTCCATCCCCTCTGGCTCATCTGTTTAACGCCCAAAAAGCCAATTATAGGAGCAATTTAAGGATTTGACAAACTGAAGTAAATTCAGATTCTAAAGAAAATAAACTTAGCTGAGATCCGTTTAGAACTTAACTGGTCATTGATATCATCGGGAAGCAAAAAAGTATGGAAATTAAAAGAAGAAACTAACACTCTAAAGTTATAGTGATCACAGAGACAATGTAGAAGTACAAAAGGGAAGGGGGAGGGTCCTTAAGAATAAAACTAAAGAAATCCATTGAAGAAAAAACCAACATCTTCGTCAAGATTAATCAACTAAACCACAAAATCTTCTCGAACCTAAGAACCATTACTGATTTCTCTCTACACACATCACACAAGTTCATACGCGAAGGCTAATCTTTATACAAACAACATCAATTTCCACCACAATAACGTACTTTTAAGTCCAGGAAGAAAACTCAACCAAAGTCCACACAAAACAATTAACCTGAAAAAAACAAAACGGGAACATCATCAAGTGAAAAAAAATTCGCTTGAGCAATCATTGATCCTAGCAGCAGCAGCGACAACCTCCTTGGAATCCAAGGCACTCTGCTTCAGCTGCTGCTGCTGCAAACGACGCCGCATCGCAGGTGGATGGTAGAAGCGATTCTCGCCACGAATTCAGGCAATCGAAACCCCACCGGAGACAGACATTGTAGAATGAAAAAGAAACAGGAACCGCGGCGTGGCGTGGCGGGGAAGAAAAGGGAGACTAGGTTTTGTGTATATATACAGTGGGGGAAGTGAAGGTGGGAAGATGAGTACCCTCCCTCCTCCCGTCACCGACGCCCGAAAGGGTGGGAGGATCCTCCCTCCATCTCCCTCTTCTTTATTTAAAAAAAAAAAAAAAGAAAAGGTAAAGATATGAAAGAGAAGGGAGAAGAAAAGAGAGAGAAATTTAAAAAAAAAAAAAAAAAAAAAAACAACTCTCCGGAGGCCTGTCGGCCGGCGAACGGCAGCGGCCGCCGGCCACCGGAGTTGAAAAAGAAGAAGTTGTGGAAGAAAGTGGGGAAGAGGAGGAAGAAGGAGAGATAAATAATTAAAAATAAAATAATATAATATTTTTTATTATTTTAATATTTTTTATTTTAAAAAATTTAAAAATATTTTTTTTATTAAAATAATAGTGCCACGTCAGCAACTAAAATTTAATAGAAAAATAGACGGCAGAGACCAAAGTGCTCCTTATCTCAAACCTCAGGGTATTTTTGTTGAGTTTGAAAACTCAGGGACCAAAGTATAACTTAACCCAAACTTCAGAGACCAAAAGTCTATTTTTCTCTATATTTTTTTGTTTCTTCCCTTTTTTTTTTCCTTTGTTTAATTTACTTTTAATTTTTAGTTTTTATTTCTTTTTTATTTCCTCAACTTAATTATGATTAAAAAAAATTTCTAATTCCACTTCTTATTTATTTATTCCTTTTCAAATTTAGTTTAAATTTTTAATTTTGGTTTTACTTTCCTCAACTTAATGGCAAAATCATTACAGTTTTTTGTTTTTTTTTTTTTCTATTTCTATTTTACTTATTTATTCTTTTCCATTTATTTAATTCCTCAAATTATAATGATTGAAAAACGATGATCATACTATTTGATTTATTTTTTACTTAAAACTTTATCATTAAGAAATAGTTACACTATAATTGTATTACTTATTTTTGTCGTATTTGGTTCCTTCAATAGATAGATTCATGGTAAAAAGGCACAGAAACAGTATGAAATGATTGACCAAACAGAGTAATCAAAGTGAAATGATATCAATGTTCTTCTTCTTACTGTAGATAGAAAATATCTTAGTAAAAGTCCAATACTTTTAATTAGAATAGTAGGAGTGATATGATTTTTTGTTTTTTGTTTTTTATCAAATTGGTGATGCATATATGACATGGACACATGGGTGAACTTCAATTCTTTGTCCCAGAATGAATGCATACCTTATATTATTATATAGGGTGTTTGACAACATGACAAATTTTGTTTTCAATTATAAAACGTGTTGGAAAGCTATTGGATTGTTTTCAATGAGTTATTTGGAAAATAATTTAACAATTTTTAAACTATGAAAAAAGATTTTGAAAGGTTCTTAAAAACTTAATCATCCATAACATAACAAGAATTTTGTTTTAAATTCTATTTTATGAAATAGTACAGAAAAGTTAGCTTATAAAAATAAACATTAAGTATCAATTTACCAAATTACTCTCGTAATATTAGTATTACGAGAGTAATATAATTACTTCTTCACCAAGCTTACAAGTAATGATAGATATGGAAAAGTAAAACCAACCTGATGTTTCTTTGCATCAAATCTAAATTATTTTATTTTATTTTGTCATGTATATTGTTATAGGTAATTTTGGACCACACTGGCGCATAAGGAGCTGACGAGGACAATTGGACATAGGTGGGATCAGAAAGCCGACCTAGAGGAAGACCAAACCAAAGGGTCAGGCCAATGGTCGACCTCGACATAAGGCCGAGGCCGAGCATAATGGCCTTCCTCGTCATAAGGTCGAGGCCGACCATTCGGCCCGTTGGCGTGGGCCGAGCCTGGCCACCTCCCTTCAGTCCCTGATGTCCCTGACCGCTCCGGTTTCGCCTGGTTCATCCCGAAACACCTCCAAACTCTTAAAAAGGGAGACCGCACACGCAGTCAGGTATGCAGACATCAATCCCTAAACACACTATACTTCTTTTCCGGCCAAAGCTTACTTAAGCATCGAAGTGTGTGTGGTCTACACCACACCGGTGTGCAGCGTTTGCTCGTCTTGCAGGTCACGTCTTTCCTGCTCTCTTACAAATTCATTGTTGATCGTCACGTGGAGCGAAGGGTAAATTCCTAAGCGAAATTTGACCATCAACATATATGACAGAATCTACTTCAAAATATTAGTTTTCTCATATATTTTTCTTTAAAAATGATTTTATGAGATTTAAGAAATACCCATTAAAAAAAATTAGAGAACTAGTCATCCTTTTGAAATAGAATTGCCCTTAAATTAGTTTTTAAATGAATATCTCAAAGTTTGTCCCACAATACAGGCCCTGCAATTATTTTATTAGTGTTGGGAATACGTTGTATATAGAATCTGTTTCACACTAACAAACAAATTACAAGGCAACTGACTACAAACAAATATAGCGTAAATATATCTACAGTCACTGTATATAACAAAAATTACAGAAATCATAATTAAACCATATAAGAATTTCAATAGCGTTCCAAAGGTCGGATGATTTGATCGACAACAACAACCACATCAAACGAACAGAACCTGTAAAACAAAAGAATGTGATGATTGATAGTCGAGGCACGCTTTCAATGCGATGTCCTGAAGACAATTATTCGCTCTACACGGGTTGCTAGCAGACTACAGCGATTGTCTCAGTAGGATACAACGACTAACTCCGGTAGAACAGCAACCTCGAACTACACGGATCTGGCAGAACTCTCGAATACTCACTCTCAACAAAACCAAACTCAAAATAAATAAATAAATAAAGAGAAACAACGAAAATGGAATGATCTAAAATGAAGAAACCAACTACTTTTTATAGCTATACAAATAGTAACTCTCTGGAAAAATGAAAAGACAAACAATAAATACTCTGTAATTACGTTAATTACAGTGTATTTATGTGTATTTATAACAGATGTAGAATACAGAAGGTCATTCGTTTTCTCTGTAATTATGAGCAATTACAGCAGTTGTAGAACATAAAAAGGCACAGACCGTTCATGTTCATACAAGTTATGAATTTAATTCCGGACATTAAATTCATAATTTAAGCAACCGTTTTAAAACTTTTGATCAACTAAACATCACTTTCTTTCACACATTTACACCAAAATCGAACAGTCCCCCACATGAAAGAAAGTGAATCAAACAAACCAAACACGTTGAGAGCAAACAGACAAACTATGCATCAGGAGAGGTGTGTTATGGACTTGAACCTTCCTTAGCGAATATCCATCGAATTTACCGAAGAAATAGTGAGACGAGATATGGAACTATCCTTCTCATTAGTAAACTGAGACAATAGACATCACACATAACTTATCTTGTATCTTTGAGTTCTATACGTCTGTGTCCATTTTGGTCCTGGACAAAATCCCGATTTCATGAGAGCTTTAGAGAACATAAGCCATTTGAAAAGTTCTCATAGAAGCAACCCACTTCTACTCTCACATAGGTGATATTGATTAAGAGTATTCTGCCATTACTCCTTTTGTAAACAAAATATCAATATGACTTTAACATCGACAGATCACACACTCTACAAACATCATAGAAATGGGAAGAAACTATAAGTTTCTTAGTGTGTCAACTATGAATCATTCAGTCAGTTTGCCTATTGAACCTAGATCTTGGGATCTCCAGTCAACTAGGTTAGGTTACCACCAAATAATTTATTTCATAGGCTTTAGCCCCATTTTCCTCAATGTATATGTCAGTTGCTCTCTTGACAATCCTTTCGTTAAAGGATCAACAATATTCTATTTCAATTTCACATAATCAATGGAAATTATTCCATTAGCGAGCAATTGCCTTACTGAATTATGTATGCATCTTATATGTCGTGACCTCCCATTATATACATTATTCTTAGCTTTCATTAAGGCTGCTAAATTGTCACAATGTATACATATCTCACTCACAGGCTTTAGCCACAATGGAATATCTTCAAGAAAATTTCGAAGTCATTCAGCTTATTCTCTAGCTTTATCAAGAGCTATAAACTCTGACTCCATAAGAACGCACTACACACATCTATCTTGAAGATTTCCATAATACAACTGGTCCACCTAAGGCAAATACTCACTGGGTGACTTAGTTTCCATGCTATCAGAAATCCAATTAGCATCACTAAATCTTTCCAATACATGTGGATACCGCATACAATGCAATCCACAGTCTAGAGTGTACATCAAGTACCTTAGAACTCTAACTGAGCATTCCAATGGTCATGCCTAGGATTGTCAGTGTATCTTATTGACCTTCCTACTAAATAGGCACATCAAGTCTTAGTATAATTCATCATGTACATTAAGTCATCAACAACTCTAGAGTAATCTAAAGGAGATACACTATCATCATTATTCTTCATCAACATAGAATTTTGATCAAATGGAATTTTGATCAAATGGAGTAACACCAACTAACTCTCAAAGTGATCAAATGGAGTAAATCCTTCTTCAATGATTTTCTATAATACTAAACAAGTTGCACCAAAACATTTTTATTAAACTACAAATAGAGAGAAAATGAGACCCCCACCGAGTATCTCCAAGTCTTTGTAAATTACTAATTTGATTGGCTCCCCTACCATTTCAAGCTCATCCATATCCATTAATCGTGTAATTTCAGTGGCTTGAGCAACTTGCAACTCACTATTATGTTTGCATGAGGTTGTGATGATATTAAAGGCAAATACTAATTTTGGAAAAAATTGATGAACAAGAATAATATCTCTTAATGTTGCTACTAGTGCTAGTTGTACTTGATGAGCAAACCAATGTATATAATAGAGAAAAATACACTTATGGTCCCTGAAGTTTGGGTTATGTTTTATTTTGGTCTCTGAGTTTTCAAACTCGACAATTTAGCCCCTAAGGTTGAGATTTTGATACACTCTTAGTCCATCAATCAATTTTTCTGTTAAACACTAACAACATTAGTTTTTATTAAAAATATATATTTTTATTAATTTTTCAAAATAAAATAATATATTAAATATTTTTTTATAATTTTTTATTTTTCTTTTATTTTTTTTCTTTTTTTTCATCCATCTTCTTCCAATCTTATTCTTCTCCACCATTCAAACCCTAATCTCAACTTGCAGCCATCACTACCACCGGCAATGACCTTTTTTCTTCTTCTTTTATTTTTTTTATTCCTTCTCCTTATTTTGTTTTTTTTTTCTAAAAAATCGATAAAACATCGTCGAACACCGGTGGGCCATAGTCATCGGTTCTTCACTGGCCACACATCTCAAGATTCTCGACGAGCCACACATCTAAAAAATCTATTGGTCCTTCAACGACCCGAACACCAGCGGGGCATAATCGTTGGGAATCTTCCTCAACGAACGTTGTTGCAACCTTGTCCCGTCGCGAGGCACGAATCACTAGAGAAACACGTTACTGCGAGCCTGTGAGGGGGAAGGTCAATTGGAATCAAGCAAGTTCGTCGGAGGGAAGAAGGAAATTAGCAAAAAAAAAAAAACAAAAAGAAAAGAAGGGAGGTCCCTCCCTCTCTCCCCGTTTCATATTTGAAATGAGGAGGGAGGAACCTCCCTTCCTTTCATTTTTTTAAACAAAAGAAAAAAAAACAGAAAAAAGAAGAGAAGAAGAAATGAAGGAGACATTGTGCCTAGCGTATTGACACTATTGCCTTTATTTAAATAGCATATTTTTTCGATTTAGGTCATATTGAGTCGCTTTCATTCGTTTCCTTTCGTTTTCCTCTCTCATTCTTATGTACTTTCTCAGTAGACTTAGGTTTAGGTTAGTTTAGGTTGGTTTGTCAAGCCTTTGGGCTTAGATTAGGCTCGTTTATGGTCGTCGAAGTGGCGATTGCTGTAGTTGGAACCTCGAAGTTGTAAGTACATTATGATTTCATGAGATTTTCAGAGTTTAATTGTTGTATTTTCATGGTTTGATTGTTGTTTGTGATTTAGAATCCTATTTACACTACTTGCATGCACAGTAGATTAAATTGACGACCTAATTCACAGCTTGTATGTTAGTAATTAGCTAAGAAATTGAAATCTAGGTCGCGAATGGAATTTTAATTTGTAGTTGGCGATAAACCGATTCCTGGGCATAGGTCCCAAGAGCATTTCTCTAACATCGTAGTTTGCATGATAGGTTTAGGGTCTAAATCGATATTTTCAATTAAATTAGGCTTTTCCTATTTAATTGTAGGTATTCTAGCCTAGAGCACCATTTTGTTAGTTTATTAATCACAATCAGGTTAATTTGTTAATTAATTGGATCTTGACAAGTTAGTTGAGTTATTGATTGGTAATTAGGAATTGGTTCGATGGACGATGGGATCGAGTCAATTCATCTAGGGATACCAATTAGACAACATGCGTTTAAATCATTATTTTGATAATCGATGAATGAAAATACATGTATTGAACTCCGAGTGTCTCTAATTACAGTGATCATCAAGGTGAGATTAACCAACCGCCATTTTTATTTTTCCGGCTTTTAATTTTTTGTCATTTACTTTCAGCATTTTATATTTTCTACCTTTAATTCCTTCCTATTTTCCAACCCCCTTCTGTTACCACAAACGCAGAAGAATTTAGAGGTAAACCAATTGTTCCCTATGACCGGTCCTAGCCACTACTACTGAAAAGTAGTTTAGTAGTCAGTGAATATAAATTTATTTCACACGAGGATTCAACAAACTCGTCCGATCAAATTGGCATCGTTGTTGGGGAACACGGTGCTTTATTTCTACTTTCCTTTGTGTTTTTCACATTTTTCTTGTTTCTTATGTATTAGTTCTTGCAGGATCCAGTGTCAAATCCTTACAAGGGCAAACTCACTTTCTACCAAGAAACATGGAGAAGAGTAGTTGAACTTCGTGGATATCTGGCAGACTCTCAACCCACTGTCCGATAAGATAGAAAGGGTTGAGCGTGCAGTGCAAGTCTTCTTTTCAGCTCCACAATATCCACCACCTCGTTGTATTATTAATCCCGAAGAAGGTAATTATGTGCCCCTAGTTGACTTTATTTCCTTAGTTCCTTCTTTTTTTGGTGATCCAGGAGTAGAAGCCTATTTCCATGTGCAAGAATTCTACTTGAGCTGCTCTGAGAGAAAGCCCCCAAAGATGTTTGAAGATCACTTCAAGTTGAGGGTGTTACCATATTCACTACAAGGAGGAGCTAGAACGTGGGTTTTCTCACTACATTCTGGCTCTGTAACTTCTTAGAGCGAGATGAGAAATATTTTCTTGAAGAAGTACCATCTGGTTGCTCTGTTGATTGAAGTTATTGGGAGAATTGTCAACGCCACAGAAGCGTCTTAGGAAGTGGTCCATGAGTTTGTGGACCGCTTCAGTGGATATTGCATGGTTCCTCACACCCGACTATCCGAGGAGTCCATGATAGAAAACTTCTATGAAGGGTTGACACCTGGCGATAGAAGGATGCTCGATTCAACTAGTGGTGGTGATGTGCTTGGTACGACACTTAGTGAGGCATGGAAAATTATTGCAAAACTGGCAGAGGTTTTTCTTGCAAGAGTGAACCTTAGCATGCTTAGGATTAGATTTGAAAGCCTATGAGAGAAATATTTGATCCATATGCTTGTTGTCACCTCGATAGATGTAGGAATTTGCTCTCTAGTAATCTAGAACTTGATGGCTTGTAATGCTTTACTTAGGAATGATAAAAGAAAATATGTATGTTGTGCTTTAAACGAAAAAAATTGTTCTTGTTATTAAAAAAAAGAAAGAAAGAAAGAAAGAAAAGACTAGTCTTGTGTGCACCTTGCATCGCTTAAAAATGTTAAGGCAAAGAGAGCTACTCCTGTTGTGATCAGTTTGGCCAACCAAGGGTTAAACTCGGGTTTTGGGTCCCTGCAATAGGTGTGTGAATGCTAGTGTCATCTTATAAATGCATAATTTTACTTGTTTCTATTTTCAGGCACCTAGTAACGTATTACTTGCTTGATTATTCGAATTGTTTGACTGCTTGTTCCTAGTGCCAGTGTAAAGGGGAGATAGGTTGTGAAGGATTTGGAATTCCCTAATTTCGTAAAGCGGAAGCGAATTGGGACCGTTCGTAGTTAATTTTTTTTCCACCAAAATACCAATACATTGAAAAAATTTAGACAACTATTCTAAATCAATTATTAAGGCTAAGCATACAACCTTAGAACTAATTCTAAAGGGGAGAAGCAAACATATCGTCGTTGTCGTCTCTAAAATATAAAAAATGCCTTTCTTGAATTCTAACCTTAGTTAGACATCAAACCTTAGGGTTTATAGGGATTTTCACCCATTCCCACTTGTAAAAGCGAGAGAGTGGAGTGTCGAGCAAACTCTAGAAGGATTGGATAAAAGAAAAAACCCTAGTATTTAGCTACCACCATTATTTCCAGCACTTGGCACTTTTCATTCTTTGGTATTCTTTACATTTTATTTTCAATTGAAAGTTGTTCATTTGCACTTTATCTCACCATGCTTAGCTTAATTCCGTTGAGGGGTTCAATATGGTGAATTCCTTTATGGTTCAATAGCTTGAAAGTGTTTATTTGCTTAAGTTTCTATTCAATGCATGTCATTCTTTATTGATTATCATTATGATCTTGCTGAGTTTAAATTGATCACTTAGACTTTGCATGCTATGTGAGTTTGATCTTGAAAGGGACAAACGATATCAGTTCTCATAAAGGTGATATAGAAGAAAAAGCTCGAAAGAGATTGTTCAGTGGTATAGGGCAAGCTGCCTAAGGCACCCTATATCAATTATAGGGTTATAGATTGCATTCGTGAATCATCTATGTCGGAGTCGAGTCACAGAAATGTGCATAACAGTACTCGCTTAGCCTTCTAACGGTTCTTGGGAGCAAGGCCAAATAGAAGTTAAATCTGATCCAATGCATTGATTAGGCTTAAGTTGAATAATCTATAATTAAAGTTATTGACCTTTGGGATGAAACTATATTGAATACCTCGTTTTATTTATTATTGTTATTTCTTTATTTATTTATTTGTTTATCTTCCAAAAATCAATCATCAATTATTTCTTTGGTTACCTGTTTTAAGCAATCATTTGAACAGTTTCTTCTTCAAATCTGAGTTTCCAATTTTGTCCTCGTGGGATCAATACCCTTGGAATACTTCTAAGGGTTTTTATTACTACGTGCGATAGTGTATACTTGCACTAAGGTTGGCTGATTTTATCATTATTATTATCTATCATCTTATCTCACATCCATCATTCAGCTTCTGCTGCACCAATGGACAGTAAATTCGAGACTGAGAAGTCGTTGGTTATTCAACCGCTTATTAGGGCCAGCATGCCAGCAAATGTTTTTGAGGACATGATCAGAGCAGTCGTGGCTCAGACAATTGTTATTGTCGAGGGTTACAGGGTTGAACAAGAGGCATTAGAAGATTTGAGGAAATATTGCATTGGAAGATATGCATTTAAGGCATTGTCGTGGCTCAGGTAGTGGTTATTTGAGGGTTATACATATACGGGATCAGTGTTCAAGATACAGCCTAAGGGGTCTATAGTGTAGGGTTAATAGCCCTTTGTGCAGCGGAAAACCACAAAGACCTTTTCGAATAAAAACGCCGATTGGGATACCAATACGACGGCAAAATAAATTAATTTACAGCAACCAAAAAGATAAGAAATCATGTTGTAAAAACAACCATAAAGCATGCTGGACAAAAGATTAAAAATTCTAGATCTAATCTAGAATTTGATCCTAATGATCCTAGTTCAAGAACAAGTTACCTTTGTAGAAACCCTTGATTGTTTCGCCAAATTCTCTCTGAATTTCTCCCAAAAATACAGCAGCAAACGGACTTTGTTTTCACTGGAAAAACAGAACGAACACCACCACGAGGATTCACCGGTATTCTCGAATAGGATGTTGCGTTGGGTGCTAGTGGGAGCAAAAATTCTAAGGATTTTTTCTGGATTTAGAACTCTATTTTCTCTGCTAGAGAGCAAAACGAGAGAGAGAGCGATCGAGAGGGAGAGAGGCGTGAGACTAAGGCGTGATCTTCTGCAACTGCCCACTGACCACGATATTAAAGGAAAAATTAAGCCACCTCACATATCATCAGGTAACTGAATAATCAGTTACCTGATAATTAATTACAAATTAATAAATGAATAAATTGTAATTAATTAAATTTAATTAATCAAAATTAATTAAATCAATATTAATTTAAATCATATTTAAACTAATATCCCTCTTTAACCTATAATTTAATTAAATCAAATTTAATCAAACTTAACCAATTAATTAATTCAAAAATTAATTAATTAAGTAATTAATAAAATTGAACATCACATATTCAATTATTATTCTCTCTCTCAAAACTATAATATTAATATACATCCGATGTACATTAATTATAACCTATAGTTTTAATACGAATCAAATTCATATTTTAGTTTAACATTCGAACATCTTCGAATATTCAATCCATCCTTAGAATTTTACCTCAACGCCCTAAATGAGCTACCGGTGGGACCTAATGGACCTACAGATCAGAAGCTCCTACGATATGAGATTAGTTGGTTAAACTCATTAACCAAGTTAATCAATATTCGTTAACTGTGGTTCACTCCACTAAAGAACCACAGCTGCACTCTTCTCACTGCAGATATATTTCTGTGTCCACGGATATTGACCGTCAACAGCAAGTTAGCCCTTCACGTGTGTTCGTACCCCAGCAAGGTCAAATTACCGTTTTACCCCTGGGCTACCTCTTGGTCCTTAAGTACCAGTGCTCCTCTAATGAACAACCTGTTTGTGGTCCAACCATCAAACAGAAATCCCTCTCGTGCCATAAAGAGGGTAGGGCCCATTGTTCAAGACCCGGAGACACTACTTAAGGGAACACACCTCTACTTACCCTCATATCAGGAAGGAGTGAATTCCATCTTGTAAGACTACGTTCCCAGCTCCCCACTCGGTCTTGTCCCCAAAATGGTAGGCTTATTGAGTCGGCGAACTGGTCATTCTCACCCGTACAAATCAAAGGACAATCCCTCATGGACAGGAGTCCATAATCCACTCAGGATTAAGGCCAAGGTGCCTAGGTCATCCTAGTGAAATAGAAACCAAGCTAACTAACGGTGTTAGAGTTAGTGGTTAACTATTTCGCGGTCCGGTCTTTGTGCAAACTCATTGCACAGGATACCCCCACTCGCATGTCAACCACATGAACACGTTGGATCACTACGTTTGTATCAATATACAAAGCGGGCCGTATCCATAGTGTCACCAGGATAAGGTACCCAGCCTTATCCCTATACTACAGACCCTTTAGGCTAAAACTTGAACATTGATCCCCGTATGTCCCTACATACTAGTTTAAGCCTCATTCTATTAGCCATGGATGTTTAGTTTATTGGATTAGGGTTAATAAGACAAGATATAATACAAACATTGAATAAGACATCACTTTATTAACGTTCGGTCAAATGTACATTTACTATCTACGAGTTTTAGGGCATAAAACCCAACATATAGTACAGGGATAAGGTTGGGTACCTTATCCTCGTAACACTATGGATACGACCCACTTTTTATTTGATACAAATGCAATGATCCAACGCGTTCGTGTAGGGGACACGCGAGTGGGAGTATCCTATGCAATGAGTTCGCATAAGATCGGACCGCGAAATAGTAACCGCTAGATGTAACTCCGTTGACTAGTAAGGTTTCTATTTCACTAGGATGGCCTAGGCAACTTAGTCTCAATCCTTAGTGTATTATGAACTCCTGTTCGCAAGGGATTGTCCTTTGATTTGTATGGGTGAGAGTGGCCAGATCGCCGACTCAATAAGCCTACCATTTTGGGGACAAGACCGAGTGGGTAGTTGGAAACATAATCACACAAGATGGAATTCACTCCTTCCCGACTTTAGGGTAAGTAGATGAGTGTTTCCTGAAGTGGTGTCAAAGCTCTTGAACAAAGGGTCCTACCCTCTCATCGGCATGAGAGGGGTTTCTGTTTATTGGTTGAACCATAAACAGGTTGTTCACTAGAGAAGCACTGGTAAAATGGTAATTTAACCCAGCTGGTGTTACGAACACTTGTGAAGGACTAACTTGTTGTTACTGGTCTATATTCGTGGACACATAAATATTCTATAGTGAGAATAGTGCAACTGTGAGTCTATGGTGGAGTGTACTCATAGTTAACAAATATTGATTAATTTGGTTAATGAGTATAGCCAATTAATCTCATGTCGTTGGAGCTTTTGATTTGTATGTCCATTAGATCCCACTGGTAGCTCGTAAAGGGTAATTGAGAAAATTAAGTCTTGATTAATGAGGAAAATAATATAATGTATGATGATACATTATAATATAAATTTCATTTTGGATATGATTCAAAATTAATTAGTATTTGAAATTAAATATTTGAAGGAGTTCAAATATTGATTTTAGTATGAATTGAATTCATATTAAAACTATAGGTTATGTGGGAGATGTTCATTTATATATGATTTAAATGAAATGATTTAATTAAGTAAATCTTTATCCTATTACGACTGGGGAATGTAATTAATTATTATTTAATTAAATATATCCCTATCCTATTATGAATAGAAAAAGGGATATGACATTCTATATAAACCATAGAATTCCTCACAGTTGAACAATACTCACTTCACACAATTCTCCCTAAAATCAAGAAGAAGGTTCCCACTACCTTGCCCTCAAATTCCTCAGAGAATACCAGTGTTTCTCTGTGGTAGTGTTCCAAGTTGTTCATGATTTTTTTTTCTCAAGTAGTCGGTGAAATTAATCTGAGTCGTCAACAAGAGTAAGTAACTTGTTAGTCTATGTAAATTAAATTAGATTCTATAGTTTTTTCAGCATGCTTAATCTAGATATACAATAAATTATGAATGTATGTTGCTAGTGTATTGGTATTTCATGATTCTAAATTAACTATGAATTGTTCCTGAACTGCTTCCGCTGCGCCGAGACCTCTGTCACATCACATCCTTGAGTCACTTCTTCTTTTGCCCCGATCGGTTCTCATCTGGCCTACTCTTTCTCTTCCCGTGATCATGTTCTTCCTCTGGGGCTTGCCTTAACTAGAGTAGTTCACCAGCACTCATGTATTTTGTGCTCTAGAAAGCACTTCTACCTAGGTGGTTGGCGCCCTCTTTCCTAGGGACCAGAGGAATCTTTCATCCCTCAACACAGCTACGATTGCCGTCAGAGCTGCACCATCAGTGTACCCCTCTATTTGTATGTCTTACTATCAAAACAAGACACGTACTCTTGAAGGGTTTCATCGCTCTTTTTTTCTGATCATTACTAACTGCGTAGTAGGCTTCTTTTGATCTTGGCCTCCTAGGAACTGGGTGATGAACACCCGTGCTAACTCCTGGAATGAGGATATGGATTTGCGTTTCAACTTCTGGAACCACTTATTTGTCGATCCTACAAGAGTGAATGAGAATGTTCAATACTTGATCGCGTCTCGGATTCCATGGAGTTCCATCCATGACAGAAATGTGTCCATGTGCTCAATCGGGTCTTTAGATCCATCATACTGCTTACTATTAGGTAGTTTAAATTTTGACGATACCTCTTCTAGTGTGATCTCGTTGGTGAAGGGCGAATCCACTGTATCCAAAAGGTTTTCCGAGTCCAAACCGTCGCGATCCTGGGACTTCTTCATGTTGCCTATCTGATCATGAATCTTCTTAAGTTTTGCTACCCAAGGTTGGCTTTCAGTTTCACTGGCCTAGTCCCTCTTCTTGTTGTCAATCAATTCTCGTAAGTTCAAAGTAAAGTGTGTTTTCTCGGTTCGACCCACATCATGGACAAGAATTTTTGCACGATGGGATCAAATTCTACGGGATGTGCATTGATCCTTGTTATCATGCTCTGTGTGTGAGAGCTGACTCCTTGCGCGAGACAACGTCTCTCAGAAGTCAAGACAGGTGGATCTTCTATCGTTGCCCCCAAGCTATAGCTTCTCCACTGGTCGTGGATGGTAGGTCCATGACTCTTCTTGTCCTTCTTCCATCGGGCCCTTTCCTTTGGCTGGGTCTCGAATATGCGGGGAGGAACTTCGGACCCTGGAGGGTTGACCCTCCTTAGGCTGATTTCTCAGCCTCTCTTTCTCATGTTCATCATTGTTGCCTTTGGACAGGGCTTCCCTTATCAGATTTGGGAAATTCAGGAGCTCCAAAATTTGGGTAATATTGTTATTCATGAAGGGATTGAATCCCACAACGGAAGGGATTGATCGCCTTGCAATTTAATTTGGTTTTGGAGAGAAACCAATACATTGTGCAACAATAGAGAATTCAAGAAACTATTTCTAAAAATTCTAATCAACTACGTTAAACATGCATTTTCTAAACGGTTTAGAAGTACTTACATGTCATAGACCAAGTGTACAGCAGGTCTTCCCTCAATCAAGTGTTCAACGAACTCAAGATCTACAAATGGATCTTCAATTGGACACCACCATGATAAGCCTCTGCTATTCTTTGGATCTTGAGATTGTGACTTGTGGGAACCTAATTCTTGAATCAAGGAAGAATTCATAGAAAGGAGAATGATTTCTCTATGATTTTCTTGAGAGAGTTATGTAGGATGAGAGAAAAATCTTCTTAGAATTGCAGAGAGAAATCTTGAGTTAGGTCTTCTGTCAATCTCTTTTTTTAAAAGAGTGTGAGGGATAGGAGGAGTTACATGTGGTAACTCCCCACTGTTGCCGGGAGATACTTGCCTTTTATTAAATTAAATTTAAATATAATTATAATTATATTTTATTAATTAAATTAATAGTTAAATCATATTTAATTATTCATATCATTTAAATCATATTTAAACGAATATCTCTCACATAACATATAGTATTAATTCAACTAATTAAATCATATTTAATTAAATTGAATTCATTTAATTAATTAATTGCTTTAATTTAATGAAATTAAATTAATCAATTAACTTACCAATTAATTAACTCCTTAATTAAATATCACCTTACATTTGAAACATATTCAAATATATATATATATCTCCCTTAACCTATAGTTTTAATATGAATCTTATTCACATTAAATTTAATCTATAGTTTCAATGTGAATCCAATGCACATTTAATTAATATTTGAACCCCTTCAAATATTTAATTCTCTCATAAATTAATTTTGAATCATATCCAAAATTAATTTTATATTATAAAGTTTGATTCAATAATTAAACATATATAATGTATCATCATACATTATATTAATTGTATGGCATACAATTAACTAAAATTCCCTTAATAAATTTGAACATTTCAAATTTCGTTCAAGACTACTTAACTTCAATACCTTTTACAAGCTAGCAGGGGACCTAATGGGCCTATAGATCAGAAGTTCCAACGATACGAGATTAATTGCCTAAACTCATTAACCAAATTAATCACCATTCGTTAACTGTGGGTCACTCCACTAAAGGCTCACAATTGCACTCTTCTCACTATAGATTATTTATGTGTCCACCGATATTGACCAATAACGGTAAGTGAGTGTTTGTAACGCCAACTGAGTCAAATTACCATTTTACCCCAGGGTTACCTCTGTCTCCTTAAGTACCATTGATTCCTCTAATGAACAACTTGTTTATGGTCGAACCAATAAACAAAAGTTTCTCTTGGACCAGGAGAGGATGAGCGTCCTTCCAAGATCCGGATCAACCCTTAAGGTAACACTCCTCTACTTACCCTAAAGACGGGAAGAAGTGAATTTCATCTTGTGTTGTTATGTTCTCAGCCCCCCACTCAGTCTTGTCCCCAAGATGATAGGCTTATTGAGTCATCGAATTTAGCCACATTCACTCATACAAATCAAAAGACAATCCCTCATGAGAAGGAGTTGATAACACACTCATGGTTAAGATTGAGTTACCTAGGTCATCCTTTTGAAATAGAAACTCAACTAGTCAACGGTGTTACATCTAGTGGTTACTATTTCGTGGTCTGGTCTTATGCAAACTCATTGCATAGGATACCCCCACTCGCATGTCCACTACATGAAAACTTTGGATCATTGCGTTTGTATCAAATACAAAGTGGGTCGTATCCATAGTGTCACTAGGATAAGGTACCCAGCCTTATCACTATACGATAGACCCTTTGGGTTGTTACTTGAGTATTGATCCCCCGTATGCCCTCACATACAGTTCAAGTTACATACAACAACTCGAGATGTTTAGTTTATTGGATTTAGGGTTAATTAATGCAAAATTAAAATAACAAATTCAATAACACCTTATTGAATAACTTCAATAACACTTTATTGATATTAATTAATTTGTTACATTTACTATCTACAAGTTTTAGGACATAAAACCCAACAATTCATTCCTTGGACTTTGTTCTCCAAAGCCACATATCGATTTATTGCCTTGGTTCTACGAACCAGAGGACGATGGACGTTTTCCATTTGGTCATCATTCTAAGGCCTGTTGGTCTCCACATTAGGAACATTTCGTTCCCATGTGGCCATCTGCCTTGGGTGCCTCTTCCGACCAGACTCGTCTTCATCGATCATTTGGTTATTACGATCGATCTCATTACTCCTAATGCTTGACACAAGAGTTGACGGTAGAGCGAAAACTTTGTCAAAATTTTCCCCACAAACAGTGTCAACTATTGATACCAGATTTCATAGCACTGAGTCAACGGTAAATTTGTATTAAAAGGGAATAATCATGTGTCTGCAACAAAAGGGTTAGAGCATCGATGCGGTGTTAAACCACACACACTCCAACGCTCAAGTTAGAACAAGGTTCAGAGAGTGCTTAGAGAGCATATACCATAGTAGAACAAGTGGGTATTTTGGACATACCTTTCCTTTTGGTATGGCGTTCTATTCATAATATCGAGTAGAATAGTGAAATGCCTAAAATTTATGTCTGCCTTGATTCTCAGATCCTCTTAATTAATCGTTATTAGTCTGTAACCGTCGTTGGACTTGGTTATCCGTAACGGTAGTTGGCCTTGACCCTTAGCTTATCCGTAGGCCACTTAGACGTCAAACCTCTGGCCCTTCGGTGGTCGTGGTTCATCTAGCCCTTTTAAGGAATGAGTCTGACCCTCGATGGTCACCCTCATGGGTTGTGGTCGACCCCCAAGCGTGATAGCACCAAATTAGTGCTAATTATTTATGTCAATTGTGCTTATCCTAATGTTATTATTTGTGATAATTGACTAATTTTGAGTCTTATTGATGTATAGGTCATTTTGGTGTTCTCGGGATCAAGAAGGGCATTTTGGTAATTAAAAGTCAACAAAGACAAAAATTCAGCCATTTTCCCGAGAGCTAGCGTCGAGACGCTGCAAATATGGTGTCTCGACGCTACGGATACAAAAGCGGGCCAAATTACCGTCAGCACTGAGACGCTGGCCACGGCATCTCGACGCTGCCATGTTTTATAAATATACCTTTTCGTGATTAGGGTTGTATTCTACTCTCCCTCTTTCGATTCCAGTCGCTTTTCTTCCCCAAATTCTCTGTATTTTCATATTTCTTAGGCTTTAGAGTAGATTTCTTAGTTTTTTATGGTGGATCGAGCCTGGGAGCGAGGTTCAGCATTCCAAATGACGGGCTAAGCTCAATATTCATGTAATTGGGAACTCGGTTGTAAGTTTGGTTTGGATTTTATGAGAATTTGAGCTTTCTATTCTGAATTTACTGTTTAATGTGTGTTTCAATTCTATTTTTATTCATGATTAGAATTGATAGTAGGGATTGACAACCTCGTTTCCGTCGTTTGAATCATATTCGCTATTGGTAGCAATAGGTGAAGCATGTGGCTCTAGTTTAGGCGTTTTATCCCTGAATTTGTAGCACTTTGCATGTTAGCCTAGAATTGAACACTTAGGCCCCATTTGATAACCATTTGGTTTTTGAAAATTAAGGTTATACACACATACTTCCACCTATAAGTTTCTTGGTTTTAGTATCAATCTTCTACCTTGTTTTCAAAAACCAAATCCAATTTTGGAATAAAAAAATAGTTTTCAAAAACTTGTTTTTGTTTTAAAAGTTTGGCTAGGATTCAAATGCAACTTCAACTAGAATGAAAGCCAGGGAAGGAAATCTAGGAGGAAGCAAGCATAATTTTCAAAAAAACAAAAACCAAAAGGTTATCAAACGGGGCCTTAGTTAATCTTATAATTTAGGCTTTTCCTAGTTATAAAATTGGCTATCCAACTATCCTAACCGTAGCTAGTTAATTCAGCCGGGTTAGCAAAAAGTATTACTGAACCTACTCAGAACAAATTGGGCAAAACTGTTTTCGCCCACATGGGCTAATGCCTAATAGGGCCCACAATAGTAAGTGAACCAAAGGTTTACAAAGGGTGGTTTTATAAACTCACTTTCTTTGCATCCTAGTCGATGTGGGACAAACTCAAAAGTATATTGTTTTTTTATTTTTGTTTTTTCATTTCATTTTTCTCTCTTATTTATATTTCAATTTTATTTTATTTTGGGACCACATTCACTCTTAAGTTTGAACATGTCTTCTCTCTTTTCTCATTCTTTTTATTATTTTGTTACTTTTACAAAAGTTTTCATTTTCATAGTTATTTTTTCAATATTCTCTTTTTTTCTTCAATTCTTTATTTTATGTACTTTTCATATTCACTATTTTATTTTAAATATACTGGTATTAATATAAAATTGGTGTTTTCTCAAATTTTTATTATTCTACATTTTAATTTTTCACAAAAAATAATATTATTAATTTTTTTTTCTTATTCTACATTTTAATTTATTTTTATTATTATTATTTACCACCTATAAGTATCGGTTTCATTTTCACTTTCCCATCAATTTCAAAATCTCAATTCTCTCAAATTTCTTTAATAGAGTAAGTGTTCACACGAGATTTTCGAAGAGAAAATTTAATTCGTGAAACGACTTCTTGTATATATTGATTTCTATGTATAAATAATTGTGGAATACAATCTCTAGTTACAATCCTTTGATGCTTTCTCTCAAGGTAGCTTTGATATACAAAGTCTTCAAGAAATTTTAATCTTCAGAGTCTTGAAGGTTTGTTCACCTTTGAAGGATTCTCCTGGATGATTGAAGTAGACTTCAGGCTTCAAGTCTTCAGTCTTTAGATGACTTCACTTCAATCTTCAAGCTTGCAGGAAAATCTAGATTTTGGTCTTCAAAGTCTTGTGGGAGGATTGGAGCTTCAATCTTCAGGATTGCAGACAGCTTCAATCTTCTAAATCTTTAGGGTCTTGCAGAGAACTTTGATCTTCTGAATCTTGCAGAGGCTTCAGTCTTCAGAGTCTTGGAGGAAGCTTCAAGCTTTTGAACTTTGCAGAAGCTTCGATCTTCAGAGTCTTGTAGCAGGATATGGACTTCAATCTTCAAGATTCTTGCAGGAGGGATGGAGCTTCAATCTTCAAGTCTTGTAGAAGGAATGGAGCTTCAGTCTTCAAGTCTTGTAGGAGGATCAGAGCTTCAGTCTTCTGAAAGCTTCAATCTTTCTGCCGCCCCTTCCAAATGAGCCAAAGACTCCTATTTATAGAGTTTCCCAACGGCTTTAATGGGCTTGGGCTTAAATTGGACTTGGGCCCATCCATGGGCCTGGATGAATTTTTGGGCTTCAGGCCCAATTATCTTAATAACTTTGGGTTTAAATTGAACCCAATTTAAACTAAACTTAATCATATTTTAATTTAATTTTATAAACTTTAGGCTAAATTGAATTTTTTAGGCTAAATGATCATTTGATCTTGAGTTTAATCATCGTTGGATTCGATCAAGACCGTTAACACAATTAGACGACCGCAAAAGGACACGTGGCCTTTCTTATTTTGTCATAATTAATTTTGAGATATGATTAATTCGTGACACCCAAAATTAAATAATGACGTGACAATTTCTAATTGGCTGAAAATTTTCTATGCCAACAAATGCCCCCTTTTCGAGATTTATGCACAAATAGGCGTGGGTGAATCTCGAAAAAGATGATTTGGCATGAAATGCATGAGAACTTTTTTTTCTTCATGATTTTGACTAATCCCAATATTTATTTGAACTGGGAATATGATTTGAGGCTATTTTCAGGTTTAGCTTGAACTTAGAATAAAATTTGAATTCTAGTTCACTCCTGTTTTAAGCCAAAATTTGGATTTGATGTAAAAATTTGAGATTTACCCCAAATTGGTTTAGGGAGAAACTTTGAATTCTACCATATTTTTTTGGAGTAGAATTCGAGGTTATACCAACTTAGCCTTAACTTAATCATGCTTTGGGTAGAATTTGGAGCATGAGTAAATTTGGCTTTGAGATAAAATTCTACCAAATTTTGGTTTGGGCAGAATTTGAATTTGATAAAATCACCCTTTGGAATAAAATTATGGATTATTCCCAAATTTTTATTTTGAGGTAAAAATTCTACTCGATTTTAACTTGTAGAATTTGAGCTTTGAATTTGGTTTAATTTGGGATAAAATTTGGATTATGCCCAAATTTTGATTTGAGGCAAAAATTCTACTCAATCTTAATTTGGTAGAATTTGAGTTTGGATTTTGGTCAACTTTGATTTGGGACAAAATTTTGATTATGCCCAAATTTTGATTTGAGACAAAAATTCTACTCAATTTTAATTTGGTAGAATTTGAGTTTGGATTTTGGTCCACTTTGACTTGGGACAAAATTTGGAATATGCCCAAATTTTGACTTGATATAAAATTCCAAATTATGAACTTGAATTTGGAATATAATTTGAACTAGGATTTAAGTCCAAGCTTGGGATAAAATTTTGGATTATCCCCAAAATTTTTTATTTGGAAAGAATTTAAATTCAACCAAGATTTTGACTTTGAATTTCTTTATCCAAATCTTGATTTGAATTCGAGTGAACTTTGAACTTAATTTTAGTCCAATCTCGATTGCTACGGACTTTGGAATGTACTCCAATTTGGTTTCGAGACAATCAAAATTTTATTACGAATTTAACTTCGAATAAAATTTGATTTAAGTTGAACCTAGGATTGGATTTTGCACAACCTTCGAATTTTAATTAGAATTTGGGATGCTTGCAACAATTCACTAGTGCTGAAAATTTGAATTTTACCGGTTGATTTGATTTGGAGTAAAATTCCAAATGAAAATTGAATTTTACCAAAATTTGGGTAAAACAATTAAAAAAAATGTTTTCTTTTTAATTCTGTTTTGATTTTCTCTTTTAAAAGAATATCTTAAATTGAAAAATCTCTCCAAATCAAAACGTCTTCAACCTGTACCGCTTAAAACCCATCAACTTCAAGATTTAGGGTAACAACCCAAGATCAACAAACTTGGCTTCCTCTATAAATTGTTGCTGGAAACTAGTATCTACCACACTTTCTAGGAACTTTTAAGGTATTTTACTCACTGAATACTCTTTTTTTTTTTAATCGGAGTTGTTAGACTATCGGAGAAGAAGAACCAAAAAAGGGGGGAGGTTGCGAGCTGCAACAGTAACCCTCTGCAGATCTGAGTCGGAGGTTGAGTGTGGCGGATGAGTCTCCGCCGACGCTGTGAGATGAGGGAGACAGACTTTTTTTTTTTTTTTTTGCGTAGGGCTGCTTCTGGCAAAAAAACACGACGGTGGCGAGCTCCTTTTTTTTGTGGCGGCGCCGGCGAGAGGGGGGTGAGTGAAAAAGAAAATAGAGCAAGAGAGGGAGAAGAAACAGGGTTGGTGAGAAAAACAAAATTGAGAAGATGGTGAGAGAAAGAAGTTGAGAAAATCGTGGGAGAGAGAGAAAAGGGGAGGCTCGTGACCCTCGTTTTTTCCCCTTTTTTTTGTTCTTTTAACTTTCTGGTTTTTTTATAGGATAATTGTAATGGGTGGCAACATGAAGGTAAATAATTACAAATATAGCAATTTTTAAAAATATTTGCAAATATGGCAAAATTTTTGAATTATTTTTTTATATTCCTAAATTGCCCCTGTGTGCCCATCTTCTTCTTCCTCGTCAGTTTTTTTTTTTTTTTTTTTTTTTTTTTTTTTTTACTGATAGAAAGTTTTTTTATTACTGATAGATTCTATCAGTGGTAGAAAAATTTTCTATCAGTGATAGAAAGTTTCTATCACTGATAGATTCTATCAGTGGTAGAAAAATTTTCTATCGGCGATAGAAAGTTTCTATCACTAATATTTCTATGACTGATAGATTCTATCAGTGGTAGAAAAATTTTCTATCAGTGATAGAAAGTTTCTATCACTGATAGAATAGAAGATTTCTATCACTAATAGAAACTTTTTCTATCCGTGATAAAAGATTTCTATCACTGATAGGTTCTATCAGTGATAAAAAAACTTTTTATAGAAAATCATAGAAAAACTTTTGATAAAAAATCTTTCAATCCCTGATCACCCATAAAAATCTTTCTATCTCTGATAGAAATCTTTCTATTACCGATATAATCTATAAGTGATAGAAAAACTTTCTATCACCGATAGAAAAGCTTTCTATCAGTGATAAAAGATTTCTATCACTGATAGAAATTTTTACTATTCTATCAGTGATAGAAAGATATTCTATCAATGATAGAAAACTCTTGATAGAAAATCTTTCAATCCCTGATAGAACCTATCAGTGAAAGAAATCTTCTATCACTTATGGAAATTTTTTGAGTGATAGAAAAAAATTCTATCATTCATAGAAAATCTTTCTATGAGTGATAGAAAAACTTTCTATCTCTATCACTGAGACTGATAGAAAAACTTTTCGTGAGTTATAGAAAATCTTTCTACCACTGATACTTTTCTATCAGTGATAGAAGATCTTTTGTTTCTATCAGCGATGGTGATACATGGTGAAATCGAACATTGAAAAATAAAGCAAAAACGAACGATTATAGAAATCAAACACTGAAAAGAAAAAACCAAACACTGATAGAAAACCAAATAACAACAACCAAACACTGATAGAACACCGAACAAGTGATAGAAAAATATCTATCGCCGATAGAATCTATCAGTAGTAGAAAAATTTTCTATCATATGATAGAATCTATCAGTGAAAGAAAATTTCTATCACTGATAGAAAATCTTTCTATCACTGATAGAATCTATCAGTGATAGAAAAACTTTCTATCAGTGAAAGAAAATCTGGAGGGGTATTTTAGTAAATGCAACACACAAACTATTAGATTTTGCCATTTTTGCAATTTTTTTTGTGGGTTGCTACATTTGCAATTACTTTGGCCCATATTGCTATCCTTGCAACCGGCCCTTTTTTATATTGCTTTTTCTTTTAAATTATTTATTTATTTATTTATTTTTAGTGCCGATTCTTTTCCTTCTTTCTTTATTTATTTATTTTTATTTTTTTATGACCCCCCCCCCTTTTTTGTTTTTTAAGAAAACCTCACTTTGAACTTTCTGTATTTTTTTTTTAAGTTTTCTTATAATTTTTTTTAAACGCTCAAACCTTTTTTCTAAAACTTGATTCTTTTGAACTTTCTGTATATTTTTTTGTTTTATTTCATATTCCCTCTTTTCTTTTTTTTTTTATTCACTTTATATGTTTTTTTTTCTTTATTCTTATATATATATCTTTTTTTTTACCTTTGTTTTTTATATTTCATCAATTTTACTTTCTGTTTTGTTTTGTTTTTTTTTTAATATCTTATTAACTTTTTTTTTTGTTTTATTTTACTCTCCAGACTTTTTTTTTGTTTTTAATAATTTTTTTTTCAAACTTCATAAAAATATTTTTTTTACCACCCCTTTTTAATAATATTATTATTTTTTAAAGCTTCTGCTCTCCTTTTGTTTTTTTTTTTATCACTTTGTTTTTTTTTTCTTCTTAAACCCTTCTTCTTTTTTTTTACTAATTTTATTTTTCTTCGATTTGAATTATTTATTTATTTATTATTTTTTTTTCCCTTATACCCAAACTTTGTAATTTTTTTTTTTGTTGCAACTTTGCTTTCACTTTTTTTTTCAATTTTGATCTCAACACTTTTTAAGCCACTTTTCTTCAATTCACCATTTTTTTTAATGGTAACTTATCATGCTATTTACTATTTTCTTTATTGATCTCAGGGAACGATTGCATTCACAATTGATATTTGCTTGACAACAAGTCGCAGTAGCTTTCGGTATTGATCTTAGGGAACGATTGAATCCACAACTGATATTTGTTTGCCGATCAGTCACAGTAGCTTTCACCGACGATCCAGGTACTGAAAATCTTGAAACCGAAACCAAGCAAAAGTTGGGGGTGACACTTATAAGGTAGGGCTTTGACCCTCAGTGTTCATCCTCAGCCTTAGCTTCCAGCCTTAAACTGAAACCAAGCGAAAGTTGGGGGTGACACTTATGAGGTAGGGCTTTGAGCCTCAGTGTTCATCCTCAGCTTAGCTTCCAACCTTGAAACTGAAACCAAGCGAAAGTTGGGGGTGACGCTTATGAGGTAGGGCTTTGACCCTCAGTGTTCATCCTCAGCTTAGCTTCCAGGCTTGAAACTGAAACCAAGCGAAAGTTGGGGGTGACACTTATGAGGTAGGGCTTTGACCCTCAGTGTTCATCCTCAGCTTAGCTTCCAGCCTTGAAACTAGCGAAAGTTGGGGGTGACACTTATGAGGTAGGGCTTTGACCCTCAGTGTTCATCCTCAGCTTAGCTTGAGCCTTGAAACTGAAACCAAGCGAAAGTTGAGGGTGACACTTATGAGGTAGGGCTTTGACCCTCAGTGTTCATCCTCAGCTTAGCTTCCAGCCTTGAAACTGAAACCAAGCGAAAGTTGGGGGTGACGCTTATGAGGTAGGGCTTTGACCCTCAGTGTTCATCATCAGCTTAGCTTCCAACCTTGAAACTGAAACCAAGCGAAAGTTGGGGGTGACACTTATGAGGTAGGGCTTTGACCCTCAGTGTTCATCCTCAGCTTTAGCTTCCAGCCTTAAACTGAAACCAAGCAAAAGTTGGGGGTGACACTTATGAGGTATGGCTTTGACCCTCAGTGTTCATCCTCATCTTAGCTTCCAGCCTTGAAACTGAAACCAAGCGAAAGTTGGGGGTGACGCTTATGAGGTAGGGCTTTGACCCTCAGTGTTCATCCTCAGCTTTAGCTTCCAGCCTTGAAACTGAAACCAAGCGAAAGTTGGGGGAGGGCTTTGACCCTCAGTGTTCATCCTCAGCTTAACTTCCAGCCTTGAAACTGAAACCAAGCGAAAGTTTGGGTTGACACTTATGAGGTAGGGCTTTGACCCTCAGTGTTCATCCTCAGCTTAGCTTCCAGCCTTGAAACTGAAACCAAGCGAAAGTTGGGGGTGACACTTATGAGGTAGGGCTTTGACCCTGAGTGTTCATCATCAGCTTAGCTTCCAGCCTTGAAACTAGCAAAAGTTGGGGGTGACACTTATGAGGTAGGGCTTTGACCCTCAGTGTTCATCCTCAGCTTAGCTTCCAGCCTTGAAACTGAAACCAAGCGAAAGTTGGGGGTGACACTTATGAGGTAGGGCTTCGACCCTCAGTGTTCATCCTCAACTTAGCTTCCAACTAATTTTATTTTCTTTGCCCCCACCTTTTTTTAACTACTGAACCCAAAAAAAAGTATTATTTTTTTTTTATTCACAGGATCATGGTATACTTCGCTGAGCATATCTCCTCCGAGAAGAAATATCTTGTTATTCTCAAGGACAAAGATCAACCTATTAAATATGGGCTTAATCTCCTTGTTGAGGAACCGAAATCTGGCCCTCTTTCAGACCTATGGCCAAATTTAAATGATGTCGCCTTCTTACTCGAACTATCGACGGAAAAGGTTTTAAGCCAAGAAGAACGAGTGTGGCTTTTGCAATCCTCAATCCATCCTAAAGCTTAGAACCGAGATCCCGAGTTGACTCTAGAACGTCGAATGATAGATGGCCAAGCCCGTTGGAATCCTGTGATGAAGGTTCCTGGAGACTTCTCCTTCACTTCACTCTATTGGGAATGGTTGGAGCTGGTAGTTGGTCGCAATGAACAAAAGCTTTATGAGATTCGCTTATTTAATGCGGTGATGGCCTCCCTTTATACGTACGATCAGAATAATGATGTGGTTTGGGCCTTCTGTGAAACTTGGTGTCCCACAACCAATACTCTTCATACTGCAGCTGGTGAACTATCTATCTCTCTTTGGGACCTATGGATGTTTGGAGGTCTCCCCATTAAGGGTAAGTTCTATGAGGAGGTCATTCTTTCTTTTAAAGAGCTGACTGGTTTGCGGAAGCAATATCGATACCTTCCAAAGAGCTGTGAGTATCTCTTTAAAGCCTTTTATCAGATATCCATGTCAAAGAATGACCGCAGCTCATCTTCGAAGAATGAGCCCAATGTTAGCATTAACTCTTGGATATCTTTCTGGTTTAGAGGTGTTCAAAAGTATGAGAAACCCCCTCAGCGAAAACCAAAGAAAACCTCCCGCTCAAAATCTACTCGCAATCCAGATGGCACGAGTATCAAATATCGGGATTGGTCAAGCCAATAGCACAAGTTGTTTCATGAGCTAGGCATAGAAGACGAATGGCAAGAGCATACATATTTAGCTGTCTTTCTATCATGCTGGTTGTGTCTCTTTCTATTTCCTCGTAGGGGCACCCAACTAATTCGCCCAAGAGTCTTTAGAATTGCTAGCCTTATGGCTGATGGCCATATTTTTAGCCTTGCTGTCCCAACCTTTGCTAACATATACCATGGATTAGGTCGAATAACAATGGCTTCTAATCCAATCGGACGTATGGAGGTTTGCTTACCCATGCATTACGTTCATGGTTGGTTAGCCCATTATTTTAATACACACTATCAAGTCCCAGTGGAAGTTCGCGGCCCGAGGATGGCTAATTTTTCTGGTGAGGGCGGATCAAAATACTTTGAAGAGTATGAGGCTCGTGAACTGATCCACAAGGGTGCCTCTGTCTTATGGAATGTGAATATTCAAGGCAGAAACAAACATGAGACTCTGAAGGACAATAGTACTTTGTCATTTTCTCAATCCTCTTATTTTGCAAGCCATCGATCATGTTATTTATCATCCGTGTGCGGGGACCAGGTGATCATTGAGTCATATAGTCCTTACCGATTTGGTCGACAATTTGGCTTTTTCCAAGACATACCAAACGATTTAGATGATATCCCGCCTGTGGCTGATATGGATAACGTATTACGTCTTTGGAGAATTTGCACCCAGGGTAAAACATCTTCTCAAGTATTTTTACCAGCCCGTACCCTAAACCCTCATACTCAGATTACTTCACGGTATAAAAGGTGGTGGTTGGCAAAACATGGGGATTATCTTGCAGTGAACGTGCACAAATTAGTGGGTAGTGCCATTCCTTCTCCATCTCGTCCTAAACTACCCAAAAATGATGGGGGTAATCACGGAGGAAAGAAAATTCGCTTGCCTGAGGATGACACTTCTGCTCCTGTACGAAATGCTTCAAAACATGATGAATCAAGCTGCAGCAGTTCTCACGATCATCATTGGAAGAGACCAACCAAGAAAGCAAAGGTGTCCTCTATGAATGTAGATAACTCTTTTGATGAGGTTCCAAGGGCTTCTCAATTCCCTAGTCCTCCTCCCATTTTGGTTAGCAACTTCCTCTCCTTTTATTATTACTATTATATATATATATATATATATAATGTATATATATATATATATATATATTTTTTTTG
Source organism: Luffa acutangula (assembly GCA_036850905.1). Lineage (NCBI taxonomy): Eukaryota > Viridiplantae > Streptophyta > Magnoliopsida > Cucurbitales > Cucurbitaceae > Luffa > Luffa acutangula. The sequence continues at coordinate 30,072,874 of CM072090.1, read as the reverse complement.
TAGTCACCTCTGAAAGATCCCCTTGAAGGAGCGGAGGAGCAATGCAGCGAGGAGTCGCTAACAAGTCCAAATGTTTTTGACAACACTACAAAGCATATGAGTAACTCCAAGGCATTGTCCAACAAGAAAGCCATGAGCTCTAATCCTCCTCCCAAGACTTCTGAAAATTATCACCATAATCAAAAGAGAGTAATTGATGCGGATCCTGAAGCTTTCCATTATTGTGCTGACACCTTGCTTTCTGACCATCGACGACAAACAGCCCTAGCCTTGTGGGACAACATACAACGAAAGATTGTACGCACTGCTTTTAACAAGGTAGCTGCCCTTGAACCAAAGATACACAAGATATTTGCCGGTATTTCAGAGATTCATCCGAACAACCTGGCCTTCCCTCAAGATTTCGTGAATGACTACTTAAAGAGTGTAGAAACGTACAACAAATTGCAACTTTCATATTCTACACAACTAACTCCGACGAGTAGGAAACACCGCTTAGAGGAGAAAAATTATGATTTACAGAAAGCACTGCTTGCCGAAAAACATTTGCTTAAAAAGCAGGACATGCTTGAACAGCAACTAGCATGATCATCTGAAGAGATAAAGGAACTAGAGGCCAAACTTGAGACAGCAATAGTAGAGCATGACAAAGCTTTCCAATTCGGTTTTTAACTCTTCCAACACATTGTATCAAAAGAAAAAAAAAATTATTCTTCCTTTGTCTATGCCATAATAAAACTTTATCTTCAACACAAAATGTTCCTTTTTTATTGCTTTGACTGAACTTAAGTTTTTTTTTTCTTAAGCTGCCTACGTACCCTTCAAGTGGGAAGGGATCAAGTCATAACGTAGTACAATATACAACTTTTTTTTTGTGTTGTTCACCTTTTTAACTCATGCGGGCCAGGAGTATCATGCAGTTTAGACTCTTACGATAAGGAGTGTTTACATTTCACGCATAGAATTTTTTTAAGGAACTTTCCGTTAATTGGACCGATCCTCAATCCATCTTTTTCAACGATCTTATATGCTCCATTCGAGTAAACTTCTTTCACGACATAGGGTCCATTCCATTTAGGTGTGAATTTGTTTCCCGTGTGTCGCGTTGTAATTATAGGTCTTCGAACAGCAAGTACTAGGTCTCCAACTTGAAATGATCGAAGCTTCAAATTTTTATCGAAGGCTTTAGACATCTGTGCTTGGTAACATTCTAGTGCTTGTTGAGCCTCTAATCTTCTCTCATCAAGTGCTTCTAACACTTGAAGACGCAACCTTGCATTCTCTTCTGTTGTCAACCCTTCTTGTATGGCCATTCTTAATGACGAAATTTCTCTTTCTAATGGAAGTACAACTTCTACCCCATAAACGAGGGAATAAGGTGTGACTCCTGTAGGAGTGCGGTGAGTAGTTCGGTAAGCCCACAGCACTTCACCGATCTTTTCTTGCCAGTCTCTCTTCGACTTGGAGACTACTTTCTTCAGTAGGTTGCATAATGTCTTATTGAATGCTTCTGCCAATCCATTTACTGCGGCCTTGTATATAGATGACTTGTATTGCTTGAAGTTAAACTTCTCGCACAACTTGTCCATTAAACTATTGGAAAATTGTCTTCCATTATCTGTCACAATACGATGAGGGATACCGTATCGATAAATGATATGGGTTCGGACAAAATCTACAATGTTTTCTTTCTTGGCTTCTTTTAACGCAACAGCCTCAGCCCACCTTGAGAAGTAATCTGTCCCTGCAAGAATGTAAGAATGTCCTGCTGAAGACTTTGGTGTTATAGGACCAACAAGATCGAGCCCCCAAGCTTCAAAAGGCCACGAAGCTATGGTTGGATGAAGAGGCTCTGGAGGCTGATGTATGAAATTGGCGTGAAACTGGCAAGCTTCACATTTCTTGGCATATTGCATTGAGTCTTGAATCATGGTAGGCCAATAATAGCCCATTCTTTTTAACTGGAATTGAAGTTTTGGTCCAGACTGATGAACACCACAAATGCCTGAATGTGCCTCTTCCAATGCTTTTTGAGATTCTTCATTTCCTAAGCATCGAAGAAAAAGGCCTTCGTACGAGCGGCGATAAAGAGTGTCCTTATAATAGATAAATTGGGTAGCCCTTCTACGTATCTCAGCTTTGTGTCGAAGATCTGTGGGAAGCTTTCCATGCTGCAGGTAATCTATGATCGGTTGCCGCCAGTCTTCCTTTTCGATTTCATAAGCTGATGTCACATTAACTTCTTCGCACTTATTTGCACTTGGTGGAACGATCCATTTCTGGCAAAGAGAAATATTTATGGCTATGTCATCTGAAATCGTTAGAGCAGTGGCCAAGTTTGCTAATGCATCTGCTATTTTGTTTTCTAATCTTGGAACGTGCTCTAGTATTAAATTATCAAACTTCTCCATTAAGTTTCTTGCATACCTGAAGTAGGGTTTTAGATCCTCATGTTTCACATCATATTGGAGTAATATTTGATTTATTATCAACTTTGAATCGCCATAAACTTCCATGTATTTTATCCCGAACTCTGAAGCCATTTGAAGGCCAATGATGAGTGTCTGATATTCAGCAACGTTATTTGAGCATAATTCATTAAGTGCGAAGCTGTATGGCAACATGTGTGTCTCGGGTGAGATGAAAACAATGCCAACTCCTGCCCCACTCCTTCGTGCTGCGCCATCGAAATACATGATCCAAGGTTTCATAATTTCAATATACAATACCTCTTCATCAGGCAAATCTTCGCATAATTTCCAATCTGATGGGATCGATGATTGGCTAAGAAGTCTGCCAATGCCTGTCCTTTTACTGCTTTTTGCGGCACATACACCATATCATATTGCTGAAGTATGATTGCCCATTTGGCTAGGCGTCCCGAAATGATAGGCCTAGATAGAATATACTTGATAGGATCAGCTTTTGCCACTAAATGTACAGTGAAGGCTTGCATATAATGTCTTAGCTTATCAATAGCAAAGAAGAGAGCGAGACACATCTTCTCGATTGGAGAGTAATTTAACTCAGCTCCTGTTAGAGTTCTACTTAGGTAATAAAGGGTCTGTTCTTTGTGATTTTCTCTTTCTTGTGCCAATAGTGCCCCAATAGACTTGTCTTGTGCAGCGATATATAATATTACTGGTTTTCCTGCCTTAGGGGCACCTAAGACGGGAGGATTGAGCAAGTATCTTTTTATACTATCCAGAGCATTCTGACACATATCATCCCACTCAAAATTCACATTCTTTCTCATCAACCTATGAAAGGGTTGACATCGACCAGCGAGGTTGGATATGAATCTTCTAATGTAAGCCAAACGACCCTGGAGACTTCTCAACTCATGTAGGTTTCTTGGACTTGGCATTTTCTGAATTGCATCGATTTTGGATTGATCGATTTCAATTCCTCTGTGTCTTACAATGAACCCAAGGAATTTTCCTGAAGTCACACCAAATGCGCACTTGAGAGGGTTCATTCTCAATTGATATTTTCCCAAGCGATCAAAGACTACCTTCAGATCCTTAAGATGATCTTGTCGCTATTTGGACTTGACCACAAGGTCATCAACGTAACATTCAACATGTATATGTAGCATGTCATCAAATATTTTCTGCATAGCACGTTGATAAGTAGCACCTGCATTTTTCAATCCGAAAGGCATTACTTTGTAGCAATATATTCCTTTTGGAGTTCGAAAAGCTGTTTTCTCCTCATCCTCAAGAGCCATTCGAATTTGGTTGTATCCTGATGACCCGTCCATGAAAGACAAAGCTTCATGTCCCGTGGTTGCATCAACCATGATTTCAGTAATGGGTAATGGAAAGTCATCTTTCGGACATGCATTGTTCAAATCGTGAAAATCGACACATATACGAAGTTGCCCATTCTTTTTCCGAACGGGGACAATATTTGCTATCCACGTTGGATATTTAACTTCCCGGATGAATCCTGCCTCTATCAACTTATTGACTTCAGATTCTATTTGAGGAATGAGTTCTGGTCGAAATCGTCGTTGAGCTTGCTTCATTGGTCGATACCCTTGTTTAATTGCCAGACGATGAACAACCACTTTTGGGTCAAGTCCTGGCATTTCCTTGTATGACCAAGCAAAAATGTCCTTGTATGTCGTGAGTAGACTCATATAATCGCCTTCTTCTTTCGGAGTAAGCGATGCACTTATAAAGGTCGGACGTGGTTCTTCTACTGTACCAAGGTTGACTTCTTTGAGTTCATCAACTGTTGATTGGCTGCCATCTTCAAGTGACAACGGAGCCTCTTCTGCATCTTCTTCAAATGCTTCAAGCTCTGATTCATCCCCTATGGTAATATGGTAGCATATACCTGTGTCATTTTCATCATCGAAGCTTTTCTCTTTGGGTCTTGTGATAACGACATCGTGTCGCTTTACTTTTAACGAACCCTCTGTATTTACAGAGACAAGCAACTTTCTCTTCATTCGTGAGGGGACAGCGCTACGAATTTTCTCATCACCTTTTGCCTTGGTAGTGGTCTCTTTTATGTTTGAGGCTAATATAGGAGATCGTTCTTCACTCCTTTTTGTGGCTACGCTCAACCTTTGGAAAGTTGATAGTCGTGTAGTAGGGGTTGAATGCACATTCCCTTTTTCCTCTGAAGCCATACTCAGCCTTTAGAAGGCCGAAGGTCGTGTGGAGCCATAAGTTGGATGCTGACTTTCATCTTCTATTGCAGCTGCACTCAGTCTTTGGAAAATCGAGGATCGTGTAACCGACGGTCCAATGCGATCAAATGCAGAAGCTCTATGATCTATTTCGTCTTCTTTAGCCTCTTCGGAATCATCGATTTCTTCCACTGTAATGTGAAGTGTATCTGCAACTTTCGCTTTCCCTTTTCTTGTGATTCGAACCGGCTCAGGAGACTTATATCCAAGACCAGCTCTTGAAATGGGTATAGCATAACCCTCTTTCTGAAGTTTCTTCTGTGTTGAGGATAGTTCAGGCCTTTGGTCACAGATCCGTAAACTTTTAAACTCAGTATGCGCTGTGAAATCATAACCTGCCTTTGCCAAGAGTTTGTATGCTTTAGGATCAAACCCCTCTTCTCTTCGTCTATCAGGCAGAGTTGCTTCTACTTGTTTGTCTTTGACCTTTTGTTTGGATATCTTTGTAAGAGGTGTGATAAAATTCTCTTTCAAGACTTCAATGTCACCAACTCTTAAATTATTGGAGCATTCTGCAAATGGCGAATCACCCTTCTTGCGTCGAGATAAAGGAACATAGCGTAAGATAGGAGCGTTTGTCTTCTTCTCTTCCGAACATAGTGTCTTCTCATTTTTTGCCAATTCAACTTTTGTTTGCCTAGGAGATACCCTGTTTTCTTGATTATTAGAAGCACCCGCTTTTACATTTAGCTCTTTTTCTGTGCTTGTCTGTCGCTCTGATTTGTCGCTATTTCTTATCAAAGGAACTTCTGACGGCATAGCTTCCCCTACACTGTCATTCTTCATATAAAACTTCGCGTCTGCATAATGAGACTCAGCCTCTGAAAAGGGGTTGGTATCAGCATCAACCTTCTTGATACCATCTTGATAGAATTTAAAACATTGGTGCAACGTGGAAGTAACTACTCCATTTTCATGAATCCAGGGACGACCTAGTAACAACTTGTAGGTGGTCCTAGAGTCTATAACATGAAATAGGGTGTTAGCCTTTAAATCTCCAATGATGAGCTCTAGGCGAATCATGCCAATCGCGCGTTGCCCACCTTGGTTAAATCCTTGAATCACCAACTTACTATTTGACAATTCTTGCATCAGAATGCCTAGTTGGCTCATGGTAGACTTGGGCATTATGTTAACGGCAGAACCATCATCAATGAGAGTTCGGCTAACTTTCTGCTCTCTGATGTAGCCTGAGACAAACAAAGGCCTATTATGAGGCTTCGACCCAAGTAGTAGATCTTCATCGGTAAAGGCTATGGACGTGCAACATGGAACAACATTATTTGTCTGGGAAGTGGATGGTTTACAAGCCTTTAATACCTCAATAAGAGTATTTTTTGCCTCTTGAGGGAGTGACAGTAAATCATCTATATTGAAGGATGGTAGGTCTTCCACTTTCGTGATTACTTATGACGTGGCTGATGTAGCATTATCATCTTCTGTCACATTAACGACGTGACATGTAACAGTTTGATTGATTCCTGAAAGAAAAGTTCTTGGGAAGAATTCTTTTAGAGTTATTGGATGAGGAGGGTGGATATACTCCTCACTTTCCTCTAAGATAGGCTTGAGCCTTCTCGTATACTTCTTCCCATTTTTCCTTCGAGGCCTGCTTCGCCTTTTGTGTTCTTGAAACAAACGAGATTCCTTCTTAACCCAATTTTTCTTTCGGTTCTTCTGTCGGGTTACAAGTGTCCAGCCTCTATCTTCGTCTTCAATTTGCCTAAGCTTTCCTTGAAGATCTTCATCGTAGAGAGCCCTTTCTGGGAAGTCATTTTCTGGGACCTCTGGTTGAGACTGAACGATAATAGGTTCGAAGGTGCCAAATTGGATTAAGGTTCCTCTCTGATCATAAGGTAAACTTATAGATGACTGGACGTTAGGATGAGTTATTATGGCAGCGTGATTTGCCTGAGCTACTTCATCAAGATCTAGCTCGATTTTCTTTTCTCGAGCTAATTTCAAGATTAACTCCTTTAACACGAAACATTTCTCTACTGGATGACTGACGACTCGGTGATATTTACAGTAGTTGGGATCATTTACTTTTCCCCTCTCTTCGGGTCGTTTGCATTCAGGGAGTTCAATAAGTTTGTTTTCCAACAGTTGTTCTAACATATCTGGGATGTCAGTATCTGGAAAATGATAGACTTTTTCTTGTCTTTCTTTCAAATTCAAGCGTCGTTTCTCACCTTAATTTTGACGCTTTTCTATTTTATTTTCTCTTCTGTTAGAAGTAAACTTCAGAGGGGTCGTATTGACGACCATGGATTCTCTTGTAGCACCCTTCGAGGTTTTCCCGGTGCTCTTCACTTCTTTCTTCTCTTTCTTCCCATCGGGGACTGGAAAGTCCTTATTTCCTCTAGTAGCAATACTCAGCTCCATGTCATGAGCGCGAGTTGCTAATTCTTCGAAGGTGCGGGGTTTTATGCCCTGCAATATATAAAGAAGTTTCCAGTGCATTCCTTGCATACACATTTCCACAGCGGATAATTCGGTGAGTCGGTCTTTGCAATCAAGACTCAAAGCTCTCCAACGATTAATGTAATCAATGACGGACTCACCTTTCCGTTGTTTTGTACTTGTGAGTTCTGTCATGCTAACAGTTCGCCTTGTGCTGTAAAAGCGATTTAGGAACTCTCTTTCAAGTTGTTCCCAACTGTCGATCATCCCTGGCTCTAAATCAGTATACCAATCAAAGGCATTTCCCTTTAAGGTTCGGACGAATTGTTTAACCAGGAGATCTCCACGAGTCCCAGCATTCTCGCATGTTTCAACGAAGTGAGCAATATGCTGCTTAGGATTCCCCTTTCCATCAAATTGTTGAAATTTTGGAGGTTGAAACCCGGTAGGCATGTTCAAGTTGTCAATTCTCTTAGTGTATGGTTTGGAATACATAAGAGAATTTTGAGTAGGTCCACCATATTGAGCTCTAATGGAGCTCATAATCATATCTTGGAGTTGCTGAACAGACAGCGAAGCAATTGAAGTGGAATGCTGAGGCTGGTTTTCTTGTATGACAGCCTTCCCTTTGTCATTATTTTTTGCAGCGGGTGTTTGGCTTGATTCAGCGATATCACGACTTTCAATGTGATTTTTTAGAGAGGCAATTTCACAATCTCTCTCTTCAACCACCTTCATCAGCATGTTGACTTTCCTTTCTAGTTCAGCCATTCTTTCTTCGCCTGTACCTATGTCAGCCATCATTACAGACATCACGTCAGGATCTGATATCTCCTTTCCTTGCTCAGAAGATGAAGTAGAATAGCCAAATAAAGGATTTTCCTGGATGATCATTCCGCCTTGATTTGGATCTGCCATCTGGTTCCATATCATATTTGCAATGACAGAGGCTTGTTCTTCTTCTGACTTTTGAATTTCTTTGGAGCGTCCGCGAGTAATTGGTCCCATGTATGAGTCGCTTGAAGTCTTGGAAGCAGCTTTCTTGGATGCCATTGCTTCTTTAGAACTTTTTTTTTTTCGTAGATCTTGGATGAGAGAAAGAGATGAAAGGTAGAGATGTCCCACTGGGCGTGCCAAACTGTTCACACGAGATTTTCGAAGAGAAAATTTAATTCGTGAAACGAATTCTTGTATATATTGATTTCTATGTATAAATAATTGTGGAATACAATCTCTAGTTACAATCCTTTGATGCTTTCTCTCAAGGTAGCTTTGATCTACAAAGTCTTCAAGAAATTTTAATCTTCAGAGTCTTGAAGGTTTGTTCACCTTTGAAGGATTCTCCTGGATGATTGAAGTAGACTTCAGGCTTCAAGTCTTCAGTCTTTAGATGACTTCACTTCAATCTTCAAGCTTGCAGGAAAATCTAGATTTTGGTCTTCAAAGTCTTGTGGGAGGATTGGAGCTTCAATCTCCAGGATTGCAGACAGCTTCAATCTTCTAAATCTTTAGGGTCTTGCAGAGAACTTTGATCTTCTGAATCTTGCAGAGGCTTCAGTCTTCAGAGTCTTGGAGGAAGCTTCAAGCTTTTGAACTTTGCAGAAGCTTCGATCTTCAGAGTCTTGCAGCAGGATATGGACTTCAATCTTCAAGATTCTTGCAGGAGGGATGAAGCTTCAATCTTCAAGTCTTGTAGAAGGAATGGAGCTTCAGTCTTCAAGTCTTGTAGGAGGATCAGAGCTTCAGTCTTCTGAAAGCTTCAATCTTTCTGCCGCCCCTTCCAAATGAGCCAAAGACTCCTATTTATAGAGTTTCCCAACGACTTTAATGGGCTTGGGCTTAAATTGGACTTGGGCCCATCCATGGGCCTGGATGAATTTTTGGGCTTCAGGCCCAATTATCTTAATAACTTTGGGTTTAAATTGAACCCAATTTAAACTAAACTTAATCATATTTTAATTTAATTTTATAAACTTTAGGCTAAATTGAATTTTTTAGGCTAAATGATCATTTGATCTTGAGTTTAATCATCGTTGGATTCGATCAAGACCGTTAACACAATTAGACGACCGAAAAAGGACACGTGGCCTTTCTTATTTTGTCATAATTAATTTTGAGATATGATTAATTCGTGACACCCCAAAATTAAATAATGACGTGGCAATTTCTAATTGGTTGAAAAATTTCTATGCCAACAGTAAGAACTTTAGCTTCTAATTCATTTCTTAATCTATTTCACTTCAGTTAATTTTGAATTTTATTATCTCTTTTTACATTATAATTTAACATTTTTTTATTAATTGTATAAGTTTTGTTTTTTTGGAGTTCATTATTAATTGTATAGTTACTTTGCATTATTTACTGACGTTATATTTATTGTCGTTGTATAATTATTGATGTATTTTCACTTTGCATTATTTATTTAAAATTAAAATATTATTCTTGTTCTCAATTGATCCAAACTTAATGTTTTAGTTGTCAATTCAACTATAATTCTAGTGGTTAAATATATGTTAATTTTATCGATTGACATAATTTTTCCAATTTTTTTAACATTAACGTTTTAATATAAATATTATACATAAATTTTAGATATAATTATTAAAAATGATTAATTATAATGTAATTAAGTCACAATCAAATTTTCATTTAATAATTTAAACAATTTTAATCAATTTTCATATTTTTTTCAAAATTCCTGCACATATCGACATTTGAATTGAAAATTTCATCTAAATATTATCTTGCTCTTTTTTTGAAAAAATATTATCTTGCTCTTTAGATATGATTAAAAAAAAAGGGTTCATTATAGTCTAATTAAGCCACAATTAAAGTTTCATTGACTAATTCAAACAATTTCCACTATTTTCGTAAATTTTTCCGAAATGTCTCTCGACATTTCCATAAAATCTGGACCTCGACATTTCAATCGACATCGACATTTTAAACCTTGGTTGTACTTTATTATTAGTTAGGTAAATTGTTTAGAGTTAGTCTCACAAATGGACAAATATATATATACTCTCAGGCAGTTGTAATAATACATTGATTGCAATAAAGAAATATTATTCACAAACTTGAGTTTGTAGAAGCACGAAGGACTACCCATGCGGTTTTTCGTATGGTTGTTTTTATTATTTTAAAAGGTCATCGTCGTAATCATACATCTTTTCATCAATGAGACCAACAAGAGCATAGTTCAACTAGTATAAAGTAGTATTAATGACTGTGAGGTATGTGGTTCGAATCTCCCCTCCCCACATACTGTAAAAAAAAAACCATCAACGAGAATCGTATTTCCATTGAGATCGATTTATTACATTTGAGATTCGTTCCCATTAGACCGCATTTGCGATTACAAGGAATCATAGTTCCTAATGTTTGAGTCTTTTTTCAATTTAGTCTCTATTTTTTTTTTCTCCCTCCTTTTTTCTTTTTTCTTTTTTGAAATAAGTCTCTAATCTTTTGAAAGTTCCAATTTCATTCTTTACCTATTTGTTTTCAGTTAAGTAGTTATATCACAAAAAGATTAAAATTAATTAATAAAATAAAAATGTAATATCAAGACACTTTATTAATTGAATTAAAAGTATTTGATATTTTATCAATCCATACATAATAGATAAGACACTTATTACTATCATAAAAATTGATGGAATCATTCTCTGCTCCCACAATTTTCAATTGAAAAAAAAAAAAAAAGAAACAACTTTGATATTTCAATGAAATAGATCTACCCCAATAGAACTTACTTATTTTCAATAAATTTAATGGATGATTAAGGGCTTGTTTGGTAGGCAATCCGAATTTTTTTTTTATGTTTTCGTATTCACTAAATCTAGTGAATATGCATTTGGCAAGTATGTTTTTGAAAACTGTGGATTCTATGATCCAAATAGTGGAAATTCTAAAAAACAACTTTTTTTATGTTTTCAATGTATCCAGATTTTGAATTTGAAATCTTTAAATGCAAACTTAAATTTGAAAAAAATCAAAACTTTAACAAATATAGTATTTCATGTTACAAACTCAAATCATTTTCGTGAAATTAAAATTTGTATAATATAATAGATTGTAAATGATATGATATTGTAAAATAATAATAATAATTTATAACATATAATATGTTTATAAATTAATTAATAATAGTTTATATTCAACTTAATATTTAATTGATAAATACACATAATTTGTGGTTTATAAATATATTATCAAATACATTTGAAACAATTTTTTAAATTAGGATTCAATTTTTGAATCTGCTACCAAACACATATCTGAAAACATGAAATACAACTATGTGTTCATTGAATTTCTTGTTTTCAAATTTTTTTTTTCAGATCACCAACCAAACGCACCCTAACTTATTTGACTCGTATTCATCACTTTTGTTTAACAACTATAAGAATTTATTTGAAAAAAATTCAATGCATAAAGAATTTATTTGTGAATTAATCTATAATTTATAATCTATAATCTATAATCTATATCTATATCTATTTATATTATATTAAAAGGCACTTAAGGGGAGAAACTTTTGATTTCCTTTTAAGCCCCTTTTTAATCTTCAAATTCATTATTTGTCCTTCCTATTTAATTATTCAATATTTTATTATTCAAATCCCACGGGTAGATCGTTCCCACTGTTGAAGGAAAAATTTTGTCCAATCACAAATTGTCACGTCATTATTTAAAATTAATGACGAAATTACAAATAATTAAATTTGGGACCAATTATAAATTGACATGTGTCCCAAATTTAATTTGAAGACAAAGTTGGTCAATTATAAATTTAAAGAGCCAAATTTCTATTTGATCAATTAATTAGAAAATAAATTATTTTGATCAAATTAATTAATTTGACCAATTAATTAACAAAATAAATAATTAGATCAAATTTGGGTCTTTTAAATATTTGGGTCATATGGTTTTGGGTCAAATATGAACCAAACCCGAGACTAGATAGTTGAGCCCAAGACCAATAAAACACAAGTCCAATTTGTTAGACCCAAAAGTCACCAAGGCCCATCCAGCGAGAACTCTATAAATAGAGCAGTTCTCCACCATTTCAAGGGTTCAAAAAAATTCTACACTCTCACAAAGACAAGAGTTTAGAATTTTAAAGCTCTCAAGCAAAACCAGAGATTTCAGAGAGACTCCACCAAATCTGAAGACCGAAGACTCTCTGCAATTCATAAGTTCAAGGGTTGAACACTTCTTTAAGACCAAACACTTTTCAAGACTTCAACACTCCTTGAAGATCAAAGACTCTTCAGGACATCAACACTCCTTGAATACCAAACACTCTCTTCAAGACTTCAACACTTCTTGAAAATCAAACACTCTTCAAAACTTCAACACTCCTTGAAGACCAAACACTCTTCAAGACTTCAACACTTCTTGAATATCAAAGACTCTTCAGAACATCAACACTTTTTGAAGACTAAAGACTTCTTCAAGACTGGAAGACTTCAAGCCCCAAGAATCCATTGAAGTTTCAGACTCAAGATCAAGCGTTCCAGCCCTCGAGTGAAACACATTCACACACAAGAGAGAGAATCAGAGGACTAAAGTTAGAGATTGTACACCCACACGCAAATTACATCAATACAATATATTGTTTATTCCACGTGTCTCCATCCCTGAAGTTACGTGTGAACACCCACTTTTAAGATTAAGAATTGGTTTTTTAAAAAAAAAAATCTTCATTATCACGTTTATGTTTTGTTTTTTACAAAAAAAAAAAAAAAATCTCTTCTTTCATGAGATAAAGAATTGGTTAAAAAATCTCATTTTCACGTTTAGGTTTTGTTTTTTTTTAAAAAAAAATCTCATCTTTGATAAAATTAAAAATTAGTTTAAAAAAAATCATTACCACGTTTTAAAAAAATCATTCTCACGTTTAGGTTGTTATTTTTTTAAAAAACAAATCTCATATTTGATAAAATTAAGAATTGGTTTAAAAAAAAAATCTCATATTTGATGAGATTAAGAATTGGTTTAAAAAATATCTTCATTCCCACATTTGTGTTGTTTTTTTTTAAAAAAAATAAATAAATCTCATATTGGATGAGATTAAGAATTGGTTTAAAACAAAATCTTGATTCCCACCTTTAGATTCACACATCATTCACGTTTGTATTGTTTTTTTTTTTTTAAAAAAAAATCTTATCTTTAATAAGAGAATTGGTTTAAAAAATCAAGATTTTTTTTTAATTTAATTATTAATTCTAATTGGTTTCGGAGGTTATAATAAATAACTAGAAAGAAATCTCGAGTTTAATTTTCGTTTAAATCAAATCAAGTTTTAAAATTAAATTTGAAAAACTAAAATTCAAATTAATTGTTTTTAATTTTCAAATTTTCAAATTTGAAAATATTTATCATAACCACCCGATTCACTTGAACACTATAAATAGTGGTCTAAACCAAGAGATGGGGGTGGAGCTTTTGTGGTGCATGAAGAATTAAAAAAATTGAAGCAAACATCAACCAAGTGGGAGGAGGAGATCCATTCCTACTCATCTTTACTAATTTGAGTATAGTTTTTTCATTTAGTGTAAATATATATAAATTTTTCTTATTTCTTTTTCAAGTAGACTAATGTATCTTTAGGAGATTTTGTTAGTTTTCTAAGATTTTATTAGTTTATATTATATTTTCGTCGCACCTAAGAGTTTCATATGAATAAGAAATATTTTCTCTTTATTTCTTTAATAGAAGCGAGTACATCTTTGTGTAAGTTCATTAGTATTGTCTTTCTTATTATTTCTGAAATGGGAAAGAAGATCGATCACTATTATCTTCTTTTTTTTAAATCGATCTCTCTCCATTATGTTTTTCTCCGACCTTCAAAATTTTTCATATATTTTTTAGATTTTTTTAGACAAGATGATGGGAAGAAAATGATATTTTTATTTAATTAGTGCTCATTTAACAGTTGGATTAAACATAGCTTTAATTTAATTATTAATTATTAATTGATTACAAAATTAAGATTTTGGATAATATAAATGCTTACCTAGGTAATTTAAAAGTTATCTTCAATCTTAAAAAAAATGTTTAAGCGTGTGAGATTTTTTATATTTGATTTATATATCCATGATATTATAAACAATTTTTATTAGAATGGTTCAATTTGTTCACATACATATCAATTTTTTCAATAATTATAAATTCATGTGTATTTATTCATTTTTATATTTTTTTGGTACATTATCAAGTCATATTTCAAATTTTCTAATTAACTACTCATACTTTAAAATGTATTATAACACGTGCAACACACGTAGTTTCAAATTAGTATATATAAATGGCGCTTAAGGGGAGAAACTTTTTATTTCCTTTTTAGCATCTTTTTAATCTTCAAATTCATTTCTCATTCCTATTTAATTATTTAATATTTAATTATTCATTGTCATGGGGAGATTATTCTCACGTTTAAGAATTTGTTTTAAAAAAAGTCATCTCATCTTTGTAAAGATTAAGAATTGATTTTTTTTAAAAAAAATCTCATCTCATCTTTAGTAAGATTAAGAATTGGTATTTTTTTTTAAATTAAAAAAAAAAAAAAAAAAGCTCATCTCATCATTCCCACGTTTAAGAATTGGTTTAAAAATATATATATATATCATCTCATCTTTGGTAAGATTAAGAATTCGTTTAAAAAAAATCTCCTTTTTAATTTTAGTAGATCATTCCCACGTTTATGTTTTCTTTTTTTAAAAAAATATCTCATCTTTGGTAGATCATCATTCCCACGTTTAGGTTTTCGTTTTTTTTTTAAAATCTCTTTTTTTAATTTTAGGTTCACATAATCCGTCTATATATAGTCCTCCTACAATTTTTTTTCCATACTTCCTTACTTACTTGGTCAAAGAGACGGGGCGGTTAAAGTTCTCATTCTAAGAAAAAGAAAAATTGAAGAATTTAAAAAACGTGGTGATGATGACCTACACATTTTAAAGATCATCTTATTAGATGGACAAGTAATTATAAATAATTTTTATTATTTATTTATTTTCCATATACCAATTTTATTCATAATAATCATTTACTTTTTTCTAAGTACAAAGATTGAAGCAATATTGTTCAATAATACTATTGAAAAATTAGGTCACATGCTTAAAAAAGATAAGACTTATATTATAACAAATAGTAATATAAAGTCAATCAACAATCAATTTGCAAATGTGCATGATAAATTAGAATTAACATTATCTGTTGCCATTGAAGTTACTGAAGTTGTCGATTCAGTTTCTATTGTGTCAATTATTCGAAGTTTGAGTAAATTTCCTCTCAAAGAAGAAAAGAACATGTTAGAGGTAATGTATCTTACTTTTTTTTAGATTTATTTATATGCATTGATATTGAATTAATATTACTTCTATTAACTCTTAATAATTTATTAATCATTAATATTATTTTTTGTTTTACTATACAGACTTGATTGGGATGGTTATTTCAGTAACTCTATAAGGGGTTTAAGGGGAGAAACTTTTAATTTCTCCTTTTACCCCTTACTAATTTGAAAATTCCCCTTTTATCATTTTTAATTTGTCATTTTTAATTTATTATATTTACTTTATTAAATAAATTAATATATTTCTAAATTCTCTACGTAAATTCTGATTGATAAAATCTATAAAATTTCTAAAATTTATATATCTCCTAAATTTGAAATTAATATAATGATTTATTGAAAAATTATTTATATAAAAATAAATTACCTAACCATATCTCATTAATTTGAAATCATTATCTTGACTTATTAAAAAAAATCAATAAATTAATGCATATTTCAAATTGAGATCATGATTTATTAAAAAAAAAAAATTAAAGTATATGTCAAAATATCTCATGATTTATTTATTCATTTTTTTATAATTTGACTCAAAATGAATATCTATTTTAAATTTTGAATTCAAACAAGGTAATGTGATTCAAAATAAGAATCAAAATTCTTAATTTTATAAACAATTTGATTTAAAATAAAATCAATTTTGAATTTGAATCTAAATTTTCCCTATAAATATCACATCTTTGATCTCCCCTCTATCTTTCATTTACCTATCCTTTCTCACAAATAATCTCATAGTTCCTCAACAAACTATATTGGTTATATAAATACATAGTTATTTGACTCAACTTTCAATAAGTTTTGAATATTAAATTAGTTCAATTTCCAATAAAAATAATTTACTTGAGTTATTCAAATTCTAGATTCTAAAAGGAAATAGGGGAGACCACGGTTCACACGTAACTTCGGAGATGGAGACACGTGGAATAAACAATATATTTGTATTTATGAAATATGTGTGTGGGTGTACAATCTCTAATACGTAATCCTCTGATTCTCTCTCTTGTGTGTGAATGTGTTTCACTCGAGGGCTGGAGCGCTTGTTCTCGAATTTGAAGTCGTCTTAAGGGCTTTGCAGCTTATTCTTGAGATTAAAGTTGTCTCAAGGGCTTTACAGCTTGTTTTTGAGATTGAAGTCGTCTCAAGGGCTTTGTAGCTAGTTCTTGAGATTGGAATTGCCTCAAAGGGCTTTGCAGCTTGTTCTTGAGGTTGGAAGATGATCGGAGCCTCGTTCTTCAATTCTGTGACAGGATTTGGAGAGGATCTGAGCTTTGATCTTTAATTTTGCAGCAGGATTTGAGGATGATCGGAACCTTGTTCTTCAATTCTGTAGCTGAATCTGACGAGGATCTGAGCTTCGATCTTTGATTGTGCAGTGGGTTTAGAAGAGGATCTGAACTTCGTCCTTCAGTTTTGTGTCGGGATTTGAAGATGATCAGAGCCTTGTTCTTCAGTTCTGCAGCTGAATTTGATGAGGATCTGAGCTTTGATCTTCGGTTTTGCAGAAGGAGCTTCAATCTTCGATTTCTTCTGAGAGCTTTCTCTTCTTCCTTTCTTTCTGCCCCCTCAAATGGAAGAGAACCCCTCTATTTATAGAGTTCTCGCTGGATGGGTCCTGGTAACTTTTGGGCCAGCAACTTGAGCTTGGGCTTTAGTGGTCTTGGGCTCAACTATTCAGTTTTGGGTTTGGTTCATATTTGACCCAACACCTTATGACTCAAATATTTAAAAGACCCGAATTTGATCCAAATAACTATTTTTTTAATTAATTGGTCAAATTAATTAATTTGATCAAATAAAAATTTGGCTATATAAATTTATAATTGGCCAAATTTGTCCTCAAATTAAATTTGGGACACATGTCAATTTATAATTGGTCTCAAATTTAATTAATTATAATTTCATCATTAATTTCATGTAATGACGTGGCAACTTGTGATTGGCCAAAATTTCTCTTTCAACAAATGCCCCTTTTCGAGATTTATGCACAAGTTAAGTGTGGGTGAATCTCGAAAAAAAATGATTTGGCAACAAAGGTTTAAGAATTTTTTTTTTTCATGATTTTGACTATCCCAATTTGTATTTAAACTGGGAGTAGGATTTGAGGTTATTTTAAGGTTTAGTTCGAACTTAGAATAAAATTTGAATTCTAGTTCACTCCTGTTTTAAGCCAAAATTTGGATTTGAGGTAAAAATTTGAGATTTATCATGAATCGGTTTCAAAAGAAACTTTGAATTCTACCATTTTTTTCATTCGGAGTAGAATCCGAGGTTATACCAACTTAACTTGAACTTGGAGTCGGATTCTAATTCAATCATGCTTTGAGCAATTTGGAGCATGAGTAAATTTGGATTTTGAAGTAAAATTGTACCAACTTTTGGTTTGGGTAGAATTTGAATTTGATAAATTTTCAATTTGGGCTAAAATTTTGGATTATCCCAAATTTTAATTTGAGATGAAATACCAAGCTATGACTTGAGTTTGAAATATAATTTGAATTGGTACCTCGATCAAATTTGATTTGGGATAAAATTTTGATTATGTCCCAATTTTGATTTGAAACAAACTTCTACCCAATTATTAACTTGCATCCGGAATAAAATTTGGGAGTAAATTTTAGATTAGGCCAAAATTTGATTTGAACCAAAATCCATCAAACTTTGACTTATATTTGAGATAACTCTAATTTGAATTTTGAAGGAGAATTTGAGTACTTTCGACTTTAGGTGGAAGATACCAAAATCCAATTTAAAGTTATTAGATTTTGTTGAGATTTTTTTTTTGAAAAAGATTTTGTTGAGATTTTGAGTCGGAGTACTCACTCAAATCAAGGATGGAAGAATAGATTTTGGATTTGCTGCTAATCCAATTTGAAATTTGAGATTTCTCCAATTCGAATTAGGATTAGATATGTGAAAATCTCTTCAAATGCCTTGCTATATATATATGCGCAAGGTATGTGGGTCTTCTTCATCAAATTTTTTTGAAGATGTTTTACAGCAATTACCAAAAAATCTCATGTATTTGATCCAACTGTCCTTCGCTGGTGACGTTACCTTCGTTTGATTTCTATAAAACGCGAATTTGGTTCGTGTCTCTAGGCTGCAGCACCACTTTCATCTCTTCATCCGCATTGCTCTCAGACTCGACGCATGTGGATCTTGTTGAAAATAACTTCGTCAGTAAGCGCGCAAGTCGTCTGGGCCATTGGTTCGAGTCGTGGGTCTTTTTGCATTGAAGGAGATCAATTTCGTTACCGCCAAATATTTCCACCAACACAATTTATTTCTCACGAACTTGTCGGAGGCGCACAATTATCGGTCATGGACTCACCGTGTTGAATGAGAAAAAAAAATGTGCAAAATAATTTGTTCTCCAGGAAGAAAACAATCAGGTGAGAGAGAATATATGTATATATATATATCTTTAACTTTTTAGACCGTTTCTCTCCCTTTTTTTCTTATTTCTTTTTTCCTTTTTTTTAAAAAAAAAATTTTACCAACATTTTTTTTTAATATATTTGTGTCCTTTTTTCTTTTTTTTTTTTTTAATTTAACCATTTTTTTTATGTAAAACATTTTTTTTTAATTATATTCCCTTTTTTTATAGGAATTGGAATTAACAAATTTACTTGACGATCTCCTTTGACTCAACATCTTTTTTCTTTCTAAATCTTAGGAAGCAATTGTGTTTGACATCCACTTCAACTGCACCATCAGTATTTGTTACGCCCCAAGATTTTAATAATTATCCTAGCGACATTACTAACTCTTAATCCAAAACTAACCGTGTGCATCGAAAATTGCGGCAGCATAACGGCAATACATAGGACTAACCCAAATTTTTTTCTTTAACCTGCTATGCACAAAACACTTCTAAATAACTTATTCAGTTGCACCACCAAACTACAATGCAACAAACTCCTCAGAACCAGCTGCGAGTCAGGTCTCGCAAAATCAACTACTAACCAGAAAGACAACTTTTAGTAAAGCTTATAACATTCTCAAACGAGACAACTTATTAATCATTAACGGAATGAATAAATAGATTTCTTTAAACAAAGACAACTAGTCCTATAGTTCAATAATAACAATTCCAGAACTAAACCAACGGGACAACGACTATCCAGCAATCACAAGCAACAACTACCCTAACCATAACCAAAGAAAAATAAAGGCAACAACAATGCTACTAGCTACAGTCCCTCCTCATAAGCCTCCTCCGCATCACCATGGTCCACGCAGTCCTCATAACCTGCAAAATCTGGTAGTTGGGGGGAGAGAGAGGGGAGGGGGTCAGTACGCTAAGGTACTGGTAAGCAGCCCCTACCTGAGAAGCCACCAAACAACAAACAAGCAAACAACATACTATTCATGCGCAAACAACGTCATGCTTTAAAAGCTGTAATCACAACATCATGCTCAAAAGCTAGTAAAACGAGTGACTCTCCTAAGCCATAACTCATGCATCTTTCTATATGCAACTTGCTAACCACTCAAGCTCTACGAGCTCACTCAACGCTCATATTTAGCCCTCACATGGCTCTCCACACGTGATTTCTGCGTCACGCTCCGCAAAACTCTCCAAGACTAACCCTTCGAGTTGCACCGACCCTTGACCATTTATACCCAGGGCCTCGACACTTCTCTATAGAGCTCGGCATTCGACCCTTGACCATTTATACCCAAGGCCTCGAATTGTGCATCGACCCTTGACCATTTACACCCAAGACCTCGATGACTAAGCAACGTATATTGACCCTTGACCATTTATACTCAAGGCCTCAATACTTGCCTCAAGACTCATCACACCGACCCTTGACCATTTATACCCAAGACCTCGATGTTCCTCTTTATCTAACATTGGCATATCGACCCTCGACCATTTATACCCGAGGCATCGACATCCAATAGTGGTGTATCAGTCCCCGACCATTTATACCCGAGACCCTGATAATCACCTACTTCCCTCAAAACAATATCAGTCCTCAACCATTTATACCCGAGGCCCTGATATCTCAATCACAATGCTAGTCCTCTTTAAAACCCATGGTGACATGTCACCCCTCGACCATTTGTACCCGAGGTGCACTGACATTCACCCATCTTGCCCTTTTCCACATTTTAGGTTCCTGACCTCTATCTCACATCTATCTAGAATGCTTATGTCCTACAACACTCCTAGACTCACGTACCATGCCCACCAAGCATATACATGTGATCACATGCTCTCAACTCACGCTTATCTCACGAATACAGAACAGAACCAATCATGCTTTACAACCAATCAACACGCAACAACAATTCATGCTCTTCAATGATTCATATATGATATACATTCAGAGAAACAAGAAACATGAGAATAATTATAAAACGAGTAAACATTCAACATGCATCACACAGTCAAACAAACTACCTCAGATAAGAACTACTTACTTATAGCTTACGAGCACTCCTGAAGAACAATTCGGAAGCCTCTAAAACTCAAAAAACTCCTACATATATATATTAAAGTTGAAGGGTCATAATCAAGCTCAACAACTTAATTCAGGCTAGGGAATGCTTAAAGAAGAATTTCTCACCAAAACCAAACTTAGATTCAAGCTTGGCGGCAAGATAACCAACTTGGAGCAAGTTTGAATCCTAAACCAACAACACTCACATTAAGAATTAAACATGCTTGAAAGAAGGACAAGACCATTTTTACCTTTAAAGCTCCATCAAACAGGATAAGTCATTTGCTATAGAATAATTCGAGTAAGCTCTAGTTGATCCCAAGCTACAAGTAACAACTTCCAACATCAGGGACTAATTAGCGAAGCCTACCAAGAGTTCTAACAAGGCTAAAAAGGTGAAAAAGCTTACCGGACCACACTAACGAGTCCAAAAGCTTGCTGGAATTTGCCAACCAACACTAAAGCTCCTTAAACACGTGCTGCCCGAGGCTCGTATTGAGTTAAAACTGAAACTAACGAAACACCCACGGATTATAGGCTACTCAAAAGCCAACATAATTGATTTACCAAGGTTTAAGGACAAGGAAACTTACCGAACAACACCTAAACGACCTTGAAGCTTGCTGCCCAATGATCAAGAGGCTCCAAAAACAACAATCTAAAGTTGTTGGAGCAAGAGCGCTTCAATTCAAGGTCGCACGGATTGTGGGTAATCGCCAAAAGCTCGCTTTAGGTCTAATTTACAGCTGAATAGCACACAAACAAGGCTTATTCTTGTAATTTGAAGTCGATAACGAATGGATAAACTAAACTCAAACTCGAATAAGCATGGGTAACGACGAAAACTCACCAAGAGAGCTCGAACATGCTGGAACGGAACTTTTAAATCAGCCCA
The DNA here is from genome assembly GCA_036850905.1 of Luffa acutangula. Lineage (NCBI taxonomy): Eukaryota > Viridiplantae > Streptophyta > Magnoliopsida > Cucurbitales > Cucurbitaceae > Luffa > Luffa acutangula. The sequence continues at coordinate 30,051,059 of CM072090.1, read as the reverse complement.
AATGTGCCTAAGACACCAGAACGACGAAGATTCGAACGGCTACCCACGAACTAAGGATCTCGCGGACAGGCTGCTTGGGGGAGGAGGAGGAACGGCGGCGCAGCTGCTACCGGCGGCGACGGAACACGGGAGAGAGAGAGAAAGCCACGAAGGAGAGAGAGCCGCAGATGAGAAAACCCACGGGAAAAGAAACTGCGAGTAGGGGCAGCACGATGGGGTTGGGCTTCACTACAGCAACGCGGTTCGCCGGCGATGGTGTGACTCAGACGGTGGCACTGCGACGAGGTGACAAGGCTGGGCGGCACACACATGCACGGAGAGAGGGACCGAAGAAGGAGAGACCGAGAGAGAGGGTTGCACGAGGGAACCAGAAGTCGACCCTGCTTGTTGCGTGCCGGAGAGATGAGAATGAGGGGCTAGCGGCAAGAAGAAAACACGAGGGGCGGGGTCTGCGGCTTGTTGCACGAGAGGAGAGAGGGAGAGAAGATTAGGGCTCCGATTTTTTTTTTCTTTTTCCTTTATTTTCTTTTTCTTGATTCCTTTTAAACACAACCAAGAAAGAACCCAATTAACTTAAGAGTTAGATCTTATCTAGGACCTTATTTAAAATCCCAAACTTATCTCCTTAAAATATTTGGGAAAGAAAATAGCCAAATTAATTTGGGATTTGGGTCTTTTGCTATTTAAAACAAATATCAAATTTTAAACCTCCAAACTCCAAGAATTAAAGATTTAATTAAAAATCTCTTTCCCCTATATTTTAGAAATTTAGCTTAACGACCCAAGGCTAAACTCTAATTCGAATTTTCCAAATTAGAATAAGAACACCCAATAGATTCCAAAACGACTTGATTTCAGAATGCAGGGCGTTACAGTATTTGCTTCTAATCTAAAAGGTGAATACATATTTTTATACGCCTTTATTATAAGTTATTTCCCAATATAGCAAGTTTTTTCTAAGAATTTATTTTATTTTATTTTTATTTAAGAGGGAAAAAAATTCATTTCTTAAATGAGGAGTGATCAACCTCTCGTTCAGGCAGAATTCAGGCTGGTCATTCTTTCACTTCTGTTTCCTCAGGCAGTGATCAACCCCTGATTCAGGCGAAATTCAGGATGGTCTCTCGTCATTCACATCTTGCCTCAGGCAGTGATTAACCCTTGATTCAGGCGGACTTCAGGATGGTCTCTCGCCCTTCACATCTTGCCTCAGGCACTGATCAACCCCTGATTCAGGCGGAATTCAGGATGGTCTCTTGCCCTTCTTATCTTGCCTCAAGCGGTGATCAACCCCTGATTCAGGCGGAATTCAGGATGGTCACTCGCCCTTCACATCTTGCCTCAGACAGTGATCATACCCTGATTCAGGCGGAATTCAGGATGGTCTCTCGCCCTTTACATCTTGCCTCAGGCAGAGATCAACCCCTGATTCAGGCGGAATTCAGGATGGTCACTCACCCTTCACATCTTACCTCAGGCAGTGATCAACCCCTGATTCAGGCAGAATTCAGGATGGTCTCTCGTCTTTCTCATCTTGCCTCAGGCAGTGATCAACCCCTGATTCAGGCGGAATTCAAGATGGTCTCTCGCCCTTCTCATCTTGCCTCAGGTAGTGATCAACCCCTGTTTTAGGCGGAATTCAGGATGGTCTCTCTCCCTTCACATTTTGGCTCAGGCAATGATCAACCCCTAATTCAGGCGGAATTCAAGATGGTCTCTCGCCCTTCACATCTTGCCTCAGAGAGTGATCAACCCCTGATTCAGGCGAAACTCAGGATGGTCTCTCGCCCTTCTCATCTTGCCTCAGGCAGTGATCAACCCCTGATTCAGGCGGAATTCATGATGGTCTCTCGCCCTTCTCATCTTGCCTCAGGCAGTGATCAACCCCTGTTTTAGGCAGAATTCAGGATGGTCTCTCTCCCTTCACATCTTGCCTTAGACAATGATCAACCCCTGATTCAGGCGGAATTCAAGATGGTCTCCCACCCTTCACATCTTGCCTCAGGCAGTGATCAACCCCTGATTCAGGCGGAATTCATGATGGTCTCTCGCCCTTCTCATCTTGCCTCAGGCAGTGATCAACCCCTGTTTTAGGCAGAATTCAGGATGGTCTCTCTCCCTTCACATTTTGCCTCAGACAATGATCAACCCCTGATTCAGGCGGAATTCAAGATGGTCTCCCGCCATTCACATCTTGCCTCAGGCAGTGATCAACCCCTGATTCAGACGGAATTCAGGATGGTCTCCCGCCCTTCTCATCTTGCCTTAGGCAGTGATCAACCCCTGATTCAGGCGGAATTCATGATGGTCTCTCGCCCTTCTCATCTTGCCTCAGGCAGTGATCAACCCCTGTTTCAGGTAGAATTCAGGATGGTCTCTCTCCCTTCACATCTTGGCTCAGGCAATGATCAACCCCTGATTCAGGCGGAATTCAAGATGGTCTCTCGCCCTTCACATCTTGCCTCAGGCAGTGATCAACCCCTGATTCAGGCAGAATTCAGGATGGTCTCTTGCCCACTTGCACCGTCAACCTTTAAAGATGAAGCGAAGCCAAAGTTGTTAACCACCAACCTTTAAGATGAAACATGGTCAAATTCATCAACCGCCAACATTTGAAGATGAAGCGAGGCTGATGTCGTGAATCGCCAACATTTGAAGTTCAAGCGATATTGATGTCGTCAACTACCAACATTTGAAGATGAAGCGAGGTCGAAGCCGTCAACCGCCAACCTTTGAAGATGAAACGATGCTGCCAACCTTTGAAGATGAAGCAAGGTCGAAGCCGCCAACCGCCAACCTTTGAAGATGAAGTGAAGCGGACACCGTCAACTGCCAACATTTGAAGATGAAGCGAGGCGAGGTCGTCAACCACCGCCAAACATTTGAAGAGGAGCAACGGTGAACCTTCGAACTTGGAGAAGGAGAACCACAGTGGCGAACCTTCAAAAGGAGGGGTAGAGAGAATCACCTTCGAACTTGGAGAAGAAGCAGTGGAGAGAAGCACCTTCGAACTTGGAGAAGGAACAGCGGAGAGAAGCACCTTCGAACTTGGAGAAGGAGCTGCAACGAAGAACATGAGAAGTTTTAAACTTGGGGAGAAAGAACTCCAGCGAAGCGGATGAGAACCTTCGAACATAGAAGAAGGAACTGCGACGGAGCAACGTGAGAACCTTCGACTTGGAGGATCATTCGAACTTGGAGGAAGGAAACTACAGCGAAGCAACGTGAGAACCTTCGTGAAGGGAATAAAAGTCCCCACGCAGCGGAAGCGCATCGATTGGACCTTACGCCGTATATTAATTAACATTAAAATACGGGAAAAATACACTTTTGGTCCCTGAGGTTTGGGTTAAGTGACACTTTGGTCCCTGAGTTTTCAAACTCAACAAAAATACCCCCGAGGTTTGAGATAAGGAGCACTTTGGTCCCTACCGTCAATTTTTCTGTTAACTTTTAACGGTTTCTGACGTGGCACTATTGTTTTAATATAAAAAATTATTTATTTTATTTTTTAAAATAAAAAATATTTAAAAAATATATAATATTAATATTTTTTATTTTTGTATTCTTTCTCCCGTTCTCTTTCATCATCTTCTTCTTCTTTTCCATCTTCTCCATTGTTCACACGTAACTTCAGAGATGGAGACACGTGGAATAAATAATATATTGTATTAATGTTGTATGTGTGTGGGTGTACAATCTCTAACTTTAATCCTCTGATTCTCTCTCTTAAATATATAAACTTTGGTCTCTAGATTCTTGATCTTCTTGGGCTGGTTTGTTGAGCTTCTTGGATGATCGGCTTGCTAGGTTGATGATCTCTTGGATCGGCCTGTTGGCTTGATGATCTTCTTGGATGATCGGCCTGCTGGCTTAATGATCTCTTGGATCAGCCTGTTGTGACTTGTTGATCTTCTTGGATGATCGGCCTGTTGCCTTGTTGATCTTCTTGGATGATCGGTCTGCTGACTTGTTGATCTTCTCGGATGATCGGTTTGATGATCGATCTGCTAACTTGTTTATCTTCTTGGATGATCGGCCTGTTGGCTTGTTGATCTTCTTGGATGATCGGTCTACTGACTTATTGATCTTCTCGGATGATCGGTTTGATGATCGGTCTGCTGATTTGTTGATCTTCTTGGATGATCGGCCTGTTGGCTTGTTGATCTTCTTGGATGATCGGTCTGCTGACTTATTGATCTTCCTGATCAGTCGATTGGCTTGATGATCTGTCGAATCGGCTTGTTAGCTTGTTGATTCTCTTGGATGATCGGGCTGTTGACTTGTTGATCTTCTTGATCGGTCGGTTGGCTTGTTGATCTCTTTTTAGAGTCTTCTAGTCTCCCAATCTTCTGAGCTTGAATCCTTTGAGTTTTGAATCTCGGATCTCTGAATTCTCTGGACTCTTTGGATTCTGACGACTATGGATCTTGGGAGAATGCTCTGGACTCTGCCCCCTCTGCCTCTGGCTGAATCCCCCTATTTATAGAGTTCTCGCAGGATGGGCCCTGCTAACTTTTGGGCCTAACAACTTGGGCTTGGGTTTTATTGGTCTTGGACTGAACCATTTAGTCTTGGGTTTGGTTTATATTTGACCCAAAACCATATGACCCAGACATTTAAAAGACCCAAATTTGATCCAAATAATTATTATTTTTAATTAATTGGTCAAATTAATTAATTTGATTGAAATAATTTAATTTTAATTAATTGATCAAATAGAAATTTGGCTCTATAAATTTATAATTGGCCAACTTTGTTTTCAAATTAAATTTTGGGACACATGTCAATTTATAATTGGTCCCAAATTTAATTAACTTTAATTTCGTCATTAATTTTATGTAATGACGTGGCAATTCGTGATTGGTCAAAATTTCTCCATCAACAAATGCCCCCTTTTCGAGATTTAGGCACAAATTATGTGTGAGTGAATCTCGAAAAATATATTTTGGAATTAAAATGCAAGGTATTTGTTCTTGACTTTGACTCCATTTGGTGCGCCAATTTAATCAAAATATGGAACATAACTTGAGGTTTGGACTTTGGTCCATTTGGGATAAAATTTGGATTGTGCCCAAAATATTATTTGAGGTAAAATTTTACCAAATTCAAACTTGCATTTGGCATAGAATTTGATGTTTGAATCTCAAATTTTGATTTGGAAGAAAAATTTGGAGTATGCCCAAATAAAATTATTTAGATAAAATTTGAATTCCTAAATTGATTTGAATTGAAATAATCTTTTAGGAATTTTAATTTAATTAAGTTGGTTCAGATAAAGATAAAGATTATCTCATAAAATTTTGAACCGGAGATAGGATTTCATTTGAGTCAGATCTTTATCTAAACCTTTGATTTGAACTTAAAACTCCCCCTATAAATAAGACTGAACCTCAGTAAGGGAGAGCACACATCAATTGCAGAGAGCATCCAAGAAGGGATCCAGGTAGGAAACTTTCTTCTCTTTTTTTTTTCGTTTTTATTTATTTTTTTTTTACTTTTCGTTTTTTTTTTTTTTTTATCTGCATATATATTCCATGTATGTCCTTATTGGATTTCGCTCATATGAATTACTTTGATTGTACTATAGAGCTTTTGGCTTCCATTTCTTTCTTTGCACATATATTATTGCAATTTGTTTCTTTCTTGCTTGAATGTGTAAGCTTCGTGCAACGGTCGTCACCAGCTTCACTTGCAGTGATCTCACTCCTGCTAGACCAGTCCCCTATTTCATTGGGTGATCTGAGTAACCTGCAGGGGTAGTCACCAGATTCGCCTATAGCGATGCACTCCTGCTAGACCCAGTCCCCATTTTATTGGGTGATCTGAGTAACCTGCAGGGGTAATCATCAGACTCGCCTTCAGTGATGCACTCCTGCTAGACCAGTCCCCATTTTATTGGGTGATCTGAGTAACCTGCAGGGATAGTCACCAGATTCGCCTTCATGCACTCCTGCTAGACCCAGTCCCCATTTTATTGGGTGATCTGAGTAACCTGCAGGGGTAGTCACCAGATTCGCCTTCATGCGTGAGAAACTTCAAACTTAGGGAGGAAGGAATTGCAGCGAAGCGCGTGAGAACCTTCGAAGTTAGGGAGAAGAAACTGTAGCGAAGCGTGTGAGAACCTTCGAACTTGGAGGAAGGAACTGCAACGAAGCGCAGCGCGAAGCGAAGCGATGTGAGAACCTTCAAACTTGGAGGAAGGAACTGCAGCGAAGCGACGTGAGAATCTTCGAACTTGGGGGGAAGGAACTGCAGCGAGGCGCGTGAGAACCTTCGAACTGTGAGGAAGGAACTGCAGCAAAGCGCGTGAGAACCTTCGAACTTGGGGGGAAGGAACTGCAGCGAAGCGCGTGAGAACCTTCAGACTTGGAGGAAGGAACTTCACCGAAGCACGTGAGAACCTTCGAATTGTGAGGAAGGAACTGCAACGAAGCGCGTGAGAACCTTTAAACTTGGAGGAAGGAACTGCAGCGAAGCGCGTGAGAACCTTCGAATTTTGAGGAAGGAACTGCACGAAGCGCGTGAGAACCTTCGAACTTGGGGGAAGAAATTGCAGAGCGAAGCGCGTGAGAACCTTCGAATTTGGGAGAAGGAACTGCAGCGAAGTGCGTGAACCTTCGAACTTGGGGAGAAAGAACTACAACGCAGCGAGTGAGAACCTTCGACCTTGGAAAGAAGGAACTGCAACGGAGCGCGTGAGAACCTTCGAACTTGGGGAGAAGAAACTCCAGCAAAGCTGCGTGAGAACCCTCGAACTTGAGAGAAGAGGGAACAATGCAACAACGCACCACATAAGATCCTTCGCACTTGGAGGAGGAACAACGTAGCAGTCGTACAACTGAGAACCCTCGAACTTGGAGAAGGAACAACGCAGCAGGATACAACGAAGAACCTTCGAACTTGGAGAAGGAACAACGCAATAGCGTACAGTGTAAGGACCCTCGAACTTGGAGAGAAGGAACTGCAGCGAAGAACTTTTTTTTTTTGTTTATAGAAACTGAACTTAAAGTTTTCTTTAACCTGCCTACGTACCCTTATGGAATAGGGATCAAGTCATAACGTAGTTCAAGATTTTTTTTGCACTCACCTTTTAAGCTCGTGTGGGCTAGGAGCATCATGCAGTTTAGGCTCTTGCGATAAGGAGCTTTTACATTTAAAAGCTCTTATCTTTGTCATGGTCTTGATCAGATCCTTCATTTGCAGGATTGGTCAAGATAATGAGATTTGGCTTCACCTTCAAGGAACCTTCCGTATTTATGAGAACAGAAAACTTCCTCTTCATACGTGACGGGATGATACTATGAAGCTTCTCGTCACTGTTTACTTCATCGAAAAGTTTCAACTCCAAGTTTTTCATCTTTCTTTTAGGTTGATCGTTTGTTACTTTGAGGCGATCAAAGACAGATGTTGAAGATCGACTTTTCTTCGATGTGGAGACACTTAGCCTTTGGAAAGCCAAAGGTCGAGTGGAGGTGGACATCGAACATTGATTTTCTTCCTCTGTTGCGGCCATACTCATTCTTTGGAATACCGAAGGACGAGTAGTTGGAGGCTTGATTCGATCAAAGACGGAAGTCCTTTGTTCACTCTTCTTAGAATTGTCAACTTCTTCTACGTCGATGCAGTAAGAAGTTGCAAAGTTCTTTTTTTTCCTTTTTGTGGAAATTTTTGGAGAAGGATTTATTCAACATCACCAGTTGTTGAGGTTGAGAAAACTTTTTACTTCTCTTCCTTTTGGGTTGAAGTTTCTTAGGATCCTTCTTTCTTTGATGTTTGCTCTTTTCTTTGATTGTAGCAAGATTTGATTGAGCTACTTCATCAAGGTCGAGCTCAATTTTTCCTTCCATAGCTAGCTTTAGAATTAAGTCCTTTAGGACAAAACATGTTTCCACTGGATGACCAATAACTCGATGATACTTGCAATACTTGGGATCATCGACTTTCTCCATCTCTTCTAGTCGTTTACACTTAGGAAGCTCTATCAGTTGTGCTTCCAGTAATTGTTCTAGCATATCAGGGATGTCGGCATCAGGGAAAGGATAGATTTTCTTCTGTCTTTCCTTTAAAGTTAAGTGATGTGTTCCGTTTGTTTGTCGCTTTTCTTTCGAAGACGACTTGGAAAGGGTTGTGTTGACAACCATAGATTCTTCTATAGTCTCTTCGTCGTTCCTTCCTTCTTTTCTCATGTTAGGGAGGAGAATGTCTTGGTTTTCTCGACTAGCAATACTTAGCTCCATATCGTGGGCGCGAGTTGCAAGTTCCTTAAAGGTGCGAGGCTTTATACCTTTAAGGATGTAGAGGAGCTCCCAGTGCATGCCTTGAATACTGTCTCAACGGAAGAGAGTTCAGTGAGGCGATCTTTGCAATCTAGACTCATAGCTCTCCAGCGATTTATATAGTTAACAACGAGTTCACCTTTTCGTTGTTTAGTGTTGGTGAGCTCGAACATGCTAACGGTTCGTCTAGTGCTGTAGAAGCGATTCAAAAACTCTCTTTCGAGTTCCTCCCAACTGTCTATTGACTCAGGTTCTAGATCAGTGTACCAGTCAAACGCATTTCCTTTAAGTGTTCGAACGAACTGTTTGACTAGTAGGTCCCCTCGAGTACCAGCGTTCTCACATGTCTCAACGAAGTGGGCAATATGTTGTTTAGGATTGCCCTTTCCATCAAACTGTTGAAATTTTGGTGGCTGATACCCGATTGGCGTTCTCAAGTTATCAATCCTCTTAGTATAAGGTTTGGAATACAAGAGGGAATCTTGAGTAAGTCCACCGTACTGAGCTCTGATACAGTTTGTGATCATATCTTGGAGCTGTTGGATGGATAGTGAAGCGATCGAAGCAGAACACTGTGGTTGATCATCTTGCACTATAGTCTTTCCTTTGTCGTGATTTTTTACGACTTGGGTTTGACTTGATTCGGCGATATGTTGGTTCTCAATTTGGCTCTTTAGTTGCTCGATTTGAGAATCTTTTTCTTCAATCGCCTTCATCAAGGTGTCGATATGCTCCTGCATCTCAGCCATTCTTTCTTCTATAGTTCTAGTCTCAGTCATCATGACAGTCACTACGTCAGAATCAGGTTCAAACAGAGGGTTATACTTAACAAGAAACTTGTCATTGGTATATGCCCCCTGCAAGGTTGTTTCTTCGCTTGCAATGATAGAAGCTTTATCTTCTTGCAACCTCAGTTCATTGAAGCAACAATGGGCAGTTGAACCCATGTAAGACTTGATCTCGACAGCGGCCATCGAAGAAGTCTTGAATGACATATTTACTTTTATGTTTTGAGATAAGAGAGAGAGATGAGAGGTAGAGATGGTCCCACTGGGCGTGCCAATTTGTTCACACGTAACTTCGAAGATGGAGACACGTGGAATAAATAATATATTGTATTAATGTTGTATGCGTGTGGGTGTACAATCTCTAACTTTAATCCTCTGATTCTCTCTCTTAAATATATAAACTTTGGTCTCTAGATTCTTGATCTTCTTGGGCTGGTTTGTTGAGCTTCTTGGATGATCGGCTTGCTAGGTTGATGATCTCTTGGATCGGCCTGTTGGCTTGATGATCTTCTTGGATGATCGGCCTGCTGGCTTAATGATCTCTTGGATCGGCCTGTTGTGACTTGTTGATCTTCTTGGATGATCGGCCTGTTGGCTTGTTGATCTTCTTGGATGATCGGTTTGCTGACTTGTTGATCTTCTCGGATGATCGGGTTGATGATCGATCTGCTAACTTGTTGATCTTCTTGGATGATCGGCCTGTTGGCTTGTTGATCTTCTTGGATGATCGATCTACTGACTTATTGATCTTCTCGGATGATCGGTTTGATGATCGGTCTGCTGATTTGTTGATCTTCTTGGATGATCGGCCTGTTGGCTTGTTGATCTTCTTGGATAATCGGTCTGCTGACTTGTTGATCTTCCTGATCGGTCGATTGGCTTGATGATCTGTCGAATCGGCTTGTTAGCTTGTTGATTCTCTTGGATGATCGGCCTGTTGACTTGTTGATCTTCTTGATCGGTCGGTTGGCTTGTTGATCTCTTTTTAGAGTCTTCTAGTCTTCCAATCTTCTGAGCTTGAATCCTTTGAATTTTGAATCTCGGATCTCTGAATTCTCTGGACTCTTTGGATTCTGACGACTATGGATCTTGGGAGAATGCTCTGGACTCTGCCCCCTCTGCCTCTGGCTGAATCCCCCTATTTATAGAGTTCTCGTAGGATGGGCCCTGGTAACTTTTGGACCTAACAACTTGGGCTTGGGTTTTATTGGTCTTGGGCTGAACCATTTAGTCTTGGGTTTGGTTTATATTTGACCCAAAACCATATGACCCAGACATTTAAAAGACCCAAATTTGATCCAAATAATTATTATTTTTAATTAATTGGTCAAATTAATTAATTTGATTGAAATAATTTAATTTTAATTAATTGATCAAATAGAAATTTGGCTCTATAAATTTATAATTGGCCAACTTTGTTTTCAAATTAAATTTTGGGACACATGTCAATTTATAATTGGTCCCAAATTTAATTAACTTTAATTTCGTCATTAATTTTATGTAATGACGTGGCAATTCGTGATTGGTCAAAATTTCTCCATCAACAAATGCCCCCTTTTCGAGATTTAGGCACAAATTATGTGTGAGTGAATCTCGAAAAATATATTTTGGAATTAAAATGCAAGGTATTTGTTCTTGACTTTGACTCCATTTGGTGCGCCAATTTAATCAAAATATGGAACATAACTTGAGGTTTGGACTTAACCCAAACCTCAAGGACCAAAAGTGTCACTTAACCCAAACCTCAAGGACCAAAAGTGTATTTTCCCCTTAAAATACAGTTACGAAAACTCAAACAAACTTTAAACACACTTTAAAGTTGCTGGAAAATTGGTTTAAACATGCTGAAAAATAAATCTAAATTTATTTTCATGCTTTTCTAAAGAAAAGAGGAAAACCGTAACAAACCTTCGTTGTAGACTTGACCGCTCATCGCCAACGACGCCTTATCGAATGAAATTGCAGCAGCCCTCTTGTCTCCTAATCGCTGGAAATTTCTTCTTGAATGACACAATAACCACAGAGGTTACACCAGTATGTCTCAAAGTCTAGGAGGCAAAAGACTTGTGGGAGTCTTTCTCTAAGAGGGAGGCTAGAGAGAATTCTTGGTCTTGTCTTGAGAGTCTAAGAGAAAGAGCAGAGTGTCATGGACCAATTAGGTCTAGTGTTCTATTTACAGAAGAGAGGCCATGAATAAAATATTCAATTAAATCAATCTTTTCCAAAATTGATTCAATCTTATTCCTTATTTAATCAATCCATGATCAATTCCATTCCACAATTGATTAATCTTTTCCACAAATGACTAATTACTTCCATGAGTGATTAGATCATTTCCATAAATGATTAATCACTTCCTTAAGTGATTAATTATTTCCATAATTGATTAATTCCCGGTTAATGAATTCTTTAATTAATTAACCACCAATTAAATATCACATATTTAATTTTCGGCCTTGAATTAATTAATTTACCCAAATAGATTTTAGGCCTTAAATTAATTAATTCATTATTTGAACGGTTTCAAAGTTCCATAAATTTATATTAATATTTGAATTTCTTCAAATATTACTTTCTCTCATAATAATATATCAATATATATTATATTTGTTTCCCTGAGTAAATTGAACATTTTCAATTTACATTTATTACTTAGTTGTCTCAAATTACTTTATAAGCTACCAGTGAGACCTAATGGACCTGTAGATCAGAAGCTCCAACGATGTGAGATTAATTGGTCAAACTCATTAACCACATTAATCAATATTCGTTAACTGTGTGTTCATTCCACTATAGACTCACAGTTGCACTCTTCTCACTACAGACATATTTTCTGTGTCCACGGATCTAGACCAATATCGACTAGTTAGTCCTTCACGAGTGTCCGTAACACCAGCTGGGTCAAATTACCGTTTTACCCCTGGGTTACTTCTATTTCCTTAAGTACCAGTTCTCCTCTACTGAACAACCTGTTTGTGGTCCAACCATTAAACAGAAAACCCTCTCGTGCCATTGAGAGGGTAGGACCCTTTGTTCAAGACTCGGAGTAACCACTTAAGGGAACACTCATCTGCTTCCCTGAAGTCGGGAAGGAGTGAATTCCATCTTGTACGATTATGTTCTCAGCTCCCCATTCGGTCTTGTCCCCAAAATGGTAGGTTTATTGAGTCGGCGTATTGGCCACTCTCACCCATGCAAATCAAAGTACAATCTCTCATGAGCAGGAGTCCATAATCAACTCAGGATTAAGACTAAGTTGTCTAGGTCGTCCTAGTGAAATAGAAAACCAACTAGTTAACGATGTTATAACCAGTGGTTACTATTTCGCGGTCCGGTCTTATGCAAACTCATTGCATAGGATACCCCCACTCGCATGTCTCCTACACGAACGCGTTGGATCATAGCGTTTGTATCAAATACAAAGTGGGTCGTATTCATAGTGTCGCCAGGATAAGGCACCCAGTCTTATCCCTATACTATAGACCCTTTAGGCTGTTTCTTGAACAATGATCCCATATGTCGCTACATATAGTTCAAGACTCATATTACAGCCTTGGATGTCTAGTTTATTGGATTAGGGTTATTTTTAGGCAAAGACAAATATTAAATAACTAATAACAATTAATGAAAAAAATATATCAATATTATTTCATTAATATCTGGTCAACAGTTACATTCACTATCTACGAGTTTTAGGGCATAAAACCCAACACTTCGAACTTGGAGGAAGGAAACTACAGCGAAGCAACGTGAGAACCTTCGAACTTTGGGAGAAGGAAAACTTGGAGGATCCTTCGAACTTGGAGGAAGGAAACTACAGCGAAGCAACGTGAGAACCTTCGAACTTGGGGAGAAAGAACTATAGCGAAGCAACGTGAGAACCTTCGAACTTGGGGAGAAGGAAAACTTGGAGGATCCTTCGAACTTGGAGGAAGGAAACTGCAGCGAAACGCATGAGAACCTTCGAATTTGGAGAGAAGGAAGTGCAACAAAGCGCATGAGAACCTTCAAATTTGGAGAGAAGGAACTCCAACGAAGCACGCTCACCTTCGAACTTGAAGAAGAGGGAACAACACAAGTAGCGTACATCGTAAGAACCCTCGAACTTGGAGAGAAGAGAGAGCAACGAACTTAAGGTGAATGGAAAACCGAACTTGAGGCGAGCGAGACTTTGAATTTAAAAGAATGAAGTCTTCTTTTATTCATCCAACTCATAACTTCACATTCACAACGGTGCACAACTTCAATTTGTTGTGTTGCCCCCACTAGTAATGAATTTCCTCAATTTTATATTGTCGTGCTTCAATATTTGTTGCACTTTTTTTTTTGTTTATAGAGACTAAACTTAAAGTTTTCTTTAAGCTACCTACGTACCCTTATGGAATAGGGATCAAGTCATAACGTAGTTCAAGATTTTTTTTTTGCACTCACCTTTTAAGCTCATGTGGGCTAAGAGCATCATGTAGTTTAGGCTCTTGCGATAAGAAACTTTTACATTTTAAAAGATCTTATCTTCATCATGGTCTTGATCAGATCCTTGACTTGTAGGATTGGTCAGGATAATGAGATTTGGCTTCACCTTCAAGGAACCTTTCGTATTTATGAGAACAGAAAAATTCCTCTTCATACGTTACAGGATGCTACTATGAATCTTCTCGTCGTTGTTTACTTCATCAAAAAGTTTCAACTCCAAGTTGTCTATCTTTCTTTTAGGTTGATCGTTTGTTACTTTGAGGCGATCAAAGACAGATGTTGAAGATTGACTTTTCTTCGATGTGGAGACACTTAGCCTTTGGAAAGCTGAAGGTCGAGTGGAGGTGGACACCAAACATTGATTTTCTTCTTCTGTCGTGGTCATGCTCATTCTTTGGAATACCGAAGGACGAGTAGTTGGAGGCTTGATGCGATCGAAGACGGAAGTCCTTTGTTCACACTTCTTGAAATTGTCAACTTCTTCTACGTCGATGCAGTAGGAAGTTGCAAAGTTTCCCTTTTCTTTTTTGTGGGAAGTTTTGGAGAATGATTTATTCAACATCACCACTTGTTGAGGTTGAGAAAACTTTTTACTTCTCTTCCTCTTGGGTTGAAGTTTCTTAGGATCCTTCTTTCTTTGATGCTTGCTCTTTTCTTTGATTGTAGCAAGATTTGATTGAGCTACTTCATCAAGGTCGAGCTCAATTTTTCCTTCCATAGCTAGCTTTAGAATTAAGTCCTTTAGGACGAAACATCTTTCCACTGGATGACCAATAACTCGATGATACTTGCAATACTTGGGATCATCGACTTTCTCCATCTCTTCTGGTCGTTTTCACTTAAGAAGCTCTATCAGTTTCACTTCCAGTAGTTGTTCCAACATATCAGGGATGTCGGCCTGGGAAAGGATAAATTTTCTTTTGTCTTTCCTTTAAAGTTAAGTGATGTGTTCCATTTGTTTGTCGTTTTTTCTTTCGAAGATGACTTGGGAAGGGTTGTGTTTACAACCATAGATTCTTCAACATTCTCTTCGTCGTTCCTTCCTTCTTTTCTCATGTTAGGGAGTAGAAGGTCTTGGTTTTCTCGACTAGCAATACTTAGCTCCATATCGTGGGCGCGAGTTGCTAGTTCTTCAAAGGTGCGAGGCTTTATACCTTTAAGGATGTAAAAGAGTTCCCAGTGCATGCCTTGAATGCACATCTCAATAGAAGAGAGTTCAGTGAGGCGATCTTTGCAATCTAGACTCATGGCTTTCCAGCGATTTATATAGTTAACAACGAGTTCACCTTTTCGTTGTTTAGTGTTGGTGAGCTCGAACATGCTAACGGTTCTTCTAGTGCTGTAAAAGCGATTCAAAAACTCTCTTTTGAGTTCCTCCAAGCTGTCTAATGACTCAGGTTCTAGATCAGTGTACCAGTCAAAAGCATTTCCTTTAAGTGTTCGAACGAACTGTTTGACTAGTAGGTCCCCTCGAGTACCAGCGTTCTCGCATGTCTCAACGAAGTGGGCAATATGTTGTTTAGGATTGCCCTTTCCATCAAATTGCTGAAATTTCGATGGCTGATACCCGATTGGCGTTCTCAAGTTATCGATCCTCTTAGTATAAGGTTTGGAATACAAGAGGGAATCTTGAGTAGGTCCATCGTACTGAGCTCTGATACAGTTTGTGATCATATCTTGGAGCTATTGGATGGATAGTGAAGCGATCGAAGCAGAACATTGTGGTTGATCATCTTGCACTATAGTCTTTTCTTTGTAGTGATTTTTTACGAAACTTGGGTTTGACTTGATTCGGCGATATCTTGGTTCTCAATCTGATTCTTTAGCTGCTCAATTTGAGAATCTTTTTCTTCAATCGCTTTCATCAAGTTGTTGATGTGCTCTTGCATCTCAGTCATTCTTTCTTCCATAGTTCTTGTCTCAGTCATCATGACAGTCACTACGTCAGAATCAGGTTCAAACAGAGGGTTATACTTAACAAGAAACTTGTCATTGGAATATGCCCCCTGCAAGGTTGTTTCTTTGCTTGCAATGATAGAAGCTTTATCTTCTTGCAACCTCAGTTCATTGAAGCAACAATGGGCAGTTGAACCCATGTAAGACTTGTTCTTGACAGCGGTCATCTAAGAAGTCTTGAATGACATGTTTACTTTTATGTTTTGAGATAAGAGAGGGAGATGAGAGGTAGAGATGGTCCCACTGGGCGTGCCAATTTGTTCACACGTAACTTCAGAGATGGAGACACGTGGAATAAACAATATATTTGTATTTATGAAATATGCGTGTGGGTGTACAATCTCTAATACATAATCCTCTGATTCTCTCTTGTGTGTGAATGTGTTTCACTCGAGGGCTGGAGCGCTTGTTCTTGAATTTGAAGTCGTCTTAAGGGCTTTGTAGCTTATTCTTGAGATTGGAGTTGTCTCAAGGGCTTTGCAGCTTGTTCTTGAGATTGAAGTCGTCTCAAGGGCTTTGCAGCTTGTTCTTGAGATTGGAATTGTCTCAAAGGGCTTTGCACCTTGTTCTTGAGGTTGGAAGATGATTGGAGCCTCGTTCTTCAATTCTGCGACAAGATTTGGAGAGGATCTGAGCTTTGATCTTTAATTTTGCGGCAGGATTTGAGGATTATCGGAACCTTGTTCTTCAGTTCTGTATCTGAATCTGACGAGGTTTTGAGCTTCGATCTTTGATTCTGCAGTGGGTTTAGAAGATGATCTGAACTTCATCCTTCAGTTCTGTGTCGGGATTTGAAGATGATCAGAGCCTTGTTCTTCAGTTCTGTAGTTGGATTTGATGAGGATCTGAGCTTTGATCCTCGGTTTTGCAGAACGAGCTTTAATCTTCGGTTTCTTCTGAGAGCTTTCTCTTCTTCCTTTCTTTCTGCCCCCTCAAATGGAAGAGAACCCCTTATAGAGTTCTCGTTTGATGGGCCCTGGTGACTTTTGGGCCAACAACTTGGGTTTTAGTGGTCTTGGGCTCAACTATTCAGTTTTGGGTTTGGTTCATATTTGACCCAACACCTTATGACCCAAATATTTAAAAGACTCGAATTTGATCCAAATAACTATTTTTAATTAATGGTAATTAATTGGTCAAATTAATTAATTTGATCAAGATAATTTAATTTTAATTAAATGATCAAATAAAAATTTGTCTCTATAAACTTATAATTGGCTAACTTTGTCCTCAAATTAAATTTGGGACACGTCAATTTATAATTGGTCTCAAATTTAATTAATTATAATTTCATTAATGACATGACAACTTGTGATTGGCCAAAATTTCTCTTTCAACAACCACCATGATTCAAATCTAAAAAATATATAAAATGATTGAAGATATGTTTGATGATTATGTATTTTAAATTCCAATCTATTGAATTGAATTTTATTTTAAAGAATAATGAATTGATTCTTAATATCCTTGTAAAATTAGATTATATTCAAACTATCAAGATTTTATCATCTTTATAATATAATTAAATTTATTAAATCTTATTTTAAACCTTTAAAATAAGATTGTTAAATTTGCACGTGTTTAATACTAGTTAAAAGAAATTATGCTTTCAATTTTTTTTTAGTACATCAACATTTGGGAGTAGGAGATTCGAACCTCTGACCTCACGGTCGAGAGTACATGTCAATAACCTCTGAGCTATGCTCGCTTTGGCATGTTCTGTCAAACATTAATTACAATATATCTTTAGCTCAACACAAATAACATTTGCATTATTTTATAAAAAATGATGCTTTGAATTACCATGTATAAGTTTCACTCCAACCAATGTTTTTTTGTTTTTAAAAAAACCTAAATTACTAAAAAGTATACATATTTTAATGGGAAAATGATTGTTGTAATAATTAAGTTAGAAAACTAAATTACAAAAAAAAAATGATACAGATTCACATACAGAAGGAAAAAAAAAACATAAATACTTGTAAAATTCTCACGTAATAACTAAAGTTCTCGTCTAAAATTATTACATTTTTATAAAAATCTCTCTTACTATTTCAGTAGGGTTTAGAGACAAGTGGTGGTCAACATTGAAACTAAACCATTCATATGATGTAAACTCAAGATTCAGAGAGAATCGAGAACTTGTATCAGTATCTCAATTTCAATCCAGAGGAAAATTTTCTCAAAAAGCTAATCGAAGGTCCTTCCTACTCTCCTACTCCCAGAAAAAACTGCATGCACATGAACCAAAATCCAGGCTTAGAGAACAAGCAAAACCAACACCTACACTGACTTCCATTTATACATACTTCCCTCTGTATTTCGGTTTCGGGTCTTTACTCACATTGCCATTACCAGCAACTGCAAGTTCGGGATCAGTGGCAGGACTGAAAACGGCAGAATGGAGATTACCATCCTCTAACCACTTCAAATGATTCTCTCTGAATTCTTCATGCTTTAATCTTGCTGCCTCCGCAATTTCTTCAGTGTATGAACTTCTTTTGACCATGGTTAGCAACACCCGGCTGTATCGAGAGCTCAGTATCTGCTCGGAAGAACTGATTAAAGTAAAACAGGGATGCTCTGGGAATTGGTTAAACACACAATCTTCTTCCCTCAACACAGGGTAGAAGAATACAAGCCTGCCACCCATCACAAGCATCCTGGCAGCAAGGTCAAGTAAATCATGCACACACTCAACAAGGCTGTAAGCTGCAGTTGATGGTATATGGTCTGTTCTCTTGTCATCTGGAACGGTGTAAGGGGCAACAGTTCCTTTTAACAATTTCCGACCACCAGATTTACGCCCCCCGGCACGAACTCCATAAGGAGGGTCACAAATGATTGCATCAAATATCTGGGTTAAGAAACAAGTTATGAAAATGCATCAGAATCAGCATTGAGAAGTAACAGTAGCTGAATAACCAGGCCTCAGAATCGAAGACTCAGGACAGCCAGTATAATGTTACAAATTTTAATAAACATCGGATCAACAGGTATTTAAAATGTTGTCCCACGGAAGGGTATGTTGTTTTCACCATATCTTTCTCCTTGTGTGCCGGGTGACGTCTTTCAAACAACCCATAAAAGTACAAGTTCTACCAAATTGCGAACATTTTCTGTGTCATTCCAATTTTATCGGATGTCCCCAGAGGAACAATTGCAAAAGTTATGGTTAAAAAAAACAGGGCAAAAAAGCAAATGGGAATTTGATGGTGCACACAAGTTCCATATTTAGGAACCTAGCTTGTAATCCCTCGCCGATGTATCAACTGCCACAAAAAAGAGTCCTAAATCAGAAAATCTTACTTACATAGGGCATCGAGACTACCATAAGGCCGTCACAACCTCCTGACCACCTAAGAAGCACGGACACACGACACGACATTGACACGGCAATACACCAATTTTAGAAAAATGTAGGACCCAAACACGTTGAGGACATGTTAGTTTTAAAAATATATATATATATACACACATACATATATACATGCATGTGTGTGCATAGTTTGAACATACCATGCAATATCTCTAACCTCCTTAACTCTAATATGACTTTTGCCGTGGTGAAAAGAAAATTCTTATCTTAAAGTAATTGATTTATTATATCCAATTAAAAGTATTTACTGAGATGTGAAGAAAAAAAAAATCTAATATGTATAACCTTGCTTCTAGTGGCGATGGTCCTTCCACCTCAACAAAAAAAAAACCCTTCTGTACGTGGCATGCAGCAGTCAAATTAAAATCAGTCCTCTCACCCACAAATAAAACAAATAAAATCAATCCTCTCTCTAACACAAACGACAATAGTTCTTCAAGAGCAAGCACAATCTGGCTTTCACTCTCAAATAAACTGCAACCAATCTCTCTCTCACACTCTCAACGACAGCTATGAGAGAAGGAAAAAGAAGATCCCATCAAAATAGGTATGGTTTATTTAACAAACAGGTGTGGGTGTGATGGCAAGGATCTTCAATGTAACTCAACTAGTGATTCACCCCCTTCTTCTTCAATCACTTAGAGTTCCTTCTGGTAGATTATTTCATTCTATTTTATTTTTCCTTATTTAGATTAGATTTTATTCCTTCTTGAATCCTTTTATGTATTTGTCTGTACTCTATACCTAATTGTTTTTTGGAGACTAGTAAAAAAAAAAGAACAATCATTTTTCTCCCAAAAGCTACATGGTATCAGAGCAAAACCTTAAAATAAAACCCTAGCGTCAAAAATCCTAATTTCTCCGGCGGCCCTCCTTTTTCTGACAACACTCAGGCGAGCCCACCTCCCGACGACCCATTCTCTGTCTGCTCCGGCGACCCATCCACACGTTCTCCAACGACCCATTCTCCGTCTTCTCCGGCGACCCACTATCCTCCACAACTATTCCTTCGTCATGAACAGTGGCCTTCCTGTTCCGTCGTCAGTCCTAGTTCTAAGTCTTGTTCTCAGTCTGTTAGTTTTGTTTCCCAGTCAGAGTCTTTATCAATTGAAAGTCAAGTTATGTTATGGCATTTTCACCTTGGTCATCCAAATTTCATGTACCTCGAAAAGTTGTTTCCTGATTTATTTATCAATAAAAATGGTGTAGCCGATTGCTAGATGATAATTAGAATGAGAGAATGATCTTTATTAATGAAGTTCCAACCCTTAAATAGGCAAATGAACTAACTAAAAGTGGTTACAAGGCACATGTTTCTCACATGGCATACTAAAGAGATAACTAGCTAATAGGCATATAATCGGCTACATCAATTTCCTCGCCCAACAAAAATAACTCGACCTCGAGTTAGGTAATAAACGGCCAAAAAGATGCAACATTTCTTCTCGAGAAATAAACTTCTGTCTTTTACAACTCCCAATTCTTCCATCTAGCCTATACCAATCTTTACCCTTCTTCCAAAGTTTCCCTCTCTTTTCAATGCTTGGGTTATATCAGCTTTAACAACATAACCTTTTTCACTAAGTGCCAAAAGCATCTCTTCATTTGGAATGACATCGATGTCTTCAAGTTGACCACTAACAGTGTCTTCCAAAATCGAACGCCTAGGATTGGGAAACTTGTTTTTCAGCTCAATTGCTTCTTGTTCTATTAAGTATGTTGTTCCTGCTAGACAACAACTCCTCTAATTTGGAAATATTTTCCATTAAGGATTTACTTTCATCAATAAACTTTTTCCTCTCGAGGTGTGTAAGTCTCCTAAGATTAATGTCCAATATAGCTTCAGCTTGTTTATCAGAAAGGCTGAATTGAGTCCTCAGATTGGCAGATGCAATAGAATTTCTGGAGGCTTCCCTTATCAAATGAATCACTCCATCCAAATTATCAAGTCCGATAACAATACCCTCAACAATGTGTCTCCTCTCTTGTGCCTGTGATAGCTTAAACCTTGCACGTCTCTCTACAACAGAACACCGGAAGTCCAAAAATGCCTGCAACAATTCCTTCAGACCCATGAGTTTAGGTTGTCCATTAATGATACCCACCATATTGCAGCTAAAACTAGACTGAAGAGATGTAAGACGATATAAATTATTCTGAATAATTGTTAAGTCTTCCAGCATGAAAACATGAAGGGGCCTATGCTGCCAATTATGTAATGGATTGATGTGGAAGTCTTGATGTTGTTCTTGATACTTTCTTGGAGCTAAATATGTTTCTTGAACTATTCTTTGCTCCATTGTTTGTCTTTCTTGCTGCTGTCCCATCCTTTCTTCCAATTCCCAAGATGTTTTATCTTGTTCTTGATAAGTTCTCTCCATGGTAGATTTCCCCATTAGGTTACAGCTTGGTTTCCCCTTGTTTCCCATCTTTCCAAGGTCCTTGTTTCTCAAGGAGTCCGTCCCGTCTTGTTGTCTTCTATACAAGGGATTATTGTTGAATTCTTGGAGCATTGGTTGGCGTTCTTGATGGATTCTTGCAGGAAAATCTGCTTCTTGGACCATTCTTTGTTCCATTCCTAGCTTTTCTTGCATCATCGGGTTTGTCGATTGTTGATCTGGTTTAATTCCTAACTTCTTGCAGATTATTTCTAAGGTTTTCTTGATCTCACCCACATCATTCTTCAAGATTTTCACATCTTGTTCAACCGACAGCAAACGTACGGTTGTTGCTCGTGGTGAGAGGACAGTGGTTGACTCCGCCTCTTTTCCAACCGAAGATGAATCTCCTCCCACGTTGGTCGAGACTCTCTTGGTCGTCATAGTGGAAGCGCCCAAAAATCGTGCGCTCTGATACCAAATATGGTGTAGCCGATTGCTAGATGATAATTAGAATGAGAGAATGATCTTTATTAATGAAGTTCCAACCCTTAAATAGGCAAAGGAACTAACTAAAAGTGGTTACAAGGCACATGTTTCTCACATGGCATACTAAAGAGATAACTAGCTAATAGGCATATAATCGGCTACATCAAAAAAACCAAGTTCTTTTCAGTGTGAAACGTGTCAATTCTCTAAACACACAAGAAATGTTTATCCTAGTGTGCCTTATAAATCTTCAAAACCGTTTTCACTTATCCATAGTGATATTTGGGGGCCTTCTAGAGTGAACAATATATCGGGTGCACGATGGTTTCTCACCTTTATTGATGACCATACCAGGATGACTTGGACCTTTCTAATGAAGAACAAATCTAAAACATCCAATCTTTTTCGTTCTTTCCATGCGATGATCTCTACTCAATTTAGAAGTAAAATTCAAGTTCTTAGAACTGATAATGCTCGAGACTATTTCAATTCAGCTCTTGGTCCATATCTATCATATCATGGTATCGTCCATACTAGTTCATGTGTGGACACTCCTCAACAAAATGGGATTGCTAAACGAAAAAATAGGCATCTTCTTGAGGTAGCCCCGTTCTCTCATGTTTTCTACTAATGTTCCTAAACATTTTTTGGGGGAAGCTATTCTTACTACAACCTTTCTTATCAACCGACTGTCGAGTCGTGTTCTCACCTTCAAATCCCCTCGAGATGTCCTCCAAATTCATCCCCAATTCCAAAATCTTTCTTCAAACTTACCTCTTCGGGTGTTTGGTTGTTCTTCCTTTGTTCATAACCATTCTCCTCACCAGTCTAAACTTGATCCAAAATCCATCAAGTGCATTTTTCTAGGTTATGCATCCCACAAAAAGGGGTACAACTGTTATTCTCCTGTCACTAGAAAAATGTACACATCCATGGATGTTACATTCTTTGAAAATCATCCTTTCTTTATCAAGTCTCAAATTCAGGGGGAGAATATGAGGGAATTTGAGCCACTGGATGTTGAGCCTAGTTCTGTCATTCCTACTATTCCTATCACAAATGAGACCTTAGTCCCTACCATAGACGCACCACCTATTTCTGAGTCTAATATTCCTGAAGCTCCTCAAAATCGCACACCTATTGTTTATACAAGAAGAAAATATGCTACCTTGAAAAACCAAGAATGTCAACCACCTGAACCAAATTCATCATCACTGAATTCTACTGATGAGAACATCACATTTATGGCACCTGTGATCGATGATCTAACCCTACCGATTGCTCAAAGAAAAGGTCTTAGAAGTTGCACTAGCCATCCCATTGAAAAATATGTTGCATATGGGAAATTGCTTCCTACTTATAAAGCATTTATTACTCAGTTGGACAGTATTCACATTCCACAAACCATTCATGATGCACTCAAAGATCTGAAATGGAAAAAGGCAGTGGATGAAGAAATCAGAGCTCTTGAAAGCAATGGAACGCAGACTCTTACTCAACTTCCTCATGGAAAGAATCCAGTTGGTTGCAAATGGATTTTCACGGTTAAATATAAATCCGATGGCAGTGTGGAACGGTTTAAAGTCAGACTTGTTGCGAAGGGCTTCACTCAGTCATATGGTGTAGATTACCAAGAAACTTTTGCCCCTGTTGCAAAGTTAAATATTGTGCGTGTTTTACTGTCTCTAACTGTGAACCGGGATTGGCCACTTCACCAACTTGATGTTAAGAATGCATTCTTGAATGGTGACCTTGAAGAAGAAGTTTATATGAAAATTCCCCCTGGAATGGAAGACAAGTCTAACAGTAACTTGGTATGTAAGTTGAGAAAATCTCTATATGGTTTGAAACAATCTCCACGTGTTTGGTAGGGGTGTTCAAAAAACCCGACAACCCGAACAACCCGGACTACCCAACCCAAACCGTAAGGGTTGGGTTGGGTTAGGCTTTTTTTCGGTTTGGGTTGGGTTGAAATTTTATAAAACCGAAAATTCGGTTCGGTTCACGGGTTGAGAAAATTTTGGCTCGGTTCAACCCGAACCGAACCGAATATATATAATGTTTGCTATTTATTTAACGTGTCACGTGAATGGCATAGTGGTTGTTGTCTTCTTTAGGATTCTGGAAGTCCTATGTTCGAGTCACATAATGTGCAAATATTTGTTTTTATTTTTTGTTTTCAATTTTCGTTTTTTTTTTCTAATATGTAACTGAATGTTTTTTATTTTTTCTGATCAAAAGAAAAATTAATTTTAAATAATTAAGAAATTAAAAAAATAGACAACCCGACAACCCAACCCAACCCAACCCGAAAATAGAAGGGTTGGGTTGGGTTGGGTTGCTACCATCGCTCGGTTCATTCGGGTAGCGAACCCGACCAACCCGAAAATTCGGGTTGGTCCAAAAAACCCCATCAACCCAACCCAACCCAACCCGGGTTGGTCATTTTGAGGTTCGATAGATTCACTAAAACTCTAGTTAAAAGTGGCTATTATCAATGTCAAGCTGATCATCCCTTGTTTGTGAAATCCTCAAATAACAAAACTGCAATGTTGATTGTATATGTGGATGACATCATCATTACAGGGAATGATATAGAAGAGATCATCAACCTCAAAATGATGCTTGCAACTGAGTTTGAAATCAAAGATCTAGGAAGCTTAAGATATTTTCTAGGCATGGAAGTGGCACGATCCAATAATGGTATTATAATTTCTCAGAGAAAGTATATCCTAGATCTATTAAAGGAGACGGGAAATCTTGGGTGTAGACCTGCAGAAACACTCATGGATCCAAATCTAACTTTACACCAAAGTGAAGAAGTTATTCCAGTCAATAAAGGTATGTATCAAAGACTTGTAGGAAAGTTGATTTATTTATCACATACCAGACCAGACATTGCATACTCTGTGAGCATTGTTAGCCAGTATATGAACAATCCAAATGAACACCATCTTGGAGCTGTGAACAGAATTTTGAAATACTTGAAAGGCACTCCAGGTCATGGTTTATTATTTAGAAAATCTTCAAACAAAATGGTAGAACTCTATACTGATGCTAGTTGGGCTGGAGAATTAACGGACCGAAAATCTACGACAGGCTATTGTTCCTATGTTTGGGGTAACTTGGTCACTTGGAGAAGTAAAAAACAAGTCGTTGCAAGAAGCAGTGCAGAAGCGAAATACAGAGCTCTTGCTTTGTGAATATGTGAAGGAATATGGATTCAGAAACTTTTGACATAATTGAAAATTGATACTCAGAACACAGTTAAAATGTTTTGTGATAGTCAATCAGCCATCAGTATTGCAAAGAATCTTGTTCATCATGACAAAACAAAGCACATAGAGATAGATCGACATTTCATATTTGAGAAGGTCAACAATAGAATAGTGGAACTAAACTATGTTCCATCTCGTCATCAAGTTGTTGACATTCTCACCAAAGCTCTACCAAGGACAAGTTTTGAAGAATTCAACTCCAAGCTTGGCTTGTATACTATATACAATCCAGCTTGAGGGGGAGTGTAGATTATTTCATTCTATTTTATTTTCCCTTATTTAGATTAGATTTTATTCATTCTTGAATTCTTTCCTTTTATGTATTTGTCTGTACTCTATACCTAATTGTTTTTTTTGGAGACTAGTAAAAAAAAAAGAACAATCATTTTTCTCCCAAAAGCTACACTTCTTCTATCACTTAGGGTTTTAAAAAGATGGGTTAGACACTTTATAGGGTAAGTTATACTTTTTTTCTCCTCACCCAGTCCAAGAAGTGTCTCAAACGTATCCCAGCAGGTCCAAAAACGAAAAAAAAAAAAGAACGTAATAAAAAAAGCGCACTTAATTTGACGTGTCGGACACGTGTCCAAAGCATGTCAATATCCGACACTGATTAAAAGGTCACTGAAGGTTATAAGGCTTCAATAAATCACTATTGATTAAAATGAAAAATCAGAGATGAGAATTCTTGCCTGAAAGGAGAAGAAATGGAGGCATCTTTTAATGGAACTCTAATGACAACAACTTTCAGAAATAGTGACAGAGACATTTCAGAAGGAAGAAAAATACAGAAAAAAGGACAAAGAAAACAGACGGTGAAGCACCTAGGAGAAGATCCTACACTTAATGACGGGTCAATGATTAGGCCCAATGGTTTTTTAAAAAAATAAGAAACTGAGAAACCTTATATTCACACAAAACCAAAGAGCACCCAAAGGTCCAGGGAGAGAAAACTCCTCCCCAAAACAATGCTGTAAGGAAGCCTTCTATTGTTAATAACCGTTTCTATAGTCATTCATTAGGAACTTAGGACCAATAAGAAAGTAAATGTGCTTCAAGAAAATGGTTCCAAACCGATCATCTACCTAAGATTTAAAATTTTACAAAGTTTTTTGGCAACCAAATGTTATATGGTTAGACGATTGTCTCATAAGATTGATCGAGATATATGTAAACTGGTTTTTTTTTTTAAAGAAGAAATATAGAACTTTCATTCAAGAATGCCACAACAAAAAAACAGCCAAAGGACAAGGGATAAGGCATCCCTTTCCGAGAAAAACTACACAAAAGCCTTCCAATAAAGCATAATCATGGCAGCCGAATAATTACAAAAAATCCTATCAAGGGCACTCCAATGAAGCATCGAACTTTTAAAAAGCATGCCTTAAAAACCATCATGGGTTGGCCTAGTGGTCAATAAGGGCCATGAAAAAAAAATAAAAGGGCTTCAAGAGAATAGGTTCATCAATCCATGATGGTCACCTACCTAGGATTTAATATCCTACATGTTTCCTGGCAACCAAATGTAGGCTTAATTTGGGATTGCTGTAGCTTTTAAAATAATTACTGGCAACTGTGCTTTTAAAAAAATCAGCTGTAACTAGTAGTAAATTAGTGTTTGGTAAATTTCAGTGTTAAACATGAAAAAGCAGGTTATAGTGTTTGGTAAATTCAAACGAGATTGTTGCGATTTAGTTATAATGACGAAAGTGGACATATCCATTTTGATTATTTTTATATTGATACCCAATATTTAAATTGTTATAAGATAATTATTTAAATTTTATTATAGTTTGAATTTAAATTTCTATTTTGTTATTCTAAAAATTTATACTTTCTTATTTTAAATTATATGATAAAATATTATAACATTGTAATGAACAAATATTATTCCAATTTAAGTACAAACAAAATTTAAGGAAAAATATGATTAAGATAAAAAAAAAAAAAAAAAAAAAAAAAAAAAAAAAAAAAACACACACAAAATTGTAAACCAAGAACACAAGTTATTGAAAATTCAATCATTCTTTTTATCATCTCAAAAGTAGAAGAACGATTACGAAAAAAGTTTTTAAAAAATTAAACTAACCTGACAAAGGGATCGATAAGAGGTGTGAAAATAAAATTAGGGAAGGATATACTTGGTATTTTGTAAAATTGTTAAAATAGACGCCTGATTGTTCGGAAAGTTATTTTCAAAAGCTACGATTGAATAGATTTTGTAAATCTAAAGAATTCGAAATAGATTTTCCATAAATTAATAAAAAGTCAGGTTTACCAAACACCTAGTTAAGATTTTCCTATAATCACTTATAACCCCATCCACAACAACGCCAAACGGACACGTAGTCAGGTCAGATAGTTGTCCCGTGAGATTAGTCGAAGTGCACGCAAGCTGGCTCGGACACTCAAATATAAAAATAAAATAACTGTTATGTTGTAGGCTTGATAGATTTCTCTTCTCTAAAGGTTAGGGGGATCAGTTCCCTGAAGCTAGACAGTTAGTTGGCCCTAGAATTATCTCTGATCATTGACCCCTTATTCTAACTTTAGACAAGCTGCAATGGGGCCCGTACCCCTTCAAATTTGAAAATATGTGGCTTTCTTGTCCTTCCTTCAAGTCTTCTTGTCTCTTGGTGGAACTCGAGTGTTGACGGGCCTTGGGAAGGATTTTGATTCCTTTGGAAGCTTAAATCCCTTAAAGAGGCTTTGAAGAAGTGGAACCTTTCAGTTTTTGGTATAACTGAGAGGAAAAAGGAAGAGGTAATAGGTAGGATGAAGGTCATTGATGCGTTAGAAGTCCAGGGAGGTTTGTCTTTGGAGTTGATGAGAGAGCGTGATTTCTCTTAGGGTGGAGCTTGAAGCCTTGATTCGTAGTGAGGACATTAGCTGGGGGCAAAAGGCTAAAGTGAGGTGGGTTAGAGAGGGGGATGCCAATACTACCTTCTTCCAGAATTATGCTAGGGGTAGGAGAAGTAAGAACCGTATTGATCTCTTGATTAGGGGCAATGGTGAGGTGGGGAGGTGGGGAGGAAAAATCCTAAGTTAGAAGAAGAGATCATCTCTTTCTTTTCTAAGCTATATGCCCCCCTCCAGTTTCTAGGCCTTCTGTGGAAGGTTTGGATTGGAGCCCTACCCCAAGCAAAGATAAGGAGGAGTTAGAAGCCCCAATCACGTTGGAGCAAATCCGTAAGGGTAGTTTTCAACTTTGATAAAGCCAAGTCACCTGGGCCCGATGGTTTCACTATGGCTTTTTATTAGAAAAATTGGGAGAATATTAAACCTGACCTTTGGGTTGTTTCGGCTCGTAACAGTGACTGCTTCTCTATGTTTGAGGAAATCCTATGGCATCCTCCCTTCCGTGACAAAGGGAGAGTTCTTTGGCAAGTGTGTTTCTTTGCAATTTTGTGGGATATTTGGCTTGAGAGAAATAGTAGAATTTTTAGAGGGGTGGAGAGATCCACGAATGAGCTTTGGGAGACGATTAGATTTAACTCGTCTTTGTGGGTGTTTGTTTCTAAGCCTTTTTGTAATTATCAGCTCGGTCTTATTATTTTGGACTAGGACCCATTCCTGTGGTCTAGACAGATGTTTTTGGCCATGACTTTACAACCAATGAATGACTCTCGGTGCTGACCAATGAATGACTCTTGGTGTTGACCTAATCAAGCACGCACTTCCAAATTGTTCAGATTTCGTTGAAGACCCAATTCCAAGCTTCTTGTGAACTATTCCAAGCTTATGCAACCATATCAATAGATGGAGAAGTTAACCAATGGATTCTTGGAAAAGCTGCAGAAATAATCCCACAAGTCAGCCATGAATCATGCCGGAAAGATGCGAGAAGGCCATTCCCAAGACATCTTTACACTTGGTTAGCAACTAAATCAATGGTAGTAAATAATTCGCCAAGGAGACTTGTAAGGGCCCCTCAAAATGTGGTTTTCCAAATACAATTAGTCTTTGATTGATAATATTTACCAACAATGCTGTTAAGCCAAAGCAAGTCTTGCTCATGCAAAAATCGTCAAATCCATTTAACCAAAAGAGTTCAAGTTCCTAAGCTGAAAATTGCTTATGCCTAGACCTCCCAAGAGACAAGGAAGTTGAGTTATCTCCCAATTAATGTCGTGCATACCACCATCTCCTCTACATCGTTCCCAAAAGATATCTCAAATAATTTGTGATTCAGCCTTTGCCTCCATCTATATCGAGCTTTGTGAATTTAGTATGGTAGCCACTCTTTTTAATAACCTTTTCAAAACTCAAGGAGTAGTCATCTATACCATGTTACTCAAAGAGCTTGTGGTCTAGGGGAGAGTCATAAAACATCTAAGAGCAAGGAAAGAGAGCTCCATTGAAGAGTGATGGAAAGAATGTCGTCATGACTGCGTTCAAAGATCCTAGAATAACTGTCTTTGTACTTACCGTCATATTCTATCGAAAGAAAAGACTTACCGTCATATTCTATCGAAAGAGTTACAATCGATGGTGAGAGAGTACTTGGTGTAGTTCCACTCCAGCAAGAGACTAGTGTTTAGGAAGCCATGGGAGCAAGGGAGAAAGCTATGTGAGAGGCAGGGGAAGAGTGAAAGCAAGAGAGAGAGCGCCATGAGCATGTTGGTGATTGAAAATAGAGGATACTATTTTACCTTGGGAGAAAACTGGTGTGGGATTATTTTATGTAAATAGTAACTATAAAATGCCCATTGTAAGTTCACCATACTTTTTTTTTTAATTTTTACCTGATTACATGTTAACTAACGATTACCAGCAGAACCCAAGTGATCAAAGTTCCCTACAAATCCTACTCAACCAAAATATCCTTTGTTACATAAATGATTGCAAATCTGTAAGTAGATCTTAAGCGGTGAAGATCCACAGCAATCGGAAAGAATCATAATAAAAAAAATAGCAGTAGAATGTTTGCTTGACCTTATAGGAAAACGAGCGCCATGATCCTCTCTCCCCCCTCCCTCTCTCTCTCTCCCTCCACCACCTCAACTCCCGCCGGCCATCCTCTATTCCCCCGCCATGACCCTCCACCCCATCGACCAACGGCCACCGTCCAGCCCATCCAATCATGATGTCCCCGACAGCCTCCACCTTCAAGATCGAAAGAAAAACTTTTTCCATAACCATCGACCAGAGGAACCCACACCTCTTCTGCCTTACTGAAGCCAACAAAGAGAAAAGCTTCACCCTGACCCTCTCCAAAGAGATCCTGCCATGACTTCGCTTATGTTTTGAAAGGCTCCGTGATCTTCCCTTGACCCATAAATTTTTCAATGAAACCAGAATAGATGAAGCTGTTGTTTGGGTTGAGAAAATATCAAGTAAAAGAGGGCACTCAGCGGAAATAGCAAAATTGGGTCCCAATGGAGGCATTAATAACTTATTGTACTAGTGGGTGAGAACCGAAAAGGATGGAACAGCCTCATAACCTGCATTAACTCCCTCTCCCAACACAGCACTCAAAAAGTTTATGAGCCTCGATTAGTTGATAATGAGAAAAGGAATGTCTCCTACATGGAAGCATTAAAGAGGAACCAAGGGGACCACAACTCACCACAGCTCCAACAACCCCAGCCTCAGAGTTTAATCCAACCGATCCTTCCTTTGCTGCTTCATATTTATCTTCCTCGGTCATCATCCAAAGAGAACACTTCCATGACAACTGGTATGACATCCTACGGGTTCTACAACAACACTTATCAGCCCTATCTTCCATCAGCCCCTTACAACCCGACAGAGCCCTTCTCGCTTGCAAAGATGAAGAACAAGCTCAGATCCTTGCTAATATTAAAGGATGGTACAAGGTTGGAAAATTCCAGGTCCGCCTCTTCTCATGGAGCTCGGAAGCAATGTTGGGAGAACCCAAGGTTCCCTCATACGGAGGATGGATAAAAGTCAGAAACCTACCTTTGGACAGATGGTCCATCGATACCTTCAAGATCATCGGAGATAAATGTGGAGGATATCTGGAAACAACGCAAAAAACCCTATCTCGTATGAATATGATGGAGATAGGAATAATAATTAAGGAAAACCGGAGGGGCTTCATCCGAAGTTCATCTTCCATCATCCTCGAGCAACCCCATAGTGGTTAGCATCGATCCTTTTTTCAAAGAAGAAAATCATATAGGATATCAGGCCGGAATCCATGGCAAGATACCAGCCTCCAAGACGGAAATCAATCCTTCACGCGCCGATAAAGGAAAAAGGACGAAAGGTGGTACTGATGTGATTAGCCCACGCGCCGCCTCTGCAAAAATAGTTACAAATGGGGAAACAGAACAGAGTGAGTACAACCTCGATTACCAAAGCGCCCCCTTTGATGAAACCTTCACATCAACAGAGTATGCGCCGATTAATCAGACAGAGAGGGCCCCACATATACCGTCAGCCACCATCGATCCCTAATCCCCAAAATCCTCTCTTGATCGTTACCCAACTAAAGCTCCCAATAAAACCCTAAAAGCCCCCAGTAAAACCCTTACTTTTGACCCGATAGGCCCACCCTTGACCAACCCAATACCCCCATCTGGCCCCACTCCAAAAAACCCGATCCAGCAGCCCAAAGTCAACAAAAAGCCTGTTATTATCAATAACAAAGAAACCTATCTCCTTATGGACACCAATCAATCCACCAACACAGATCTTATTGTATCAGACTCTAAAGGGGCTTTATCTTCCTCGTGCTCCACAGCCGTGGTTGTTTCCCATCCACACCGTCTCAAAGAGCAATATATGCTTCCCCACCGACGATTCATAGACTCTTCGAACCGCATCAAGAGCAACAGGCTCTCATCAAAGATCCCACCCCTCTGAGGATTGAGGAACCGTGCAACCAACAGGGAATGGGTCCGATTGAATCAGCTCTCATCGAAATAGATGTGGAAGAGGAAGAAACAGAGGAATTAATTGCAGAAGATATCAACACTGACCCAGCAGCCTATTTGCCAATTATTTTCCCGTGGTTGCAAGAACATGGCATGTGTATTATGCCAATGCCAAGCCGACAGAAGATCTCAAATTCAGCAAAAAAGAAAGCAAAATGGGTTCATGAGCTGCAAAATCTTCATTCCACGGTCAACTATGATAAAACCTCTACAGGTCTCATAAAGAGCGAGTCGAGATCTTCCTCATGATTTTTATCTCATGGAACATTAGGGGATTGGGCTCTTGGAAGAAAAGAGCTCTTATAAAAGACTTTCTCTTGTCTCAAAATCCTTCCCTGGTTATTCTACAAGAAACAAAGTTGACCAGCATTGACAGAAAATTGATTAAGTCTATTTGGAGCTCCAAAAATATCGTTTGGGCTTCTCTTGATGTAGAGGGTGCCTCCGGTGGTATAGTCATCTTGTGGAATGAATCATCCTTCACGGTGCTAGAAGTCATTGAAAGTACTTTTTCCTTAACCATCCATCTTTCTCTTGCCGATGGGTTCGCCTTCTGGATTACAGGGGTGTATGGCCCAAATATTTCCCGTGATAGAAAACGGTTTTGGAGGGAATTATCTAATTTACAGGCTCTTTGCTCTCCCAACTGGATCCTTGGAGGTGATTTCAACATTACTAGATGGTCTTGGGAAAAATCTCCTCCATATGTCGGCCCCACCCGAGCCATGAGGAAATTCAATCTTTTTATTGATTCAGCAGCTCTCCAAGACATTCCTCTCTCTAATGGCAAATACACATGGTCAAGCTTCAGGCCAAACCCCTCTATGTCTCTCATCAACAGATTTTTGCTCTCCGACAGTATATCCTCCAAATTTGGATCTGCTTCATCCCGCAAATTGGAGAGAATCACCTCTGATCACTCCCTTATTTGTCTTACTTTGTGTAATCAATGATGGGGTCCTTCCTCTTTCAGATTCATCAATGCCCGGCTCTCCCACAAATCCTTCCATCAAACGGTTGAATCTTGGTGGCATAGAAACCCTTCTAATGGCTGGGCTGGTCATGGGTTTATCCAGAAGCTAAAGGGCCTGAAAAGAGAGTTGAAGCAATGGAATCAGCACGTTTTCGGTCAGCAAGCTGAAAAAAGAAACACCCTTAGTCAGGAACTATCGGTTATTGACAAAAGGGAGGAAAATGGCCTTATTTTCGAATCTAATATTTGTAGAAGGACTGAGATAAAGGCTGAATTGATCACTATTGCGGCAAATGAGGAAATTATATGGTGTCAACAATGCAAGTTGAAGTGGTTCAGGGAAGGAGATGCTAATACTTCATTCTTCCACCGATTGATGGCTAATAATAGAAGGAAGAGCTCCATTATTGAAATTTTATCAGCCTCAGGTATCAGTCACACAACCGACGAGGAAATTGAAAGGGAGGTTCATCTCATTCTACAAGAATTTGTTTTCTAAACAGAACAATCGGCCCCCCTTACCTATTATTGATGAATGGAATCCCATTTCTATCAAACAGCAAGCAGCTTTAGAAGCCCCATTTTCTGATGCAGAGATTTACAGGGCTGTCCAAGATTTAGGCACGAACAAGACCCCGAGCCCGGATGGTTTCACGACCAAATTCTTTAAAAAATCATGGAACATCCTCAAGGACGATATAAAGGGAGTGTTCAATGATTTTTTTAAGAATGGTATCATTAATGCAAGCCTCAACGAAACCTATATTTGCCTCATTCCAAAGAAGATTGGTGCCAAAACTGTTGGAGAGTATAGACCTATCAGTTTGACTACTTGCTTATACAAGATTATTGCCCGAGTCCTCTCTGACCGTCTTATAAAAGTTCTTCCAAATACAATCATCCATTATCAATCGGCTTTTGTTGGTAACAGACAGATCACTGACGCCTCTTTGATTGCCCATGAGTTAACCGATGAGTGAAATAAGAAGAATCGAAAGGGGGTGGTCATCAAGCTAGACATAGAGAAAGCCTTCGACAAGGTTGATTGAGACTTTCTTGATGCAGTTTTAGCTGCAAAAGGTTTTGGCCAGCTATGGAGAAAATGGCTCAGAGGATGTATCTCATCGGTCAATTACTCCATTATCATTAATGGAAAGCCAGGTGGTAAAATCAAAGCCACTCGAGGTCTTAGACAAGGAGACCCCTTATCCCCCTTCCTATTCATCATTGTGGTTGATTGCTTAAGTAGAATGCTTTTATCAGCGAAACAGTGTGGCTCTATAGAAGGTTTCTGGGTTGGTAACAACACACAACCCGTTAATATCACCCCTCTTCAGTTGGCTGACGATACCATCCTTTTCTCCTCCCCAAGTCAGGATCTTATCACGAATCTCTTCAATGTTATTTGCTCCTTTGAGGCGGCATCGAGGCTGAAAATCAATCATAATAAGACTGAATTTTTGGGTCTTGGCATTGATCCTCAACAGGTTACTCATCTAGCCTCTATTTTCGAGTGCAAAGTGGGTTCATGGCCGACTTCATATCTAGGCCTCCCTCTTAATGGAAACCCGAGAAGAATCAGCTTTTGGACCCCGGTGATCGAGAAAATTCAAAAAAGATTGCTCAATTGGGGATCCTCTAATATATCAAAGGGAGGTAGACACACCCTTATACAAGCCACCCTTGCAAATCTCCCAATTTATTATTTCTCTTTGTTTCTAGCCCCTAAGAAAGTCACCAAGGAGATTGAAAGGCTATACTGATTGTTCCTTTGGCAAAAACTTTTGATGAAGCTT
This sequence comes from Luffa acutangula, assembly GCA_036850905.1. Taxonomy (NCBI): domain Eukaryota; kingdom Viridiplantae; phylum Streptophyta; class Magnoliopsida; order Cucurbitales; family Cucurbitaceae; genus Luffa; species Luffa acutangula. Next base: position 30,016,368 of record CM072090.1, on the reverse strand, counting down.
ATGAAATTTTAGAAAGAATATCTATTAATAGTTGTCAGTGGTCGGATGTTAGAGGCACAAATAAAAAGGTTAAGAGTATATTAGAGGTAGGTGTGTCCACCATTAGGGTTGATCTTGTTATGATTGCTAATGCTCTTAAGAATGTGACAGTGATTAGTCATCAGCAGCCACCAGTTATGGAGCCTACTGCAGTGGTGAACCAAGTGGCAGAGGAAGCATGTGTCTATTGTGGTGAAAATCACAACTGCGAGTTTTGCCCCAGCAATCCAGCTTCTGTGTTTTTTTGTAGGTAATCAGAGGAATAACCCTTACTCTAATTTTTATAATCCAGGTTGGCGCAACCACCCCAACTTCTCATGGGGAGGTCAAGGAAATAACGTGCAAGCACAACAAAAAATGAATCAGCTGGGATTTGCTAAAGCGCAGGTATTGCCTCAGAAAAATAAGCAGGCTTTGCCCCAGCAAAATTCGGGGAATTCTCTCGAGGCGATGATGAAAGAATTTATGGCTCGTACAGATGCCGCAATTCAAAGTAATCAAGCTTGTAGATGGAGGACTACTGTACAAGCCCCTTCTCAAATGGTCTACTGTACAAGCCCCTATTGTAGATGGAGGACTAGGCATCTATGACATTCATAACAAAAACGTCTCCCTATTGGCTAAATGGATATGGAGATTCTACCAAGAGCCCACGGCTTTATGGAGGGGTGTTATCGCAGCCAAATATGGGGTGGCTCGTAATCCTCTAAAGTTGGGAAACCAATCTATTAGCTCCTCTAAAGGTCCATGGAAATCGATCCATAACCTACAGCACTTCATATATGATTATGTTGAATCTAGAGTTGGCAGAGGTGACAAAACTCTTTTTTGGAAAGACTTATGGCTTGGCACATCTCCTCTTATGACCAAATACCCCTCTCTGTATCATGTCTCTTAAAAAAGATGCATTCATTGCTGATTTATGGAATCCATCCACCGGGTTGTGAAATCTTCACTTGAGAAGAAATCTTAATGAGGCTGAAATTCTTGAATGGGCCATTTTATCTCATCACCTCTCGAGCTTCACCTTCAAGGATGAGGAAGACTCTTGGAAGTGGCAGCTTGGAAACCTTGACTTCTTCACCACGAGCTCTCTCACTAAAAAATTGGCCTCCCCTCGTGCACCGATAAAGAGGTTATTTATGACCAATTATGGAAAAGTTCTATGCCAAAAAAAGTTAAATTTTTTATGTGGGAGCTTAGCCATGGGTGTATTAACACAGCAGATATTTTGCAAAGAAGAAACCCTGGATCATATCTCTCTCCCAGTTGCTGCTGTCTATGCTACAAAGCCTATGAATCTCAAGCCCATTTGTTCGGCAGCTGTGACTTTGCTGCCGCTTTCTGGAATCATCTCCAACACGCTTTTGGGTGGCAATTTGCTCGTCCGGGTGATATCTTCTCCCTTCTCTCATACACTATTCTTGGTCATCCCTTCAGAAAAGACAAGATGATGGTTTGGCATAATTTTTTGTATGCATTTTTATGGAACCTTTGGTTGGAAAGAAATGCTAGGGTCTTCACTGATAAGCAACAAAGTATCTGCTCTTTTATTGAATCCACTACTCATATGGCCCTCTTTTGGAGTAGACACTTCCCCCTTTTTTGTAATTACTCCCTATCCTCCCTTATGATTAATTGGAGAAGTCTCATGTAATTATCTCGATACGTCTTTTGTATCTATTTCATACATCAATGAAATACTCTTTGTTTCCTATCAAAAAAAAAAAAAAAAAAATAGCAGTAGAACTTCAAACCAGACAGAAAAAGAAGGGAAAAAGAAAATGTTGGAATTTCTAATATTTGTGTGTAAATCTTTATTGTAAAATATTTAGTCTTTATGGTCTTTATTTCTTTCCATATTTGTAATAGGTCTTTCTCCTATATAAGAGGACCTATATTGCACATATCAGATATATGAGAATGATTTTAAACTCTCGAAATCAAGATGGTATCAGAGCGGGTTTAAACCCTAGCCGTCTCAAAAACCCTAAAAACTCTAGCCGACACCGTCGTCGGAACCCTAGCCGCCATTCTTGATTGGTGCATCCTACTTCTGACGCCGGTGGTCTCGTTTTTTGCCTACACCCATACATTTTCGTTGCTACATCATCTTGTTCGAAGACTCACCGTGTTTTACTTCGTGGGTTTCCTTTTGTCGTCGTCCAAGCTACAAGCCACCGCTACATCCTCCCAAAACCCTAATTTTTTTTTTAACTCGAGCTCTTACTGTCGCCATTTCCACAGAAGTCGTCGTTGTCGTCGTTCTATCATGTTTTCCATGCATGTTCCGAAATATTTATGGGGCGAAGCAATTCTCACTGCTACTTATCTAATAAATAGAATGCCTAGTAAGATCTTAAATTTTAAAACTCCCATTGATTGCTTTAAAAATATTTTTTCGAAATCTCGCCTATATTCTGATTTACCTCTCAAAGTTTTTGGGTGTACTACTTATGTTCACATCCCTAGTCACTTTCGGTCCAAACTTGATCATAGAGCTGTTAAATGCATTTTTTTAGGTTACTCTTCAAATCAAAAAGGCTATAAATGTTTTGATCCTCAGACAAAAAAATGTTTTGTGAGCATGGATGTCCTTTTTAGAAAATCAACCATATTTTACCCAAAGTTCTCTTCAGGGGGAGAAACCAAATTTGGAAGATAACTTTTGGGATGTTTTTACCCCTCTTCCTAATCTTATTTGTCCTGATGTTACTAGTCCTTTGGTGCCAAGTATAGAAACTTCTCAATCAGGGGGAGAAATACTACATAACGATCCTACTGATCAAGTTCCTAAGTTTAAGTTTTATACTAGAAGAAAATTCAATCAGAGGAACCAAGACCAGATAGTTGATCCTTCACAGAACCAATCTAAGACTCCGACGACTGAAACTGGAGAGTCTGGTAATTCTTCTTTCATTCCTACTTCAACTATTCATAATACTTTACCAATTGTATCTGATCTTGATATTCCCATAGCCATTAGAAAAGGTACTCGAAGTTGTACCAAATACCCTATTGCAAACTACATGTCATATAAAAAATTGTCAAATAGTCATAAAGCCTTCACATCTAGGATAAATGACTTGTTTGTTCCAAAGAATATACATGAAGCCTTAGAAGATCCAAATTGGAAAGTTGCACTTATAGAGGAGATGAATGCTCTAAAACAAAATGGGACTTGGGAAATAGTAGAGTTGCCAAAAGATAAGAAACCAGTGGGTTGTAAATGGGTGTTCACTATAAAATGCAATGCAGATGGCAGTATTGAGAGATATAAGGCCAGACTAGTAGCTAAAGGGTTCATCCAAACGTATGGGATTAGTTATCAGGAAACGTTTGCCCCAGTTGCTAAAATTAACTCTATTCGAGTACTTTTGTCTCTTGCAGTCAATTCAGATTGGTCATTTTACCAACTTGACGTAAAAAATGCATTTCTAAATGGCGGTCTCGAGGAAGAAGTTTTTATGGACTTACCCCAGGTTTTGAAAAAGATCTCGGATGCAGTAAAATTTGTAAATTAAAATCCCTCTATGGCTTGAAACAGTCACCAAGAGCTTGGTTTGAGCGGTTTGGAAATGTTGTGTCCAGCTATGGATTTATTCAGAGTCAAGCAGATCATACTATATTCTATAAACACTCTGAGAATAATAAAATCTCAATTTTGATTGTCTATGTAGATGATATTATTCTCACAGGTGATGATGAAGCTGGTCTAACTGATCTCAAGAAAAACCTTGCAAGAGAGTTTCAAATCAAGGACCTAGGACCGTTGAAATATTTTCTAGGGATGGAATTTGCAAGATCGAAGAAGGGCATTTTTGTTAATTAGAGAAAGTATGTTCTCGACTTACTTGAGGAAACTGGACTACTTGGTTGCAAGGTTGCAAAAACTCCATTTGAACCCAATATAAAGTTACAAGTAGCAAAAACAGAAGAAATAAAGGACAAAGAACGATATCAGAGACTTGTTGGAAGATTGATTTATCTATCTCATACGCGCCCTGATATTGCATATGCGGTAAGCATGGTAAGTCAATTTATGCATGCACCAGGACCAACACATTTTGATGCTGTTTACAGAGTTTTGAAGTATCTAAAAGGGACTCATGGGAAAGGCATTCTATTTAGAAGACATAATCACTTTCAAATAGAAGTTTATACTGATGCAGACAGGGCAGGAAGTACTACAGATAGAAGATCTACCTCTGGTCATTTTTCCTTTGTTGGAGGGAATCTGGTTACTTGGAGAAGTAAAAAACAAAATGTGGTGGCTAGGAGCAGTGCTGAAGCAGAATTTAGAGCGTCAACGCATGGAATTTGTGAGGGTATATGGATCAAAAGGATACTTGAAGAATTAAAGATTCCTTTGAACACACCTATACGGATTTATTGTGATAATAAAGCTGTCATCTCTATAGCTCATAACCCAGTTCTACATGATAGAACAAAACACATTGAGGTTGATAAGTATTTTATCAAGGAGAAAATTGAAGCAAATACGATATGTATTCCTTATCTTCCTACGTCAGAACAAATTGTCGATGTACTAACTAAAGGCCTTCCAAAGAAGCAATTCGATAAGTTGATTGACAAGCTGACTATGGAAGACATCTTTAAACCAGCTTGAGGGGGAGTGTTGGAATTTCCAATATTTGTGTGTAAATCTTTATTGTAAAATATTTAGTCTTTATGGTATTTATTTCTTTCCATATTTGTAATAGGTCTTTCTCCTATATAAGAGGACCTATATTGCACATATCAGATATATGAGAATGATTTTAAACTCTCAAAATCAAGAGAAAATAAACAGTATACGTGCTAAATATTACTGTTGTACCTCTTTCAATCCTGGACGCCAGGGAGGACGATTATTATCTGCTCTTAACAGTGCAATTGGGGGTGGTAATCCATACTGCAAGAAGTAAAAACCAGATGAGTACCATTACTTCAAGCATCATAAGAGCACAATTACATGCATAGGAACATGAAACTTTTCTTCTTTTTTTTAAAAAAAATGAGAAACATATATCCTTCATTTCATTGATAAGATGAAAATGAAATTACAAAAAAGGGGCAAAAAATGCTAAATGATTTACAAGAAGCATTTCCAAGGAGCTATAAGAGAAGGCAATATCATAAAAGTATGGGGAGAATTTACACCAAGAGAGAGCAATATATATAAAATGTTGAAATTCAAAGCTTTTTCATTGAAGGTGCAGTAGTTACTAACCAAAGGAAAGCTTTGGTGAATAGAACATGAAATATCCAAACTTGATATAAAAGTAATCAGTTGAACCTCAAGAAATTGTACAAGCAATTGCTAACAGTACAGTTGTTTTTCCTTTATCATGCTTGTCACCCTCACATGTATTTTAAATGTCACTTCGAGCATGCATAAGGTTTCAAACTTTTTACATAGTAAATTACTCGGTCTGTGTACAACATAAACTAAGACTTGCACCATGAAAAAAAAAATTGAAACATAGAATCTTATAATAAAACACATTTACCTGCTTGAAATTGCTCCAAACATTACAATCAGGGCCACGACCATCACGAACCACCCTGATGTCAATGTCTGCACCCTGAGACATTTTGGTCAGTTTGAATTGAAATGGTTTCTCTCTCACACACACGCATACTATGGGAATTGGAAACAATCATGAATTAAGTTCTCTAAATGCAATTTATGTAAACTACATTGAGATACGTTTAAGCTAGTCCAAACACTCACAAATATCAATTTTTCTTTAAAATATACAAAGCAAAAAATAATTACCATTGTCATTGCTCCAAAATGAGCTGCAGCAACTAGAATACTCCCAGTGCCAACAAATGGATCATAGACAAGTTTCCCTGCTGTCGCTAGTGCTTGGTTGGCCATTAAGAAAGCCATTTCAGCGTCCATGGCAGTTGGCCCAAGATAAGTGCGACTTTTTAACTGATATGTTGGTATAAGCTTCCTATCAGCACCACCAACCTCCCGACCAAAAAAAATCCTCCTTTGAGCAATTGGTGGAAGACCATTATTCAGTCCATAATCAGCCATTTCCATCAGACAGAACTTATGATCTGGATTTCTTAAATTAACTCGACCCTGAAATATTACATCCATATCCATTTATTAAAAAATGAAGACATTGACATGCACTAGAGTTCCAGTGACAAATGAATGATTAAAAACAGTGTCAAAATTCAGGTATTACCTGCAGAACCTAGAAGAGCTAACAGAGGAAAATGACACTGATAGGACTTCTACAACTTGATTGATACCATTTACGATGAGAAGCCATGATAATTGCATAAGACCATGTCTTAAGTTAAGAAGTAAATGTAAAAGCAGATGTGATTGAAACATAAATGAAGCAAGAGGTAGCATAACTGCCCCAATTGATCAACATGCCTCTGAGTTTCTTCAAAAAGGGTAAGATTCCCAGGTTAGAATGTGAAACATGATGAAAATAAATGTACAAAATTAAATAAACTGATTATATTTTCTCAATCCAATTTGCATGCATGAAACAAGTAAGAATTTAGGTAGATGGATAACACTTTCTCAATTAAACTTGCATGCAGGAATTAAATTATATAACTTCCATTTTTTTCTTTTTCTTTTTCTTTAACACCTTGTTTGGAACCCTTGGATTTGATTGAAATCAATTCACATGTTTGGATGAGCAAAAAGGTAAGGGATTTATGATTTCAAATCATGTGTTTCTTTTTCTTTTTTCTTTTTTTTTAAACAAAAAAAAAAAAAAAAAAAAAAAAAAAAAAAAAAAAAACCATTCCAAAATGTTCGAATTTTGCAGAATTTCAAACTTAAAAAATTTGTTTCCAATTTTACCATAAGGATTCTTTTTTAAAATTTATGACTCCTACGATAGCTGACTCAACGCCTAATATGGTTTTCTTTTTTCCTTTTTATATATTGATTCTTATTTTTTCGCCCCGTCTATATGTATACCTTTTTTTCTTTTTTATGTTCTCATATACTGATTGAAGAAGAAATAAAAAAGAAAGGTTTCTTCAGCAATTGAACTCAAGATACTTATTGCGGACACAGCTTGAGCTTCTGCCACTTGATGCGATCATCCAGCATACAGTATTTTCCTTTTCTTTTTTTCTTTTTTTTGATAAAGAACCTTTTTGGGCCAGATAGTTTGTTTTTCAACTTGTTACTTGTTACCGAACTTTCGTTGAAAAAAAATGAAAGAATACAAGGTCATCCAAAAAACCAAGCCCCAACCAAAAGGAACCCAACTACATGAAAGGGTTTCCAATCAATCAAAATAAGACCTAACAAGTAATTACAAAAAGCCTTAGATACCAAGGCCCGTAAGGAAACGGAAAATCTAATATTAGCCTAAACCTCAAACGGAAATCTCTCGGCCCCTCTAAAAATTCTATCATTCCCCTCCCCCCATACACCCAAAGAATAGCACAAACACCAGAAAGCCACAAAAATCTTCCTTTTTCCTGAAAGAGTGATGGAGGAGGAACTCCTCAATCGGATCCTACAACAACGCTGGCCAACCGTTTGAAACCCAAAAACCTTAAAGAAGAGGTTCTAGACAGAGCAAGCAAAACCACAACTCCACAACAAATGATCAAGATCTTCCTCCGCCTTCCAACAGAAAATGCAACAAAAAGGGCCAACCACCGAGGGCATCACTCTTGAAAGCCTCTCAAAAAGTATTAACTCGACCTAGGATGACCTACCAAACGAAGAATAGAACTTTCTTTAACAGACACGAAAAACAGACTCCTCTATCCAGGGAGGGATTTAACAAAGACCGAAAAAACGAACGGCAAGAAAAGCCCCCAAAGGGGTTAGGACTCCATAAACGGGCATCCCTCCAACCCGGTCTCAAACTAACCTTCTCTAACAACGATAAGAGGGTCAGAATGTTTGTGGTTTCTCTATCAGATAACAGACGATGAAAGCCTTTGGAGAACGAAGGGGAGCTCCCCGCAGAGCCAAAGATATCAGCCACAGTGAGATTTTTCATGGAAGATAATAGATTTTTTCTTTTTCGTTTTTTATAAGAAACGATAAGAGATATATATTAACAACAAAAAGGCAAATACAGCATAAGGGCCCGGGAAGAAGGAACGCAGAAGCAAGGAACAGAGGGAACGATCCCCCACCCATAAGTCCTCCCAGAAGTAAATGCCTCTCCCATCACCCACTATGCACTAGGCTAAGGAAGAGAAGGAGGGTAACTCCAAAGAGATGCCTTTCCAGGGGTTCTTGAAGGTGCCTTTGATCCCACACGATAACCACATGAAAAGATGTTGCACGTATTTATCACGATAATCCTAACCCAAAGAGAATCGAATTCAAGGCGAAATTGCCAAAGCCACTTAGCAAGCAAGGCTCTGTTACGAATTCTCAAGTTACCCAACTTTAGACCCCAGACTCACAGGTTATCCAACTGTCTCTCAACTCACTAAGTGTGCTCATTTCCCTTTTCCAACCCCTTCCCATAAAAAATCCCTCGTGAGCTTCTCCAAAACATTAAAAATCGAAATAGGAGCTCTAAAAAGAGAAAATAAGTTAGGAATGTCGTTGAGAACTGAGCGTATAAGAGTCGTCCTGCCTCCATTCAAGAAGAAACTTACCTTCCAAGAAGCGAGTCTCTTCCGAACCATCTCAATGACTGGGCTACAAAAGGTGGTAGATCTTGGATTGTGACCAAGAGAGAGCCCCAAGTAAGAAGAAGGGAAGGCTCCAACCTCATACCCGACCAAAGAAGCCTATCTTCTTAATTTGCCCTTTCTCATAGTTCAAACCCAAAATTTGGCATTTTCTCATGATGATTTTAAGCCCTAATAAAGCCTCAAAAAATCTGAGAATATGGTTCAAGATTTAAAATAAAATTATGAAAAAAAAACAAAAAAAAAAAAAAAAAAACTCCTTGTCCATCTCAAATCCCTGAATGACTCCCCTTCCAACATGGAATTTTCCTTATAGCTCCTAGAACAGGCCAATTTTCAATCTCTGGACTCTGGCAGAGTATCTTAATAGCCCTTAGTTTTGCAAGGTAGAAATCCTTCTCTTTCTCAAGACTGGCAGAGTATCACATTACAAAAGGGTTTATTAAGAGAACTCCATTTGGAGGTTGAATTAAACTCTTTCCCAAAAGACAATCAACACAAATATGCTGAAAATCTGATTTTGGTTGGTCTTTTAATTATCAACACAAATATGGATTTTGCCAATTTATATTGAGCTAATAGCATATGGTAAATTGTCAGCATACACGGAAAATCTGATTTTGGTTGGTCTTTTAATATTTAAAAAGCTGGAAGTCTTAGAAGTCCTTGGGTGAACATTGTTATTGAGATATCAAACTATGAGAGAATCCATAATTCTTCTATACAATGGAGCCAAATATATATAGGCATACATAGGAGCCCTAAACTAATAATAGTAAAATTACAATAAAGGACTAAAGACTATAAGCTACTATATTCACATATATACTTTAACACTCCCCCTCAAGTTGGAGCATATATGTTAATCATGCCCAACTTGTTACAGAGATAATTTATTCCAACTCCATTTAAAGCTTTCGTGAAAATATCTCCTAATTGCTCTCCAGTCTTCACATATCCAGTAGATACCAAACCTTGCTGTATTTTCTCCCGAATAAAATGACAATCAATTTCAATATGTTTAGTCCTCTCATGAAATACTGGGTTGGATGCAATATGAAGGGCAGCTTGGTTATCACACCACAACTTGGTCGGAACTGTAACATTGAAGCCTAATTCAATCAAGAGTTGATGTAACCACATTATTTCACATACTGATTGTGCCATAGCTCTGTATTCTGACTCTGCACTTGATCTTGAAACTACATTTTGTTTCTTACTTTTCCATGAGACCAAATTGCCTCCAATGAAAACACAATAGCCAGAAGTCGATCTTCTATCTTCTCTTGATCCTGCCCAATCGGCATCTGAAAAACACTCAACCTTCATATGACCATGATCTTTATATAATATCCCACGTCCAGGTGCAGCCTTCAAATAACATAGAATTTGTTGTACTGCAGCCCAATGATCCACTGTGGGTGAAGACAAATATTGACTCACAATGCTTACTGAATAAACTATATCGGGTCGTGTCACTGTAAGATAATTCAACTTTCCAACCAATCTTCTATATCTCTCAGGATCATCAAATGGTTCTCCATCTTTTGTAAGTTGTAAATTAGGCATCATCGGAGTACTACATGGCTTGGCTCCCAATTTTCCGGTCTCAGATAGCAAATCAAGCACATATTTCCTTTGTGACATAAAGATTCCCTTCTTGCTTCTCATCACTTCAATACCCAAGAAGTACTTTAATGTTCCCAAGTCTTTAGTATGAAACTGACTTTGGAGGAAAGTCTTGAGAGATAAAATGCCTGATGTATCATTTCCGGTAATAACAATGTCATCAACATATAGGACAAGTAAAATAATACCACTCTTAGTTCGTTGATAGAAAACAGAGTGATCCGACTTGCTTTTCTTCATCCCAAACTGCTCAAGTGCCTGACTAAATTTTCCAAACCATGCTCGTGGACTTTGTTTCAACCCATACAAAGATTTACGAAGGCGACACACTTTATCATTCTCCCCCTGAGCAACAAACCCAGGTGGTTGCTCCATATAGACTTCCTCCTGAAGATCACCATGAAGAAAGGCATTTTTAATGTCAAGTTGATGCAAAGGCCAACATTGAGAAGCAGCCATGGAAATGAATAACCTGACAGAAGTCAATTTAGCAACAGGAGAAAATGTATCAAAATAATCAACCCCATATGTCTGAGCATAGCCTTTAGCAACTAGACGTGCTTTTAATCGAGCAACTGAACCATCAGGATTGACCTTAACCGCAAACACCCATTTACATCCGATAGCTTTCTTTCCAGCAGGACGAGATACTAAATCCCAGGTACCGTTATCATCTAAGGCATTCATTTCTTCTATCATCGCATTACGCCAACCAGGATGAGACAAGGCTTCATGAACCGTTTTAGGAATCGAGATAGAGTCAAGAGATGCAACAAAAGAACATGTAGGAGCAATAGGAAGCTCATCACTCGGTCCTGGATCTGATGACGAAGAATCTTCTGGAACAAGACATTCACCTGGAGGCTGTTGCCGTCTAGAGTAGACTTGAGTAATAGGTGGACGATTAGGGACATGCATCGAAGGAGGTGGATCGAGAGAGGATGTAGGAGACACAAGTGGAGATGGATCGGGAGAGGGTGTAGGAGACACAAGTGTATAGATAAAGAGATCATCAGCCTCCCCCTGAGACGTACTAGGCAAAGATGATTTGAAAGGCGTGTCCTCAAAGAAAGTAACATCACGAGATACAAGATACCGATTTGAACTAGGACAATAACATCTATAACCTTTCTGAACACGCGAATAACCTAAGAAAATGCACTTCAAAGATTTGGGGTCTAATTTTGTCAGACTAGGACGAACATCCCTAACAAAACAAGTACAACCAAATATTTTTGGTGCAATAGGAAACAACGGTTTTGTTGGGAATAGAACGTGATAAGGAATCTGACCTTTAAGAACAGATGACGGCATGCGATTAATTAAGAAGCAAGCTGTGGAAATCGCATCAACCCAAAATTGCTTTGGAACACTCATTTGAAAGGATAATGCTCTTGCAGTTTCAAGGAGATACCTATTCTTCCGTTCAGCAACTCCATTTTGGGAAGGAGTATCGGCACAAGATGATTGATGAATAATTTCATGCTTACATAGGTACGACTTAAGTGCTTCAGAAAAATACTCACCAGCATTATCACTTCTCAAAATTTTGAGGGGAACATCAAACTGAGTCCGAATTTCAGCATGAAAATTACAAAAGTGAGAAAGTAACTCAGAACGACTCTTCATAAAATATAACCAAGTCATACGAGAGTAATCATCAACAAAGGTAACGAAATATCGAAATCCAGTTTTGGAAACAATTGGACAAGGACCAATATCAGAATGAACTAATTCGAAAGGCGCACTTGCTCGATTATCAATTCTAACACTGGAACTGAGACGATGAAATTTGGCAAACTGACATGAGTCACAATTTAATGAAGACAAGTTATGGAATTGGGGACAAAGTTTTCTTGGCACTGAAAGAGACGGATGACCTAGACGACAATGAGCATCAAAAGGAGAAACAACTCCAGAACAGGCAACTTTAGGCACTTGATAATCAAAAATATAAAGACCTCCAGATTCATGTCCTCTACCAAGAATCTCCTTCGTCACAAGATCCTGAAACAAGCAATAGCCAGGATAGAATGAAACGCAACAATTAAGGTCACGAGTAAGTTTACTAATAGAGATTAAATTAAAGGAAAGTTGAGGTAAATGTAGAACTGATGATAGAGAAAGAGATGGGGTTAGACTGACTGTGCCCGATCCAGTAACAGATGATGTTGATCCATCTGCCAGAGTAACGTTATTAAGGGATTTAGATGAAGAAAAAGTAGAAAACAAATTGAGATTACCTGTCATATGATCGGTAGCCCCAGAGTCTATGACCCATTTGGTAGAGGAGGAAAGAAGACAATGATTCATGTTACCTGACCCTGCAATGGTTGTAATAGGGATACCCATGGATGATACAGAAGATGCGTTCAATGATTTCTGGTACTGTTGAGATTTAGCAAACTCGGCCGTAGAACTAACAAAAGACTTCTTTGATGAACCATGGATGAATTGAGTTTGCGATTGAACCTCATTAGATGTCACTACAAGCTCTTGTTCGGCCATATGTCAAATGTAAAACCACAAAATCTGATTTATACCACGAAATCAGAACCAAAAGATCACACAAATTCCAAAAATATGAGATGAATGGAGTTCCTAATAAAGAACCCTAACTCTTCTCCGAAACAACTTTGAACCACAGAAACAAGTCGGAAACACTTTTGATACACAAGAGACAACAAACCACGAGACTTGGAGAAAATTCAAGCCACACACGCTCTCACGAGTCAAAAACAAAACTGAATTGAACAAAACCGAACTGAAATCCGAAGCACAGCACACAAACCGAGGCAAAAGCGACCTGCTTTGGCAAAACCGAGTAGACAGAACGACCAAGAATATCAATCCGAGATGAACCCAAGTGACAGATGGCGAAACGGCCTTCCCACGCGCCCTCACGCGCAGGCGCGTGGAGACGGAGATAGATTTTTTTTTTCCCCGGCGGCGCGTGTGACTCACGCGCTGGGAGTTTTGATGTCGGATTCGGAGGATGCACAGATCGGCGGCTGGGCTTGCAATTGGGCTGGGCGATGACGAAAAATTCCTCCGGTGACAGACCAAAAAACGGCGGCGGCGGCGGCGGAATCTGGTGGTGGCGGCGGCGGTTTCAAGCAGCAAACGTTTTGGGCAACCCAAAACTCTCAAAAGGTGTTCCAAACCAAAACCCTAACCGTTCACAAATCTCCAACGAGACAAAACCCTAACCGTTAACAAATCTCCAATGAGACAAAACCCTAATTGCCCTAACGCTCTGATACCATGTTATTGAGATATCAAACTATGAGAGAATCCATAATTCTTCTATACAATGGAGCCAAATATATATAGGCATACATAGGAGCCCTAAACTAATAATAGTAAAATTACAATAAAGGACTAAAGACTACAAGCTACTATATTCACATATATACTTTCACAAACATCTGTAAACTTCAAAGCATTGTGGATTATTTCTCCAACTTCAAATAGAAATGTAGCAACAGAATATATTTTTGGAGACATGTTTTTTTTTAATAGGAAATTTTACTTTAATGTCCAGATTTCCTTCAAGTTTCATTTTGGCTACAAACCAAGCTGCTGAATTGCAGATTGATGGGATCAACTAAGCCATTCTTGGGAAATTTTGTTTAGAAGAAACTTGAAAGGTGATAAGATTGACCAATTCAGTGCTCTTATGCTGAAGACCTGATATTAAATTCTGGTTGCTTGATTTTTCTGGCTCCCTTACAGTAAAATCTTTATCTCAAAAACTTGCCAATTATTTAGCTTTGCCTTCCTTTTTAATCAAGGCTATCTGGAAATTCAAAAGTACAAAGACGGTAAGTTTTTTTCACATGGATTTCGATTTATGAGGCATCAATACCTCTGACGGAATTCTTTGGAGTTGTGAGTTTGTTCATTCTGTTTAGGACCTTTTCTTTGATCCGTTTGGGCGGCAGATGATAAGCTATCCGAAATTGTGGGTGATGATCAAAGACTTCCTCCTCCATCCAATGTTCTGTGAGTCTATGATAAAGGAAGATTTTTGTGGCAAGCTGCCATGTGTGCGTTTTTATGTAATATATTTTTTTTAGATAAGAAACAATTTCATTGATGTATGAAATTTACAAAAGGGATACATGATCCATAGAGATTACAAAAGACTTTCCCAACTGTTTAAGAGGGAAGTATATGAGTACGAAGCAAGGAGGGGAGAGAGTTTGCACCAAGATATAGCATAGTATATAACAATGTCGAAAAAACCATCAAAAGAGAGATCGATTCCTTGGAAAACTCTTCTGTTCCTTTCTTTCCATAAGATCCAAAAGAAGGCTCTAGCGATGTTCATCCATAGAAGGCCTTTGATGTTGGTGAAAGGGTGTCCCAATAGAACGGAGGCAAGGATATCCACCAAATTACCCGGTAGAGACATGGACCACCCAAAAGATTTAGAGATCCTACTCCAGAACTTCCAAGCAGAGGGGCATGTTGCAAAAATGTGATCTTGCGATTCGTCACTAGATCTACATAAGTAACACCAACCGGGGGAGAGAGACAAGTAAGGCATGCGTCTCTGAAGAACCTCCTTGGTGTTGATGGCTTTGTGGGCTAGTTCCCATAAAAAGAATTTTATCTTCTTTGGGTAGTTGTCTCTCCAAATAATCTTTGCCAAGGAAGGCTCAATGAGGCTAATATTGCCCGTCATATCAGAGAGGAGAGATTTGGTGGAAAAAATACCGTTATGATTGAGGGGCCATTTCCATTTGTCTTCACAATGAGATAAGGAAATGGAGTCAAGATCCGTGCTCAAAGCAGCCCATTCATCCACCTCCAAATCTTTCAAATTTCTACCCAGTTTGAGGTCCCAAAAATTTAACGATTCGTTCCATGCCTCTTTGACTGTGGCTGCCTTGACATGAGAAAGGCGGTAGAGAAGGGGATATTTCGTGACCAGTGGGGTGTTGTTTATCCAAGGGTCCGTCCAGAAAAAAGTCTCCCCTCCATTGCCAAGCTGGTGGGCTATGCGACTAGATATAAGATGATGATGTTTCAAAATATTCTTCCAGGGACCCTTTGATTTAGCAAGGGAAGCCTTGCTAACTTTTGAGGGGGCTCCATATTTAGCCTTTATGAACTTTCTCCACAAAGCGTTCCTTTCTTGATTGAATCTCCAACTCCATTTTGCCAAGAGGGCTTTGTTTTTGTCAATCATGGAATGTAAGCCCAAACCTCCTTTGTCAATAGGATAGAGAAGTTTGTTCCATCGGACTAGATGCTGGCTTCTGTTGCGATTTCCCCCTTTCCACAGAAAAGCCCTAAACATACTCTCTATCTCCGTACCAATTTTCTTGGGAAGTTGATATAAAGATAGATAATATGTGGGAAGATTTGATAAGGTAGCTTGAAGGAGAGTGAGCCTACCCCCTTTTGATATAAAAGATGACCCCAATTTGAAAGCCTCTTTTCAATCTTTTCAATAATCGGCAGCCAAAAGTCTCTAAGATTTGAAGAGCCATTTAAAGGCAGACCCAAGTATGAACTAGGCCACTCTCCCAATTTGCATCCAGAATGATGAGCAAAAATCTCCAGAATACTATGCTCCACATTTATGCCCAGAATCTCAGTTTTATGAAGGTTAATGTTTTGTCCAGAAGCTGCTTCAAAATCCTCCACCACTTTGAGCATGGATTTTGCTGATAAATCATCTTCAAACTGTGTGAATAAAATGGTGTCATCGGCGAATTGAATGTGGTTGATGCTAGGGGATTCTGAATCAATTCTGAAACCTTTAATGAGCCCGTCGGATTCAGCTTTGGTGAGCAAACGACTAAAACTATCCATAATCATGATAAAAAGAAAAGGAGACAGTGGATCTCCTTGTCTTAATCCTCGAGAAGCATGGATTTTACCTCTGGGGCGTCCATTTATGAGAATCGAATAATTTGCTGAAGATAAACAGCCTCTAATCCAGGATCTCCACTTGTTACCAAATCCTTTGGCTAAAAGAATACGATCGAGGTAATTCCAATCGACCTTGTCAAAAGCTTTTTCGATGTCAAGTTTAATGACTAAACCTTTGATATGCTTGCGATTCCACTCATCAATAATTTCATTGGCAATAAGTGATGCATCTAGGATTTGTCTACCTTCCACGAAAGCCTGTTGGTATTCTGTAATGGTGTAGGGCAAAACTTTCTTTAATCTCTCGGAAAGAACACGAGCAATAATTTTGTACAAACAAGTAGTGAGACTGATGGGCCTAAAATCTGCCACTGTTCGAGCATCGATCTTCTTCGGAATCAAGCAAATGTAAGTCTCATTAAGGCTAGCATTGATAATACCATTCTTAAAAAAATCTTGGAACACTCTCATAATATCGGCTTTGAGGATGTTCCAACATTTTTTAAAGAATTCTGATGTAAAACCATCCGGGCCTGGTGATTTGTCACTGCCTAGAAGCTTTATAGCATTCCAAACTTCTGTTTCTGTGAATGACCCTTCTAGATCCACAGCAAAGTGGCTTTGTAAGGGATTCCAATCAATATCATCTGGGAAGGCTGCCGATACATCTTTCTTTTTGAATAAGTCTTTGTAGAAGTCTATAAATTCTTTGATGATCTCGTCTTCACTGAGAAGGCTATGTCCATGAATGGAGAGAATTTCTGAGATGGTATTTTTTCTTTTCTTTGCAGCCAAAATACGGTGAAAATAACCAGTGTTGTTGTCTCCCTCTTCTATCCATCTATTTTTGCATTTTTGTTTCCATCTCTGTTCCTCAAGGGCAGCGAGGTTGAGGATTTCAGCTTTCAAAGATCTACGCTGCGAGAGCTGAAGTGGAGAAATATGTCCTGTCTCTTCTATGCTATCGAGGATCGATATCTCTGTCAACAATTGGTTTCTTTTGGTGGTGTTACACCCAAAAACATCTTTATTCCAAGAGCGGAGTCTCACTTTCAAATCTTCGAGGATCGTTTTTATGTAATATATGGAGGGAAAGAAATAATAGAGTTTTTAGGGGGATAGTTAGAAGTAAGTTTGGGTGATGTTTGGTCCCTTACTAGATTTCATGTGTCCCTTTGAGCGTCGGTCAGAAATTATTTTGTAATTATCTGTTAGGCCTTATCTTGCTTGATTGGAGTCCTTTCCTTTAAGTGGACCCCTTTTGTGGGCTTGTTTTTTGTATGCCCTTGTATTCTGTCATTTTTTTCTCAATGAAAGCAGGCTTTTCATTAAAACAAAACCAAAAAAAAAAAAAAAACCCTCTGATAGACTTCAGAAAGAACTTTCCTTTATAATATAGCCTTACTGTGTTTACAAGCCATTGAAGACCAGATTCATATATTTGTTCAGTGCTTTTATTCAGGTCACTGTAGGACTGGGAACTCAATTCAATATGAGTTGGGTCTTTGGAGAGTATTCAAGATCTAATGTTCTTCAACTATAATGTGTTTCAGATATCTTCATTCAAAGCCAAATTATTATGGAACAGCACCACTTCCACGACCATCAGAATATTTGGTTGGAATGAAATCAAAGGATCTTTGAAGACAAATCTACAACTTGGATTGTTTTAAGCTCATCAAGATCAAAGCTTCTCAATGGCCTTCTTTGTGTAAATTCTTTGATATATTCTTCTAATGACATTTCTAATTTGTAACAATTGGGAGACTTTCTTGTAGGAATTGAGAATTCTTGGGCTGCTTTGCCTTACTGTATTTCTTTTCTGCATT
Organism: Luffa acutangula; assembly: GCA_036850905.1. NCBI lineage: Eukaryota > Viridiplantae > Streptophyta > Magnoliopsida > Cucurbitales > Cucurbitaceae > Luffa > Luffa acutangula. The sequence continues at coordinate 29,998,324 of CM072090.1, read as the reverse complement.
TTTCATTTATCCTTTAATTTTATTTACTTAATCTACGCTTTGTAGACTTTGAATTCAAGTACACTTTTATAGATCATTAATGAAAATTTTTGCTTCTTGTTTAAAATTAAAAAAAAAAAAAAAAAAAAAAAAAAAAAACATTATTATTATTAAAATTAAAAAATAAAAAATAAAAAGACCCTCTACCAACTAGGAGATTTGGATCCAAGTTCCTTTTTGCCCCCGACCCCCTCCCCCTTTCTTGATATAGCATAAAACGAATATGATATTGCCATAACATCTTCAATTGTGCATATAGCTAGTCTTTCACTTCTCAAATTGCTTTTGCAATTCTTTCATCTATCAATTCTCTACCTAAAAAATTAGTGGTACCCTAATTGATAACTTATAGCCTTATTGCCTCTATTTCATCACACTTAACCCAACACTTCAAGCTCAATATTATTCTACCCACACTCTAAGAGTTTCTTGACACATTATATTTGATGTCATCCACCCCCATCCGCTGAAGTGAGCATTCCACACAATACTTTTTTTTTAGCATTCCACACACAAAATGATTGGGTTTCAATCGCACAAAAGCAGAAGTTTAAAATCAAAAATTGTATTCAATAACCCTCGCCATTGCCACAAAAACAAAATATAGAGGAAAAAAGAGGGCAGAAAACTAGATTACCGAAAGGCTACTAGACCTTGAAAGGGATGTAAGCTAGCCCCCTGATACGTTCATTTTGTTCCTCGAAGCTGATAGCCTTCCCAAAGCTCTCTACAGAAATCTTGAAAGAGCTTCCGGGTTGTAAAAATGGTGATTTCCGTTCTTCCGGATAATTTCTAATAGACTCCTCTAGCTCGTCGTAGTCACTTCCTTCACCCCAGAGTTCATACATCCCCTTCACTAGTATACCTACACAAAACCAAACGAAACGAAGCGAAACTAAATGAAAGAAACAGGAGCCAATCAAGATGAAAACCCAGAAAAGAAAACGAATGGCTGACTTCTATTGGCGATGTTCCGAGCGAGGTCGTCGGAAGAGAGGTCGACGAAATGGAAAGGAGAATCGGGATGATGGTGCAGGGGAAGCCTCCATTCCAACTTCCCCTCTTTCTGGTGGCCATTTTCACCAAACAACTCGGCCAGAGACTCGACCTCGGCCTTCCTGTAATCCAATAATCTATGATAGAACACACACAGATACCACATTTACTCTAATCCAATCTAATCTCTGTTTGATTACTTCTTCAAAGAACCGATGATTAATACGCACAGAGCAGAGAAACTGCCTTGGGCGAAGCTCTGGACTGAAACAGATATTGCGCCCAAACCCTTTAAACCCTCCCTCCTTCTACCAGCAAAAGGGTATGAATATTAAGAAAATATAACTTAACATTATAAATTTAGTCTTCATGTTTGTATCTATTTGTATTTGGTTGGTCAACTTTCAAAATTATAAATTTTTGTCTCTTAATTTTTTTAAATTCATGGATCCACCAAAACAAAATTGAAATTTTAGAGTTAAATTTCAAATTTATATTTAATAAATCAATTAATTTTAAAAAATTTCAAATTTGTCGTGGATCTATTAAACACAAAAATAAAAATTTGGTATTACATACTTTTAAAAGTTCAAGGACCAAACAATCAAAAACTTCAAAATTCACAAACTAAAACTATAATCTCACCCAAATATAATAAATAAATAAATTTTTTTTCTATAAAAAATATATAAGGTCTAATAAATCCCTACACTTTTAATTTAGGTTGCATTTACTTTCTTGTAATCATAATCAAGGAATGGGAGAATAAAAATTTGTGGGATCCGTTCCATTATGATTGATGGTGTTTACCAAAGTCTACAATGGGAATCAAGCCTCACCCCATATTCTTAGGAGTTGTTTGGGACCTGAGTTGGTTATAATAGTTGAAAATTATAATAATATGTGGAGTTAAATAGTTTAGGTTTGGGGTGTAGATTATTTTAGTATGTGATAAGATAGTTTGTGTTTGGGGAAGATTATTTTAGTTTTAGATAAAATAGTCTGTGTTTGGGTATAGATTATTGGGAAATGACATGAGGTGGCAATTAAGGTTTTCCTAATTGAAAATATAGCACAATGTAAAAATAATAGCAAATATAGCAATTTAATAGAATAAAATTTCATAATTCCTCGTTTTACTCCTATTTAATTTTGAATTGGGTGCAACTTCTACCAATTTTTGTACATTTTTTTTTTCTATCAGTGTTTATCACTGATAGACTTTAATAATCGGAGTCTATCAGTGTCTATCATTGATAGAGTCTAATTAATCAAAGTCTATCAGTAACTATCGGTGATAGACATTAATAGACTATCATGCTGATGAACTCTATATAATCCTTTTTATTAGTGTTAATCACTAATAGATTATGATAAACAGAGTCTATCACTGATAGTCATTGATAAACTCTGATTGATCGAAATCTATTAGAGACTATCAGTGATAGACACTTATAAACTATCAATAGACCCCGTATAATCCTTTCTATCAGTGATAGTCACTAATAGACTATCATGTTGATATACTCTGTACAATCCTTTCTATCAGTGATAAACTCCTTATAATTCAATGTATTTGTAATGCCCCAGGCCTAAGATTTGGAATCCGGATTCGGCACCTCTTGGCCCCGGCATTTCCCTGCGACCTGACCATGTTACCACACCTGTCTTAAACCGCTTCTAAGAGTGAAGACTATCCTCACAAACCAACATAGGGTCCTTTTAGCATGCTTTGTCCTCACTCACATGCTCCCTAGGAAAATTCCCAGGAGGTCACCCAACATAGAACTTCTCCAAGCTAAGCACGCTTAACTTCAAAGTTCCTATGGTTGAGCCACCGAAAAGGAAGGTGCACCTTGTTGGTATAGGTAGTATCTATCAATTCTTTTAAGCTTATCTTGGCCATGCTTTCATGTCCTCAGGATCCCTCTCATTCGGATGTGGCCTCAATTCATTCATGTACCCCTCCTAACTCGGGTGTTACATGCCTACCAACTTCCGCCTTGGTTCGTCCCCGAACCACATCCTACTGGGAGAGGTTCCGCTCTGATACCATCTGTAACAGCCCAACTTTTTAAAACCTAAAAACTGCCTACAGACGTTACTATATGCATGAATGATTCAAAGAACTATGAAGTAAACTTTTTCCTAGAAATCTCGAATGCATAAAATAGGTAAATAACTTTAGTAAAACATTTATTTGGGATCCCAAGAAAACTTGTAAAACTTAAAAATGTCTGAACGCTTCAAAATGCAACAAGATAAATAAGCTTTTGAATATTTACATGGAAAATCCAAATAACAAAAACTAATGTGCGGAAGTAAAATGTGCAGACACCGTCCACCATGGCACCACCAGCGAGTGTCCTTGAGCAGTCGCCTAACACGTTCTCGCCCTTGCCTAAAAAAAATTAAAAATATACAAAGAATGAGTATTAAAAATACTCAGTAAGTAACCCCTCTACCAAGGTTGGTTATGCAAGCACAAACATTTATGAGGGGACCTAATTTTTTCTTTATAAAACTTTATTCCTTGGTCATAACGCCAAATGTGACCTTATCGCCACGAAAGCTATTTTGCGACCTTATCGCCACTAAAAACTTTGTTGTGACCATATCGCCACCTATCGCCATGGCCATATCGCCAGGTTTTGAAATAAATGCTAAAATCATTTACTTGACCATATCGTCAAGTTTTAGGAAAATTATAAAAAGGAAAAAAAAAACACATCTTGACCATATTGCCAAGTTCTAATTAAAACTCTTGGCCATATCACCAAGCTTTTCGATAGCAAAATTTTTAAGGTTGTTCGTCACTGTGGGTCATACATATGCACATAAGATCCCCTAACTAACTTAAAGATAATGCCACGTAACATGCTTTCATTCCATTTCAATAATAACAAAATATCAATTCCTAATTTACATATTCACCACTCAACATCCAAGAATATAACATAATAAATTTCACATGATAACATCCCAATACATGTTCCACCATCAACACAGATTAGTACTCAATAAAATGATTTTACAAATATCCAGACAACAACAATCACATTTAACAGTAAATTTTCCAACATGCTGATAGGGGAGTCACTTACACAAAACTGCCCAAGAATTTTACTCAAAATTTCTTACTCCAATGATTCTCTGAATCGCTAGCCAAAAACCCCCAACTACACACAAAAGGGGTTTCCAAGATTAGAATTCCGGTCCAATAATACTTAAAACTCAACTATGCTTAAGGGGTCCTTACTCTTGAAAACTCACCCGAGATGGTCTAGAAAGTTGCTAGACAGTACTTTAAATAAGCGAAAATTCGTGAAGTCGAGGCTAACATTTAGTGGGCAACTCCAAATTTGATGAACCCCTCATCTAGATAACAACTTAAATGGTTAAGTACTCAAATTCGAATGGCAGAAACATGCTATCAAATTTGAAATCGAATCCTATTTTATCCCTAAAATATTTGCTGAAAAAAAGAAACTTGAATAGAATCTGAAACTCATTGAAGTTTTACCCAATCGACAGCCAAATGCGACTATGGACTACTACCCTTCATGATCAATGGTTGCGCTACTGACTGAAGCGAGGAGGCGACGACGTCGAGCTGTTCGCGACGGCTGCGGCGGCAACGCTGAGGCGTGGGCTCGTGGGTGGCTGTCGACGGTGTCGGCGCTGTGACAGAAGCTGCAACGATTTTAGTAGAGAGAGGCAGACGAGAGGGAGTGAGAGCGCGAGAGAGAGAAAAGCGAAATTGCCTTACCAAAGGGGCTTACTGCGGCGACGGCAGAACAGACGGCATGCGATGAGCGGCGGCGGCGTGTGGATCTGAAATGGATAAGGGCGACGACGGATGCTACACGAGAGAGAGACGAACGAGGGAGAGAGAGAGAGAGAGAGAGAGAGAGAGAGAGAGAGACGGACGAGGGAGAGAGATGGCGTGAATCTCTTTTTAAAAAAAAAATGGTCCACTAACCGAAAAATCTGGGGGGAAAAATTCCCCCCTCTTCCTCCTTGACCGGGTGATAGAGAGCATAGCTAGCTATTTTTACTTATTTAATTTAGCTAGTCTTTTATGATTTATTGGTCATTTTATTGCACTTAATTGTTTATTTTGTAGGAAAGCGTTGATTAGAGCTAAAACGTGGAATTGAAGTTAATCGGGTGGTTGGGATGCGAAAATATGCCAAAGAACCGGAAAGTTCAAGCAACAAGGAGCCAAGAGAGGGCATTCTGCCCATCAGCATCGAGACGCCACTCTTGGAGGGTGTCGACGCTGGTTTTCCTTAATTACAAGAGGCGGCAGCGTCACAACGTCTCGACGCTGTGACAATAGCGTCTCGACGCTACCGTTTTTCCTTTATTCAGAACGCGCGTTTTAGAGACAGCGTCTCGACGCTATCGGCAGATTTTCCTATTTAACTTTCTTTTCTTGCTACGGATGAGATGAGACCAAATGGAGAGATTTTAGCCCTAATTTCGACTAGAGACCTACTGTGGGAGCTGAAGCAAGGACGAGGACCGGGAATCTCACTTGGTGGCGCAGATATCGAGACGGGGACGTGCCGGGATCGACGACATTAAGTGTTTCCTTACTTTTTCCTTATCTCTAGCTAGATTTAATGGATTTTTCATGTTTAGTTGAGCTTGTAACGCCATGTTTGAGTAGCTAAACTTGTAGCTTAGGGATTGATGTAGTCGTTTTAATTTATGGATTGATTTACGGTTTAAGTTGTGCAATGGTAATTATGTATGCAATCTTGATTTAATGCTTTTAATTAATTGGCCATTAGTTAAATGATTTAAGTGTTGATTCTTGCTCGGGAGAGGGGTTTTAGCGTAGACTTATTCAAGATTGCATGACTAAAGTTTATTGTCTAATTTCGTGACGGTTTTTAGATTAACTTTAAAATTGGTCAAAAGATCTCATTTGTCTTGCTTGTTAATAAACTTAGATAAGGATATCAAGTTGATTAATTTGCATGAGAATCAATTATACTCGGGAGAGGTAGTTGTGATTAAAGGGTCTTAGGCTCATAATTCCATTGTGCATAATAACTTATTCCTAAAATCAATCCTAGACTAAAATTGGCGAAATCAATTCCCTAAGTGTTCTTTCAATTGCATCTCCACTGTTTGTTATTTGCTTGTTTTGATTTAGTTTTCATATCATTCATTCACTACTTTTTGATCCTTAAATAAAATTGAGCAAGATAATTCGCAATACTTGATTTAGCTTAAAAATCCAATCCAGAGGACGACACTCGTTTATACGAACACTTTATTATTACTTGACCCGTGCGCTTGCGGTAAGAAAAATTCCACATCACCGGGTAACATGAAGACCCCTAAAAAATATCTCCCTTTTTTTTGTAATTGAAATTATCAGGTCGCTACATCATACTAACCTTAAAGGAACTTTCGTCCTCGAAAGTTGCCTCTAGATACTAATACTAAAGCTCTCTTGAATCGTAACCTATGGTTAGAATTCGCTCATAGCCACTTATACTTTATCACCGTTATTGCCAAAGTCCACAAAAGATTCAATATTATCATTTGATAAGCTTCCACTACTTTCTTATTCAATAAATTCAATCCAACATGCAAACACGGAGGCAACAACTAAAACTAGCTTTAATAGAATAAGGAATTGATACAAGTGAAAGGTAGGGGAAAGTTCCATCGATGTTGACATGACTGAAAACAAAAACGAACTAGCCTACTTTCCTAAGTGGTAGAGTTTCTTCCTCCAGTGCTCTTCTGGGGGCAGTTTGATACCATATGACTCTCCTAGCCACATCGAAAACACACACGAGCTCCCAGCAAGCAACGCCTCCAGTGGCGCTTTCCACAATTATTACACACCGGTTTCTCGCGAACAGTATTCTGTTGGTTAGCTTGTTGCCCCTGTGCTTGGGCTTGAGGTGGATTCACGACTATGTCTTGGGATTGTTGTACTACGTCCGATGTTTGGTCGAACCTCCTATTCTGACCTGAAGAGGGTCTTTGTTCCGAGGTCGCTCGAGGTGCAGTTGCTGGATGACAATCTATTAACTCAGCCACTCTGACTGTCGTGGCGTAGTTTGGTGGTCGATGGGCTGCCACAATGCCTTGTATCTCTTTCTTTAAGCCCGTGATAAATCGTCCTACCTTATCAACCTCTACAGCTACCAGGGCAAAAGCAAATCGAGACAGTCTGGCGAACTCTGTCTCGTATTCCTCTACGGTTCGGCTTCCCTGTGTAAGAGCCACAAACTCTGCTTGCTTCTTGAAACGCATTTGCAGGGTAATATTTCTTGAAGAACGCTTCCCTGAACTGGGGCCATGTCACAGGTCCATTACTGGTGTCTATGGTTCTTTCGGCCGACTGCCACCAAATCAAGGCATTGTCTTGCAACAGAAAGGCGACACGATATACCTTCTGGTCTTCCGGACAATTCATGTGACGAAAGACGGTTTCAATGGAAGACAACCACAACTTCGCCACTGTAGGGTCCTTTGATGCTCCATCGAATGGACGGGGGTCCCACTTCCTAAAGTCCCTTAAGCATCTTGCCTCTCGCGACAATGCTTCATTATTTTGAGGCGCTTGGGCCTGCTGCCCCGCAATCACGCCTGCAACTGCCGCTTGCATCGCAGACTGTACTGCCCTGACCACTGCTGACTGCACGATTGCCTGAATAGCATCTACCGTGACAGGTTCCGCTGCAGGTGTCGGTTGCTCTACTTGTGGGTCCCCTGCCAGATTGTTTTCTTGTCCCACTGGCGGCACAACTGCCTCAGGGGCCGTGCGACCCCTTCCACGACCCCTTCCACAAGCTCTTCCACGAGGAGGCATGATTCTGATATTCGACAAACTCAACTAAGTCTCCTTTGCTGCTAACCCTTACCCCAACCTTACTATTATCATTATTATTTAATAGAGAGTAGTAAGAATGATAATAATAGCAGTTAATACCATAACAATAATCATTATACTAATTATCACACCAACAATATGATCATGCTTCACCAAAATAAAATAGAACCATTTAAAATAGGCAAACAATAAATAAACAAATAGAATTTTGATCAAGGCAATTGTGTACCTGGCGATGATAAGGTGCTTGCTGGTAGGCCATGGGAACACTTAAGGTTTATGATGTAAACCAGTCTACAGAATCCTTAACCTAGAGCTCTGATACCAACTGTAACACCCCACACCCAGGATTATTTGGAATTCAGATTTGACACCCTTGGCCCCGACATTTCCCTACGACCTAGCCACGTTACCATACCCGTCTTAAATCGCTTCTAAGAGTGAAGACTATCCCCACAAACCAACACGGGGTCCTTTTAGCATGCTTTGTCCTCACTCACATGCTCCCTAGGAAAATTCCCAGGAGGTCACCCAACATAGAACTTCTCCAAGCTAAGCACGCTTAACTTCAAAGTTCCTATGATTGAGCCACCGAAAAGGAAGGTGCACCTTGTTGGTATTGAAGGAATTGAATCCTCTAGCGGAAGCGAATTAAATCGAGCGTGATTTTAATTTCAATTAGAGAAAACCGATACGTTGGGCAAAATTAATTTTAGAACGATTCTCAAATTAAATCTAGATTAAGCATGCAATTACAAATCTAAAACAATTTTAGATTTTAGGAACTTACTTGTTGTAGAACCAATTCCACAGCACTATGCTCCTCAACGAACAATTCGTACTAAGCCTCTCCAACGAACACCACCATCAAAGAGCACCCGCTATTCTCTAGATCCACGAGGTAGAGATTGTGGGATCTCAATCTTCTTGGAAAGGGAATCACAACAAGGAAGATTGCTGTGTTTTTGGGTGAGAGAGTGAGAGAGTTGAGAGAGAATTTTCTCTCTATCTTTTCTGCGTGAGAATGAGAGAATGACCGATCAGTTGGGCAACTCCCTCTCCCCTGTACGATAAGTGGGGAGGGAGTTATTACCCTACTAGATCTCGATCGTTGGATCTAATCCAAACGATCTTGGCCGTCTATTAATTAAATAATAATAATCATTTAATTAATTAATTAATTATAATTAATTTAATTAAAACAATATTAATTAAATCAATTATAATATAAGGTATTTAATTCAATTTGAATCATATTCAATTGAATTAAACTGGTCATTCAATGAATCCACATTAATTAAATATCAAATATTTAATTAATTTTGTAATTGAATCATATTCAATTATATCTCTCTCATTTAACCTATAGTTTTAATGTGCATCATAATGTACATTAATATAAACTATAAAATTAATTCAATTAAATCACGTTTAATTAAATTAATTAATTAATTAATTAATTAAATATCATATATTTAATTAATTTACTATTTGAATCATTATTCAAATAATTCTCTCATATACTATAGTTTTAATATGAATCTCATTCACATTAAATATAACTTATAGTTTCAATATGAATCTAATTCATATTTAATATTTGAACTCCTAATTTAATTCTCTCGTTAATTAATTTTGAATCATATCCAAAATTAATTTATAATATAAAGTTTAATTCACCAATTAAACTTATATTATAATGTATCTTTATACATTATTTAAATTGTATCAAATACAATAAAATTCCCTTAACGAATTTGAACACACTTCAAATTCTATTCAAGACTATTTAACCTCAGAACCCTTTACGAGCTAGTAGGTGGACCTAATGGACCTACAGATCAGAAGCTCCAACGATACGAGACTAATTGGCTAAACTCATTAACCAAGTTAGTCAACATTCTTTAACTGTGGGTCACTCCACTAAAGACACACAGCTGCACTCTTCTCACTGTAGAATATTTCTGTGTCCACGGATATCGACCAATAACAGTAAGTCAATCCTTCACGAGTGTTCGTAACACTAGCTGGGTCAAATTACCGTTTTACCCCTAGGTTACCTCTGGATCCTTATTACCACTGATTCCTCTAATGAACAATCTGTTTATGATCCAATCAATAAACAGGAGTTCCTCTCGGGCTAGGAGAGGATGGGCGCCCTTGTTCAAGACCCGGAATCAGCCCTTAAGGGAACACACATCTGCTTACCCCAATAGGGGAAGGAGTGAAGTCCATCTTGTACTGTTATGTTCCCAGCCCCCATTCGGTCTTGCCCCTGAAATTGTAGGATTATTGAGTCGGCGAGCTGGCCACTCTCACCCATACAGATCTAAGGACAATCCCTCCTGAAAAGGAGTTCATAACAGACTCAGGATTGAGATTGAGTTGCCTAGGTCATCCTATTGAAATAGAAACCTAAACTAGTCAACGATGTTACATCTAGTGGTTACTATTTCGCGGTCCGGTCTTATGCAAACTCATTGCACAGGTTACCCCCACTCGCATGTCTCCTACATGGATGCTTTGGATCATTGCATCTGTATCGAATACAAAGTGGGTCGTATCACATAGTGTTACCAGGATAAGGTACCCAACCTTATCCCTATACTATAGACCATTTAAGTTGCTACTTGAACACTGATCCCCGTATGTCCCCACATACTAGTTCAAGTTTCATCTAAACAACCTAGGATCTTAGTTTATTGGATTTGGGTCAAATTGTGCAATTTTAGTAACAATAACTCTTTATTGTACAAACTTCAACAACAACGTATTGAGACAAGTAAACAATTTGTCATCATTCACTATCTACGAGTTTTAGGGCATAAAACCCAACAGGTATAGGTAGTATCTATCAATTCTTTTAAGCTTATCTTGACCATGCTTTCATGTCCTTAGAATCCCTCTCATTCGGATGTGGCCTCAGTTCGTTCATGTACCCCTCCTAACTCGGGTGTTACAATATTAGTGACTATCATCAATACACACTGATAGACTCTCTATAATCCTTTCTATTAGTTTCTATAATTGATAGACTCCGATAATCAAAATTTATCAATGACTATTAGTGATAAATACTAATAATTCTTTCTATCATAAAACTACTAATAAAAATGGTACTTTTGAAACTTAAGGTCACTTTGTGCCATTTCTACAAATAATTTTACTTTTTGCTATATTTGCAATATGTTTGGTGTTTTTTTGTTATTTGTGCAAATGCCCCTAGATTATTTTAGTATGGGTTAAAATAGTCTGTGTGTTGGGGTGCTGATTTGTTTAACACGAGGTTATTAATCAAACATTCAAGGCAACTGTTTTTTTTTCTATCTTTTTTTTTTAATCTTCATCATACAATTTTGTACGTCAAATATCATATTTTGCAAATATCAATAAGAAATGTTTGTTCCATCGATCTTAAGAAATTAGCTTAGGGTTTTAATTTATGTTATTCTTTGACAATCTGGTCTTGTTTGGCTGTATGAATATCATTGAATATTCACAAAATATAGTCAGGATATATGTTTTTTCTATCTAAAAAAAGCTTTCGTGGTAAGTATTTCTTGAAAAGAAAAAAGTTAAGTTTTCGGTGTAGGGGTTAAATGATGTGATCAATTAAAAATAAAAATAGAAAGACCGTTAGAGTAAGTGTTTGATACTTAAAAAGAAAAAAAAAAGTATATGATATACGTTTCTGTTCACACGTAACTTCGGAGATGGAGACACGTGGAATAAATAATATATTTGTATTAATGTTGTATGCGTGTGGGTGTACAATCTCTAACTTTAATCCTCTGATTCTCTCTCTTGTGTGTGAATGTGTTTCACTCGAGGGCTGGAATGCTTGATCTCGAGTCTGAAGCTTCAATGGATTCTTGGAACTTGAAGTCTTCAAGTCTTGAAGGAGTCTTCAGTCTTCAAGAAGTGTTGATGTCCTGAAGAGTCTTTGATCTTCAAGGAATGTTGAAGTCTTGAAGAGTGTTTGGTCTTCAAGAAGTGTTGATGCCCTGAAGAGTATTTGATCTTCCCGGAGTGTTGAAGTCTTGAAGAGTGTTTGGTCTTCAAGAAGTGTTGATGTCCTGAAGAGTATTTGATCTTCAAGGAGTGTTGAAGCCTTGAAGAGTGTTTGGTCTTCAAGAAGTGTTCAACACTTGAATTTATGGATTGCAAAGAGTCTTCGGTCTTCAGACTTGGTGGAGTCTCTCTGAATTCTCTAGTTCTGCTTGAGAGCTTTGAAACTCTGAACTCTTGTCTTTGTGAGAGTGTAGAATTTCTGAACCCTTGAAATGGAGGAGAACCCCTCTATTTATAGAGTTCTCGCTGGATGGGTCCCAGTGGCTTTTGGGCCTAACAACTTAGGCTTGGGCTTTATTGGTTTTGGGCTCAACTATTTAGTCTTGGGTTTGGTTCATATTTGACCAAAAACCATATGACCCAAATACTTAAAAGACCAAAATTTGATCCAATTAATTATTATTTTTAATTAATTGGTCAAATTAATTAATTTGATCAAAATAATTTATTTTCTAATTAATTGATCAAATAGAAATTTGGCTCTTTAAATTTATATTTGGCCAACTTTGTCTTCAAATTAAATTTGGAACACATGTCAATTTATAATTGGTCCCAAATTTAAGTGGCAATTTGTGATTGGACAAAATTTCTCCTTCAACAGTTTCACTTTGATTTAGGGTTATGTTTTTTTTTACAAAAAAAAAAAAAAAAAAAAGATTTGGTATAGAAAAATCATATTAGTTAACTTTCAATATTGTCAAAATAAAAAAGGTAAGTGCTTAGTTAAAAAAACCATATTAGTTTTTTTTTTTTTTTTTTTTCAATAGAATCATTTGAAATAAACTTGAGTGTGGTAAATACAATTTCATTTTAATATTTTTTTTTTTTTAAAGTTGTTAACACAGGTTAACCTTTGATGTTGCCAAAAGTAGAGAAGAAATTTGACCTAAAAAAATTGTAAGTGCTTAATGTTGGATCGGTATGGCAACCCAAGAGGGGGGTGAATAGGGTTTAATTATATTTTTTTTCCTAAATTGACACAATTAAACTAATTAATACACTTTTTATAAACAAATAAGGAAATTTCAATTTATGCAACAAATAATAACAAACTAAAGCATGCAAAAAAAATGCTTAAATTAATTGCAAAAATAAAAAGGAAAGAGTTAGAGAAGAAGACACCATAATTTTTACAGTGGTTCGGTCAAACTCGACCTACTCCACTCCCCAAGCGCCTTTTGGGAATTTGAATAAAAATCTTTCGACTCTTTCCATGGATTAGAGCCCAACCGTTACACCATCGCTCCTTTTACGGGTTCAAGAGCAAATTTGATCCTTTCCACAGGTTAGGATCAAACTGTTACAAGTGTTGGAATTTTTTAAGAATACAATACAACTCTCAATATAGTGGATTTACAAATTTGAACACTCAATAAATGTATCCTCACAATACAATAACACTCTCTCAAGAATAAAATGAAAAAAGAAATTGGGAGCTTGGAGAGGGCAACAATGGAAACTTTTTGATTTGGAGGATTGTAAAATGTAAAATGTGTTGGTTAAAAATTTGGGGAGTGGGGAGGAAGATGGGTTTAAAAGATTAAATTTAATTTGGATCATTGGATTTGTGTAAAAGAAAAATTAAGGGTGGAGATTAAAAGAAATTAAAAGTAAGAAAGAAATTAAAGTAATAAAGAAAATAAAATATATAATAAACATATATATATATATATATATATATATAAAAGATTATGTGTTAATGGTAACAAGAAAATGAAAAGAATATATATTTTAAAAAAATTCTTCCAACGGTCAGCTCAGCAGCATTAAATGCATTTTAGACCTTTTTTTTAAATTTTTAATAACTGTTTACTCACATTCTTTTGTTTTTAATAAAGTAATATATATATATATATAATATTTTAAATAACCAAAAGCCTCACATGTCACTCTCCCATTGCTCCACGTGTCGCCGTCTGATTGGTCTATGATGCTGACTGAGGCGCCATGTCATCCCACCGGTAATTTTTGTTAAAGCTTGTTTCGACTATAACTTCTTCGTTTTAGCTCCGATTTGAGTGATTCAAGAGGCGTTGATATCGTTGTTCCGAGCTCTACACTATGGGCACATTAAAATACTAAAATTTTCAGTAATTAAAAATTGGGTTTGTTATCATCAAAATATTGATTAATTAATTAATTAAAATTAATTAATTTGAGATTAAGGGCCAAAAAGCCAACAATCTCCCCCTTTTTTATGATGACAAACCGTTCAAGAAAAATAGCTTGAAATACATATAAACCATAGGTAGCACATAATAAAATTCAACATATCACCATAAAGATCATTCTAGAAATTCACTCAAAAATAAATTCTCCCCCTAATTAATACAATCAAAATCATAACAAATTTATAACATATTTTTCTTAATATTTCTCCCTCTTTTGAATCATCAAAAAGAATAATTAAGAAACATTTAGAACTACATAAATGATTCCCTTAAAAATATGAACATAAATTTAGCACAACTCCCCCTAAGAATATTAACAAATGCTTTTCATATCTCCCCCTATCAAAATGCCTTCTAAAAGATTTAACAAGTAAAATTATAAAATCAAGAGGCATCACAACGAATAATACCGAGCTCAAGCCTTTTTTTGCAAAAGCTTTCTTCATTCAAAGGCTTGGTAAAAATATCCGCTAATTGATTATTAGAGCCTACAAATTCAAGAATAATGTTACCATTTTGCACATGCTCTCTAATAAAGTGATGCCTAATATCAATATGCTCAGTCCTAGAATGATGTATAGGATTTTTAGTCAAATTAATAGCACTAGTATTATCACAAAATATAGGCACATTATCAAACTTTAATCCAAAATCACAAAGAGTTTGTTCATCCAAAGAATTTGAGCACAACAACTAGCAACCGCAATATATGCCGCTTCCGTAGTAGATAAGGCAACCAAATTTTGCTTTTTACTAAACCAAGAAACTAAGGAACTACCAAGGAATTGACAAGTCCCACTAGTACTCCTACGGTCAAATAAACTACCCGCAGAATCCGCATCGGAATATCCTACCAAATTAAATTCAACATTTCTATGATACCATAAGCCTAAATCAATAGTACCAAGCAAATATTTAAAAATTCTTTTAACGGCATGCAAATGTGATTCCTTAGGACAAGATTGAAATCTAGCACAAAGACATACACTAAACATGATATCGGGTCTACTAGCAGTTAAATAAAGTAAAGATCCATTCATACCTCTATAAGATTTTATATCCACACACTTACCTTTTTCATCCTTGTCAAGCTTAGTGGATGTGCTCATAGGAGTTTTTGCAATTTTACCTTCATTGAACTTGAATCTTTTGAGCAAATCCCTTGTGTATTTCTCTTGACTTATGAAAATATCATCCTTGAGTTGTTTGATTTGTAGTCCAAGGAAGAAGCTAAGTTCTCCCATCATACTCATCTCAAATTCACTATGCATACACTTAGAAAGTTCTTCACACAAAGATGGATTAGTAGAACCAAAAATAATATCATCTACATATATTTGAACTAAAAGCATATCATTTTCTTTAGTCTTAATAAAAAGAGTAGTATCAATTTTACCCATTTTAAAACCATTCTCAAGCAAGAAATTCCTAAATCTATCATACCAAGCTCTTGGAGCTTGTTTTAAGCCATAAAGAGCTTTTTTCAACTTATAGACATGATTAGGAAAAACAAAACTTTCAAATCCCGAAGGTTGTTCTACATAAACTTCCTCCAAGATATAACCATTTAAAAAAGCACTTTTCACATCCATTCGATACAAAATGAAATTCTTATAAGAAGCAAAAGCAAGCAACATTCTAATAGCTTCTAATCTAGCAACGGATGCAAAAGTTTCTTCATAATCTATTCCTTCCTCTTGACAATAACCTTGAGCTACAAGTCTAGCTTTATTTCTAATGATATTTCCATTTTCATCCATTTTATTTCTAAAGACCCATTTAGTTCCAATTATAGAAGCATCAGAGGGCCTAGGGACTAACTCCCAAACTTTATTCCTTTCAAATTGATTTAATTCTTATTGCTTAGCCAAAATCCAAAATTCATCATTTTCGACACCTTTAAAACTTTTTGGTTCAATTTGAGAAACAAAAGCAAGATTATTAAACATATTAAGAGAGGAACGAGTTTTCACACCTTGTTCGGGATCACCAAAAATTAATTCCTTGGGATGGGAAGGAGCATATCTCCACTCCTTAGGCATGGATGAAGAACCAACTTCGTTCTTTTCAATTAAACTCACCCCTTGCTTACTTGAAACAATATCCTTGTCTTTGTCACTAACAAGTAAATCTCCAAAATTTCCTTCTAAAACATCACTACAAATAGGCTAATTAGAAATAACATTGCAAGATTCATCAAATACTACATGCATAGATTCCTCAACTACTAAAGTTCTTTTATTGAAAATTCTATAAGCTTTGCTAGAAGAGGAATAGCCAAGGAAAATACCAACATCCGTCTTAGAATCAAATTTTCCAAGTTTTTCTTTGTTATTCAAAATAAAACACTTGCAACCAAAAACTTTGAAATACCCAATATTTGGAATTTTGTTATGCCAAAGTTCATAAGGAGTTTTATCCAAAGAATGTCTAATTAAAACTCTATTTAAAACATAACAAGCGGTGTTAACGGCTTCCGCCCAAAAGTATGTAGGTAAACCATACTCATGCAACATTGATCTAGCAAATTCTTGCAAAGTACGATTTTTCCTTTCAACTACACCGTTTTGTTGAGGAGTTCTTGAAGCGGAGAAATTATGAGAAAAACCATTTTCTTCACAAAAAGTTTCAAAAGCATTGCTATCAAATTCTTCTCCATGATCACTCCTAATTTTAGAAATCAAAAATCCTTTTTCATTTTGAACTCTTTTTGCAAAACTAGCAAAACTTTTTAAAGCATCATCCTTATGTTTTAGCATCAAAACCCAAGTAAATCTTAAAAAATCATCAACTATCACAAAAGCATAATAGTTCCCTCCAAAACTAGCAATTCTAGAAGGGCCAAATAAGTCCATGTGTAATAGTTGAAGGGGCCTAGTTGTAGAGATCACATTTTTAGATTTGAAAGAGGACTTAATTTGCTTACCCATTTGACAAGCATCACAAACTTTGTCTTTTTCAAATTTAAATTTGGGAAGACCTCTAACCAAAGAATTATTGGAAATATTTGAAATTAAGTGCATGCTAGCATGTCTTAGTCTTCTATGCCATAACCAAGAATCATCATGCAAAGCCGATAAACATTTATCATTAATAGGACAATCATTCAAATCAATGGTGTAAACATTTTCATCTCTATTTCCAACAAATATAACTTTTCTATCACTAGCATTTTCAATGATGCAATTATTTTTATCAAACACGACTCTAAAACCTTTATCACACAATTGACTAATACTAAGTAAATCATGCTTCAAACCATCAACCAAAAGTACATTTTCAATTAAAATAGAGGATTCATTACCTATACTACCTTTACCAATTATTTTATGTTAGTGGGCTTATTGTGGTGTTTATATTGGGCCGACTCTGTATTCTTTCTTGGCCTGTTTCTTCTTCTATTCTGGTGTATTGTTGTTTATTTCTCTGTATTCGTTTCCTTTGTTCCACGTGTCTAGTGGACATTCCTTTATATACAGTGCTTTGTGCTCAGGTGTTTTTGCTGAGCTTTACCGTTATTCAAAAGTGCGTGAATCCTTCTTTTCACACTGCACATGGTATCGGAGCTCTAGGCTCTTCTTTCACAATTTTTTTTCTGGGATTCATCTTCTTCTCCAATGGCATCTCCTTCCAGCTCGGCCTCCTCCGGCCAAGACGTCATTCCGACTGTTCCCACTACCTCTACTAGGCTCTCAATTCCTTCCTCCGATTTCATCTACTTTTCCGTTTCCTCCAGCTTCCGCTCAACCTGGTTTCTAGTATCCTCCCCCCTCTGCTCCTTCTTATCCCTTTATACCTTCATACCCCTCTGCTAATCCGTTTTTTCCTACTCCACAACCAGCGACAAGCCCTTTTCCCACCCTTACCCCGCCTCTGAATATCAAGCTGACAGACTCCAATTACCTCCTCTAGAAAAATCAACTTCTCAACCACATCATTGCTTTCGACATGGAAGGTCTGATAAACGGTACGCCTGCTCCCCCTAAATACTTTGATCCGACGGAAACTCAGGTAAATCCCCTCTTCCCTGTTTAGCAGAAATATAATCGCATATTGATGAGCTGGATATATTCCTCTTTAACTGAAGATAAAATAGGAGAGATTATAGGCCGTTCCACTGCGTTTGAAATATGGGAACACCTTAGAATTGTCTATGAATCTTCGTCTACTGCTCGGGTTATGGGGTTAAGGTCACAACTTCAAAAAATTAGAAAAGACGGTCTTAGATCTATCTTAGAAAATATTGCCGCACCTTGAAGCTGATCAAAGAGGTCATCAATCCTAGGCAGAGGGTATTTGTTCTTTATTGTCACTTTGTTCAACTCCTGATAGTCGATGCACAAACGCATGGTCCCATCCTTCTTTTTCACAAATAAAACTGGAGCACCCCACGACGAAATGCTGGGGCATATATAACCTTTGTCTAACAGCTCCTGAATCTGCACCTTAAGCTCTTTCAATTCCGCTGGAGCCATCCTAATGGAGCTTTCGAAATCGGATTAGTCCCTGGCTCAAGCTCAATGCAGAAGTCAACCTCTCGTGCTGGCAGTAGTCATGTCAGATCCTTCGAAAATACATCTGCGAATTCCCTCACTACCGGTATTGAGATCATCGATACCTCGGTGTCCCTTATGTCAACCACGCTAGCCAGTAGACCCCAAGCTCCTTTGCTAATCAACTTCCTCGCCTTTATTGCAGAGACTACTTTAGGAGCACATTTGATCATCAATCCTTTAAACTTGAAGCTTGCCTTTGTGGAGGGTTGAAGACAACATCCTTACGATAAGAATCTATGTTGGCATAATTAGAAGCCAACCATTCCATTCCCAAGATAACATCAAAATCACTCATATCAAGGATGATCAATGTCACATCCATCGATCGATCAGACACTAACATTTGGCAGACTTTCACTTCTTCGCTAGCTAGCAACGTTACCCCCGCAGAGGTTGAGACTGACAAAACATAGCCTAACGACTCTAGTTCTAGGTTGGCTTGACTTACAAATGATGCAGAAATAAAAGAATGTGTTGAACCTGAATCAAACAACAAGAAAACATAATGACCGATAATAGCGATGGTACCTGTCACTAATGCATTCAGGTTCTCTGCCTCCTGCTGGGTGGAGGCAAATATCTTGCCCTGTTGTTGTGCTGGTCTTACCCCAGATGCCTGATTTGAACTAGACGGCTAATTGGCATAATTAGATTTCTTCTAATTGCAATTCGGAGCGATATCCCCAGGCAACGACCCCAGTGGTACTTGTGTTGTTGGTTCAGAACGATCTCCGCAAGCACACGGGTCGTAACAAGTAATATAAAACGGTAGTAATACCGAGTATCGAATCCACAGGGAGGCGAAGCGAAAATTAAGCTAAAATAAAAATCTCTTGAGCACTAAAAGTACTTGGGAGAAATAATATTTAGGGAACAGCTCATGCAATAAAGAGGAATTTAAAATTCAAAGCAATTGAAGAAAATAAGATGATAAAAAAAATAAAATATGGAGAAAGAGTTTTCTTTTAATGGGAAGAGGGGTCTTGAAAATCAATTATTAGCTAAACAATTGTTATAATTATCTTATCTCATTGCTCGACTAATTATAATCCTAGAATCTTCGTTAATCACATAGGTTCTCCTGTCGGTTTCCCCTAATTGTATTTAATTCATTTTAACAACCTAAGTATCCTTAGCGCCATTAAAAATCATTAATTATTACGCTCTGATTCATTTTAGGAATCTAAGTTTAATCAACTAATCTCGGTGTCACAACGGGCAATTAAATTAGTTGCATGGATTACGATCTATCCTAATTTCTCTCCGTTGAGTTTCCATTAAGAATCAGATCATTACACAATTGGCCAGATTGAATAAAGCATTAAGCGCATCCATACAAATAATTAGGACAAGGGCAAGAGATAAGAAATTACAACAGTATTTGAACTATAATTTCATTTCAAGACCCCAAATTGGGGTTTAACGACACATGGCTAAAATATCCACAATAGTTACAATAGAAAGCATAATTAAGAGCATAAAAGGAAAGGAATTGACCGTCGAAAAACCCCTTCGCTGACGCTTGGAGCCCTGCCGACTACTCCTTGAGCCTCCTAAGATACTCCCCAAAACTCCCAAAATATTTCCCACTAAAGAATTCTCTCAAAAAGGCTAGAAAGCCTTGAGAGGGGCTCCCAAAGGAGCCTAAGGAAAGAAGGAAAGGAATAGATTCCTTGATGGATTGTTGGATATGAAATGAGGCACCAAGAGGTGCCTTTTATAGGCCTGGAATGGGGGTAGCGTCGCGACGCTGCTATGCACGCGTCTTGTTGCCCAAGAAATGGGTAGCGTCGCGACGCTATCTTCACAGCGTCTCGACGCTGACCCAATTTTCAGAAATTCCAGCATCGGTTTGGGCTAATTTTTGGGCCTTCTCTTCACTTCATTTTGGGCATTTTCATCATGAATGATTTCTTTGGATCCCCTTTTGATCCAAGCTTGGATTTGGGCTTCATTTGCTTCATTTTTTACACTTTTTCTCCCAAAATCACCAACTTTGCTCATAAGGACCAAATAACGGAATTCATTAAATATTTTCATTAAAAACACGATTAAAGCACAGAAAAGCTTAACAAATTGGGACTAAAATAACGACATTTCTGCTCTCTATCACACCCCCAAACTTAAGCTTTTGCTAGTCCCGAGCAAAATAAATTCTAAAGATGCATGAAATAGAATCGCTCAAGCCTCAATGATTTTGGAATTCTTAAGATAGAATGGAAAACATGCAAGTGGAATAAGCAAGCACCGCATACTCTTGAAGAAATCTTAAACTAGTTTGAACTTAAGATTAATGAATAACATGCTCAAGACTTATCTATTGCTTCTTTTACTAACCTAGATTAGTCTTATGGCTTTCTCCATTTGTTTTCCCCCTACACTGGCTAAGAGCCCCTAATAGGTCGGAGTCCTTCTATCATGCAAAAAAAAAAAGAAACTAGGGTGCCTGTCATTTTTTCCTTTTTCATGGGGGAGCAAAACTCACAAATGATTTTTCTTTTTCTTTTGCCACTCCCCCAAACTTGCATTTTTTCCTTTTTCATGGGGGAGCAAAACTCACAAATGATTTTTCTTTTTCTTTTCTTTTTCTTTTGCCACTCCCTGAAACTTGCATTTTGATATCTAATGGTACTAGCTTTCACACTACGGTGCAGGGACCCTTAACCCGAATTTTATTATTTGGTTGGCCTAACTGATCACACTGCAGGTAGCTCTTCTTACCCCTAGGCTTTTTTCTTTTGTGCAAACAAAAATTTTCTTTTTCAACCAATTTTTTTCTTTTCTCTCATTTTCTTTTGTTGCTTTTGCTTTTCTCTCAGCAGGCATAACATTTTTTTCTACCTAGCTCTTTAGAACAATCAAGCATGAACTTCCTAATATTAGAAACTAAGTCTATCGGGGTGACAACAAACTTTAAAAACCATAATAAGAATCTAGATTTTCAAAGACGTCATTAGATAAGGCTATTGCATGCTTTAAACATCAAAACTAAGTATCAAAAAATTTTAAAATTTCACAATTTCTGCCGTGCTCCTAGATTCCACAACATATAAACCATTTTCTCCCAAAATTTCTAAAATCACATCCTTGGCTATCATAGCTATCTATTCATGCATCCAACAAAATTTAAATATGCTCAACACAACGAAAGCCTCCCCCCAAACTTAAACTAAACATTGTCCCCAATGTTTTAAAAACAGCAAAGCGTAAAGAGTGATACTGAGACTTCCCTGAGCTAGGAGCGAATCATCTTCTTCCTTTGGATCTAGAAAAATGGGATTCTTGGAATTTTGGGGTTTGCTAAGGTGATCCTGCAAAACAAAATTGGATCACGGAGTAAAGAAAATTATTTACCGCAAAAACAACTATCTAAACTTTAATCCTTGGGTTGCCTCCCAAGCAACGCTTTCTTTAACGTCTTTAGCTAGACGAGGCTCGACACGCTCATGGAGGCTCAAAATAAAAGTTTTCATCTGTTGGGTTTTATGCCCTAAAACTCGTAGATAGTGAATGTAACCGTTGACCGGATATTAATGAAATAATATTGATATATTTTTCCATTAATTGTTATTAGTTAATTTATGTTTGTCTTTGCCTAATAATAACCCTAATCCAATAAACTAGACATCCAAGGCTGTAATATGAGTCTTGAACTATATGTAGCGATATATGGGATCATTGTTCAAGAAACAGCCTAAAGGGTCTATAGTATAGGGATAAGACTGGGTGCCTTATCCTGGTGACACTATGGATA
This sequence comes from Luffa acutangula, assembly GCA_036850905.1. NCBI lineage: Eukaryota > Viridiplantae > Streptophyta > Magnoliopsida > Cucurbitales > Cucurbitaceae > Luffa > Luffa acutangula. Next base: position 29,975,872 of record CM072090.1, on the reverse strand, counting down.
CGGCCCACTTTGTATTTGATACAAACGCTGCGATCCAACGCGTTCGTGTAGGAGACATGCGAGTGGGGGTATCCTATGCAATGAGTTTGCATAAGACCGGACCGCGAAATAGTAACCACTAGTTATAACACCGTTAACTAGTTGGTTTTCTATTTTCACTAGGACGGCCTAGACAACTTAGTCTTAATCCTGAGTTGATTATGGACTCCTGCTCATGAGAGATTGTCCTTTGATTTGTATGGGTGAGAGTGGCCAATACGCCGACTCAATAAGCCTACCACTTTGGGGACAAGATCGAATGGGGAGCTGGGAACATAATCGTACAAGATGGAATTCACTCCTTCCCGACTTTAGGGAAGCAGATGAGTGTTCCCTTAAGTGGTTACTCCGAGTCTTGAACAAAGGGCCCTACCCTCTCAATGGCACGAGAGGGTTTTTCTGTTTGATGGTTGGACCATAAACAGATTGTTCATTAGAGGGGAATTGGTACTTAAGGAAATAGAGGTGACCCAGGGGTAAAACGGTAATTTGACCCAGCTGGTGTTACGGACACTCGTGAAGGACTAACTAGTCGATATTGGTCTAAGTTCCATGGACACAGAAAATATGTCTGCAGTGAGAAGAGTGCAACTGTGAGTCTATAGTGGAATGTACACACAGTTAACGAATATTGATTATTGTGGTTAATAAGTTTAACCAATTAATCTCACATCGTTGGAGCTTCTGATCTGCAGGTCCATAAGGTCCCACTGGTAGCTCGTAAAGTAATTTGAGGCAACTAAGTAATTAAATGTAAATTGAAAATGTTCAATTTACTAAGGGAAATAAATATAATATATATTGATATATTATTATAAGAGAAATTAATATTTGAATAAGTTCAAATATAAATTTATGGAAGATTGAAAGAATTAATTAATTTAAGTCCTAAAAGTGTTTGGGCAAAATTAATTAATTCAAGGCCGAAAATTAAATATGTGATATTTAATTGGTGGTTAATTAATTAAAGAATTCATAACCATGAATTAATCAATTATGTAAATAATTAATCACTTAAGGAAGTGATTAATCATTTATGGGAATGATCTAATTACTTATGGAAGAAATTAGTCATTTATGGAAAAGATTAATCAATTGGGGAATTGATTGATCATGATTGATTAATTAAGGAATAAGATTGAATCAATTTTGGAAAAGATTGATTTAATTGAATATTTTATTCATGGCCTCTCTTCTATAAATAGAACACTAGACCTAATTGGTCATGACACTTGACACTCTTGAAAGACAAGACCTAGAATTCTCTCTAGCCTCCCTCTTAGAGAAAGACTCCCACAAGTCTTTGGCCTCCGAGACTTAGAGACATACCGGTGTAACCTCTGTGGTTATTGTGTCATTCAAAGAAGAAAATCCAGCGATCAAGAGGCGAGAAGGCTGCTGCGTTTTCGTTCGTTGGAGCGTTGTCGGTGAAGAACGGTCAAGTCTACAACGGAGGTTTGTAACGGTTCTTCCTCTTTTCGTTAGAAAAGTTTTTTAAAATAAATTTAGATTTATTCTAGCATGTTTAAACCGTTTTTACAGCGACTTTAAAGTTAGTTTAAAGTTTTGTTTGAGTTATCGTAACGGTATTTTAATGTTAATTAATATACGGCGTAAGGTCCAATCGATGCGCTTCCGCTGCGTGGGGACTTTTATTCCCTCCATCATCATCCTCCGGGCCCTGTAAGAAATCACGCACCGAATTGCATACTACAAGCAGGGGAGAAAAAAAACTTTCCCCTGGCCCATCTTCACTAAAGAGATTATCATAATAACATTTCAGAAAATAATCAGCTACATCAAATCTCTTTTCTAAATCTCTATTCACAAAGCAATTGTTAACGGAGTCATCAAGCATTATGATATCTACCGGTCTAGGATCTAAAGATGGCCTATCAATCATGTCAGTCCATTCATCAGAAAAAATATCTACATGCTCAGAAGATTCCTCAGACTCAGTATTAAAAAATGATTCAACTAGGCTATCATATGACTCACTATCAGAAGAATTAAAGAATCAGATCATTACACAATTGGCCAGATTGAATAAAGCATTAAGCGCATCCATACAAATAATTAGGACAAGGGCAAGAGACAAGAAATTACAACAGTATTTGAACTATAATTTCATTTCAACACCCCAAATTGGGGTTTAGCTACACATGGCTAAAATATCCACAATAATTACAATAGAAAGCATAATTAAGAGCATAAAAGGAAAGGAATTGACCGTCGAAAAACCCCTTCGCTGACGCTTGGAGCCCTGCCGACTACTCCTTGAGCCTCCTAAGATGCTCCCCAAAACTCCCAAAATATTTCCCACTAAAGAATTCTCTCAAAAAGGCTAGAAAGCCTTGAGAGAGGCTCCCAAAGGAGCCTAAGGAAAGAAGGAAAGGAATGGATTCCTTGATGGATTGTTGGATATGAAATGAGGCACCAAGAGGTGCCTTTTATAGGCCTGGAATGGGGGTAGCGTCGCGACGCTACATTGCACAGCGTCGCGACACTGCTATGCACGCGTCTTGTTGCCCAAGAAATGGGTAGCGTCGCGACGCTATCTTCACAGCGTCTCGACGCTGACCCAATTTTTCAAAAATTCTAGCTTCGGTTTGGGCTAATTTTTGGGCATTCTCTTCACTTCATTTTGGGCATTTTCATCATGAATGATTTCTTTGGATCCCCTTTTGATCCAAGCTTGAATTTGGGCTTCATTTGCTTCATTTTTGGCACTTTTTCTCCCAAAATCACCAACTTTGCTCCTAAGGACCAAATAACGGAATTCATTAAATATTTTCATTAAAAACACGATTAAAGCACAGAAAAGCTGAACAAATTGGGACTAAAATAGCGACATTTCTGCTCGCTATCAACTTGTCGCACGATTGACATAACAACCTATCCTGATTAGGCCCTAGCTGATTTTGTGCTTTCTGCCGACGATCCTAAGCCGGGCCCCGTCCAGGGTAACGCTGACCCCACTGTGTGTTCGAGCTCATCTGATCGTACCTTCGCTTATGACTCGAGAAGGTTTTGAAGAGACAACTGACGGTCGTCGATCAATCAGCTCTGCCACCCTGATTGTTGTGGCATAGTCTTGCGGTTGATGGGCTGCCACACTGCCTTGTATCTCTTCCTTTAAGCCCGTGATAAATCGTTCTACCTTATCAGCCTCTACAGCTACCAGGGCAGGAGCAAATCGAGAAAGTCTGGCAAACTCTGTCTCGTATTCCTCTACGATTCGGCTTCCCTGCGTAAGAGCCACAAATTCTACTTGCTTCTTGAAACGGGAGGCTACAGGGTAATACTTCCTAAAGAACTCCTCCCTGAACTGAGCCCATGTGACAGGTCCGTTGGTGACGTCTATAGTCCTCCCGATCGATTGCCACCAAATTAAGGCGTTGTCTTGCAACAGGAATACGACACAGTAAACTTTCTAGTCTTCTTGACAGTTCATGTGACGAAAGACAGTTTGATGGAGGACAGCCACAACTCTGCCACTGTGGGGTCCCTTGATACTCCATCGAACGGACGAGGGTCCCACTTTCTAAAATCTCTTAAACACCTTGCCTCTCGCGATAGGGCTTCGTTGTTTTGAGGCGCTTAGGCCTACTGTCCCGCAATCACGCCTGCAACTGTCGCCTGAACTGCGGACTGCACTATAGACTGAACTACCCCGATAACTACTGACTGAACAATTGCCGGGATGGCATCCACTGTGACAGGCTCTACCGTAGGACCCGGCTACTCACCCGACTGTTCAACTTGCGGATCTTCTAGTAGATTATCTCCATGCCCCACTCACAGGTGGCACAACTGCTTCAGGGGCTGTACGACCCCTACCACTGCCTCTTCCACGACCTCGTTCACGGGGAGGCATGATCTATCACAAAAAATTTTCAATCCTCTTACTAAACAGGCTCGATTCCTTTATATATTTCACCGTTACAAAACATACTTTTCCACAGCATGAACCTTTTCGAATAAATATAACATTTACAGGCTACAAAGTAAAACAAACGTGTACCTGGCGTGACCGGATGCTTGCTGATAAGCCATGGACATACCTAAGGTTTACGATGTAAATGAAGGGAATAAAAGTCCCCACGCAGCGGAAGCGCATCGATTGGACCTTACGCCGTATATTAATTAACATTAAAATACTTTACGAAAACTCAAACAAACTTTAAAGCTGCTGTAAAATTGGTTTAAACATGCTTAAAAATAAAGCTAAATTTATTTTCATGCTTTTCTAAAGAAAAGAGGAAGAACCGTTACAAACCTCCGTTGTAGACTTGACCGTTCTTCGCCAACGACGCTCCACGAACGAAAACGCAGCAGCCGCCTTAGCCTCTTGATCGCTGGAATTTTCTTCTTGATCGACACAATAACCACAGAGGTTACACCGGTATGTCTCTAAGTCTAGGAAGCAAAAGACTTGTGGGAGTCTTTCTTTAACATGGAGGCTAGAGAGAATTTTAGGTCTTGTCTTTCAAGAGTGTCAAGTGTCATGACCAATTAGGTCTAGTGTTCTATTTATAGAAGAGAGGCCATGAATAAAATATTCAATTAAATCAATCTTTTCCAAAATTGATTCAATCTTATTCCTTAATTAATCAATCATGATCAATCAATTCCATAATTGATTAATCTTTTCCACAAATGACCAATTACTTCCATAAGTGATTAGATAATTTCCATAAGTGATTAATCACTTCCTTAAGTGATTACTTATTTCCATAATTGATTAATTCCCAGTTAATGAATTCTTTAATTAATTAACCACCAATTAAATATCACATATTTAATTTCCGGCCTAGAATTAATTAATTTGCCCAAACACATTTTAGGCCTTAAATTAATTAACTCATTATTTTGAACTCTTTCAAACTTCCATAAATTTATATTTGAACTTTTCAAATATTAATTTCTCTCATAATAATATATCAATATATATTATATTTGTTTCCCTTAATAAATTGAACATTTTCAATTTACTTTTATTACTTAGTTGCCTCAAATTACTTTACGAGCTACCAGTGGGACCTAATGGACCTGCAGATCAGAAGCTCCAACGATGTGAGATTAATTGGTCAAACTCATTAACCACATTAATCACTATTCGTTAACTGTGTGTACATTCCTCTATAGACTCACAGTTACACTATTCTCACTGCAGACATATTTTCTGTGTCCACGGATCTAGACCAATATCGACTAGTTAGTCCTTCACGAGTGTCTGTAACACCAGCTGGGTCAAATTACCGTTTTACCCCTGGGTTACCTCTATTTCCTTAAGTTCCAATTCTCCTCTAATGAACAACCTGTTTGTGGTCCAACCATCAAACAGAAAAACCCTCTCGTGCCATTGAGAGGGTAGGGCCATTTGTTCAAGACTAGGAGTAACCACTTAAGGGAACACTCATCTGCTTCCCTAAAGTCGGGAATGGGTGAATTCCATCTTGTACGATTATGTTCCCAGCTCCCCATTCGGTCTTGTCCCCAAAGTGGTAGGCTTATTGAGTCGGCGTATTGGCCATTCTCACCCATACAAATCAAAGGACAATCTCTCATGAGCAGGAGTCCATAATCAACTCAGGATTAAGACTAAGTTTTTTAGGTCGTTCTAGTGAAATAGAAAACCAACTAGTTAACGGTGTTATAACAAGTGGTTACTATTTCGCGGTCCGGTCTTATGCAAACTCATTGCATAGGATACCCCCACTCGCATGTCTCCTACAAGAACGCGTTGGATCGCAACGTTTGTATCAAATACAAAGTGGGTCGTATCCATAGTGTCACCAGGATAAGGCACCCAGTCTTATCCCTATACTATAGACCCTTTAGGCTGTTTCTTGAACAAGGATCCCATATGTCGCTACATATAGTTCAAGACTCATATTACAACCTTGGATGTCTAGTTTATTGGATTAGGGTTATTATTAGGCAAAGACAAATATAAAATAACTAATAACAATTAATGGAAAAATATATCAATATTATTTCATTAATATCCGGTCAACGGTTACATTCACTATCTACGAGTTTTAGGGCATAAAACCTAACAGTAAACCAGTCTACAGAACCTATAACCTAGAGCTCTGATACCAACTGTAACGACCCTACATTTCGTGTCTAGATCCTAGGACCATTACCACATGCATTTCCTTTATTTTTAAGAATAGCGATGAAACAACATTTAGAGTGAAAACAAGCTTGGAAAATTCATCGATACTTTTCAGCCTGGGATCCTAGTTAAAACAAAAAAAAAACTAGATTTTAACCATTTTAATTGAACATCTCAAAAGCGGAAGCAGTTCCAAAACGAAACATAACAAAATGCAAATAAAAACGAGTTCCAAAACATGAAAAAACGGAAGACTATCCTACGAGAATCCATGGCTCATCCAGCATCTTTCCGTCACGCATTCTGTACACCATTGCCTTTACCTGCATTTACATGTTAGGGAAAAGAATGAGTATTTAAGAAAAATACTCAGTAAGCAATATTACTACTAAACATGCAACGACCAAGATTTGAAAAGGTTAAACGGGTTAAGGGCCTAAAGGTTATGTCATCTCATTCTAGTTCATTTCATTTCATTCATCCTATAGTATGGGTCTTGTAATCAATTTAATTCACCTACATAAGGTTGCCAACTCACTAGAGGTGCACATGTGGGTATTTTGGGAGATCTCTACTCCTTCTGATAGTAGAAGGCACCCAGTCAGTGGAGTCCCCATCAAGGCATTAATGTGCGCATAACGCTCTATCTGCCATTTCACTGGTGGGGCATCCATGGGTTTTTTGTCGGAATTTAACTTCCACAATTAGTAAATGACACCTAGTCTGCGAAACCAAGTTCCACCCATTTAGCTCCTCATTTCAGTCTAATACATCTCAGTCCTAGGTGATTAATTGACACGACCCCCTACTAGAGTAATTAGCCTATTCTTCCTTTACTTTTTTTCTTCCTTTAAGGTCTCTTAGCACGCAGGTTAATTCCAACTGCAACCTAACCAATGGAATTCATTCTCTCAAAATTTACTGACAGACTAGACTAGTATGCACCATCTCAACTCAGTCAAATACAGGAAACATAACAGGCATTCCACACTTCCAATCAGAGAAATCACGACTTCTAGCTGTCTACTCACATTGCAAGTCAACCATAAGATACCACAAACACACACTCACATCTATCCCATAGCACAAGTACAAAACATCCATATTCTTGAAACAAAAGCATTCATTACATCTCGGTCTCAACTCATACATAAAACAACATCTCATGCCAGAACACAACAACCACATCAACGCATACTTACAGTTTAATTTCAGTAAGCTAACTTACCTTAATAACTCGATATAAAATAAAAAACAGCTTGGCCCATAGATCTTCCTAGTAATCCCACAATTCCTAATAATTTAACAATAAATTAGGTCCTGATATAGTCCGCCAAGAGTAAAGATACAAAAGTTTAAGGCCCAAGTTCCTTACCCAACCAAGATTTTGGGAAGATTTTCACACCACCTTTAAATTAAATCAGTTCACCACAAAAGTCTTAGCTCAACTCAAACCACTTGTCCATAATCTGACATTCAATTCCATTTAAACAGAGAATATTAAGACCAAAGACCCAACCAATCCTTACCCAATAAGGGGCTGTTTGGGGCGCTGAATTGGTTATAATATCTGGTGGTTATAATAATCTGGCAATTATAATAATCTGGGGGTTATAATAATCTGTGTTTGGGGTGCAGATTATTATAGTCTGGGATAAAATAATATGTGTTTGGGGTGCAGATTATTTTAATCTGGGATAAAATAATCTGTGTTTGGAGTGTTGATCTGTTTTAACATGAGGTTCTGAATCAAAGGTTCAAACTGACTGTTTTCTTTTTCTAGTTTTTTTTAATGATATACAACACTTTGATTTGATTTAGGGTTATGTTTTTTTTTTTTTTTTTTTTTTTTTTTTTTTTTTTTTTTGTAACAAAGCAAAAAAGTTTAGGTTTTGGTATAGAAAAATCATATTAGTTAACTTTTAGTATTGCCAAAATAAAAATGGTAAATGTTTAGTTCAAAAATCATATTAGTTTTTTTTTTATCAATAAAATCATTTGAAATAAACTTGAGTGTGGTAAATATAATTTCGTTTGAATTTTTTTTTTTTTAAGTTGATTAACCTTCGATGTTGTCAACGACTTTTCCGGCAACCTTTGATGTTTTTTTTCTTTATTTTTTTTTTATATTTTTCAAAATGAAATTGAGAAGAAATATGGAAAAAAAAATTGGTGGCCGAAAAAGTCATCGGCGATCGCCGGAAAAGTCGTCGGCGGTCGCCGGAAAAGTTGTCGGTGATCGTCGGAAAATTCGTCGGAAACTTCGCCGGCTGACGGCGGCCGGCGGTCGTCGGAAAAGTCAAGGAGTCGCATGGAAGAAGTGAGGAGATAGTTACTGTAGTGGGTTGAATAATAGTTACTGTAGAAAATGGATAAAATAACCGGGGGTTAAAATAACCCACCTCACCAATTATTTTTGTTGGTGCCCCAAACATTGAATAGGTTATAATAAGGAGGGTTATTATAACCTATTCAGTGCCCCAAACACCCCCTAAGTCTTTAAAAGACTAGGCTGGAATTTTGAACAACGACGATGAACAGATCTGAAAGGCGGCGACAAAGGGTTTTGTTACAGACAGTGGCGACGACGGACGATACTGAGAGCGGCGGCAGCTGCTTGTGGTGGCTGCAGTCGAGAGATGGCAGCGATGATATTGCAAACCGAGAAAGAGAGAGAAAAAATGTGAGGCCGAGTGAGACGAAAACGGGAGAGAGAGAAAGAGTGTTCACCGACGACGACAGACGGCGAGCATGTACGAAGGAGAGCGGCGTGACGTCGACGACGAAGGCGTGGAGGAAGGCGGCGACAATCTGGTGCACGAGAGAGAGATATATGAACGAGAGATCGAGAGATAAAACAAAAAAACGAGAGGGAGATGGGGCGATGAGTTACGAGGGACGGGCGAAGGGCGTGGCGAACGACGGGCGGCAGCATGCAGCAGCGAGCGACGGGCGAAGGGCGGCGTCCAGCGAGCTGCGTGCAACAAGAGAGAGAGAGCTGAGATGGAGAGAGAGAATGCGATGAGGGAGAGAGAACATCGTTGAGTGAGACTGAAAAGGGGAAAAATATCTTCTTCTTTTTTTAATTTCGGTGATTTGACCGAAATTTTGGGGGGGAAAATTTCCCCCCTCTTCCCTCTTAACTGGGCAACACCAGCCCACCTTCTCCCTTTTCTTTTCTTTTTTTTTTTAATTGAGCTGTTACACACTGTCTGTGAGTTCTTGAGATTGTGATTGTGGGATCACAATTAGCCTTAAAAGGGAAGAAGTTTTCAACATCAATGTTGTTGTAATATTCTTGGAGAGAATTTTGTTGAAAGAGTTTCTCGAGAGTCAGTGAAGCAAGAATGCATAGAACTATCTTCTGTGAAGTCTACCATTCCCCGTTGGCTGAAGGAGGGAGGGGAGTTACAATCACGTAACTTCCCCAATGAGTTATTAAACCCTCATTCCTTAAATTATTAATTTAACATATTAAATTAATAATTACACAAAATTTATATTATACATCAATTTAACCAAATCAAAATTCAATTAAATCAATTTTAACGTATAGTTTCAAATTCAATTAAATCACATTTAATTGAATTACTTCAACCAACTAATTAAATATCATATATTTAATTAATTTTATATTTGAATCAAATCCAAATATGTTTCTCTCTTTTTAACCTATAGTTTTTAATGTGCATAAAATGTACATTATTTATAAACTATAATTAATTTAATTAAATAATATTTTATCAAATTAAATTAAACTAATTAATTAATTTTCCAATTAATTAATTCTTTAATCAAATATCAAATATTTAATTAATTTTCTATTTGAATCAAATTCAAATAATTCTCTCATATACTATAGTTTTAATATGAATCTTTATTCATATTATTTTTGAATGAAATAAAAGTCCCCACGCAGCGGAAGCACATCGATTGGACCTTACGCCGTATATTAATTAACATTAAAATACCGTTACGATAACTCAAACAAAACTTTAAACAACCTTTAAAGCCACTGTAAAATTGGTTTAAACATGCTAAAATAAATCTAAATTTATTTTTAAAACTTTTCTAACAAAAGAGGAAGAACCGTTACAAACCTTCGTTGAAGACTTGACCGTTCTTCGCCAACGACGCTCCGCGAACGAAAACGCAGCAGCCGCCTTTGCTTTTCATCGCTGGAAATTTCTTCTTTGATTGACACAATCACCACAGAGGTTACACCGGTATGTCTCTAAGTCTAGGAGGCAAAAGACTTGTGGGAGTCTTTCTCTAAGAGGGAGGCTAGAGAGAATTCTAGGTCTTGTCTTTCAAGAGTGTCAAGTGTCATGACCAATTAGGTCTAGTGTTCTATTTATAGAAGAGAGGCCATGAATAAAATATTCAATTAAATCAATCTTTTCCATAATTGATTCAATCTTATTCCTTAATTAATCAATCATGATCAATCAATTCCATAATTGATTAAATCTTTTCCACAAATGACTAATTACTTCCATAAGTGATTAGATCATTTCCATAAATGATTAATCACTTCCTTAAGTGATTAATTATTTCCATAATTGATTAATTCCCGGTTAATGAATTCTTTAATTAATTAACCACCAATTAAATATCACATATTTAATTCCCGGCCTAGAATTAATTAATTTGCCCAAACACATTTTAGGCCTTAAATTAATTAATTCATTATTTTGAACTCTTTCAAACTTCCATAAATTTATATTTGAACTTTTCAAATATTAATTTCTCTCATAATAATATATCAATATATATTATATTTGTTTCCCTTAATAAATTGAACATTTTCAATTTACTTTTATTACTTAGTTGCCTCAAATTACTTTACGAGCTACCAGTGGGACCTAATGGACCTGCAGATCAGAAGCTCCAACGATGTGAGATTAATTGGTCAAACTCATTAACCACATTAATCAATATTCGTTAACTGTGTGTACATTCCACTATAGACTCACAGTTGCACTCTTGTCACTGCAGACATATTTTCTGTGTCCACGGATCTAGACCAATATCGACTAGTTAGTCCTTCACGAGTGTCCGTAACACCAGCTGGGTCAAATTACCGTTTTACCCCTGGGTTACCTCTATTTCCTTAAGTTCCAATTCTCCTCTAATGAACAACCTGTTTGTGGTCCAACCAACAAACAGAAAACCCTCTCGTGCCATTGAGAGGGTAGGGCCCTTTGTTCAAGACTCAGAGTAACCACTTAAGGGAACACTCATCTGCTTCCCTAAAGTCGGGAAGGAGTGAATTCCATATTGTACGATTATGTTCCCAGCTCCCCATTCGGTCTTGTCCCCAAAGTGGTAGGCTTATTGAGTCGGCGTATTGGCCACTCTCACCCATACAAATCAAAGGACAATCTCTCATGAGCAGGAGTCCATAATCGACTCAGGATTAAGACTAAGTTGTTTAGGTCGTCCTAGTGAAATAGAAAACCAACTAGTTAACGGTGTTATAACAAGTGGTTAATATTTCGCGGTTCGGTCTTATGCAAACTCATTGCATAGGATACCCCCACTCGCATGTCTCCTACACGAACACGTTGGATCACAACGTTTGTATCAAATTCAAAGTGGGCCGTATCCATAGTGTCACCAGGATAAGGCACCCAGTCTTATCCCTATACTATAGACCCTTTAGGCTGTTTCTTGAACAAGGATCCCATATGTCGCTACATATAGTTCAAGACTCATATTACAACCTTGGATGTCTAGTTTATTGGATTAGGGTTATTTTTAGGCAAAGAAAGATATAAAATAACTAATAACAATTAATGGAAAAATATATTAATATTATTTCGTTAATATCCGGTCAACGGTTACATTCACTATCTACGAGTTTTAGGGCATAAAACCCAACAATTTTAACCTATAGTTTAATATGAATCTAATTCATATTTAATATTTGAACTCCTTCAAATATTTAATTTTCTCATTAATTAATTTTGAATCACATCCAAAATCAATTTTATACTATATAGTTTAATTCAATAATTAAACTTATATTATAATGTATCTCCATACATTATATTAATTGTATCACATACAATTAACTAAAATTCCCTTAATGAAGTTGAACACACTTCAAATTCTATTCAAGACCATTTCACCTCAGAACCTTTTACGAGCTAGCAGGTGGACATAATGGACCTACAAATCAAAAGCTCCAACGATACGAGACTAATTGGCTAAACTTATTAACCAAGTTAGTCAACATTCGTTAACTGTGGGTCACTTCACTAAAGACCCACAACTGCACTCTTCTCATTGTAGAATATTTCTGTGTCCACAGATATTGACCAATAACGGTAAGACAATCCTTCACAAGTGTTCGTAACGCCAGCTGGGTCAAATTATCGTTTTACCCCTGGGTTACCTCTGGATCCTTAAGTACCACTGATTCCTCTAATGAACAATATGTTTATGGTCCAACCATTAAACAACAGTTCCTCTCGGGCTAGGAAAGGATGGACGCCCTTGTTCAAGACCCGAAATCAGCCCTTAAGGGAACACACATTTGCTTACCCCAATAGGGGAAGGAGTGAATTCCATCTTGTAATGTTATGTTCCCAGACCCCACTTGGTCTTGCCCCTGAAATGGTAGGCTTATTAAGTCGGCGAACTAGCCACTCTCACCCATACAAACCTAAGGACAATCCCTCCTGAAAAGGGTTCATAATATACTCAGGATTTAGATTAAGTTATCCAGGTCATCCTATTGAAATAGAAACCAAACTAGTTAACGACGTTACACATCTAGTGGTTACTATTTCGCGATCCGATCTTATGCAAACTCATTACATAGGATACCCCCACTTGCATGTCTCCTACACGAATGCTTTGGATCATTGCATCTGTATCAAATACAAAGCGGGTCGTATCACATAGTGTTACCAAGAAAAAGTACCCAACCTTATCCCTATACTATAGACTTTTTAGGTTGTTGCTTGAACATTGATCCCCGTATGTCCCCACATACTTGCTCAAGTTTTATATAAACAACCTTGGAACTTAGTTTATTGGATTTTGGTCAAATTGTGCAATTTTAGTAACAATAACTCTTTATTGTATTGTCGGGCTCCTAGAGTGAGTAAAAATATAGTATAAAATACTCTAGAATTCCTGTGCAAGTATACACAGTCTGCAGCAAGTAATATTATCAATCCAAGGTCTGAATGAGCTTCCACTTTATCTATTTTGCGTAACTTCCTAATGGTTTCGAAGATAATAAAAATGTTGGGTTTTATAAGAATTATGCTGAAGCAAAATAAATGACAGAACAACAAGTAAACAAATAGATAGACAGATTAAAGACAGGCGCTGGTTAGGTTTTAGTGATTGTTCTAAGATATGCTCTAGCAATATTATTGATCATGCATTTCTCGCAGTATTATTAGCGGATTCCTCCCGGAACTCCGGATATTTTGGGATATGTTTCAAACCCAATGAAGTACGACCGATCAAGCACTAGGCAATTGACTATCCGTAGCTCAGTCACTGGCGTTCACCAATACACAATGATCGTAGTGTGGATAATTGCCACACACTCTCTAAATCATCCCTGAAACTAGTGAGAGCTATTCACACCGGCTGGCCAGGCGGGCATAAAATGGAAATAAGCACAACAATTAACCAAAATGCGATAGTCAATATATTACTAGAGATGAAGCACAGTAATCACATTATTCCTAACCAACACCCTAAGCTACTTAGTTCATAATAGGCATAGAAATACGAATTACAATCTGAGTATGCATGTCCATAACCACAAGTTAATAAAGAAAGTAAACTCCCTAATCAGCTTGCGGAAGATGGTGTTCTTGATGATCTTCAATCTCCCTATACTATTCGGCTTCCAAGGGAGAACATGGAATGCGTTTGACTTGGACGGCTACTTCCTTTTATAGAAGGACAGGAGACTTGAATTATGTCAACTTGGACACGTGTAGGGCTCTCCTTGCTCCTTTATCCCGAAAATAACTCAACAGAAGTCGGTTCATGAAGTTGGCTAACGAGCTGTGATGTGGCAGTTTCTGCTCCCAGTTTTGCTGCAGCATAGAATTTGCTCCCTCCAGTCGCTCAGCAGCAAAATAATTTCCAATGCTTCCATTCTTCCAAATGGGTTAAATCATGTAATATCTATCCAAAACCAACCCTATTAAGCATTAAAGACACGCAAATCCTTATATAAATGAGGCATAAATAACTACCTTTTGGGCAGTTATCATACCCCCAAACTTGAACTATTGCGCGTCCCGAGCAATACTAACCAACCTTCCTTCAAGAATTTCAAAACATTAGACAAAGAATTAGCTTAATCAAACCAGATAGTCCAACACTACCTTTAACCTTTACCTGAGCACTCTGCAAAACCAAGCTCTGCTGCAGCAAAATGATTCCTCCGGCATGGACAAATAATCACCACCTTTCAACTTAATTCTAAGAACTCACCACAGCCTAGCTCTATTATCAGACATTTCAAAACATATTTTTAAAGGGTTTATATCATTATTTATCAGGCTTAAAGCAGCCTTACAATCATAAGCTCTTAAGCATAGGATGACCCACTTTATGGTGCAGTATACCCTTGCCTCAAGCTTATCACCAACTAGGCTCAATACTCATTATAAAGCTAAAAAATCCTTAGTTATTCTATCTCTTGCCCCTCAGAATGGCGACATTTTATGATGAAGCTCACCTAAGTTCTGGGAGACAGAAAAACTACTGGATCATCATTCATCCTTCAAAACTTTTGCTCTATCAATTCTTTTCAGCAAAATCTTCAACAAATAATTTTTTCTCATATTTCTCATTTTTTTCACATTTCCTAGGTCATCTTTTGACGCGAAGACAACCTGTGGGTATCACAAATGTCCCCGGTTACTCAATAACCTAGCAAATTTTAATTTTGAAGGAGAGGAATGCTCGAGCAAAATAATTGGAGTAGCAAAAAGTCCCCCAAACTTGAATTATTCATTGTCCCCAATGAATCATCAATTAAGCAACTATACCCCCAAACTTAAATTTTTCTATCTGAATTTTTTAACTAAACATGGGACTTAGATTAAGCTTAAAGTGGATCATATAAGTCAATACTACCTTCAAAATCTTCTTGCCGCAGCAACAGTCCAGGCTAGAAGAAATGCTCAAGCAAAAAGGTTTCTGGAGATCAGAATACCTTGATCTAATTAAGCGTAATCAATCCAAGCTTCAAAAATTCAGAAGAAAATAGTTAAGTTAGAATTACTCATTGCTCATGGAATGGAACATCAAGAAATTTCATTAAAAAAATAAGAAAAATTACATAGCAGAGATATATTTTTGTAAGCAGAAAAATTAAAAAGAAAATAAGCAGACAAATCATCCAGCAGGGTCAATATGCGAGAGCAAACAAAAATTCAAAAACAAAAGTAATGCTCGCTCCAGGTCAATTCATTAATCAGTCTTCCTGACCCTGCTCCTCATTAACATCCTCTTCTCGTTCAACAGGTGGAGGTGGTATCCAGAGATTAAATAAATCATCGGGAAACACTGGAAAGGCCTGATATGGTGTTGAGAAATTGGTTTGCAAGGCCCCCTTGAGCGCATCATCTCTCCTTTTAGCATAAGTCCAGTAGGTCTGAGCTTGCCTTTCAGCAAATTCTAACGTACTGGTCAACACTGTCAGTTGCTCTAGGATCTGATTAACGCCATACACCAACCCTCCTTGGCAAGCCTCTTGCGTACGCTGAAGTCGCGCCAGATTAGGTGTGTCAATGATTCCCTTATCAGTCATGATCATATCTTTTGGAACCGTGGGCACTCCTGCCCTGCTGCATAACATTGTGATAGTGTTTGGAAAGAACAGCTTCCCCACCTTCTTTTTCCAGCAATCAACAATCTCAGAAGAAATAATTTTTCCTACATCAATACTCATCGAGCGAAGAATGGCAAAGGCAAGCAATACCCTGTCCCGAGATACTGTCGAAGCCCCAAAAGGGGAATTGGGCATTTTTTTGATAGGGGATCAGGGTGGTTTTCCTTGGAGATGGAAAATTCGCCCGCCGGGTTTTATCAATTTGCAAATTCTTCCTCAGTTAGTTAAAAGAATGAAATTGGCTGATATTATGACAATACTAGGTAGCATAGATATCATTATGGGAGAAGTTGATCGTTAAAATGATAATTGATACATCACAAGTACAAGATATCAATTCTTTTTCGAGATTGGAATTCTTAAAAGAAGTCTATGGAATTTTATGGGTGCTTGTCCCTATTTTGACTACTGTATTGGGAATCACAATAGGCGTACTGGTAATTGTATGGTTAGAAAGAGAAATATCCGCAGGGATACAACAACGGATTGGACCTGAATATGCTGGTCCTTTGGGAGTTCTTCAAGCTTTAGCAGATGGTACAAAACTACTTTTTAAAGAAAATCTGTGTGTGTTGTCGGCAGCAAGCGTAGCCTGATGAAACCCATCCAAGTGTTGGCTTCACTCTTCAAATAAGCAGCTTGAAACGTATGCTTCCGCGTCTGCGACACCCTCCATTGAGCCCCCTCAATGCCTACCTCCCGGACAGCCGCACTCAGTTGATCACTAAATGGTGCAACCACCATCTCATTAAAAACGGCATGCGGAAAATCCTGGAGATCGAACAATTCATTAATGGCCTCAGGACTCCACTGTACAGGCACTCCTCGAACGATAACCTCAAAATCATTCTTAACGTCAAGATTGGCATAAAATTCTCGAACAATGTTGGAATTGACAGGTTCTGGTTTCGCACAAAATTGCCTCCATCCGAGGTTCACTATTCCAGACTCCAAGAACCTGGGCAAATCACTGCCAAATCCTCATTCGAACAAGAAGTCCCGTTTCAGCACCTCCTGGTATTTTGCTCGAGCAAGATCGTTGACGAAGCGAATGAATGGTGCCCTCGGCTCCTCAATTTCTCCCGATGCTCCGGCAATTCCTTTGCCCTTGCTTTCTCTCTGTTTGTGCAAACGCTCTTCTTCTGCCTTTCTTGCCTCTTCTTCTTTTTCCTTATTCTCAGCTTCCCTTTTTTCTTCCTCAGAGTCTGACGTCGGGGGGGATGGAGTGTTCCGAATCACCCTCACGCGACCCGCCTTCCTCTTGATGCGGCGGCGTCTGGGCTGTTCAGGTATAATGACTTCAACATGAGCCTCCTGCGCCAGCTCCGGTGTTTTCTCCTTGTTAGGCTCACCTTCAGCCTGCTCTTCAACCTTTGTTTCTTGATTTTTCTCAGCAATCTTTTCTTGAACCGTATCTGGGTTTTGTACTTCAGGTTCTTGAATAATTCCTTCTTCCGCAGTAGTGGCAACAACGTCTGCCACCTCCTGAACTTCCTCCTGTTCTGCAGCCCTTTGCTGCCTTCTCCTTTTCTTTGCTTCCTTTTCCTCCGGCGTTCTTTTCTTTATGGTTTTCCCTTTTTGCACTTCCGGTGTGACCGGTACCTCCTCCTCTTCACTCTCCCTCTCTTTCCTAGCTCTTGTTTTGGCCATGGAGGTATGAACGGTTTTGACAGAGAAAAAAGAATGCAGATGGCAAAAATGAGATTAAGAAGACGAAGTGGGGGAAGCTTACCAGCGTTTGTGAATAAATAAGGCTCCAGCAAATTCAAATCCTAACTAAAAAGATTTTCCACATTAATTATATTACCGTTTAAATTTAAAAATGCAAACCTGAAATTCAAAGATCATCAACGGTAAATTCGTGGATTCCAAAAGCCCATGGTAAAAATCAATGTGCTGTCATCATTGAAGCCTTCTGATAATTGCTCTGCGACACGTGGCCTCATCAGATGATGCACGCACATTTACCTGCGAGAATTCAAAGCCAAATCCAACGGTAATAATAAATTCCAACGGAAACCCTTTTAATTCGGAATATTTTGCTCCAGCCATAATCTTGCTGCAACAACCTGAAGAATCTTGGATATGTTATTTGAATTTCAAAATGAAATCTTTCAAATTTATCCGATCAAATCAAATTTAATCTTTTATTCTCAAAAGAAGCCGAATAAATTAGAGAAAATCTCTATTAATTAAAACTAGAATTCAAATAACTGAAAATAAAATCTAGATAAAATCTAATAAAATCTAACTAATTAAAAGATAATTGAAAGATAATTTAAATAAATAACCCGAAAATCAAATCAAATTCAAAACAAAATAGATAAGATCTAATCAAATATTTAAAGACAAAATCTAATAAATCTCGCAAAACCAAATCTAACCTAACCGCAATTAAAATCAAATCAACGAAAAATAAAATCAATACAAATCCTGGGAGCTCAAAATTTTGCTCTGTGAAATGCTCCCGCAAAAATCCTGCTCTCTCAATCATCAACCAACCTTAGGGAAGGATATTTTGACTGAAACTCCTCTCCCCAATAATGCTTGACACGCTGACCATTCACCTTGAATACTCTCCCATCTTTTTCATCTTGCAAAGTAACTGCTCCATGGGGGAAAACCTCAATCACAACAAACGGTCCTGACCATTTAGATTTTAATTTTCCAGGAAATAGTTTTAACCTAGAATTATAAAGCAAAACTTTTTGACCCTTGACAAATTCTTTGGACTTTATTTTCTTGTCATGCCACAACTTAGTCTTTTCTTTATATATCTTCGCATTTTCATAAGAAAATTGACGAAATTCTTCTAACTCATTAAGCTGCAGCATTCTTATTGCTCCTGCGCGACTCAGATCAAAATTTAACTTTTTTAAAGCCCAAAACGTCTTATGCTCTAGCTCTAGTGGTAAATGGCAAGCTTTCCCGTATACCAACCGATAGGGAGACATACCTAGAGGAGTCTTATAGGCTGTCCTATAAGCCCAAAGAGCCTCATCCAACATAAAAGACCAATCCTTTCTAGATGGATGGACTACTTTTTCTAGAATTGATTTAATTTCCCTATTACTTATCTCAGCTTGACCATTAGCCTGTGGGTGATAGGGGGTAGCTATCCTGTGCTTGATTCCATACTTAGCTAAAAGCTTAGTTAAGATATTATTAACAAAATGTGTACCCTCATCACTTACTAGAGCTCTAGGTGTCCCGAACTGCGCAAAGATGTGCGATTGGAGAAACCTTGAAACCGTCTTGGCATCACTCTGATGGCATGCGATGGCCTCCACCCACTTGGACACGTAATCCACTGCCAATAAGATAAAAACATTGCCATTAGAAGGGGGAAATGACCCCATAAAATCAATACCCCATACATCGAATAGTTCAACTTCTAAAATGTAAGTAAGAGGCATTTCATCTCTAGGGCCCAAGTTTCCTCTCCTTTGACAAGCGTCACATTGCTTGTAGAACCAGTGGGCATCCTTAAACAAGGTAGGCCAGAAGAATCCGCAATGCAAAATCCTCATAGCTGTCTTTTGACCGCTGAAATGGCCTCCATACGGCGAAGAGTGACATTGCTCCAGGATTTCGGTTGCTTCATCACCTGAAACGCACCTACGAATAATACCGTCAGAGCATTGCTTATACATAAATGACTCATCCCAATAGAAAAATTTTGCATCATGCTTAAACTTTTTCTTCTGCCTCCAATCCATATCAATAGGGGTGACTCCCTTCACTAAAAAGTTGGCAATATCAGCATACCAAGGGACATCCCTGACTACCTTTACCTGAACAACAAAAAGCTGTTCATCTGGAAAAGAATCGGAAATGGCAGATTGCTCCAGCAAAGATGATGATGGATCAAGACGAGACAAATGATCTGCAATGAAATTCTCTGATCCCTTCTTGTCCTTTATCTCCAAGTCAAATTCCTGCAATAGTAAAATCCAACGAATTAGTCTAGGCTTTGCATCCTTCTTAGTCATTAAATACCTTATTGCTGCATGATCCGTGAAAACCGTGACTTTGGATCCAACCAAATATGGCCGAAACTTCTCAAAAGCAAACACAACAGCTAACAACTCCTTTTCAGTAGTTGTGTAGTTGACCTGTGCCTCATTTAAAACCTTGCTTGCATAATATATAGGATGAATAAATTTGCCCTGCTTCTGCCCCAGCATTGCACCTACTGCAGCATCACTCGCATCACACATTACCTCGAATGACAAATTCCAATTAGGTGCGCAGAGAATGGGTGCTGAGATTAAAACAGCCTTCAATGTTTCAAAAGCCTTCGCTACAATCTTCATTAAAGTCAAAAACATGATCAGTGCACAATAAGTTACACAGAGGTTTACTGATTTTGGAAAAATCCTTTATGAACCTCCTATAAAATCCAGCATGCCCTAAGAAGCTCCGAATTCCCTTCACTGAATTCGGTGATTCTAATCTTTTAATAACCTCAACTTTTGCTCTATCAACTTCTAGACCATTCTTAGAAATCCTATGACCTAACACTATGCCCTCCTTCACCATGAAGTGGCACTTCTCCCAATTAAGAACTAGATGGGTATCCTCACATCTTTTTAACACCTTACCTAAATTATCTAAACAACTCTGAAAAGACCCTCCAAAAACTGAAAAATCATCCATAAATACTTCGACAGTGGACTCAATCATATCAGAAAAAATTGCTAACATACACCGCTGAAATGTTGCTGGAGCATTGCAAAGGCCAAAAGGCATTCGCCTGAAAGCAAACGTCCCATAAGGGCAGATGAAAGTGGTTTTTTCCTGATCTTCAGGAGCAATAGTAATCTGGTTATACCCAGAATAACTATCCAAGAAACAGTAGTAGGCCTGACCAGCCAATCGATCCAACATCTGGTCGATAAATGGTAGAGGGAAATGATCCTTTCGGGTGGCTTTATTAAGCCTTCTGTAATCCATACAAACCCTCCAGCCAGTTACTGTCCTTGTGGGGATCAACTCATTATCTTTATTGCTCACCACAGTGACACCTCCTTTCTTAGGAACACATTGGACAGAGCTTACCCAATTGCTATCGGCAATTGGATAGATAATCCCAACATCCAACCATTTAATTACCTCATTTTTAACAACCTCTTTCATCGTAGGGTTAAGCCTTCTTTGTTGCTCAATACTCCTAAAGGATCCCTCCTCTAGAGTGCTTTTGTGCATACAAAAAGATGGGCTAATTCCCTGAATATCAGCCAATGTCCAACCAATAGCCTTGCGGTATTGCTGCAGCAACTTTATTAAGGCCTCCTCATGCTCCGACATTAAATCTGATGCAACAATAATGGGCAATGTCTCACTTTCCCTGAGATACACATACTTTAGATGATCTGGTAAGGGCTTCAAATCTAAAGTAGGTGCCTCAATTAGGGATGACTTAATTGGGGGAGCCTTTCTTTGATCTAAATCTAAAGACTCAAAAACATCCTCACACCTAAACAATTCTTTTTCATTTTTTCTATCTAAAGAACAAAATTCAAAATCTTCTACACTAACCTCTCCATGCTTTTCTGAATGCTTATCACCTGAATCCTGTATTGCTGTCTCAATAACTGTGCTCTCCAGAATCCTGATGAAGGAGCAATCCTCCATCTCGTCTGGATATTTCATGGCTTTAAACACATTAAATTTTACTTCCTCATTACAGACTCTCATTGTTAATTCTCCTTTTTGAACATCTATTAACGCCCTACCAGTACCAGTAGCCAAAAATGGACGACCTAGAATAATTGGGACATCTTTATCAGCCTCATAGTCTAAAATAATAAAATCAACAGGAAATATGAACTTATCAACTTTTACTAAGACATCCTCAATTTTACCCTCTGGATATGTGATAGACCTATCAGCTAATTGGAGTGTAACTGTGGTAGGTCTAGCTTCACCGATACCTAACTTCCGATAGACCGAAAGAGGCATAAGGTTAATGCTTGCACCTAAATCACAGAGTACTCTACCTAATTCTTTTCCACCTATAGACACGGGTATGGTAAATGACCCTGGATCCTTAGCCTTGGGGGGTAGCCCATTCTTAAGAATAACACTACACTCCTCAGTAAGAGATACAGTTTCAAACTCACCTAACCTTTTCTTTTTAGTCAAAATATCCTTAAGAAATTTAGCATAATTAGGCATTTGCTCAATAGCTTCTACTAAAGGGATATTTATATGCAACTGCTTAAGAATCTCTAAAAACTTTTTAAATTGACCATCCTGATTCTTAGGCTTTTGCCTTTGTGGAAAAGGTAGAGGTGGTACATAAGGTGGGGGCGGCACATATGGTGGTTCTACATCTGGCACAGAACCAGATGCTCCAGCATTTTTATTGCTGCCTCCAGCACCTTGACCAGACTCCAACTCTTTCTCAACAACAACATTATTATCACTATTACTATTTAAATCATGGGTCTTTCTAGACTCTTCTAGTGGCTTACCACTCCTAAGGGTTACTGCCTTTACCTGCTCCTTACCTTCCCTTCGAGGGTGTTCAGTATCCGAGGGAAGTTTCCCTTGAGGCCTCGCCTTTAGCTCATTAGCTAGCTGACCCACTTGCAATTCCAGGGCTCTCATCGAAGCTTGATTACTTTGAATTGCAGCGTCTGTACGAGCCATAAATTCTTTCATCATTGCCTCGAGAGAATTCTCCGAATGTTGCTGGGGCAAAGCCTGCTTATTTTGCTGGGGCATTACCTGCGCTTTAGCAAATCCCGGCTGGTTCATCTTCTGTTGCGCTTGTACGTTATTTCCTTGACCTCCCCATGAGAAGTTGGGGTGGTTGCGCCAACCTGGATTATAGAAGTTAGAATAAGGGTTGTTCCTCTGATTACCTACAAAAAACACAGGCGCTGGATTGCTGGGGCAAAACTCGTAGTTGTGGTCTTCACCGCAATAAACACATGCTTCGTCCGTGACTTGGTTCACCACTGCTGCAGGCTCCATAGCTGGTGGCTGCTGATGACTAATCACTGTCACATTCTTAAGAGCATTAGCAATCATAGCAAGATCAACCCTAATGGTAGACACACCATCAACCTCTAATACACTCTTAACCTTTTTATTTGTGCCTCTAATATCCGACCACTGACAACTATTAATAGATATTCTTTCTAAAATTTCATAGGCTTCATCAAAAGTTTTTGCCAAAAGGGCCCCTCCAGCCGAAGCATCGACCATACCTTGGGTTACTCCATTTAAACCATTGTAAAATGTTTCCATTTGAATACAATGAGGTAACCCATGGTGGGGACACTTTCGTAAAAGCTCCTTAAACCTCTCCGAAGCCTCACTAAAAGTCTCATTCTCAAGTTGCCTAAACCCTACTATTTCACTCCTTAATTTAGCATTTCTATTAGGTGGGAAATATTTACTCAAAAAATTTTCAGCTAACTCATCCCACGTCCTAATTGATCCTGGAGCAAAAGAGTTTAACCATGACTTTGCTCCATCTCTAAGAGAATACGGGAACAAAGTTAATCTAAGAGCATCTCTAGGCACTCCTTGAATTACAAAAGAATCACTAACTCCTAGAAAATACTTAAGATGTAAATGAGGGTCTTCAGATGACAAACCATGGAATTGCCCCACGGTTTGCAACATCTGAAACATTACCGGTTTCATTTCAAAATTCGCCGCTTGGATTTGGGGACGTGCAATCCCTGGATTCAACTCATTAAACATCGGGACAGCATACGCTCGAATGGCTCTGGTCCTATCGTTCGCTATCAAGATAGGATTCTCAGCCTGATTATTTCGCTGCTCATTTTGCTCAAACAGTGGGTTTTGCTGCAGCAACGGATTCTGTTGGGGGTTTGCTGTTGCTGGATCTTCATGAACCTGTGGAAATTGCGGCACGTTCTCCATCTGGTTTTTGCACTGCTCCCTCCTTCTGTTCCTAAATGTCCTTTCAATTTCTGGATCAAGCTCAAACCGTACCCCAGGCGGATCACTCATGCACCAAAATCACACCTGCAAAAACAAAAGAAACAATCAAACAGTTCTAGCACCAAACCACTAAAACACATACACAAAACAGATCAGATAAAAACTTATTCAAGTCCCCGGCAACGACGCCAAAAACTTGTCGGGCTCCTAGAGTGAGTAAAAATATAGTATAAAATACTCTAGAATTCCTGTGCAAGTATACACAGTCTGCAGCAAGTAATATTATCAATCCAAGGTCTGAATGAGCTTCCACTTTATCTATTTTGCATAACTTCCTAATGGTTTCGAAGATAATAAAAATGTTGGGTTTTATAAGAATTATGCTGAAGCAAAATAAATGACAGAACAACAAGTAAACAAATAGATAGACAGATTAAAGACAGACGCTGGTTAGGTTTTAGTGATTGTTCTAAGATATGCTCTAGCAATATTATTGATCATGCATTTCTCGCAGTATTATTAGCGGATTCCTCCCGGAACTCCGGATCTTTTGGGATATGTTTCAAACCCAATGAAGTACGACCGATCAAGCACTAGGCAACTGGCTATCCCTAGCTCAGTCACTGGCGTTCACCAATACACAATGATCGTAGTGTGGATAATTGCCACACACTCTCTAAATCATCCCTGAAACTAGAGAGAGCTATTCACACCGGCTGGCCAGGCGGGCATAAAATGGAAATAAGCACAACAATTAACCAAAATGCGATAGTCAATATATTACTAGAGATGAAGCACAGTAATCACATTATTCCTAACCAACACCCTAAGCTACTTAGTTCATAATAGGCACAGGAATACGAATTACAATCTGAGTATGCATGTCCATAACCACAAGTTAATAAAGAAAGTAAACTCCCTAATCAGCTTGCGGAAGATGGTGTTCTTGATGATCTTCAATCTCCCTATACTATTCGGCTTCCAAGGGAGAACATGGAATGAGTTTGACTTGGACGGCTACTTCCTTTTATAGAAGGACATGAGACTTGAATTAGGTCAACTTGGACACGTGTAGGGCTCTCCTTGCTCCTTTATCCCGAAAATAACTCAACAGAAGTCGGTTCATGAAGTTGGCTAACGAGCTGTGATGTGGCAGTTTCTGCTCCCAGTTTTGCTGCAGCATAGAATTTGCTCCCTCCAGTCGCTCAGCAGCATAATCTGCACAAAATAATTTCCAATGCTTCCATTCTTCCAAATGGGTTAAATCATGTAATATCTATCCAAAACCAACCCTATTAAGCATTAAAGACACGCAAATCCTTATATAAATGAGGCCTAAATAACTACCTTTTGGGCAGTTATCATGTATAAATCTCAACAACAACTTATTGAGACAAGTAAACAATTTGTAAACATTCACTATCTACGAGTTTTAGGGCATAAAACCCAACAAAAAGTTATAATATTTTATAATCTAACAAAAATAAATAATAAATTAAACTTTAGAATCATCATTTCTATTGATTACTCTTCTTACATAGTTGTCAATATTATTATAAATAATAAAATGAGTAGTAAAAGATATAGGTTGCATAGCTATGTTGCCTCCATGTCAAATATCGGAATTTACGATTGTAGATTTCAATCCGACCTACAAATATTTCACATAATAAAATAAGATATTATATGAAGTAAAAATAAACAAATAAACACATAATTTGTCATACATTTTAAGAAGTTTTATACTACCTTTGATTATTATATTCAAGCCAAATAGCTCATGCAATATCATACCCTCTTCATCTATCACTTCTAAGCCATCAACTGAATATTCTTCAAATAATCATCATCTATTTATTGGCTTATAATAAAATTATGTAATGCACAACAAAAAATTGGTATTCGTAACGCTCTAGGCCCAAAATTTGGAATCCGTATTAGACACCTGGCGACCCCAACATTCCCTTACATCTCTTGCGACCTGACGACGTCACCATACTTGTCTGAAACTACTTCTAAGAGTGAAGACTGTCCCCACAAACCAACACGGGGTCCTTTTAGCACTCTTTGTTCTCACTCACATGCTTCCCAGGAAAATTCCCAAGAGGTCACCCAACATAGAACTTCTCCAAGCCAAGCACGCTTAACTTCAAAGTTCCTATGATTTGAAGCCAAGCACCCCACATCGAAGCTCTCCTCTTGAAATCTCGTTGCATAATCTAAGATCGAAGCTCAAATCCTCTTTAAATCCCGTCGCAAAATTGAAGATCGAAGCTCAGATCCTCTTCAAGTCTTGCTGCAGAACTGAAGATTGAAGCTCATCCTCTTCAAGTCTTGCTGCAGAACTAAAGATCGAAGCTCAGATCTTCTACAAATCCTCCTGCAAAACCGAAGACTGAAGCTTAGAACCTCCTGCGGACCTGAAGACTAAAGTCTACCTCAATCCATTCAAAAGAATTCAAATCCTTCTGAAGAACAAACCTTCAGGACTCTGAAGACTAAAGCTTCCTGAAGGCTCTGTAGATTAAGCTAACTCGAGTTTGTGAGAGAAAACATCAAAGGATTGTAACTAGAGATTGTAGTCCACTACACTTATATAGAAATCAATACATACTTGAAGTCATTTCAGGGATCAGATTTCTCACAAGAAATCTCATGTTAACAGTTTGGCACGTCTAGTGGAACCTCTCAACCTTTCATCTCTTTCTCTCATCCAAGATCTACGAAAAAAGTTCTAAAGAAGCGATGACATCCAAGAAAGCTACTTCCAAGACTTCAAGCGACTCCTACATGGGACCAATAATTACTTGTGGACGCTCTCAGAAAATTCAGAAATCAGAAGAAAAACAAGCCTCTATCATTGCAAATATGATATGGACCCAAATGGAAGGCCCAAACCAAAGAGGGATTGTCATGCAGGAAAATCCTTTATTTGATTATTCTACTTCATCTTCCAAGCAGGGAAATGAGACATCAGATCCTGACGTGATGTCTGTAATGATGGCCAACATAGGTACATGCGAAGAAAGAATGGCTGAATTGGAAAGGAAGGTCAGCATGCTGATGAAGGCGGTTGAAGAGATTGCTTCCCCACCTCCCATTTAAATCTTCATCCCCGTGAAATTCCCCACTAAATTTCGTAGGGATCGGGACGAGGATTCCCCATGGGGAATTCGTGGAGACCGGGTTCCCCGCGAGGAATTGTTCCACGTTTTAATTTTTCCTTTTATTAATCTCAATTGAATGACATAATTCTTTTGATGAGCTTTCAATTAGATAACAAACTTTTCATGAAAAATATTTGTTAGTTTTTTTTTTTTTTTTGGAAATATGTTAGTTTTAAATTAGATAGTTAATCATATACGAGAAATTATCATTTAAATAGTTAATTTCCTACGGAAAAATCTATAAAACTTTTAAACCTTCGAATAAAAATAACTATTCCATATTAAATTACCTAATTATCCATACATATAATGAATGTTTTATGAATTCAAACCTATCCAATTATCTAAACTATAAGAACTAAAACTTTATGTGTGTGTGTATATATATATATTATTTACAACTATTAAATATTAAATAAAATAATAATAAAAACTAAACGGGGATGGGGAATGCATTCCCCGTCCCCATCCCCATTTAGCTCACAGGAAAATTTTCTCCTCGCTCCCTCCCACATTCCTCGCCTAAACGGGAATTCCCCACCCCGTTAGGGGCGGGTCCCCGTCCCCACGGGAAAAATGGACATCCCTAGTTTGATCTTATACACTGTGATGTTTAGGGCCCCTTTAAAACCCCTACATATGCTGGTTACAGATACTTCTTGATTTTGGTTGGTGATTGCTCAAGATATACATGGACTTATATGATTCATTCTATGTCTGATGTTCTTCATACTACCCCTCATTTCTTTCAACTTGTTCAAACTCAGTTTAACAAAACTATAAAAGTGTTTCAGTCGGATAATGCTCTTGAACTTCAAATTAAGGAATTTGTTTTTTTTTTTTGCTGCTAAAGGAACTATTCACTCGTTCTCATGTGTTGAGCGACCTCAACAAAATTCTTTGGCTGAAAGAAAAGATCAACATCTTCTTAACGTTGCTTGGGTATTATTTTTTAAATCCAGAGTACCCATTAGATTTTGGGGCAATTGTGTTTTAACTGCAACCTTTCTCATTAACAAAATCTCAGCTCCTTTAATTTATTAAATCATAAATCCCCTTTTACCTTGTTAAATAACATGGATGTTGATTACTCTAATCTTTGGGTGTTTGATTGCTTATGCTTTGCTTCCACACTGAATGTCAATCGTTCAGAATTTGACCCTCAGGCAAAATCTTGTGTTTTTATTAGTTATCCCTAGGTGTTAAAGGTTATCGATTCTTTGATATTACGAAACGACAGGTCCTTATATCTCGAGACATGGTTTTCTTTGAAAACTCTTTTCCATTTCATACTAGTGGTATTTCTGATGACACTATTGATGTCTTATTTGTTGGTCATGCTTTGCCATGTCCTATTTTGGACCCTATTGTGTCTGAAAGTGTGGTCATTGACTCAAATCAAGAGTCTTCTGATACTCTTTTTGATTTGTCCACTGCTAATGATCATGGTGCACAACAAGCTCAAATTGATGATTCACAGGTTGAGCCACAACCTTCTAATGATGACTCACAACCTTCTAATGTTAGTCCATCTGTTAAGTTTCCAGTACCTCAGCCTTCAGTTTCTCCATTTGTGAATGCTTCTCTACGGCGCTCCACTCATTCACATAATAAGTCAAGTTTCCTTTGTGATTATCAATGTAATTCGTTGAAGCATTCAATTTTTCTTTATCCTATTGCAAATTACTTGCATTATGATAACTTGCCTTCCTCACTTAAAAAAAGTATTCTTAATTTCTCTACTACATATGAACCATCTTATTTTCATCAGGCTGTTAAGTTTGACCATTAGAGACAAGCTCTGGATGCTGAAATTGCTGCTATGGAAGATACGTCTACTTGGACTATAGTTCCTTTATCACCTGGTAAACATGTTGTTGGATGAAAATGGATTTATCGAATTAAATATAAGGCTTATGGTATTGTGGATCGCTATAAAGCTCGGCTCGTTGTCAAAGGGTATAGCCAGTAAGAAGAGATAAATTTTATTGACATTTTTTTCCTATAGCTAAGATTGCCAATGTCAAGTTACTCATCTCCCTTGTTGTTTCTTTCAAATGGTCTATATCCCAAATGGATGTCAATAATGCATTTCTCAATGGTGAGCTCTTTGAAGAGGTATATATGGGTCTTCCCATGTGTTATTATTCTGATTTGAAATCATCGTCTGCTGCTGATAATGGTAAAAAATATACCTATTTTACCCTTATTTTAGCTCATTTCTTGGTCAAATATTGAGTGTTTAGGTCAATTTTACTATTTTCGAGCTCAAAATATGTTAATTTGATAAGTTAGGGTGTTGAGAGTCACTTTTGTTGAATTATGCTTATTTGTGCTTAAAAAGACTTGATTTGAAGCAAATTTGACTTAGTTTGTTGTTGTGCAGAAAAACAGAGGAAAAACTGGAATTCCCCAGAAATGCGACCGCATTTCTGGGAAGGCAAAATCGAAATGCGACCGCATTTTTGGAAAATCAGAGGCCGTTCCGAGTCGCGCGCGGGTCGTTGTTGACTAGTCTTCTTCGCACCTAACCGGTTGTTTTGACTCCGAAACTGATTGGGCAACCTTCCAGCACATATTTCGCAGTTCCTCAACCTCTTCCTACACTATATAAGCTCGAGATTCGAAGTCAAATTCAAGC
Source organism: Luffa acutangula (assembly GCA_036850905.1). NCBI lineage: Eukaryota > Viridiplantae > Streptophyta > Magnoliopsida > Cucurbitales > Cucurbitaceae > Luffa > Luffa acutangula. Next base: position 29,946,095 of record CM072090.1, on the reverse strand, counting down.
AGAACTCACTTGGAAGAAAAGGGTGGTGACAGAACCCTGGCTCGACACCAATGAGTAGGGATGCCCGAGGTCCTTCTTAGATGACTAAATTCTAACTCGAGAGAGAGTTAGACATCAAACCTTGTGGTTTGTAGAGAGTTTCACCCATTCCCATCTTGTAAAAGTGAGAGAGTGGAGTGTCTTAGCGAACTCTAGAAGGATTGAGTAAATAGAAAAACCCATAATATTTAGCTATTTCCTTTATTTCCAACTCTTGAATCTTTTCATTATTTTGTATTCTTTACATCATTATTTCAATGAAAATGTGTTCAATTACTTTTTATCCCATCATGAGTAGCTAAATCTCGTTGAGGGGTTCAATGTGGTGAATTCCCTTATGGTTTAATGGCTTGAAAGTGTTTTATTTGCTTAAGTTGTGTTCAATGCATGTCATTCTTTATTGATTATCACTCTAATCTTGCTGAGTTTAACTTGATCACTTAGACTTTGCATGCTATGTGAGTTTGATCTCGAAAGGGACAAACGATATCGGTTCTCATAAAGGTGATATAGGAGAAAAGGCTCGAAAGAGATTGTTCGGCGGTATAGGGCAAGCTGCCTAAGGCACCCTATATCGACTATAGGGTTATAGGTTGCATTCGTGAATTATCTATGTCGGAGTCGAGTCACAGAAATGTGCATAACGGTACTCGCTTAGCCTTCTAACGGTTTTTTAGAACAAGTGCCAAATAGAAGTTAAATCTGACCCGATGCATTGAATACGCTTAAGTTACATATTGCATGATTATGATTATTGCCTTAGGGATGAATCCATGTTGAATACCTCGTTTGTTTATTATTGTTCTTCTTTATTATCTACTTGTTTGTTTTATTTATCTTTTCAAAAACCCAATCAATCAACTTATTTTCTTTGGTTACCTTTTTCAAAAGCAATCATTTGAACAATTTCTTCATCAAAATTTGAATTTCCAATTTAGTCCTCGTGGGATCGATACCCTTGGAGTACTTCTAAGGTTTTTTAATTACTATGTGTGAAAATGTATACTTGCACTTAAGTGTTATCAGAATTATTCTTTATTATTTCATTTATCATCTTATCTCACTTCCATCTATTCAGTTGACCACGCACCAGCTGCTACTCTTGCTTAGAAGCTAAATAAATCAATTTATGGCCTCAAGCAAGCTTCACGATAATGGTGTTGGGTTTTGTGCCCTAAAACTCGTAGATAGTGAATGTAACTGTTGACCGGGTATTAATGAAATAATATTGATATATTTTTCCATTAATAGTTATTAGTTATTTTATATTTGTCTTTGCCTAATAATAACCCTAATCCAATAAACTAGACATCCAAGGCTGTAATATGAGTCTTGAACTATATGTAGCGACATATGGGATCATTGTTCAAGAAACAGCCTAAAGGGTCTATAGTATAGGGATAAGACTAGGTGCCTTATCCTGGCGACACTATAGATACGACCCACTTTGTATTTGATACAAACGCTATGATCCAACGCGTTCGTGTAGGAGACATGCGAGTGGGGGTATCCTATGCAATGAGTTTGCATAAGACCGGACCGCGAAATAGTAACCATTGGTTATAACATCGTTAACTAGTTGGTTTTCTATTTCACTAGGACGACCTAGACAACTTAGTCTTAATCCTGAGTTGATTATGGACTCCTGCTCATGAGGGACTTGTTGGGTTTTATGTCCTAAAACTCGTAGATAGTGAATGATTAACGAATTATACACTTGTATCAATAAAGTGTTATTGAGGTTTATGCAATAAAATGTTATTGTCATATTAAGTCTAGAATTGCACAATATGACCCAAATCCAATAAACTAAGATCCAAGGTTGTTTTCATGAGACTTGGACTAATATGTGGGGACATACGGGGATCAGTGTTCAAGTAACAACTTAAAAGGTCTATAGTACAAGGATAAGGCTAGGTACCTTATCTTGGTAACACTATATGATACGACCCGCTTTGTATTCGATACAGACGTATTGATCCAAGACGTCCATGTAGGAGACATGCGAGTGAGGGTATCCTATGCAATGAGTTTGCATAAGACCGGACCACGAAATAGTAAACCACTAGATGTAACACCGTTAACTAGTTAGGTTACTGTTTCAATAGGATGACCTAGGTAACTCGATCTTAATCCTGAGTGTGTCATGAACTCCTTCTCACGAGGGATTGTCCTTTGATTAGTACGGGTGAGAGTGGCCAGTACGCCGACTCAATAAGCCTACCTTATTGGGGACAAGACCGAGTGGGGGGCTGAGGACATGACAATACAAGATGGAATTCACTCCTTCCCCTATTGGGGCAAGTAGATGTATGTTCCCTTAAGGGCTGATTCCGGGGCTTGAACAAAGGCGCGTCGTCCTCTCCTGGCCCGAGAGGAACTCTTGTTTAGAGGTTGGGCCCTAAACAAATTGTTCATTAGAGGGATCAGTGGTACTTAAGGATCCAGAGGTAACCCAGGGGTAAAACGGTAATTTGACCCAGCTGGTGTTACGAACACACGTGAAGGACTGACTTACTGCATTGGTAGATATCCGTGGACACAGAAATATTCTACAGTGAGAAGAGTGCAGATGTGGGTCTTTAGTGGAGTGACCCACAGTTAACGAATGTTGATTGACTCGGTTAATGAGTTTAGCTGATCAATCTCGTATCGTTGGAGCTTCTGATCTGTAGGTCTATTAGGTCCACCTGCTAGCTCATAACAGGTTCTGAGATAATATAGTCTTGATTATTAAAGGGAATATAAGTTAATTGTATTTTGATGCAATTAATATAATGTATGGAGATACATTATGGTATAAGTTTAATTAATGAATTAAACTTTATATTAAAATTAATTTTGTATATGATTCAAAATTAATTAATGAGAGAATTATGAATTTAATTAAATATGTGATATTTGATTAATTCATGAATTAATTAATTGGGGAATTAATTAATTTAATTTTAATTTGGTTAAATGTGATTTAATCAAATTAATACTATAGTTTATATTAATGTACATTTTGATGCACATTAAAACTATATGTTAAATGAGAGAGATTAAATTGAATATGATTCAATTATAATATTAATTAAATATTTGATATTTAATTAATGTGGGATCAATTAATTTAGAATTAATTTAATGGCCAATTTAATTTAATTGAATATGATTCAAATTGAATTAAAAAACTATATATTATAATTTATTTAATTTGATTAAATTAATTATAATTAATTAATTAAATATTTATTATTTAATTAGTTAATGGCCGAGATCGTTTTGATTAACATCTAACGGTCTAGATCCAGTAGGGAGATAACTCCCTCCCCACTTATCGTACAGGGGAGAGGGAGTTCCCAAGTGGCTGTCATTTTTTCCTCTCATTCTCATGAAAACACAGAGAGGATTTTCTCTATTTTTTCCTCTCAAAACACAGCAAGCACCTTGCTGAAAATTCCCTTCCAAGACTGAATTTGGGTTCCCACAAGCCATATCTCAGTGATCCTAGAGGATAATGGGTGATCCATAAGTGTTCTTGATATTGAATAATTTTTGCATGCTTAATCGTTTTAATTTAGAAATTTGTTTCTGAATTGATTTGCCAACGTATCGGTTTTTCTATAATTGAAATTTAATTCGAGAAAGATCTTGATTGTTTCCGCTGCAAAAGGGATTACAACCCTTCAGGACTGTCCTTTGATTTGTATGGGTAAGAGTGGCCAATACGCCGACTCAATAAGTCTACCATTTTGAGGACAAGACCGAATGGGGAGCTGGGAACATAATCGTACAAGATGAAATTCACTCATTCCCGACTTTAGGGAAGCAGATGGGTGTTCCCTTAAGTGGTTACTCCGAGTCTTGAACAAAGGGCCCTACCCTCTCAATGGCACGTGAGGGTTTTCTGTTTGATGGTTGGACCACAAACAGGTTGTTCATTAGATGAGAACTAGTACTTAAGGAAATAGAAGTAACCTAGGGGTAAAACGGTAATTTGACCCAGCTGGTGTTACGGACACTCGTGAAGGACTAACTAGTCGATATTGGTCTAGATCCGTGGACACAGAAAATATGTCTGCAGTGAGAAGAGTGCAACTGTGAGTCTATAGTGGAATGTACACCACAATTAACGAATATTGATTAATGTCGTTAATGAGTTTGACCAATTAATCTCACATCGTTGGAGCTTCTGATCTGCAGGTCCATTAGATCCCACTGGTAGCTCATAAAGGGGGTGTTTGGGGCACTGAATAGGTTATAATAACCCCCCTTATTATAACCTATTCAATGTTTGGGGCACCAACAAAAATAATTGGTGAGGTGGGTTATTTTAACCCCCGATTATTTTATCTATTTTCTACAGTAACCATTATTCAACCCACTACAGTAACTATCTCCTCACTTCTTCCATGCGACTCCTTGACTTTTCCGACGACCGCCGGCCGCCGTCAGCCGGCGAAGTTTCCGACGACCGCCAACGACTTTTCCGGCGATCGCCGATGACTTTTCCGGCCACCAATTTTTTTTTTCCATATTTCTTCCCAATTTCATTTTGAAAAATATAAAAAATAAAAATAAAAAAACATCAAAGGTTGCCGGAAAAGTCGTTGACAACATCGAAGGTTAATCAACTTAAAAAAAACATTCAAACGAAATTATATTTACCACACTCAAGTTTATTTCAAATGATTTTATTGATAAAAAAAGAAAAAACTAATATGCTTTTTGAACTAAACATTTACAATTTTTATTTTGGCAATACTAAAAGTTAACTAATATGATTTTTCTATACCAAAACCTAAACTTTTTGCTTTGTAACAAAAAAAAAAAAAAAAAACATAACCCTAAATCAAATTAAGTGCTGTATATCATAAAAAAAAAAAAAAACTAGAAAAAGAAAACAGCCAGTTTGAACCTTTGATTCAGAACCTCATGTTAAAACAGATCAACACTCCAAACACAAATTATTTTATCCCAGATTAAAATAATCTGCACCCCAAACACAGATTATTTTATCACAGACTATAATAATCTGCACCCCAAACACAGATTATTATAACCCCCAGATTATAATAATTGCCAGATTATTATAACCACCAGATATTATAACCAATTCAGCGCCCCAAACAGCCCCAAAGTAATTTGAGGCAACTAAGTAATAAATGTAAATTGAAAATGTTCAATTTACTAAGGGAAACAAATATAATATATATTGATATATTATTATGAGAGAAATTAATGTTTGAAGAAATTCAAATATTAATATAAATTTATGGAAGTTTGAAAGAGTTCAAATAATGAATTAATTAATTTAATGCCTAAAATCTATTTGGGAAAATTAATTAATTCAAGGCCGGAAATTAAATATGTGATATTTAATTGGTGGTTATTTAATTAAAGAATTCATTAACCGGTAATTAATCAATTATGGAAATGATCTAATCACTTATGGAAGTAATTAGTCATTTGTGGAAAAGATTAATCAATTATGGAATTGATTGATCATGAATTGATTAAATAAGGAATAAGATTGAATTAATTTTGGAAAAGATTGATTTAATTGAATATTTTATTCATGACCTCTCTTCTATAAATAGAACACTAGACCTAATTGGTCCATGACACTCTACTCTTGCTCTTAGACTCTCAAGACAAGACCTAAAATTCTCTCTAGCCTCCCTCTTAGAGAAAGACTCCCACAAGTCTTTTGCCTCCTAGACTTAGAGACATACCGGTGTAACCTCTGTGGTTATTGTGTCTTTAAAGAAGAATTTTCCGGTGAAGAAACTTTAAGGAGGCTGCTGCGTTTTCGTTCGTAGGAGCGTCGTTGGCGAAGAACGGTCAAGTCTACAACGAAGGTTTGTAACGGTTCTTTCCCTTTTCTTTAGAAAAGCATGAAAATAAATTTAGATTTATTTTTCAAAATGTTTAAACAAATTTTCCAGCAACTTTAAAGTATGTTTAAAGTTTGTTTGAGTTTTTCGTAACGGTATTTTAATGTTAATTAACATACGACGTAAGGTCCAATCGATGCGCTTCCGCTGCGTGGGGACTTTTATTCCCTACAAATGGTTCTTCAAGTTTTCTTCTGCCCTTATTGATAATGGTTTTGTTTAATGCAAGGATGATTACTCACTCTTTACAAAAGGCCAGGGTCCTAACTTGTTGCCTTACTAGTATATGTTGATGATATTCTCATTACAGGGTCTTCACCATCTACCCTGACTTTTGTTAAAGATCTTTTGGAGTCTAATTTCATGCTCTAAGATCTTGGTCATACTAAGTATTTTGAATTATCACATTCTTGTTCTGGTATATATCTTTCTCAAAGAAAGTATTGTTTGAAAATCCTTAAAGATTGTGGTTATCTTGATTCTAAGTCGACTTCTTATCCAATGGTTTCCAATTTGAAATTATCTACACTTACTGGTGTTCCTTTGTCAGAGGAGGATGCTTCTTATTATCACAGGCTGATTGCACGTCTTTGTATTTACAAATCTCACGTCTTGATATATGATTCTCAGTTCATAAACTGAGCCAATATATTTCCAAGCCTTCTTCATCTCATTTAGCAGTTGCAAATCATCTCTTGCGATATTTAAAGGGAACTAATGGTCAAGAAATTTTACTTCAGGCTTCTTCTGACTTTCAGCTCAAGAGCTTTGTTGATTCTGATTGGGGATCTTACTTGGACACTTGACGGTCAGTAACAGGTTTTTGCATATTTTTGGACGAGTCTTTTGTCTCATGGAAAATCAAGAAACAAGACATTGTCTCTCGGCCATTTGCTGAAGCCGAATGCAGAGCACTTGTTGTAGTTTCCAATGAGCTTACTTGGTTGTCTCATTTACTTTCTGATCACCATATTAAATCTCCAGGTCCTGCTCTTGTATATTGTGACAATCGTGCTGCTATTGCTATTGCAAGTAACCCACAACTTTTCATGAGTGTACTAAACATATAGAGATTGACAGCCACTTTGTTCGTGACCAAATTAAGAAAGGGATTTTGAAGCTTCTTCCCATTCGTTCTCAATTACAGCTCAAAGACATGTTTACTAAAGCTCTCAAGAATTCTCTTCATCCATTGTTGGTCAAGATGGGAATCTTTAATATTCATTGTCCATTTTGAGGGGGCATATCACATATATTGTACAAAATTATTATTTGTTATATTTGTTATATTTTAGTTTATATTGTATATTTGTTATATTTTAGTTTCAGATTGGTTATTTTCTATTTTATTCTTTTTTGAAACAATTTTCTATTTTATTCTTAACAGAATATGTTTGTACTTAAAGGAGTGTTTTTCCTCATTATTGAATAAAATGGATCATTATTCTTTCCACTACTTGACCGCCAACATCAAAGCTCTGGTACTCAATCAAAGCTTGAAGAACACTTGAATTTTGCACCGACAGCAATAACATCACTTGATTTTCCTTCTCCTTTTTAATCACTTGAATTTTCCATAAACCATGCTTCGACGACTTCAATTTTACAGTAATAACACCGCTAGATTTTTTTTTCTTCAGAATATTAAGATCACAGGGAGTCCTATTATGGAACTAGATTCAATGAAGCAATTAAACAAATAGACAAAATCCTAAAAATGACTCAATGAAGATTTACAAGATATATCCGATCTAGTTCCTAAACACTGATACAAAATGATGTGAAAAAACCCTAGTGAATTGGAATTAACTAAGAACCTTTTGGATATGTCAACCCCTAATTCACAAACTCAAAAACTTCAAATCAATTCGATTTCAATCCTAAGGATTTGGTAAGACACTGGATTGCTTTAAAATCATATCAAAGCTCTTCAACAAATAATAAGTTCCCTACCCAAGAGTCGAACACTCCACATAGGATGATCAATCCTAATTTTTGGACATGCAACTCAAGACATGAATTGCAAATGAATTAAGAAACTCTTAGCAAATGCATTCATCCTTATCGCTTCGTACAACCTAATGGCAAAACTTTCTAAAACCCTAACTGCATGCCACATCATTGATCATAACAAAATGAAAAAAAAAAAAAAAAATACCCTTACTTAATAAGTTATAAAAAGAAAAAATTGGTATTTACACCAAAATTATTGAATAAAATACGAAAAATAATTTGATGTCATAACCTATTTTCTTTGTGTTTCTCTTTTTTTTTTCAACTTCATTTTCTTTTTTTCCTCCTCCTTTCCTCTCCCTAATTTAGAACTCAAATAAACTTCAATTTAGGAAAAATCTTAGGAGAAAACCTTAGGAGATAAACTCGAACCTTTTTAACTTAAACTACAATTTAGTTAAGAATTAAATTTCCAAAATAATGAATTTGAGACTTAATTAAAAATCTCTCATCCAAAATTTTGAAAATTTAATTATCTTAAATTAATCCACCGAAATCTAATTTCCTCACATTAGGCTTCAAAGAATAACTTCAATGAACCCAATCATTTTAGAATCAGTTGGGTGAGAAATAAAACCAAAATTTACCCCAAAAGAGAAGATAAATCTTACTAGTTGGGTAGAAATATCACGTGCCATTTCTACTTTGAGACTGTAATTATAGCAAAAGTTAAATTCCATGCATAGTTTTTTCCAACCAAAACTTTCCTGCCAAACCAGTTAATTCCAATTTCTTTTTTAACAACAGAGACAGAAGAACTTTTGAGGAAGATAGACTAATTTTCCTTTAAAAAATTCACTCTCATTCATCTCAATGTCAACATTTCGCAAAAAAATTACCACAGTAAATTTCTAGCCAAAATAATTAACCTATAAAGGAATAAAAATCTCAGTTGTGAGAGTAATTCCATATTAGTTTGTTAAAATTATGTTATAAAATGCAGAAAAGAAATAGCAACAGAGAAAATCAGCCATCTTAGAGAGAGGATAGGAGAAAAAAAAAGAGAGAAAAATGGGTTTTAGTTCATCAGAAATTGTATGAATAATATCAACGGGTTGCAATAAGGTACATAAACTATAAAAATCAATTAAAACCTCTTTTTCTTTTTTCTAATTGTCTAATATTTATATATCCATAGCATATCTTTTATTTACCTTAAAAGTTTTTTTTTTTTTTTTAATACAATAACATTTGAGGTGGAGGATTCAAACCTCTGACCTTATGGTCGAAAGTACATGCCAATTACCGCTGAGCTATGTTCACTTTGGCTATTTAACTTAAAGTTGATGATGATAAAATAGACGGATGAATACTTAACCCTTATAACGATTATATATATAAATATATCAACAATAGCATATTGAACTATGGAAAGATAATATAGGTGTAGACAACAAAAATAAACTTATAAAAACTTGATATGTCCATGTTGTATCAGTTGGTTTTTCACTTTTTGAGATCAACACTTGAAATTTTGGCTCAACTACTTCAAAATTTTAAAATTTGAGCATTTACTTGGGTTGTTCTATTATGTTCCTAAAATTTAAAAGGTGTTTAATAAAAGCCTTGTTGGATGACCATTTGAATTTTTACTTTTTGGTTTTTGAAAATTAAGCTTATAAAACTAAATCAAGTTTTGAAAACTAAAAATTGTATGGTTTAACTAATTAATAATTAATAATTTTTTGTTCTTGTTTTTGCCAGTGAAACAAACTACAGATTGATGGCAATCTCTTAGGGGTTGTTTGGGGCGTTGAATTGGTTATAATATCTGGTGGTTATAATAATTTGAGATTATAATAGTCTGGGGTTATAATAATCTGTGTTTGGGTGCAAATTATTATAGTCTGGGATAAAATAATATGTGTTTGGGGTGCAGATTATTTTAGTCTAAGATAAAATAATCTGTGTTTGGAGTGTTGATCTGTTTTAACATGGGGTTATGAATCAAAGGTTCAAACTGATTGTTTTCTTTTTCTAGTTGTTTTTTTTTTTTTTTTTAATGATATACGATTCACTTTGATTTAGAGTTATGCTTTTTTTTTTTTTTTATAAAGCAAAAAAGTTTAGGATTTGGTATAGGAAAATCATATTAGTTACCTTTTAGTATTGCCAAAATAAAAATTGTAAATGTTTAGTTCAAAAATCATATTAGTTTTTTTTTTAATCAATAAAATCATTTGAAATAAACTTGAGTGTGGTAAATATAATTTCGTTTGAATGTTTTTTTTTTAAGTTGATTAACCTTCGATGTTGCCAACGACTTTTCCGGCAACGTTTGATGTTTTTTTCTCTTTATTTTTATTTTTTATATTTTTCAAAATGAAAATGAGAAGAAATATGAAAAAAGAAAGAAAAAAAATCAGTGGTCAGAAAAGTCATCGGCGATCGTCGAAAAAGTCGTCGACTGTCGTCGGAAAATTCGTCAGAAACTTCGCCGGTCGATGGCGACCGACAGTCGTCGGAAAAGTCAAGGAGTCGCATGGAAGAAGAGAGGAGAGAGTTACTGTAGAAAATGGATAGAATAATCGAGTGTGTTGAATGATGGTTACTGTAGAGAATGGATAAAATAATCGGGGGTCAAAATAACTCACCTCACCATTTATTTTTGTTGGTGCCCCAAACACTGAATAGGTTATAATAAGGGGGTTATTATAACCTATTCAGTGCCCCAAACACCCCCTTAGGGTTTTTTAGAAAAGTAGAAGAAAAACTAAAAAAACAAAAAAAAGGGAAAATACACTTTTAATCCCGGAGGTTTGGGTTAAGTGACAGTTTGGTCCCTGAGTTTTCAAACTCAACAAAAATACCCCTGAGGTTTGAGATAAGTAGCACTTTGGTCCCTGCCGTCTATTTTTCTGTTAAATACTAACGGTTGCTGACGTGGCACTATTATTTTAATAAAAAAAAAGTTATTTTTTATATTTTTTTAAATAAAAACATATTAAAATAATAAAATATTATTATTTTATTTAAATTCTTTCTCTCTCTCTTCCTTTCTTCTCCCCCATCTTCTTTCAACCTTCTTATCTCCTTCTTCTTCTTCAGCTCCGGTGGCCGGCCGCCCCCGGCTGCCGGCGAGCGGCGGCGGCGACGGCCGGAATTTTTTTTTTCTTTCTTTCTCCCCTTTTCTTCTCTCCTTTCTTTCTCTCTTTCCTTCAATTTTTTTTTTTAATAAAAAGAAGGGAGAGGGAGGAGGGGTCCTCCCTCCTCCCGTCGCCAGCGCCGGAGAGGGAGGAGGGCTCCTCCTCCCTCTCCCTTCTTTTTATTAAAAAAAAATTGAAGGAAAGAGAGAAAGAAAGGAGAGAAGAAAACGGGAGAAAGAAAGAAAAAAAAAATTTCGGCCGCCGCCGCCGCTCGCCAGCAGCCGGTGGCGGTCGGCGGCGGCCGGCTACCGGAGCTGAAGAAGAAGAAGAAGATAAGAAGGTTGAAAGAAGATGGGGGAGAAGAAAGGAAGAGAGAGAGAAAGAATTTAAATAAAATAATAATATTTTATTATTTTAATATGTTTTTATTTAAAAAAAAATATAAAAAAATAATTTTTTTATTAAAATAATAGTGCCACGTCAGCAACCGTTAGTATTTAACAGAAAAATAGACGGCAGGGACCAAAGTGCTACTTATCTCAAACCTCAGGGGTATTTTTGTTGAGTTTGAAAACTCAGGGACCAAACTGTCACTTAACCCAAACCTCAGGGACTAAAAGTGTATTTTTTCCAAAAAAAAAACTAGAGAGAAAGGGTAGTCAAGAAGCACGACACCCTACATTGCGACACACCAGTCTTTTTTTTCTTTTTCTTTTTTTCTCTTTCTTTTTTTTTCTTTTTAAAATTATTTTTTTTAATGATTATGTTTTTTTTATAAATATTAGGTTTCATTTTTTTTTCCAAATGATGAACCTAATGATTAAAGTTTGTATTTTTTTTAATATATATCTATAATTTACATGTTTTGAAGTTTGTATTTTTTTTTTTTTTGTCTATAATCATTTTTTTAATACAAAACATCACATATTAAATTCAATTAATTGTATGAATAGATTTTTTTTTTAAGTTTCACAAAATTTTCGATAAAACTTTATATAATTAAAACATAATTAAATTTATGTATACAATAGAAAACACAATTACATTTTAAAAACTAACCATCCTTAAACATTTTTAATTCAATTTCAAGTACAATAAATTTAATTTAATAATCGATAATCAAAGTTGTCATAAATCTTTTAGCAATATCATTATGAAGTTTTATATAAAAAAATATCATTCTCAAGTTAAACACACTTGAGATTTTAGAATAATGATTATAAAGCAAATTGAGAGTCTTTTTATTTCAAATTTATTATTATTTAAAAATAATTTATTAGAATTCAAAAATATTTTTAATATTTTTTTCATCATTAATTTGACATAAAAAAAGAATCAATTTTAAAAATGAAACTAAAAAAAATTAGAATATTATATATTTGTTTTTGTATTTATATTTATTAGTTTAATTAGTTAAAACAAGGGAAAAATACACTCTCTGAGGTTTGGGTTAGGTTTCATTTTGATCCATCGGTTTTCAAACTCAACAATTTAGCCCCTGGGATTTAGATTTCGTAACACTCTTGGTCCCTCCATGAAATTTTCTTTAGACTCTCACAAGATGCTGACCGCATCAATTTTTTTTATTAAAAAAAATATTTTCTTAATTTTTATTATTATTTCTTTTCTTCTTCTTCTCCATTATCTTTTCTTCATCTTCTTCATAATCCTTCTTCTTCTCATCTATCTTCTTCAACTCAAACCCTACTGCCGACAGTCGTCGGCCGCCACCGACTAAATTTTGTATACTATAACGTATTATAAATTATATGATATTGTAAAATAATAATTATACAAGAATTATAACATATAACATGTTTATAAATTAATTAATAATAGTTTTATATTCTGGTTTATAAATATATTATTAAACATATCTTGATCCATTGTTTAAATTGAGATCCAATTTCTAAATCTGCTACCAAACACATATTTGGAAACATGAAATACAACTCCGTTTTCATTGAATCCCTGATTTTTTAGAATCACCAACCAAACGCTCCTTAGTTTTCAAGTTTGAAAAATAGTTCTAAATGGTCCTTAGTTAATTTGACCTTTAGTTGTCTAACGCACAAATGACGTGTCATGTTGAGCTGTCCAATTTAATAATTTAATACTATTTTTTCTAGATTACATGACATTTCCAATATATTTTACTCATTCTTTTTTCTCTCTCTTCCCTCGACCTTCTTCCCCAAACCCACCTTCTTTGCCGATTTCATTTCAAGACTGTCGAGCTAGCTTCGTCGAAGCCCTGTGTGTGAGATCAATATTTTACTCATTCTTTTTTCTCTCGTGGGGTTTCCTCCTAATCGATCTGAAATCGACCATCAACAGTTGGCGCCGTCTGTGGGGAAGAAAGCTTGTCAAATCTGCACATCGGTCACTCCATGAGTAAGAGGATGGAGAAGGGAAGCCGAAATCCAAACCCAAACCCTTCTGAAAATAACCGTCAACCGCAGAAATCGAAAGAAGACTGACAGCATGAGCAACAAGGTCAGGGGGCTCAAACCTATAAGTCGAGCAATTATGAGGAGCCCAGCACCAAGCTACGGTCATACCAAGATAGACCAGAGGAATCTGATCGAGGATAAGCGCAGAAGTGCCAAAACTGTCGAAGCGGAAGTCAGGGCTGCTAAGCCCGTGGCCAGCGCAGCCGAGGCCGAGGCTAAATTGGCCGAGGCCGAGGCCAGAAAAGATGATCTCCCTATGACGACCGAGCTTCTGGACACCCAAAAAGAACTCGGAAATCATCAAGGAGACCTGCAGAAGCTAAATGACTCCATGCCAAACAGCGACTACCAGACGAACAGTGCGAAGGTTGGGGCCGATGCCGAGGCCTACCATGCAGAGGTTGACCATGCCGAGGCCGACCATACCGAGGCCAACCGAAGATGTTCATCCAGATCGATTAGGAGGAAACCCCACGAGAGATCAGAACCACCTTTGGAGGACATCCTTCAGCCGAGGCAGGGGCCGACCCACAGCTATGGTCATCCCGAGGTCGAGGCCGACCCTAGGCCAAAGCCAACTCTAAGCTACGGTCATCCTTCGGCCGAGGCCGGGGCCGACCTACAGCTATGGTCATCCCGAGGCCGAGGCCAACCCTAGGCCAAAGCCGAAGCCGACTATCCAATACTTCAAAAGTGACCCGAAGATCACATAATCAAGACAAATCAGATTGTCAATGTAGTTGAACAGAAGACAAGATCCAGATCGAAGCGAAGGAACCAGATACGAGAGACAACAGATTGTTCGAGGCTAAGGCCTAAGCCAACCCTAGATATGGCTGAGGCCGAGGCCGACCCCAGATATGATCGAGGCCAAGACCGAGGCCGACCATGACCATGGTTGTGACTGAGACCAATTCTCTTATTTCAAGCGAGATCGAACACATGCGAGCCTATAGTGCCCACGCTCATACATGCGAGCCTATAGAGCCCACGCTTCAGCGAGCCTATAGTGCCCACGCCTACATGCGAGCCTATAGAGCCCACGCTTCAGCGAGCCTATAGTGCCCATGCTCATACATGCGAGCCTATAGTGCCCACGCTTCAGCGAGCCTATAGTGCCCACTCCTACATGCGAGCCTATAGAGCCCACGCTTCAGCGAGCCTATAGTGCTCACGCTCATACATGCGAGCCTATAGTGCCCACGCTTCAGCGAGCCTATAGTGTCCACGCCTACATGCGAGCCTATAGAGCTCACGCTTCAGCGAGCCTATAGTGCCCACGCCTACATGCGAGCCTATAGTGCCCACGCTTCACATGCGAGCCTACAGTGCCCACGCTTCAGCGAGCCTATAGTGCCCACGCCTACAGGCGAGCCTGGACTGCCGAAGTCTACCTCGCCTCATCCAGAGTGAGACCATGTGAGCCTGGACCGACGAGTCTACCTCACATCCTCTGGCTTGAGCATCTTTACATCGGGCGAGCCTGGACTGCCGAAGTCTACCTCGCCTCATCCAGAGTGAGACCATGTGAGCCTGGACCGACGAGTCTACCTCACATCCTCTGGCTTGAGCATCTTTACACCGGGCGAGCCTGGACTGCCGAAGTCTACCTCGCCTCATCCAGAGTGAGACCATGTGAGCCTGGACCGACGAGTCTACCTCACATCCTCTGGCTTGATCATCTTTACACCGGGCGAGCCTGGACTGCCGAAGTCTACCTCGCCTCATCCAGAGTGAGACCATGTGAGCCTGGACCAACGAGTCTACCTCACCTCCTCTGGCCTGAGCATCTTTACATCAGGCGAGCCGGGACTGCCGAGTCTATCTCGCCTCATTCAGAGTGAGACCATGTGAGCCTGGACCAACGAGTCTACCTCACCTCCTCTGGCCTGAGCATCTTTACATCAGGCGAGCCGGGACTGCCGAGTCTACTTCGCCTCATCCAGAGTGAGACCATGTGAGCCTGGACCAACGAGTCTACCTCACCTCACCTGGCATGAGTCCATACACTTCATCCAAGTCAAGCTCGCCCTGCAGGAGCCGGGACCGAGCACCTCTTGCCAAGGCCGAGCAAATAACCCAAAATGGGAAGCTGCTGTGCTCGGCCTCTTCCCGAGGCTGAGGCTGACCAGACAAGCTAAAACGGGAAACTTCTGTGCTCGGCCTCTTCCCGAGGCCGAGGCCGACCAAATAAGCTAAAGGGGGAGATTGTTGTGCTCGGCCTCTTCCCGAGGCCGACCAGAGCTATTGTTGTAATCTCTCAACTTTTCTCATTTCCATTTCACCTAACCCATTTTCAGGGAGTGTCTACTTTGTCCTGTTTGTCCTATCTTGCAGGATAACAAGGAATCATACATAAGTCGGCATGGAAGGAGAGTTATACTCTTAAATCAGGCTTAAAGAGCTCAACCGATAGCACTAAAGTCGCACCTGAATCCCAATTCAAGAGTGGGGGCTTAATGTTATAGGTGATTTTGGACCACACAAGGAGCTGACGAGGACAAACGGGCAGAGGTAGGACCAAAAGGCCGACCCAGAGGAAGACCGAGCCAAAGGGTCGGGCCAACATGGCCCGACCCATATGGTCGGCCTCGGCAAAAGGCCGAGGCCGACCATTCGGCCCGGTTACGCGGGCTGAGTCCGTTCGATTTCGTTTGGTCCCCACCGCCTTTGGCCGCCTCGGTTTCGCCTGGTTTGACCTAAAACGCCTCCGAATCCCTAAAAACCCTAGAAGGATGAGCAGGTATTTATATCCCTCTTCGCCACTGAAGAGGGGATCCCGAATTCTATCCCTAAACTCTACTCTCTATTCTCTGCTTTCTCCTCTTGCTCTTACTTTTCCTCACCCTACCGTTCTTTTTGCTGACTTAAGCATCGGAGCCGGTGTGGCGAGCACCACACCGGTGTGCAGGTTACCGTCTTGCAGGCCACGTCTTCCCCCCTCATCTACAAATTTACCGTTGGTAGCACGTGAAGGTCAGGTGAGTTCCTCTGGCCAAAATCGACCATCAATACCCACCTTCTTTGCCGATTTCATTTCAAGACTGTCGAGCTAGCTTCGTCGAAGCCCTGTGTGTGAGATCAATGTTAATTAGTTAAAGCCACTGCAAATCTCAACGGCCACTACGACAACAATTGATCTCACTTTTTATTATTGATATGAGCAGATGTTCAAATTTTAATTAATAATATGAAAGATGTTATATCTGTGAAATTTAGGGGAAGGAAAAAATGGAAAGAAATTGTAGAGAATGACTAAGATTTAATTTAATTTCCAAATAGATACAAACTTAAGAATCCGTTTTTATGAATATAACATATGATTAAAATACTTATGTACCTAATCTAAAAAGGAAATAAATCTAAGGTAAATAACATAATCTAAATGGTATATTCTAACAATTATATTGCATAGATCTATATCCTTATTTTTATCTTTCAAATTTCAATAACTTAGGTGTATTATTGATAATTGTTTCTATTTCTTTTAAGACATATCTCCTCACACGATTTGGATATCTCTAATAATCTCCTTTTAAACTCTTTGTAAGGGATACCATCATTTATGGTTGCTATAGATTAGAAACAATAATACATTTTTTATACAATAACTTATGTATAAAAACACATATGAGAAAATGCAACCAAACATATGAGTGTTTAAATTCTAAACATTTTTATACAAAATGTTTTTTAAAAAATACATTTTTGAAAAACATTTAAATTGGAATGTATTCCAAACGGACCCTTAGTTCAGTTGAGTAAGAAGCGATTGGGAAAAGTGTAATAATTTTTTTTATAGAAAAAAAAAAGTATGTCCATGATTATGTTGTAGACCAAATCAAACTGTTGGTTTAGTTGATATTTCGGCAAAAATAATAATAATAATAATAAAGTTGATATTTTTGTTAGAACAACATTCCACTTTCTTTTATAACTAAATAATCTACCAAGTCAATTTGTTCTTCTCAATGTATTATAATACATGTTTGGAAGTGATTTTGGGATGACTAAAGATTAAGGGTCCGTTTGAAATACATTTTAATTTAAATGTTTTTCAAAAATGCATTTTTTAATTAAAAATGTTTTAAAATTTAAACACTCATATGTTTGGTTACATTTCCTCATAAA
Source organism: Luffa acutangula (assembly GCA_036850905.1). Classification (NCBI taxonomy): domain Eukaryota; kingdom Viridiplantae; phylum Streptophyta; class Magnoliopsida; order Cucurbitales; family Cucurbitaceae; genus Luffa; species Luffa acutangula. Next base: position 29,928,491 of record CM072090.1, on the reverse strand, counting down.
TGTTTTTATACACAAGTTATAATTACATACTTTAAAAAAAACTCTTTTTTAAAAAGTTGGTTTCAAGTGTTTCTCTCAAAATAGTTTATTTTTCAATCTCATTTTCTAATAAGTCATTTTTATATAGTGGTTGCCAAACACTTCAAATTTTTTCAAAATGATTTTTTTTTTCAAAATTAAACATTTCAAGTTAAACCAAACACACCCTAAAACACTTTTCTCATGTCAAAGTACATGACAAAGGTGATTTTGATTATTTCACGCTCCCAAACGTGTCATATATTTTCAACCTAAACTCTTCGATTCCCACCCATCTTTCTCACTCTTCGATATATAAGTTTTGGAAGAGTCGAGATACTCTAGCTCGGGTGGGATTTTCAACCACTCTATGATCTTCATTGTATACTCTACCCTACCCAACAATGGAGATCTTGGTAAATTATTTTTGAAAAAGAAATCAAAGACAGAAGAGCATTTTAGGAAATAAGACTGATTTTTCTTTAAAAAGTTCATGCTCTTTAATCTGGGTGATCTAGCAATAAAATCATTGTACTGATTTTACAACCAAAATAGTTGGCCTATAAAAGAATAAAAATCTGAGTTTTGAGAGAGATTCCATATTAGGTTTTTAAAATAGTGCTATAAAATTGCAAAAAGTAGAGACAACAAAAATCAACCATTTGAGAGAGAGGAAAAAAGAAATTAGAAGAGAGAAAAATGGGTTTGTTGAGTTCATCAGCAATTGGATGTGTAGTGTCCATTTTGATGTTATTTTGTATTTGTAAATCTTATGCTCAATCTAGAGTATTCAATATTATGCAATTTGGTGGCAAGCCTGATGCAACAACAGATAACAGTCAGGTAAATTTTTTTCTTTTAAATAAATCACAAATACTTTAAAAATCAATTCAAATAACTTTTTCTTTTTTTAGTTTTCAATACTCCACGTCCTTGTCAACAAGAGCATAGTTCAATTCGCATAAAATTGTACTAATTCTCGAAAGGTTTGTGGTTCAAATCTTCGCACCTGCATGTTGTAATATATATATATATATACTCCCCACGTCCTTGTTTTTCTTATTTTTTATAAAATTGAAAAAGATGAAACAAGGAAAGAAGAAATGAAATAGAAACATTATCATACCACTCTTATTTCTTTTATCATCCCAAATCCCAAACATTATTAATAGTATCTTTATATTAGATAACATGGGAACTTTTGTTTTTTCAATTTTTTATTTTGAAAATTAAACATATGAAAACGACATATATTATTTGTTTGGGTTAGTTTTTCTCTTTTTAAGAGTGCTATCTAGAATTTAGTTATTTTTTTTAATATATATATATATATATATATATATATTTCTCTAAAAGTCAAAACTACTTTTAAAATTGAAGTATTTGGATTGTGTTTAATAAATTGTTCAAACTTTAAAATGTATCCAATGGATCTATAAACTTTAGAGAACGTCGCATAAGTCTCTAATTTTCAACTGTGTATCTAATACATCCCTAAACTTTGTTTTTTTTGTTTTTTTTTTACTATTAAAACACGTCTCACACGTCACAGATGCAATATTAAAATTTCAAAAATCTATGTTTTAGACTTAACCATAAAAATTGAAAGTCAAAACATATAATTAACCTAAAAAAACAAAATCAAAGCATTGCTATCTTAGTAAAGTAATATGCCGATTAGTGACAATTGTTCATAAAAAGCAAGAGACAAAATTTGAATTAGCAAACAATTTTGTGGGTTGTTTGATTTGTAGGCTTTGAGTAAAGCATGGAGTGAAGCTTGTACAAATAATGGAGGTGGTGTGGTTGTAATACCAGCGTTAGGGAGGTTCTTGGTTTTGCCATTGATGCTTGAAGGTCCATGTAATGGCTTCATTCATCTACAGATTGATGGCGAACTCTTGGCTCCCGCAGACAAGCGTTTCACCACCGGTGACCATTGGCTTTTTATACATCAAGTCAACAACTTGTTTATTGACGGTAAAGGTCGCTTGAACGGTCAAGGTTCTACCGCTTGGCCTTATGATACTGCTAATCGTCCCGTTGTAAGTCCTAGTCCGTTTCTCACTCAAAATTATCATTTCGTTTATGATATGTTTGGAAGCACTTTAAAATCATTGAGGGTTGAAGTGGTTATGATCATCAAAACGTGTATCTTTTGTAACCTCTCATATTTGATTCCATGTAGACTTTGAAACTCGATAATATCAACACTGCAAGGATCGGGAGCATAACATCGTACAATAGCAAACTCTTCCATTTCGGTGTGCATGGATGCCGAGACATCACGTTTGATCATGTTACAATGATAGCACCAGCAAACAGCCCTAATACAGATGGAATTCACATTTCTTCGTCAAGCGGTATCAACATCATGCATTCGGTGATCGGCACTGGAGACGATTGCATCTCCTTGGGTCCTGGAAGCAAATTCATTAACATAACTAACGTCCAATGTGGTCCTGGCCATGGAATCAGCATTGGTAGCCTTGGAAAGTACCCAAATGAAGAAGACGTCTTTGAAGTCACAGTAAGAGACTCCACATTCTTGGGCACAACCAATGGTGTGAGGATTAAATCATGGTCAAGTACGTTTTCTAGCATGGCTAGCAAGATCACATTTCTCAATCTTCAAATGAATAATGTTGAAAATCCCATCATCATCGACCAGAACTACTGCCCCCACTGCCAACCAGATGAAATGGTATGAAATCTCAAACTTATTGGGTTTTTAGAAAAATCTAGTATTATATGGAATGATTCTGAAGCAAAATGTGTGTTGTTGCAGGGTAAGTCAAGAGTGCAGATTCAAGATGTGAGATATGAAGGCATAAGGGGGACTTCAAGTACCAAAGTTGCAGTAGATTTTGAATGCAGCCAAGTTAATCCATGTCAAGGTATAGTGTTGCAGGACATTAACCTAGGCTTCAATGGTGGTGGACAGGCAACCTCCATTTGTAATAATGTTAGGGGTTCCGCTTTTGGCCAACAACTACCTCCCTCCTGCCTTTAATTACTT